>CM072512.1:61473327-62073327 GCA_036898135.1 Oncomelania hupensis | reverse complement strand
TCCATTGCTTGACCTAGAGATTTTATTGTCAAGTTTTCAACAACAAAAAAGCCATTGAGAAATAAAAATTAATAAAACAAAAATTATAATATTATTTGTGTTGTTCGACGATCGTAACTTTTGTCGTCTGCTAATGATAAGGGAAGTAACCTCCACTGCAAATTGTTCATTTCCTTGGTGTCGCGCATGCGCAGTTCTCGGTACATTCGTTCTTCCGCTCATACAGAAAGTACGAAAACAGCAAAAAGGACAGCGACACCGCGCATATTCGATTACTGAAGGGATAAAAATGCCTGGAGGCGATTGTGTGTTGAATCTTTTGTGGTTATTGAAATCTGAATATGCAGGGTGGCTGCTTGAAAAGAAAAAGAACAAGCATGCATGTTTCTGCCGCTTCTGCCAGAAAATTATCGACGTGAAAGTGATGTGTTGGACCAGCTGTTCAGCACACACATGAAAGCAACAAAGGACTATCAAGATCGGGCCCTCAGGATCTTTGGGCTGTTGTGAGGCAGCTGTTACTTTTGTCCCATGGACAAGCAAATGTGGAGAGAGGATTCTCAATCAACAAAGAGACCAGCACTGAAAATTTCTTCCAGCAGTTCTTGGTTGCTCACCGACAAGTGCTGAACGGTATCAGGAAGATTGGTGGAATCGACAAGGTGGACATCACCAAGGAGCTGCTATTATCAGCATCTTCTGTAAGGAGAAAGTATCACGACCACCTTGATCAACAAAAGAAAGACCAGGAACAGGCACAAGCGGCAAAGAAGAGGAAGGCACAGGAAGACTGTTGCTGATTAATTTTAAGAGAAGAAAAAAAGGAAGAATGGAGAAGGATGCTCAGCACCTGACTCAAGAGGCAGACAAGCTTGCTGAACAAGCAGATAGAGGAAGGGTGCACTGAGACTCTTGACTCAGTCAAATGCGCTGAGGAGCAAATCCAAGGAAATAAAGATCCAGTTGGAGAAGATTTCCTGTCAGATTAAGAGATGGAAAAACTGAAATAACTGAAATCTCATTCATCTGTATAAAGTGTATTAGCCGGTGGTGGTACCTCTTTCTGACTTTTTACAGTTCTCTAACTTGTGTCTAAGGACAACAGGCTTCACAATTATTGTTTAAATGGGTATAGACTCTGTAATCTGCATCTTCATTATAACTGCAACTTCATCGACATGCAATATTTATGTGTGTAGATTTCATAATTAATATCAACATCAGTAATAATAATAATACAGGATGCTATACGCGCCTTTCCCCAAATCATTCAGGCTCAAAGCGCGGCGATCTATACCAACATACACGCTCACCTGTCTTATCCACCCTCACACACACCAAATACACATCCATCACTCAAACAGGTGGTGTAAAGGCAGGGAGATCGCTATTAGGAGACGGAAAGAAAATCTAATTTTTATTTTTGAAATTTTTATATTGACTGCGTCCTGTACCATTATTGAAGGGAGGGAGGAAACCGGAGTGCCCGGAGAAAACCCTCGGTGACCTCAATAGTCTCGTACCTAAGTCACATACGTTCGACCCTTGCGGGAATCGAACCCGCGACCTTCGGCATAGGAAACCGGCGACTTATCCACTGCGCCACGAGGCCACCCCAGATTCATGACTGCAAACAATTACTACTTGTCAATTCTTACGTACGTTTATAATTTTTCAAAACTCCTTGAATTTTTGGAAAAACTCCTTGAAATCTCCTTGAAAACTCCTTGAATTTTTTACAACAATTTGAGTATGAACCCTGGGCTGAATCGACCAGTCGTGCCTCGCGTGGCTCAGATGAAGGCAGGGCGTGTTTGTCCCCAGTTGATTGTCCTTTTATCCTTGCTTTGATGTTGTTGTTTTTTCCATCTATGTATTTACTGGATGGTCGTTATAGATTTCAAGGTTCACCTCATTAACACCTAACATCTTATCTTATCAACACCTAACATCATACCCTGCTTTGGTGAGTGTCTTTATTAGTGTTTTCCGCCTTGAACACTGCGCTGTCTTCATTTATTCCTAATTTCTTTGAATTTTAGCGGCGATGTATAACGGATTGTGTTACGTTGAAACGCGAAGGATAGTATGTCTGAAACGCAGACGATAGATCTAATCGTTTCGCTTTGCAAAGTATTCAATAATAGAGTGTATTTACCTTTGATTTGAGTTTGCATTGTTAGAAGAAGTGTTGTATAACGTTGATAATTTTCGTTAGTCGATATTATTGGAGAATTCTCTAGATTTGCTTGTTTACTGTCAATCGAAGTTTCTTGATGGGTGTAGATATTTGAGAACATTCTTGGACAGAAAGGAAAGTTGTATGATGTAAAACAGTGATGACGAAGTTAATTTTGATTGGTTGTGGTGCGTTACGCTGGAGTGACCTAAATTGTTCTGGAGTGTAGAGAGACTATACAGGGGTGAGATTTAACCCAGGAGACTAACTAGCCCGCCGGGCTAGCTAGTAAGTAAAGTGAGGTAGCCCGCATGGTTTTTAGGCAGCCCGACAATCGTTCACATATAAAACACAAATTTTGAAAATACACGTAATTTGTTGCGAGTTTGTCTTTTTCAAAAACAAAGCAGACAGCGTGCTTGGCGCGAAAGGGAAGTAGGCAAAGGGAAATAACGCTCGCGTATGCTTCATACTCGTAGCAGACGAACAGTGACCTAAAAACGCTCTCGCTTCGGACCGAGCTTCTAAAAGTCTGCAAGTAGTTTTTTTGTTTTTTTTTAGGTCGCCAGGCGGGCTGGCTCAATTATAAAGTGAGGTCGCCCGAGCCAGTTTTAAGTCGCCTCGGGCGACCGGGCGACCGCTAAATCTCACTCCTGCTATATATGTGCCGCACTGTTTCAAAAAAAGAGGAGTGTTGTGGTCGATATTTGAGAATTGTAGAGTGGAAAAAGCGATTGAGCGACTGTATGCAGTTTGTTGATGTATGCTGAATAAAGTTGGAAAATTTCATACAACGACTCCTGACTTGATGATTGAACGTGTTGCGTGGATAAACGAATCTGAGTTACACCTATCAGGAGAATTCAAGCATTGGGGCTGAATCAACTACTGATAGAAAAACACCATCATCAAACGAGTGTAACAGATTGCAAGTCTTAGATATAGACTGATTGCTGTATTATTCAACACACACATAGCATTGTCAGATGGGATGTATAAAACAGGCATGCCCACCCATATGGAATTTCCTTATTTTTCCAGAAATTTGACAAACTCAGCAAGCACTATGAAAAATACGGATACTTGTTTTACGGTCCGGAAATAAATAAAAACAACATTGGGGAAAAAAAAAAGAAAGGCGTTGGCCTGTGGTAATGCACAGCATGACGTTTTCCCGAAGACATCCGAACCCGGTTTAATGCCGCAATGCGCAGTCGCAGTAGAAACATGTGGCATCGAAGTTTCCATTAGAGGCACTGAAGTTTGCCGAACCAGTTTTTGTGCAGTCGCAGTGAAGATCTATGCTCGTGAGACAGAATTCAAAACATGGCGTCCAAACGAATGGCTAAGCAAAGTGATTGTGAATCTGAATCTTCACAGAAACAGCGCAAGGGGCAGACATATATTGCCTCGTATTTGGAAAAGTGTCCTTTCGTTATTCGCTGCAGCACTGACTCAAAAGTACGATTTATGCCAACCAGTTTGGCATCGCCGCCGGTGGTATGAATGACATCAAGCGACACGTGGAATGCCCACAGCATATTAAGAATTACGAGGCTTTGAAGAAGAAAAAGAAGATAGTGGCAGCAAATCAATATATGATTCTTCGCATAATATCAAAAAGGATGAGTGCAAAAACAATAGGTAGTAAAAGCAAATACGGAAATCGTAACAATAATACTGAAATTTGAAAAAGCTAATACTGAAACTTCAATTTGAGGGTAGGCATGCCTGATAAAATGAAATGCTCAGCTAGACAGTTGAATACACTAGCACCAAGAAAGTACTAGGAAGAAATTCTGGCGTAGTTTTCATTCAGCAAGAAGATGGTATGAATTAAAGTGTTTTTGTACCTCTGTGTTCTGGAGCAAGCACAGAGGAATCTTCGTTTAGAAGGAAGACATCAAACAGGAGAGTGGATGGGTTTGGTCACACTGAATACTGTCTTGCTGAGGGCTCTGTTATTGAGCAGCTGTTCAGAGGCACCTGCTTTTTGCCAACTATCTCCCTGCACACATTGACAGTGCCAGACAGAGTTTATGCTCTTCACACTGAGTGTTCTGTACCAGCAGATAACTAAAAATGTTAGGATTTATTCTACAAAAGCATGGTAGCAAAGTTCTATCATTTTATTAGACACCATCAAGGACCTTAGCAGGTATAGTAAGTACATTCCTTGTTTGCACTTTTTTAAAATCACTTCAGCATTCTTTGAAGAAGTCAGCTTGTCGTCTATTACATTGCCAAGATACCGGTAACTGGCTCCTTTTGTAAACGGCTCTGGCAGACTGAATGGTCTAATGAAATCGAAAACAAACTATTTAAAATTCTTCCAGATTAATCTGCTTCTTTGCGTAACTGTGGGTGCCCTTGTGAAGAAGAAATTGTTTTGGCCCGCCTTCATATTGGGCATACTTATGTCTCCAATAGTTTCTTTTTGAAAGGTGAAGAATCACTTGTGACAAATCCTATTCCGTCCGTCATTTTATGTCTGAATATGATGATCTGGTTGACGAGAAAGAGGATATTTTGGTTTGATATCTTTTGATGAGATTTTTAAAGTCTGGAATGGTCAAAACCTGTTAACATTTTTACGTGATTTCGTTATATAGGCATATAGGTTATGTCATCTTGTTGGTGTGCTTAGTTGAATTTCATTAATAAAGCTAGTTTTAGGTAAATTTTAGATCCTATTTTAATGTGTTAGGGATGCAGTCTGATTTTGAATAATTTTATATGGTCCTGATTCAGCTCTTAGCAGTCCGCTGGACCCTATAAAAATTGACTATCTATAAGATTGCAGTATTAATGTTATACTTGGCAAACAGTACTGACAAATATGCTAACTTGTGTAGGTCCAGCAGCATTTGATGGGTGTCTACAATGCCATTATGGGACTAAAGAGTGTTCCATTGCTGGAAGAATCCTACAGGTATAGTTCTCAATCATTTTTTTTAGAGGGATTTGTTAATTTTGAATGTGTTTGTTTTTGGTAGTCTTGAACAAATGCACCATCCGATTGTGCGAGAAAATGCAATACTGATTGTACTGTGTAAGGAAATGTAGTGTTGTATTAACTACAGTGTTTTCTATTAAAGTGCCACCACCTAATCCAAATTTGTGTCTTAAAAAAATTAACATAACCCATTCTAGAATATGCCTTTTTCTGTTAATGCAACACTTTTTCTGTACACACAGCCCAATCCTCATTCCTTTCACATAATAACAGTAAGAAAGCAATTCAGCTGCAAGACAATGCCTAAAATCTTCTATTTGTTACAGACTAGTATTAGCAGATATGGAGGCAGGGCTGAAGACGATTTTGCCAGCAGATCGACAAGACTTCTCCCTATTGCCAGACAACAACAGCACCAGCTCGGCAAAATACAGCCACAGACAGGCTGAAGTCATCCTCATCTTCAACCTCAACGCTCTGGCTGAGATTGCCAACACTAAGAATAATCTTATTGGGGTAAGTTTGAGATGTTATTATGCTACAAGATTTCCTTGTATTTTGTGTAGGCTTTGGATGTGTAATTTATCTTTTGCTAATATGTTGGCTTGTAAGTGTAGGTTTTGAAATTAACTGCTCCAATAACCTATCCTATCCTATCCTATCCCATAACACAGAGGTCGTAGGGGCACCACAGATGATCGTTTAACCAGCGTACTCCATCTTTCCCTGTCCTCAGCAACCCTGATTGTTTTGCTAGTGTCAAACCAGTCCATTCTCAAATGTTGTCCTCCCACCTCTTTTTCGGTCTCCCTCTTCTTCTACCTCCATGCACTGTGCCTTGCAGGATTGTCTTTGCAAGACCTGATGATCTGGTGATGTGGCCCTACCATCGGAGTTTCCGTTTTTTCACCACTGTGAGCAGGTCATCGTGTTGTCCAATGGCTTGTGTGATGGTCTGTCAGACTTCGTCGTTGGTGATGTGCTTAGTATAGGAAATGCCCAGAAGTCTTCTGTAGCACCTCAACTCCATGCTTTGTATTCTTTGTTGGAGATCTGCTGTGAGGGTCCATGTTTCGCAAGCATATAGGAAGATGGAGATGACAAGGGAGCGCAGCAGCTTTACCTTGGAATGTAGACTGATGGTCCTGTCTTTCCAAATTGGCTTCAACCTTGTCAGGGCAGCAGTTGTTTGTACGATCCTGGAGAGGACTTCCTGTCGGGACCCATTGTCTGATACAATGGCTCCTAAATATTTGAAGCTATGCACTGTGTTGAGGGATTGGCCTTGGACTTTGATGTCCGTGTTGATGCCATTGATGTTGTTGGTCATCATTTTGGTCTTCTCTGCACTTATTTCCATTCCATAGGCTCTGGAGGTGGTGTCAAGCCTCTGTACCAGCTGTTCAAGTTCTTGTTCCTCTCCAGCCAATCCATCAATGTCATCCGCAAAACGGTGGTTGGAGATTGCTCTTC
This sequence comes from Oncomelania hupensis, assembly GCA_036898135.1. NCBI lineage: Eukaryota > Metazoa > Mollusca > Gastropoda > Littorinimorpha > Pomatiopsidae > Oncomelania > Oncomelania hupensis. The sequence continues at coordinate 62,066,719 of CM072512.1, read as the reverse complement.
CCCCTATGCTGACTGTGCCTTCGTGGTCTGCTAGGGCATCTGACATGATGCGCTCTAGGAAGATGTTGAAGAGTGTTGGAGAGAGTAGGCATCGCTGACGCACACCGATTGTTGTTATGAATCAGTTTCAGATGGCGCTATTGTGGAGGACTGCACTGGTAGACTTGTCATACAGGCTTTTGATGACTCCAATTGTTATTCAAATCCGACATAAAAAGATAGCCAAAGTGAAAGTCCAAATCACTATCCTCTCCATCATTAACCTGTACCAAATCGGCCTCCTAAAATCCTTCAAATGGGTCATTTTCTTCATCAGATTCTGCAAGAATCTGACGCCATAATTCTCCGCCACTCAAACTTCAAACTTTAATCAAACTTTGAAAATTCACTGTGTGCGTTCTACTCACTCTAAAAATGCCGTGAAAACACCGTGGAAACAGCAGGAAGTCACGATCACGTGTGCGAGAATCTCGCACGTTTGCTATAAATAGATTTCCACATGGCAGGCTCTGATCAGACCACGTCTTTACCGGCCGCTACCGGTCGCTCCGCGAGTATGCACATAGCAAAAATATCGGTCGCTCTAGGTCGCTCCGCGTGTTAGAGGGTTAATCATTTTTAAATAGGTTTTGGATCTTTTTTGTTAATTTATGTATTGTTCAGGCTTGTGAAATGTGGTAATAATCTTCTCTCCTTTGGTTTAAAAAAAAATATTTTTAATAGAAATGGTATAAACATTTTAATAAATATCTTTACTCCACAAACTTAAAGCTTTAAAAAAAAAATTTGTAACGTCATTCAAAATTAACTCTTAGCGTCCTATAAGGTTTTCTGTACATTTGCACCTATATCCTGTAAGGATTTCAAGTTTATTGCAATAAATTGGGTTATGAATTTGAAAAAATTTCAAAAAATTTATTTATTGTCACATTAACTTCATATTTTAGGATATGTTTACAAAATGGTTATTCTATGTACCCAAAGAACCATTTTGACTTTAGTACTATTTTTACCTGTTGGAATCTTGTAATTAATTCATAATTACAGGTATTTTACGGACTATGTTAATAAAACAACAACAAGACAGTGTGGATTGCATGTGAATGTGTGCACAGTCAGTCAACACAGACAAGAAAACTCACTCTGGTTGTCTACACCAAGTCCTTGTGCTCTTTCAGCAATAAGCTCATCAATAAGGTTACAAAACTCACTATTACTGTCGGAGCTATCCCCTGCCATCAAGGCCGAAAATTTCGCAAACTCAAACCTCAAACAAAATCGTTAAAAAAGTTCACAAAACCACGTCAAACTTGCGAAAACGATAGCGGAAAACACACGGGAACCTTTCCGGAAGTTGACTAAACCTTCTCTCACGCACAGGAGAGTTCCTATTTCCTGTGATTTTCTGACTAAAAGGTGCACTAACGAGGCGCGGTTTACCGCGCTTCAGGATTATGGGTGAGGCGCGCATTACCGCGCTATAGGACGCTAAGAGTTAATAGGACGGTAACCTTGGGTCATGGGTCAGTGACCCTCCCAGGGTTCGTACGCTCATTGAACCTCTTTGAATCTCCTTGAATTTTTGATGTCTTGTTCAAGGGCCCTTGAATCTCCTTGAAAAATGCCAAATTGCCTGAGCTCCTTGAAAACTCCTTGAAATTTCAACCAGTGTATCTATCCATTGCTTGACCTAGAGATTTTGTCAAGTGTCTAAAAAAGGCCATTGAAATATAAAAATTTATAAAACAAAAATTATAATACATGTATTATTTGTGTTAACTGTTTGACGATCGTAACTTTTGTCGTCTGCTAATGATAAGGGAAGTAACCACCACTGGAAATTGTTGATTTCCTTGATGTCGCGCAAGCGGAGTTGTTGGTTTCCGTACATTTCTTCGTTCTAACGCGTGATGTACAGAAAGTATGAAAACAGTGAAAAGGACAGCGAAACCGCGCGTGTTTGTTTACTGAATGGGTAAAAATGCCTGGAGGAGATTGTGTGTTGAATCCTTTGTGGTTATCGAAATATGCAGGGTGGCTGCTTGAAAAGAAAGGGAACAAGCATAGGTGTTTCTGCCGCGTCTGCAAAAAAATTATTGACGTGAAAGTGATGTGTTACTGTTAGACCAGCTGTTCAGCACACTCATGAAAGCAAAAAAGGACTGTTGTGAGGCAGTTGTTACTTTTGTCCCATGGGCAAGCAACTGTCGAGAGAAGATTCTCAACCAACTAAGAGATCAGCACTGAAAATCTCTCCTAGCAGTCCTTGTTTGCTCGCCGACAAGTGCTGAACGGTATCAGGAAAATTGGTGGAATCGACAAGGTGGACATCACCAAGGAGCTGCTATTATCAGCATCTTCTGCAAGGAGAAAGTACCACAACTACCTTGATCAACAAAAGAAAGACCAGGAACAAGCGGCAAAGAAGATGAAGGCACAGGAAGACTCTGTTGCTGATTTAAGAGAGAAAAAAAAGAAGAATGGAGTAGGATGCTCAGCATCTGACTCAAAAGGCAGACAAGCTTGCTGAACAAGAGGGTGCGCTGAGACTCTTGACTCAGTGAAATGCGCTGAGTAGCAAATCCAAGGAAATAAAGATCCAGCTGGAGATTTCCTGTCAGATTGATGAAGAAATGGAAAAACTGAAATATTATAACTGAAAACTCATTCATCTGTATGAAGTGTATTATATATTAGCCGGTGGTGGTACCTCTTTCTGACTTTTTACAGTTCTCTAACTTGTGTCTAAGGACAACATGCTTCACAATTATTGTTTAAATTGGTATAGACTCCATAATCTGCATCATCATTATAACTGCAACTTTATCGACATGCAATATTTATGCGTGTAGATTTCATAATCAATATTAACATCAGTATCACCATCAGATTCATGCAAACAATTTATGGATATCACTGGGTTAGAGATTTTATCCTTTATTTTGACTACTTATCAATTCTTATGTGCGTTTACAATTCTTTAAAAACTCCTTGAATTTTTGGAAAAACTCCTTGAATTTTTTACAACAATTTGAGTATGAACCATGCCTCCTATAGAAAAGAATATGAGGGCTAAAGTTTTTTAGCTTCTGTGCCAGACCATGCTTTGCTATGCTATGCTAAGGTGACAAACAAATCAAACATCAAGACAAGCTCACCACAAACACGCTGGTAGCAAACACTATTTAAATAATTTACCTCAAGTGGTTTCAAGTAGTTATCTTAGGTACAGTTAGTTGTACTGATTTGTAAAATGAGGATTGGATTGGGCAAATCATTTTTGATAGATTAAAAAGATTGTAATTTTCCTTGATTTCGTAATTAACATTACATTAATTTTATTGAGGCGATTTTGTTTATTTTCTTTTGATTGTTCTACTGTAGAGTTTTACCAGCTCAAAAGCTGCTCAAGGTGCTGGCTGAAACAGGATTTAACTCGAGCCAGCCAAGGGGCCCCCTTGCTTTGTGTCCATCTTTAATTGCCAAGACAAAATGAGCAGTCCTGGATGACCACATGGGAAATGGACCTAGTTCTTGCTGTTTTTTGTGTTGATAACTGGCACTCACCTGTCAAGGACACAATCTTTTAAGCCTTTGTAATAGAATGCATGCGTGCACAGGCTAGACCTCGTTTTATGCTCTCATTCACAGGAGTTCTTCCTGTATGAGATAAACCATTGTTATTTTGATAGTTGGAGTGCTTTGACTCATATGTGTTTGCAGATGTGGGCCCTATCGCCCAGCATCTTTGACCTGCTGAGTGAGCGACTTGAGCCTGCAAATCCTTGGATGGCCGAATGTCACCCTTGTGTGCAGTATGCAATCCTGCACACCCTGTATGGCCACTGCTCGCGTCATGGAAACTTTGTTTCTTCCAGCCAGCTCCTGACACAGCCAGACACTGCCAGTGGAATGGCCACAATGAGTCAGGTTAGTAAGCTGTAGTGAAATTGAAATAGAAATAAAATTTAATCTGACAATAAACAAAATTCATTATGGTCACTAAAATTTGCATATGTTTATAGTCTGGTGCTTGTTAGTCTAAAATCACTTCGTTGAAAAGACATAACATGAAATAAATTAACTCTTATATGACAGTAACATCTACTGATGGATTAGGCAATTTCTCTGGGTCTACTCATTCAGAAATATTTCATCCTCATTATATTTCCCCAAAGAATTTTTTACCAATGGAGTTTTTAGTTTTTGTCTGTGATACAGGCGACTAGGGGCTATCTGACTCGTGTCTTGGGCGTCTTGGCAAAAGTGCTGGAGGAAACAAGGACATCATTTGACTCTCGCTGTCTAGCATTGAAATGGGTGCAGGAAATGGTGGCTGGCCTCAATACCACTCCCAGGGTTCTGGTTACTCCACCATTCTTGGCCCTCGTCCGTGCCGTTGTGGCGCAAGGTTGATAGACATAATTTTCACTTGAATTTAGCATTTTGTATCAGGAACTTAAAAGCTTTGTTTCAAATACATTTTATTTTCTTCCTGATATTGTCTCTCCTGTGTGCGTGTGAGTGTGTGTATAATTATTTTTGAAAAACGGGAGGTTACTAGTTAATTTTGAATCTGATATGTAATTGGCGCAGGATTAATTCCTGTTTCCTCATTTGTGGAAGTGGATTGAGACCGGTTTGACATTGAAAATATATTTGTACATATTCTTTGCCAGAACATTTGATGACTTCTCTTTCATGAGCTTGCTTGCTGTGTTAGACTAATGCATTATGATTGTCAGTGTGTGTGTGTATTTTTGTTTGCATTATGATTGTTTTCAGGCTATGACAGAGAAATCCAGATATCCATCGCAGCAGCGCAATGCTTGTCATTCATGTTCAAATGTGGTGCACAATTTTCTGCTGACACTGTTCGCCAGTAAGTTTTGTTGTTTTTATTTGTGTGTCTGATGGGTTTTCTACTTCTCTCTTCTACTAGATACTCCATTCTGCCTCCAAAGCAGGAAAGCTATGCAGTTTGACCGATTTTTTAACTTGTTTGGAATCGCTGGTATACAACGAAAGTAACATAAAATAAATCCAAACTTACACGACATAAATAAATAGTCTTTGCTTGTTTGATTTATAACTGTGAGTCTGTCTATTTTAACAAATTGTATTTTAAAACGATTTTGTAAACATCTCACCCAACACGCACTCGCCGAGCATGAAGCCATTTCGATCCACCAGTTGACCTTTCCCGTCACTCTCACTTACACTCGTTTTGCTTTGCATTACGTGTCAGCACTATAAATATTGACCAACCAAATAAAAGAAGAGAAGCTGAACCTCGTTTTGATACTACTCGCGAGCATGGCGAAGTAAACAAAATAAATTTTGTGAGTGTTTGAAAACTTTAAATTCGATTTTCGAGAAGAAAGACATAAGCAATGGAGACCCAACAACTATCAGATTGTAGAAGAATCTTTCTACAACAAAATTGGTTACATTAGAAGTCATATAAAAACTTCTAAGCCATGCGATTGCCAATCAAAGAAAGACGGTTTTCCCTAAATTTGCCTTTCTCACTGTAACGGTTATTTTCACCTGCTCGGAGCTGAACCATCAACTCTTCAGTAGGAGTAGCAATGACTTCATGAAGAAGATCTTGAACTTGCTTTTGTAATTCAACATTCTATTTTTTCCTTTCCCCTATTTGCAGTTTTCAGTTTACTGGCTAGCACTCTTGTTCTCTATAATGTGTTTCTCTCCTCCTCAAGTTTGTTCTTTGCAACTGTTTCTGTCTCAAGTGCCATTCTAAGGTCAGTTCTTGTCTTTTGTTGCTTCCTTTTGAATCCGCATCCGTTCAGCTGGCGAATTCTGTATATGTTATCTGCCTTTGTACATGTAGTTTGTAGTTGTTAAAGTGTTGTCTATAGCATAGCATTTTCTTGGGCCTTTTTTTTTCAAAGTCTGCAGTAAGACTGATCTTTTCTGTGGACACATCATCCAGAGCTGCCTTTACCATAGCGAGTTCTACTTTAGGTTTTCTTGTAAAACAGTTTGCTTTGCTGAGCTGTTTGATCTCTTTTTGTTGGTCAAAAGGGTGGTCGTTGGTGGTGTATTGCTTGAACAGCACATTAGTTTTTTTCTGGTCTACGGTTTCAAAAGGCGTTGATAAAAGCAAAGAGAGAGCTTCCTTTTGATGAGAATTCTTGCAAAGCCGTTTGTAAGCCTCCATCAGTTTTTTCATCAGGAGTGTATCTGGTACAGTTGTGAGCTTAGGTGACAGCTTCTCGATCCACTGGTAAGTAAAACTTTCTTTGCCGTTTCTCCTTATAATAATAATAATAATAATAATACAGGATGCTATGTACGCGCCTTTCCCCAAGGCTCAAAGCGCGGTGATCTATACCAACATACACGCTCACCTGTCTCATTTACCCTCATACACACCAAATACACATACATCAAACAGGTGATGTAAAGGCAGGGAGATTGCTATTAGAAGACAGAAGAAAATAGAATTTTTATTTTTGAAATTTTTATATTGACTGCATCCTGTACCATTATTGAAGGGAGGGATGAAACCGGAGTGCCCGGAGAAAACCCTTGGTGACATACGTTCGCCCCTTGCGGGAATTGAACCCGCTACCTTCGGCATAGGAAACCGGCGACTTATCCATGAGGGAAGAGGCCACCTAAATAGTTCAAGGTCAATAACAGTTTCTTGCGTCAAGGCTTGTAAATGGTCAGGTTGCGTCCATTCACTCTTTTTCAACAGTTGTCCTCTCTTAAGCAAGGCCAATCTTAGACAAGGAATAAGAGATATGATCAAAATTGATGACAGTCTTCAGAAATGAATCCATGTCTCCACCATCTCTTTGCAGTTCTTGGGCTTTCTTCTTCACTCTGTCTAATGCAGCCCTATCTCATAACTCAAAGGTTATTGGGGCACCACAGATGATCGTTTAACCAGCATACTCCATCTTTCTCTGTCCTCAGCAACCCTCATGGCTTGGCTCAGTGTCAAGCCAGTCCATTCTCTTCTCGAATGTTGTCCTCCCACCTCTTTTTCTGTCTCCCTTTTCTTCTGCCTCCTTGCACTGTGCCTTGCAGGATGGTCTTTGCAAGTCCTGATGCTCTAGTGACGTGGCCATACCATCGTAATTTTTGTTTCTTCACTACAGTGAGCATGTCATCGTGTTGTCCAATGGCTTTTGTGATGGTCTGTCGGATTTCATCGTTGGTGATGTGCTGGGTATAGGAAATGCCCAGAAGTCTTCTGTAGCACCTCATCTCCATGCTTTGTATTCTTCATTGTAGATCTGCTTTGAGGGTCCATGTTTCGCAAGTGTTTAGGGAGATGGAGATGACAAGAGAGCACAGCAGCCTTACCCTGGAATATACATGTAGACTGATGGTCCTGCCTTTCCAAATGGGCTTCAGCCTTGTCAGGGCTGCAGTTGTTTGTGCTATCCTGGAGAGGACTTCCTATCGGGACCCATTGTGTGATACAATGGCTCCGAAATATTTGAAGGTATGCACTGTGTTGAGGAATTGGTCTTGGACTTTGATGTCCATGTTGATGCCATTGGTGTTGTTGATCATCATTTTGATCTTCTCTGCACTTATTTCCATTCCATGGGCTCTGGAGGTGGTGTCAAGCCTATGTACCAGCTGTTCAAGTTCTTGTTCTTCCACAACCAATCCATCATTGTCATCCGTAAAACTGAGGTTGGATATGGCTCTATCCCCTATGCTGACCATGCCTTTGTGATCTTCAAGGGCATCTGACATGATGTGATCTAGGAAGATGTTAAAGAGTGTTGGAGAGAGTAAGCATCCTTGATGCACACTGATTGTTATTCTGAACCAGTTCTGATGGTGCTGTTGTGGAGGACTGCACTGGTAGCCTTGTCATAAAGGCTTTTGATGACTTCAGTAATGTTAGGACTGATGTTGTACACTGTCATGGTGGCCCACAGAGCTGCATGCCAGACTCGGTCAAACGCTTTTTTGAAGTCTACAAACACATAATATAGATGTTGGTGCTGTAGGTATTTCTCGCAGATTATTCTGAGGTTGAAAATCTGTTCAGTGGTACTTTGCTTTGCCCTGAATCCTGTTTGTTCTTCAGCTATGATTTGTTCAGCTTGGGGTTTCAACCTGTTTAGTATTATTTTGAGGAGGACTGTGCTAGGATGGCTGATGAGGCTGATTGTGCGGCAATTTTCACACTCCTGAAGGTTACCTTTTTTGGGACGAGTGATGACAAGCAACTGGATCCATGGTGTATGTTACTCCCCACTATGCCAGATCTTGTTACAAATAATGGTGAGGGCATCTATCATCAATTCTCCTCCGGCTTGAAGCAATTCCGGGGGTATGTTGTCCACTCCCACTTTGTCCACTCCCACTGACTTCCCTTTCTTCAGAGATTGCACTGCTGCTTTAACTTCTTCTCGGAGAATTGGGAGGATTTTTTTCTTCTTCTATGTTCTGGGGACATTCAGCACTAAGACAAGAAGTTGGATAGCTGACATCAGAAAAAGTATGTTGAACCATTGGGAAACCTGAAACATACAAATTTAATAACATAAATAATAAAAATTAAAATAAACAACTAAAGCAAACATTTTAGAACAAGTTTATTCTTTTGTGGTCGAGTTCATCATAATAATTTTATTAAGGAAGTATTATGATTGTGTTTAAAAAAAGTGCACTTCATAACATATGGATATGGATTTGATTTAAATTTAATCAGTACATTATGCCCTTTCAGAAAACACTTTTAAAATTTTAAAAGATGTCAAAATCAGTTTGGAGTACTTACTTCTACCTCTTTCTTTTTTCATTTCCTCTTCTATTATTTTTCCTCCTCTCTTTCTTCATCTTATGATCCCCGTTCTGTACAGTCAATTTCTAGAAATATATCAGACCAAAGGTATTTTTTAAACTTTGTTCTTCCTTTGCAGATGCCTTGAGCTGTGCTCCTTCAGAATAACAGACCATCGAAAATTGATGAAAGAAATGTACTTTGGTCTTCTGAGGGTGTTGCCACTTGATATTTCTACGAGGTGAATACATGGAGTTTGATTAACTATTTTTTTGGTACCTTTGGAGATGACTCTGAAATCATAATTATGAATTAGTTATGGCAGTATTCTTTCCAGGAAGCAAAGTGCTTGTGCTTTGATGCTACTATGTTCTGTTGGCTAATATTGTTAACTCTGAAAACATAATTATGAATTAGTTATGGCAGTATTCTTTCCAGGAAGCAAAGTGCTTGTGTTTTGATGCTATTATGTTCTGTTGGCTAGCATTTGAATGTAGCTTTGTTAGTGGATGTTAACATGTGCAGTTTAGAGGAAGTCAGCTTATTGATATAATATTAATAATTGTTATGCATAAATATGCATATATTATATGCATATAAGTTGAATCTTATTCAGCACTTTTCAGACTTGCATCATATGTACACACTCATTTTTTGTAGTTACACATGGTGATTGTGCTGTAATAATACCAATACTGATGATATATTCTGTTAGATTCGCACATTTCCCCAAATCTCCAATCAAAGCATGGCGATCTATACTAACAAGCATTTGAATTTTAAGATATGCTCTAAAACCTGATCCTGCAGTTTTCAGCACTAAATCAAAGATGAAACTTAGGAAACAAGCTTATTATGGCAGAGATTCAGCAATGTCTGTATTTTAAAATATGAAATATTGAAATAATAATAAAATGCTTTTGTTTTCAACAAACTTTCATTTTAACAATTTTTAATGTGACCCACTTCTTACTTAATCTCTCCCACCCCTCCCTTCCCTGAAATTTCAAATGACACTACAAGAAATTTGTTAGATTTTTACCAGGCACCCACTACTGTTCACAATTTGTTTTTTTTAATTACCACTGAATGCAGTGTGTTTCAGATGAAACTGTTTCATGTGATGAATATTAAGACAACCGTGATGTATATAACGATAATGATGGCCTGCTGCTGAATTCTGCTATTTGTTTCAAGCTAATTTTGCCCTGCTTTTATGTAGTAGTAGTAATGTGAAGGTAATACAAGCCAAAAAGTCTTTCTATGTGGTCTTTCTCTGGTAATAACTCATACATTGTGATGTTTCACTGATCATTGAACTGAATTAGTACTGGTAAAGATTTCCTGCAAGGTTTTTGTTTTCACTATTTCCAGCAGTGCCATGACCTTTGAAGGGGAGGAAGAGGCACTAGCGAGGCAGAGAAAGGACCGTTCAGTAGGTCTGAAGATGTCCTGGCTGGCACGCAGGAATCACATGGGCTTTGCCTCCCTCGGACTGTTCCACTCACACAACTTCCGACACGTCATTTCTTACATGCTGAACAACTGTTCGCCCAGGTGAGGCAACATGTTTGAATGATGTACTTAACCTTTAGCACTCTGCAGGCGAGCTATTTCCCCACTCGCAAAATGTTGGTAGCCACTGCAGGCAGGCTGATTCACCAGTACTGGGTATGCACTGTGGCTATGTTTACTGCTGGAAATTACTTTGAAAATCGGGAATGAGGTTGTGTTACTTCTAGTCATCTCTAGTATTGTATTTTCGACAGAAGGGGTGCTGTGATTTTTGACTTGCATGCATAGCAAAGTATTCATCCGAAACAATTTTTTTTCCACATTTTGGCAAATCTGTGCAAGATGAGTTCTAAATAGTCCAAAAATTAATTTAAAAAAAAATTGTGTCTGTTGGACGTCTGCCTGTGCAAAACTTGCAAGTGAATTTATAGGTCAGAATCTATTAAGATGGTATATATCTGAGACCTCATAAATGATCAGTGAATTAATGACTTCACTTCAAGGTCAATTTCATAAGGTCAGCAAAAATTAGTTTTAAAAAATGACAGTTTTTCACAAAATTTAATCTGCTATTTCCCTTACTTGCTGACCCTAGAGCGCATGCGCAAAAGTGAAATCTCGTGCGTGAGAGGTAGTGCGAGACTTTGTATCCGCGTAGTGCGAGACTTTGTATCCGCCATTGTGCTAAACATGGTGTCGCGAAAGCGTTTACACGAGAGTGTCGATGAGAGCGAGTCTGAAGAAAAGCGGGGTAAGGTTGCAAGTAAGCAAAAAGCGCGACAACATTTCTTACACGAATACCGTGAACGTTTTTGAGGAATAATCGAATCTTCTAAAGGAGTTCATTATGCTCACTGCAATAAAGAGCTCAGCATTGCTCTGCATACGACATTCAGCGACACTTAGATTAGGTATTGCGGACGAACATTTTATTTTGGTTCAGGATGTTTTATTTTGTTTTTATTATATAGTACAAACCTTTAGAAGATTTAAAAAAAAATTAAATTGTTAAAATCGGTCAATATTAAGGCACTCATTTACCTGTTCAAAGTGGGTAACCCTCACATAAAAATGAAACGCGTTTTTTCCAAAAGTGGCTCAGGTGTCTAAAATTAATACAAAGTGAATAAATAGGCACTGTATTTACACAACAAAATGCAGAACACGCCAGTATGTTCAGAAAACAAAAAGTGTTGCTAGTTTCAGCAGAATATATAAAAATAATGATGCATTTATATATATTCATAATTCATATTAATTAATTGTTGGACCAATATGAAGATCTTTTGGGGGGTTATGGAGTAAAATACAACACAAAAAATAATATATTAGTGTGCATTTGTGACCATAACTTTTTGAGTTCTATATTATTTTGTTTCATGAGGATTAAAATGGTGAGCTGGAATTAGTATGAATTGATGTTTTGTGAATGTGGCAGTTTTCATGACAATAATTCTTTGATCAAATGTTGCGAGTTTTTGATCAAATGTTGTGAGTTGCACGAAATCTGACATTACACAAAATACACATTTTTCATGCAGCCAGTACACAAATGGTCAGACTGGGGGTAGGCACCTCTGACATTAACCCTATTTTTCTTGAGGCCATCAAACCCATAAGCCTGACCACTGGAATGACCTAAAAGTTGCAGTTTCTGCAAATTTCAGCTGCGGCCGTAAGAGCATTTATGTATGTAAACTTCAAAGAGCTGTAGAACGTAACATTATTGTTTGATTTTCAAAATTCTAAGTGTTCTGTGTGTGCTTTTTTAGAGGCTTTTAAAATGAAATGCAGCATGACATTCATATATATATTAGGATATAACATTTGCCCCTTTCCCTCCATCTCCTCCCCTCCCCCCCCCCCCCTCCACACACACACAATTTGCAAATGACACATTTCCAACCTTGACTGGTTTATTCAGCAAGTTTTACTTTAGGCAACAAAGTACAGGAGCTTCTTTGCATTAGTTTCTAGCGCCTAGATCCATAGGGTAGGCGCCTTACAAATTCTAATTATTATTATTATTATTATTATTATTATTATTATTATTATTATTATTATTATTATTGGCAGTTTTATTATTCATATGGGCCCTTATCTTGGCTGTGTACATTTATAATAACGCTACTAACATTTCCAAATGCATTATTTTGGGGTAAGAAGAGTAAACAAGGATGTAAACTTCACTTTTGCTGATTTGCATTCAGTGTAACAACATTTTCACAGTCTGTTATAGGAGTTTCCCACACCACTGTATTGTTTATCGGGCGGATTACCTCCCTTGGAGATTTGTTTATGAAACTTTTGCAACAGATATCTTATTAAAAGTTGAACAACCAGCGCTACAATTAAATCAGCAGTTGTCTGAACTACTTATTTTCACGTTTGATATTTTATGGTCCTTGTATTTATTGATTAAAACACATAGTGAACTTTTTTATCGGGCACGTAAATGCTACGTTTCTATTTTCTCAACAGCTCAAAGGCAAGAGTGCTTCAGCGCCTTGATTGTGAATAATACAACATTTTTAGTGCAATTATTGCTGTCACAGTTTATATATAACCTTCTAACAACATTTACAGCAAAAATACATCGAAGTATGTTTGATTTTCTACCAAAATTGTTTGGCGAGCTTGTATACATTCACATGCGGCTTTTTTAACACAACGCTGTTAAAAATCCTTACTTTTGCCAACAACATCATGCTACCACTTGTCTAAAAGCCATGCACATCTGCTTGCAAAACAACCATTAGTTTTATTGCAACCTCTGTTTTAATGGAAATGGAAGGCTGTAAAGTACACTACCCATTGAAGCTTTATAATCCAGAAACGGTCACATTGTAAACTTGATTGCATCTTGATACGTTTTTACTTTACTTATGAAGAAGGTTTCAATGGAATAGTATTGTAATACAGACATGCTTACCGTCCCGTGGTAGCCGTATTTGTCCCTGAAATGTTTTGTTTTGACCGAGTGTAAAGAGAATCTGATTTTTATTTTAGATCGGAGAAATTATGCCTGGTGTTGAAAAACATTGCAATCACACCTCAGTCTCCTCATCCTTACTCGGCTGGTCTTCCGAACTTGTTCTAATTTCTCATCGGCTGCCAAAAATTACAGAGAACACCCTAGTTTAAAACTCATGCACTTTGAAAATGCAAACGGTCATCATGATGGCGTCTCGAAAGCCTGTGCGTGATTCAAGTGGCAAACACACTATACTGACCGACTGACTCCTAGAGACAAGGTTACTACAGTGTGCAATGTTAAGGTCACAGTAAAGGAATCTTCCCTAGGGAAAAATAATGATCATAGTGTATGAATTATAATTGTAAATGTTCCTTTAGGGTTAGCTTATCAATTTATAACGTTAAAACTTACCTAAATTAGTTTGGATGAATTAGAAAGACATTCGCCAGCTCTCGACAAGACATGTCGACACTCTCATGCTGTTCTAAAAAAATAAAATACAGACGTGATATCCATGACCTTTTACCCTGCATGAATCGGTCTGAACTGAACTGAACTGCCGATGCAAGTGACTTGGAGAAAAATAGTGGGAGAAAAAGGCCAAAAGAATTCAAGAATTTACATGGCCATTCACATCGGAAGGAAAAAAAAGGAGCAGTATTTGCTTCATTAGCTGTTACATAATTTGATAATCAAGTTGAGTGCTTTATTCAAACATTGACATTTGTTTCAATTTTACTTAACTTTATCTCTGATTCTTTGTACATGGATGTATATTTATACTTATATAGGTAAGACTTGGTTATGTGCAATTTTGGCGTTTATTCATAATTTATTCATAATATCCCTGGAACAAAGAGTTTTGTTCCTGAAACTGAAACTTCAGGGTAGGCATTACTGGTAATAGTGTATCGGATTCCTTCCTCCACCCCCATCCACCACTTCCCCCTTCCCTTCCCCCTCAATACCCACTCATCAGTTTTTGGGATGTTAAGCGTAACCTAAACTGTTAATGATGACCGAATGTTTTATGTGAAACTCGGACTCAAATTAAGTAATGCCTATAGTCTGGAAACTATATTCACGGGAACGTATTTCACTGGATCTGTTCATGAAACAAAAGCACCGATTAACCAAATTAGCTGTGATTGCTCCTTCCTGTAACTAGTAACTACCTGTACTATTGTTCTTTTTTTTTTTTTTTAATGGGTCTCGCATGCAACCAGACCTAACCATTGCGCTCAGTCTATTACAGCAGACATAAAACACACCCACTATCCTTAAAATAATATTTCTTGATTTTTTTTCTCCTTAAAATAATAATATTTCTTGATTTTTTTTTCACTGTTAGATTGCTATGAACATATTGGGAAAGAAAAATGAGTTTTGTATGGGGTGGCGCTTCACTACGGGGCGTTGCTGTGGTGTCTGTCTCGGTGTTTGTTTACGTCTTTTTATGTGTCTACCTCGCCCATCGTCGTTGTTGCTCGAGTGGATGTTGTTTATAAAAGCTTCAAAATGGTGACTGTGCATGTTTTGAGGCTGTTGGTGGTAATGGTGGCTGTATCAACCCTGTCAAAGTTTGCCGGTTTAGTGAGAGCAGTAGAACAACATGGCGACGCTAGCGGTCGAGGTACAGGCACCCAACCTAGAACTTTACTCTACAGTAGAGAAGTAGATGTCAACACCATGACCACCACCTTCAACTCAGCTGTGACAGATGCCGCCACTGAGATCCTTGGCAAGCACCGACCAAAGAAGAAGCTGTGGATCACACCTGAACTTTTGGATCTGTGTGATAAACGAAGAGAGATGAAAAAGAAAAAGAACACCTCACAGGGAGCTGATGTCTACCGAAAAATCAACAATGACATCCGAAAAGGCATGCTCACAGCAAAGGAGAACTGGATAGAAGATCAATGCCAGGAAATAGAGAACAGTCTGAACAAGAACAACAGCAAGAAGGCCTACCAGACTGTGAAGCGACTGACAAGTGTCAAACAGCCCAAAGTCTCCACTATCCAAAGCAAGTCTGGCATATGCCTTACAGAAGAACAAGAAGTCTTGGATAGATGGACAGAGTACTGCTCTGACCTTTACAACCATACACCAAATGGAGACCCATCAGTTCTAGCATGTCCAGAGAACAGAGAAGAAGAAGAAATCCTCCCAATTCTCCGGGAAGAAGTTGAGGCAGCAGTGCAAGCGCTAAAGAAAGGGAAGTCAGCAGGAGTGGACAACATACCCGCGGAACTGCTACAAGCAGGAGGAGAAGCGATGATTGATGCCCTCACCATTATCTGTAACAAGATATGGCAGAGTGGGGAGTGGCCTATACCATGGACCCAGTCGCTTGTCATCACTCTTCCCAAAAAAGGTAACCTTCAGGAGTGTGAAAATTACCGCACCATCAGCCTCATCAGCCATCCCAGCAAGGTCCTCCTGAAAATAATACTCAACAGGTTGAAACCCCAAGCTGAACAAATCATAGCTGAAGAACAAGCAGGATTCAGGGCAGGGCGAAGTACCACTGAGCAGATTTTCAACCTCAGAATAATCTGTGAGAAATACCTACAGCACCAACAACATCTATATCATGTGTTCATAGACTTCAAGAAGGCGTTTGACCGAGTCTGGCATGCAGCTCTATGGGCAACAATGAAAGTGTACAACATCAGCCCAAAATTTATTGAAGTCATCAAAAGCCTGTATGACAAGGCTACCAGTGCAGTCCTCCACAACAGAGCCATCGGGAATTGGTTCAGAACAACAATCGGTGTGCGTCAAGGATGCCTACTCTCTCCAACACTCTTCAACATCTTCCTAGAGCGCATCATGTCGGATGCTCTTGCAGACCATGAAGGCACAATCAGCATAGGGGGTAGAGCAATCTCCAATCTTCGTTTTGCAGATGACATTGATGGATTGGCTGGAGAGGAACAAGAACTTGAACAGCTGGTACAGAGGCTTGACACCACCTCCAAAGCCTATGGAATGGAAATAAGTGCAGAGAAGACCAAAATGATGACCAACAACACCAATGGCATCAATACGGACATCAAAGTCCAAGGCCAATCCCTCGACACAGTGCATAGCTTCAAATATTTAGGAGCCATTGTATCAGACAATGGGTCCCGACAGGAAGTCCTCTCCAGGATCGCACAAACAACTGCTGCCCTGACAAGGTTGAAGCCCATTTGGAAAGACAGAACCATCAGTCTACATTCCAAAGTAAGACTGCTGCGCTCTCTGGTCATCTCCATCTTCCTATATGCTTGCGAAGCATGGACCCTCACAGCAGATCTCCAACGAAGAATACAAAGCATGGAGATGAGGTGCTACAGAAGACTTCTGGGCATTTCCTATACCCAACACATCACCAACGACGAAGTCCGACAGACCATCACACAAGCTATTGGACAACATGATGACCTGCTAACAGTGGTGAAGAAACGGAAACTTCGGTGGTATGGCCACGTCACCAGATCATCAGGCCTTGCAAAGACTATTCTGCAAGGCACAGTGCAAGGAGGTAGAAGAAAAGGGAGACCGAAAAAGAGGTGGGAGGACAACATTCGAGAATGGACTGGTTTGACACTGAGCGAAGCCATCAGGGCTGCTGAGGACAGAGAAAGATGGAGTATGCTGGTTAAACGATCATCTGTGGTGCCCCTACGACCTTCGGGTTACGGGACAGGATAGGATAGGATAGGATAGAGAGGTACTGTTGAGCTTTCGTTCAATTTCTGATGATGTACCCTACCGATTCTGCGACTTTCCAGACGAAATCAAAGACACTATTGACAATGAACGAAAGAAGCGAAGAAAGAAGAGCAAAAAAGGAAAGCGAGGAGGAGTAAAACGAAGACTTAGAAGAAATAAACACTGTCCACCACTACCCTCTATGATCGTGACCAACGCCCGCTCCATTAGGCCTAAATCTAACAATTTGAATTTTGAAGAACTACAGGCCTATACTAGTTACCTGTCTGAATTTAGGGATGCGTGTCTGTTGTGTATATCTGAAACCTGGTTTTGTAATAAGATTGACGATGAAAGCGTAGCGATTGATGGTTTTGGTGCACCGTTTAGAACTGACAGAGATTTTGAGATCAGTGGCAAACAGTCGGGGGGTGGCGTATGCCTGTATGTCAATCAACGCTGGTGTAACAGTGCAAATGTAACAGTGCGAAAACAGTTGAACACACGCGACCTTGACCTTCTAGCAGTGTCACTGCGTCCTCGCTACCTGCCGCGCGAGTTCGGTCAAATCTTCGTCACGGTTATCTACACACCTCCCCATGCTAACCCCGCACGTGCCGCGACCCAGATCGCCGATGTCGTCCATGAGCTACAAATGATCTCCCCTGATGCACCTAACTTTATTGCAGGAGATTTCAACAGCTGTGACTTGTGCACTTGTTTACCCTCATTTCATCAGTATGTGTCTATCCCCACTCGTCAAAACAATACCATTGATCGTCTATATGGCAACATTCCTGATGCCTATAAATCCTTTGTACTTCCATCTGTTGGTAAATCTGATCACGATTGTGTCCATCTCATTCCATCTTACCTGCCTAAAATCAGATCACATGCACAACCCATTGTAAAGAAAACAGTGAAAGTTTGGTCTTCTGAAAGCATTGAACAGTTACAAGGATGTTTTGACTGTACTGACTGGAACATGTTTTTGGAATCTAGTGATGGTGTAAATGAAGCTGCTGATGTTATTTCTGACTATATTAAATTCTGCGAGGATACTGTCATCCCTACCAAAACTATAAAAATATTTCCAAATAACAAACCTTGGGTCTCAAAGTCACTCAAAGCCACGCTAAACGAAAAGAAAATTGCATTTCAAACTGATGATAAAGCTGAACGCAGGCATGTTCAAGCAAAACTAAGAAAGGAAATTCAGGATGCTAAACGGCAATATAAGGAAAAGGTAGAATCACAGTTCGAACCTGGCTGATGCTTGGAAGGGGTTGAAAACTCTGTCCGGTCAAGCGAAGCTGAAGTCAACTAACTGTGACCTTCCTTTTGAAAACCGAATTAAAATGTCAGAAGAACTAAATTCATTCTACTGCCGTTTTGAACGCGATGACACAAAAGACGACGTTGATGATATTATTTCTCGTTTAGAACAAGACGGGGTTGATGGTGATGCTGACTTTGAGATCGATGGTGCCACAGTTGAGTCCATGTTTAAAAGACTGAATCTGAGAAAGGCCACTGGCCCTGATGGTATAGGGGGTAGGACCTTGAAGTGGTGCGCTGCACAGTTGTGCTTAGTATTCAGTCAGCTATTCTCGTGGTCAGTCAGGGATTGTGTTGTACCTAGTGTATGGAAACACTCTATCATCTGTCCCGTGCCCAAAAACAGTAAACCCAAAGAACTCAACGACTATCGCCCTGTTGCCCTGACATCCATAGCTATGAAATGTCTCGAACGGATTCTTCTCTCTCGTCTTCTCTGTCACACTCAGCCTTTCACTGATCCTCTTCAATTTGCATACAAACCCAATCGTAGTACCGACGACGCTACTCTGACGCTTCTCCACAATGCGTATGATCACTTAGAGACCTCTGGTTCCTTTGTCCGCATTCTATTTATAGACTTTTCTTCTGCTTTCAATACCATACAGCCACACCTCATGGCTCAGAAGCTTTTGTCTTACACTGTCCCTCCTAGACTCGTCCTGTGGATCGTTCACTTCCTCGTGTCCAGATCTCAGGTTGTCCGCTTTCACTCTGCTGTCTCATCTCTCAAACAAACGTCCACAGGAGCTCCTCAGGGTACGGTTCTTTCTCCGGTACTTTTCACGCTCTACACAAACGACTTCAGAGGAACTGATGCCTCACCTGTCATAAAGTACTCGGATGACTCTGCCCTTGTGGACCTGTCCAATTCAAATGCTGTGTATTTCTCTGCAGTTAATAGGTTCAGCTCCTGGTGCAAACAAAACTATCTGGACTTAAATGTCAAGAAAACTAAGGAACTGGTCATTGACTTTCGTAAAAACAACACTCTCATTCCAGACCTTGTCATTGATGGTGTTACAGTCGAGAGAGTCACCCAATACAAATACCTGGGAACCATCATTGACGAGAAACTGAACTTCACTGCAAACACCCAGGCCATACACAAAAAATGTCAGTCTAGAATTTACTGCCTTCAAAAACTTCGAAATCTCCAAGTCAGTAGCCGCATCCTTCAGATCTTTTACTCTTCTTTTATTGAGTCCGTTCTTACCTTTTCTTTTATCTGCTGGTATGGAAGTTTGTGTGTAAAAAACAAAAGTATTCTGGATCGAGTAGTGAAAGTCTGTGGGAGGGTTGTGGGAGTGAAACAAGAGAGTCTGCAGGTGTTGTATGAAAGACGTGTTGTGCGGAAAGCTATTTGCTTTGTGCTGGATAGCACTCATGTGCTTGCGCACCACTTCCAGCTCCTGCCTTCTGGAAGGCGCTACCAAACACCAAGGGTCAGAACTCTCAGAACGAAAAACAGTTTTATTCCAAAGGCTGTCTCATTACTTAATAAATGACATGTGTATGTGTGTGTGTGTGTTTTGTTTGCCCAAAATAATCTCATTTCACATTTGCTGTCGTTTAATGTTAGCATGCATAAGTGTAATTCTATTCATATGTGACTGTGCATTTTTATCCTCATTGTCATTATGATTGTTGTTATTATTATTGTGATGTTTATTCCTTGTTGATTGTAATTGTACACCACAATGTAATTTCTTGTAAAAGATAATAAAGTTGTCTTATCTTATCTTATCTTATCTTACAATACGAACTACTGTAATTTATAAACCGCTACAATGAAACTTATTGTTTGCTCCAAACGCTTACCTGCATCTCCAAACCCAACTAGGACCCAGCCCGCTGACTGACAACCTGTTTACGCTAGGGCCACTTGATTGCCATGCATCCTCTTTCAAGCTTCTATCTTCGTTCATAAATTTATCATTCTTATCTGACACTGACAGGTTCCAAAACAAACCTGAACCAACTCTAGTTATAGCAGCAGCGGTTTATATGGAAAACAGACATGTGTTTATCATTATTGATCTTTTGAAATGTGCATTTGATGCACTGGAAAGGTTTGCCACTCTTAAAGTGAACAAAAGCACCAATCACTATTACTACTAAAATCATGCACACACTCACAGAGAGGGGAGAGAGAGATAATCGAATGAACAAGGAAAAGAGCATTAGATCACAAAAATGACTTGATATCTTTCTTCAAATGGAGGTTGCACTGAAACTAATTATACCGGTACAAAGCATCACCTTTTTTCTATACATTGTGCAAAAACTGTATTTTAAAAAGTCACATTCACTTACTAGAGAGCAAAACGTAAACCACCTCAAAGCTGATATTTGACTCACATGCATTGCCCCCTCCTCTTCTTTATTTTCAGATTTTTTCAAATCTGTGCGAGATTAGTCCTAAATAGTCTGTCTGGCTGTGCAAAAACTTTTAATTTGGCTAAGTACTCGGAGCCTATTTCAACTATCACAACCAAACTTGGTAAGATGGTGTATACCCATGAGACTTCGAAAATGATTAGTGAATGTGTGACTTCACTTTAAGATCAGGTCCACAAGGTCATCAAAGATTAGTAAAAAAACATATTTAAAAAAAATAAACCATTTTCACAAAATTTAAGATTTTTTCTAGATTATTAATATTGAACTTATGATTCTTTGATGCATGATAGATATCAATGAGACACACAAACTGTTCAAATTTGGTCAACCTCCAAGGTCAAGGTCACTGGAGCTGTCCAAATTCAGTTTGTAGTGACCTTGACCCTAAACTATGAGAGATAAAGTCCTAACTTGTTTTCTTTAGAGATGATAGAATGATCTTTCATATATGTTCCGTTATGATCTTGAAGGTCAAGGTTATTTTAGGCCTTGCAAAACATACAAAAATAGGTCATTGTACAGTGCAATGGTTGTTTAATTAACCCATAGTATGAAACAAAATTGAATTATTTGATCAGACATGCATGAGATGTCAAATGAAGGTCAAGGTCATCCCAAGATTAATGTCTCTGAAGGTCAAGATCACCCATTTAGAGCGACTTTTAGCATTGTGACCAGCAGCTGATACATAACAGATTATAAAAAGGTGTAAACAGTTTTAAAAAATATGGTCGTTTGCAGATTGCCGCCCATATAAAGAATGCAGTGACAGGGGACAAAACTTAAACACAAAAAAAGCAATGTGCTAAAGTTAACGTGTGTTCTGCAGTTTTCTGTTATTGTGGCTGCTGTAACTCGGTCAGTTGTATTGTTTCACAAACCTTGTCGCTCATTTTTTTTGCAGTCACTTTGGGAGCCTCCATTGGCTGGAAGCTATGTTTTACAACGGTCAGCGCACCCACAAGGAACTTGAGAGGGGACAAGACAATATTTTGTTGTCTGATGTAGGTCTTTTTGTGGAAAAGCATATATAGATTTTTTGTTTTGTTGTTTTGTTTTATTGACGATTCTCTCTCTCTCTCTCTCTCTCTCTCTCTCTCTCTCTCTCTCTCTCTCTCTCTCTCTCTCTCTCTCTCTCTCTCTCTCTCTCTCTCTCTCTCTCTCTCTCTCTCCGTGTTGGTGTGGGGGGGGTTTGCCTAAATAGTATCCCCACTTTCTGGAAATTTAGTGCTTTAAATTCTTAATTTCCCACTGTCGCTGTCTTTCTGCTTTGTTCTTTCTCATTCCTACTTTGTTCCATCAATCTACTATATTATCTTCTTCTCTAGGCCAGTAACCTACCTTTTTTTCTTGAAAACTCTTCCAAAACTCATTTGTGTGTGAGGTCTATTGGGTCGTCTTGGGAACATTGGACGTTTTCTGCTAAATGGTCACTAGGGCTTTCTATGATATTATTTAGGAATGTAGGCATTTTATATTTATGTGTTTTGTTGGCATTTTATAATGATGTTTATATTTTATTTTATTTTTGTAAACGGGGGTTTTATAAATTAAGAATATAGCCCCAGCATCCCCAGTATGGGATGTCTTTATTATAAAGTTACAGGCTGTTGGAGTTCCTTCAGTGTTACCACTAGGGTCGTTTCAACAGATTTTTAATATGGATGAGGGGTGAGTCTTTTCAACCAAGTTGTTGACCTGATTTTGTGGTCTTGATTCGGCTCTTTGCAGTCAGCTGGGCCCTATAAACAATGAATAACTAACTCTCTCTCTCTCTCTCTCTCTCTCTCTCTCTCTCTCTCTCTCTCTCTCTCTCTCTCTCTCTCTCTCTCTCTCTCTCTCTCTCTCTCTCTCTTTCTCTTTCTCTGTCTCTGTGTCTTTCTCTGTCTCCTTCTCTCTCCATCTCTATCTTTTTTTTTCTGTCTCCCAGTGTGTCTGCTTCTTGGAGTTAGTCATTTTGAGATTTTAATTCTATTTTGAATTTTAGTATATTTCTTATTTTCAGTTGGATGCCACAGAGTCTGCTCTGTGGTTTTGGGCGACCTATGAGACTGCTCACTTTACAGTCCTTTCTCGCCTGCGCACACCCCTGGGCAAGCCGCAGGATACCTTTGTGACCATTGAGAGTGTTCTGAAGGCTTTTGCTGCTGAGGCCAGATCAGCCAATGAGGTAGAGGACCTAGGAGGCAGTGGCGATTCAGGAAAACGTAAGTGAATATGAGCATGAATAGGCAACAGGAGAATTTGTACATTTTAAAAGGCAATTGAAAATATAAAATTGACAGTTTTATATGTCTATTGACTACCATGCATGCAGCAGTATGTAATTGCTTCTAAATACACATTTTGATATTTTTTCGCACTTTTGGGGGGTAGTTTTTAAATGAAGATGTTATTGTTTAAAGTTTTAATTTTAAAAGAATATTTAGACATTGTATGTTGTTTGAACACATTTATGTGGAATTATTTTTTGTCTTCAAGTATTAAATGAACCCATCTGATGACATAATTTCAATCAATATAAAAATGGTAAATAGTATGTTGTTATTGACAACTGTTTCTTGATTGTGGTCTTTTATGGTTTGTGAGTTCTTTGTTTTAATACGACAATACAATGCGATACGATATGTCTTTATTCATCTCTAAAAAAAAAAACAAGCTTGACTGCGTGTCTGTAAAATTAATTAATCAAAAACCATGCAAAAATAATAGATTTACCTCACACATTCACATCATGTCATCACCTCCAACGTTATATCCACACTCTTACTAAAGAGAAGCCTAAAAACATTGCATTGACTGTAACCGGGGAAGTCTATAATACATACATCACTAGTAATTATACTTTAATTCTACTTTAATTATAACTATAAATTAATACTGTATCACAGTCACACTATCGTCCACCATCAGTATAACTAAAAGAGAAAACTGACTGACCAACAAAGTGGAAAAATGTCGCATATCGTAAAAGAAGAAGGCCCACTAAAACCATTGTCAGAGTGACAGCACCAGCTTCTAATGTCACACCTGGGAGTTAAAAATATGAATTGCAGATGGAATGAACGAGTTTCTGTAGACTGTGTTTCTTGTGCATGGCTGTCTAAATCAGAAGCTTCTGTCTATCAGTCTGCTGTCAAATTCAGGCCTGAGTGGGTGAGTGTCATTGGTCAAAATCTTCTGTAGCCTGTTGGTTAGTTGTCAGTTGTTTATTTTAAAGCCCATTTGATATTATTGGGGATATCCTGTGATCATTATTCTACTTGAGCACTGATTAGGCATTCGAGGTAGTTTTGTTTCTGTGTGTAGATGAGAAAGCTGGAGAGTATGGGTGCCTGCAGAGAGTTCATGTTCTCATGCAGTATATGGAACACTTGGAGAGAATTCTGTATAATGCCTATGAAGGTTGTGCCGTTGCAATGGCACCTACTCCGAAGGTAAGTTTTCTATGTACTTGTGGGTTTACTAGTAGTACTTGCTGGATAAACTGTCTTACATCTTTCAAGACTGCACGTTCTTGACAGCGGGCTGTTGGAACATTTTGCACTGTTTAACCCTTTACTGGGCACACGGTTGTCTATTTTTTAGCTCTAAACGGGCAAGAATTTGTAATGATTTTAGAGATATTTCGGAGTACGTTAGTAAATACACCACATCTTAGGTATTAGTGCATAGATTTAAATGAAATAAAATGCAAACTGAACAGATATAAATTCTCTTTTGGTTATGATCATTATCTACCTTTTTGTTTTTCTCTTGTCATGTCTTGTTTTTTATTACTCCATGTGTTTACAAAAAAAAAAAAGTTTTAAAAAGTCCAAACAAGCCTCCTCCTCTTCTTCATTTGCCTGCCCATCTGAAAGATCGGATGCATGCATACTGATACTACTGATGCTAATGTCAGTACCGATCTCTTCTTCCGACTAAGTCCATTTCTCTCACTTCAATGTCTGATAAATGGAAGCCTGTAAACTCTCCTTCATCAGTCAAAGAATTCAAACCATCCATTCTAGACACTCACACAAAAAAAAATTGAAAAAAAAATCGAAAAAACAAACGCATCAAAGATAAAACGTGTGGAAATGCAGTTGATTGTTTTCACAACAGAATAAACCGGAAGTCAATTGCCGGAAGTCTCGCAATCTTTCAAACAACGCGAGAACATAACCAGTGGTTGATACGGACGCTTTTGGCCGTTTTGCCTGTTTATTCGGCCGCTTTGCCCGGTAAAGGGTTAATAAGTTTTAGAATAAACTCCAGTTCTAGTGTTTTACCAGTTTTTTTGGTCTACCCATATTTTTTAATACCTCTGTCTTTTATATCTTTGAGGACTTTACATAGAAACCATGACATTGTTCATTTAAATGTTTACTATCCGTGTGTTATGTTAAGTATGTATTTCTATGTATATGCTTGTAGACTTGAATGACTTGGAATGTGTTTTTTCCTGATATATCTTTTGGTTGTTTCTCTGTGCATGTTCTTCCAGTGTTTAAGGTTTCCAGCAGTTATTATCTGAATATCTCAGATTTTGGAGACTCACAGAAGTTTCTGATTTTGTATGTGTAATGTTCTGTTTCAGATTGTGAAGACATTCTTCCGCACCAACCGCAACACTTGCCTGGAGTGGTTGTCTAGGATTCGCATGTGCATCATGACAGTTGCTGCGCATGCTGGCATGCCCGCTGTGGTGGTGCGACACGCCCATGAGTTGCTTAGCGACTTGTTGGACATTGACAGCACTCAGGTAACCTGTTTTGTTGTGATATGCAAATAAAGGACTTCTTTATTTTTTTAGTTATTATTATTATGAATATTTATGTGCTTAATCTAGACATTGCTGAACGCACTTACATGAATACAAAACACCTCTAACTATAAAACAAAACGAGGAAAGTTCATGGATTATTAACAGTAAGCTTATATATAAAAACTAATGACTCTTTAACCAGACATGTCTACAGTTACAGTACAGTAATATTTAGTACAGAAAATTATTAAAATAAAGAGAAAGTTCAAGAAATATGGAATCTATTTGCCTCTTCAATTCAGCAAATTTCCCTTCAAAAATAAAAACGAAAGTCACCAATTTTGCATGTCAGTCAGAGCACAGAAAGCACATTTCCCTCCTGGTTCTGTGGAAGTTAACCTGAGTTAGAGCGCATGTACGTTCTAATTCAGAATGGATATGCATGTGCAGAGCGGCTTTTGGAAACTTCTAGAATAGTTCTACTACTGATGAAGATGGCTGTTACAAAAGTGCATGTGTCTTTGGAAGAAGAGCACAGCGACAAAATAAAAACACCTCCAAACGTGATGTAGGAAAACAAGTGAAGGATTCAAAAGGATAAACCATAGAAGTGACCACGTCTTGTAGTGGGCAACAAAGGGGAAACCTTTTGTTTTGCACCACATGTGAAGCTCTACTCATTGTTAAGTCCAGGATGGGAGCTGCCTTTCAAGGGAGCTGGAAAGAAGAGTATGATGATGACGTCCATTACACGCGTCTCCATCCATTGTCGAATGCTCAGTGCATTACATTTACATGATTACAGAGATCTGAAGAGTGCCTACTATAGGTCCATTCAGAAACAACAGTAACCGAAGAAGTAATTTTAGCATGACCATAATGTAAATACAAGGTACTTTTCTTACATATTAGTGTTCCTAAAAATCGTGGAACAAAATTTTCTAGAAGTTATGTAAATGTGAATTAATGCTAACTTTGTTTTCCTAGATACTTAGCTATTATTAATAACAATAATATGATGATTTATTTCCTCAAGCATGATTTCAATTAAAGCGCTCACACCCACACATTCGCAGGATTACTATCGTATTCATTTAAAAAAAATCATAGTAAACAATTCTAAACACAAGCAGAGAAAGGCATCTTGCGTATTAAAAGAAAGATGTAGGCTGCATGTGCAAAAGTTAAAATGCACTTGCATGCTGCTCACCATCAGAGATGAGAATCTTCCGCCTTTTAGCGGAAATCTGCTCTTTCGGAAGGTCCCAGGGTCATTTTTGAGATCGGTTTAAATCCGGTGAGAAAATTTTAGTGTATATGATTAGGGTGAGTTGTTGATTTTCGATCTCGCAGCTTATTCCCACTCGTTATTCCCATGCGGATTGTTGTCATTTGGTTCGCTCTCACTTCGTTTTCGTCGATCCACCAAGCTGCCGTAAAAAGCCGAGATAACCCGATTTCTTTCTTCCGTGTGTCCTGGTAAACGTACATGGGGCTCTCTTAGATACTAGCCATCGCATTACGGAAGTGACGTTGCGTATCTAAGCCTCCCGTTTTTCTGCGCATAAGATTCCGGCTGTTCCCAGACACTCCCGCTGATAGTGACGTCACTCAAATAGGCGCTTGAAGCCCTTTCTCATGCGCTGAGTTGTAGTGCGAACGATGGAACAGCCAAAACATCACGTGGTTGATCAGCCATTGTCTAGAACAAAGCGCGACTTGTAAAATGCTTCGAAAACTAAATCCTGGAGAAAAGGCTCTTGCTACCCACATCTACAGTGGTGTAAAAAACAAGTGGAACTTTTTTAAGTGGTTAGAGGAAAAGTTGAACACAACAGTCTTAATTCGTTTGAAGGACAAAAAGATCGAAAGAAATGTGGAGTTGAATGCAGAGGCAGAGAAACAAGCCAGACTGGCTCATAAGAAAGCTCTGACTGCCCGACTTCAGGTTGATTGATTGATTGATTGTTGCTTTAGGTCCAGCGGACTCTTCCGAGCCAAATCAGGACCGGACAACCCCCAATCCGCATAAAAGATCTGCCGAAACAACCCTAGTGGGAAAATTGAATGCCCTCCACCGGCCAGTCACTTTACAATAAAGACATCCCACGCAGGGGACGGCTGAGGCTTTACCCCAACTACTCGAACCCCCGGTTACAAAAACAAAATAGAATACAAACATCATTATATAAATCATCAACAAAACACATACATATAAAATGCCTATAGTGCTAAATAATAACATCATAGGAAGCCCTAGTGACCACCCGGCAGAAAGCGTCCAACACTCCCATGCTGATCCAACAGACCTCATACACAAACAAGGAGTCTTGTCCAGGAAGAGTTTTCAAGAAAAAAGGTAGGTCATTGATCTAGCGAAGAAGAAGATAGTATAGCAGAGTGATAGGACAGATCAGGAATGGGAAAGAGCAAATGAGGAAGACAGCGACAGTGGGAATTTAAAGCACTAAATTTCCAGAAAGTGGGGATACTATTTATACTGAAACCCCCGGCACTCCAACGGGGGTATTGTTGCCGCAGTGAATCAGTCATGCCTACAAAGGCAAGACAGGTTTTCAACTGGGGCTTTCACTTTTCCCTTTATAGGTTAGAACAATCTACAGTGGCAAGATTGCTCATGACCCCAAGGGGTCCGACTTCAGGTGTTGGTGAGGAAGAGAAGTGAGATTAGAAGTCAAAAGCCACCAGCCAGGAAAGCAAGAACTGGATAGTTGCCTGGCTTCAGTTATAAAATACATGCACATGTACATGTACATAATTCATTCAATAATTGTGTGTGTGCAGACTGTATAGCATGTTGGTACCTGCCAGTTTTTATTTATACTTTTAACAATTCTTTAAAAAAAACCATGAGAATGTTGTATACACAAAGAACTTTAATCCTAGTGCATGACGTAATTGTAAACTTCAGCCTGACTTCAGTGCCTGACTACAACTTCAAGGCTGAAGTTGTTCATAATGTATATATGATTATAGCATCAGAACTGTTTTAGGAACTACTGCCTGACCCCCCTAGCCGGACCCCCCTAGCATCGCGTACCTGCTTAGCAGGTACGCGCACTCGTGGCTTCGCCACTCGACAGACTTTGGAATTTTTCCTCCTTTTGGTCATTTTAGGATTCTCATCTCTGCACCATGATTTTTGTATTTGTTTACCTCATACAATACCATTATTTTTTTTTTTTTTTTTTTTTTGGGGGGGGTGGGGGGGGGGGGGGGGGGGGGGGGGGGGGGGGGGGGGGGTTTGGTGTGTGGGTTGTTTTTTTTTTTTTTGTTTTTTTTTTTTTTTTTTTTTTCTTTTGTGGGTGTGTGTGTGTGTGTGTTTGTTTTTTTTAGTTGTCTGTTTTCTTCATAGGGCACTGAGTTTGAACAAGGGTGTTTTCCTTGGTGCACAGCACTGTGTGACTGCAGTGTCCAGAGGCGGTGCTAGGCGTCTACAGCTGGTGTCGACAGGTGGCTGGCAAGAAATTTGCTTGGGTTAAGACTGCAGCTGAAAAAGCAAGCAAACGGTTAGATTTGTTACTGCTATTTTTTTATTAATTTTCCAGCATGCGAGCTTCAAATACTGAATTGATTCATTTGTTATGAGTAAAAAAGGTATGATCTCAATTGGCAGTATTTTGAATCAAGACAAGATTTACTTTGTATCGAAGCAAACCTAACCAACAGACAAAGGTTTTGAGACCTGGGGACAGCCCAGTTCATGGTAGCATCTCAATTGAAAATCTAACACAACTGTCTAACAAAGAAGAAGAATTGGCACCATCAACACAGTGGACGTTCTTTCTGTGCAGAAATGCTTTTGTATTTAATAATTTCCATTTATTTTCAGATATGAGCAGGCAGCCCTGGAGTACCAGTCCCTGCTGAAATCTATGCTGTCAACCGAAGAAGGGGGTGAAAGCAAGGATTCTTCTGATGCTGACGTCTCACCAGAGCATCGTCTACTGGCCAAGAAGGACTCCATGGACACTACTGTCACTACAAGTGGTAGTGGGAGGAAATACAGTTCAACAAAGCACAGTGTGCATCCCACTACTGTCATTGTGTCTTACCTTAGCAATGAGGTAACACCAACCTGTGTATGACCTCTTTGGAAAGTAAAGTCATGGCAGAACATATTGCTTAGCAGTGCGAGTCTGTGTACTCTCCCACCCCCTTCCCCCTGCTTCTCCTCCCTGCACTCCCCTACCCTGCCTCCCTACCTCTCCCTCCCCCCCCAAAAAAAAAAAATCAATATTCTTTTTTATATGATCTTAGGAGCAGACTGTTTCTCACACTGTGTTGCACAAACATATGTAAATATTTAAGCATATAATAATCTCTTAACATGAATTAAACATTTTTGTTTTTACCTAATTTTGACATCAACCTCAGATGAACTTTAAAAATATTCGAGTTATTGGCGTCAAAGATGCCAGTATGTAGCAGTTTCAATCTGTTATGCAAGTACAAGCAGGGAATGTGCAAGTTTGAACATTTCATAGTTTGATTATAGAGGTGAGAAAAACAAATCAGAATCATAATAATTATTGATACAGCGAATAAATATTATTTAACATTTCAGACAGAAAGCGCGGTATTCCAGAAGTTAAAATAAAAGTATTATTTCAAGAAAAAGTAGAACATTCAAGTTCCGGATTATATAGGCTGGAGAATTCTATTACTGCTGACACTACTGGTTGATTTCTACAAAACTACACAAATATAACTTGCGTACTAAGACTTCATCACTGGAAAGAGCAGAGTTCATTCCACTATGTAGTTTTTGTTATTTCGTCTCTGATTGGCTGTGCAAAAAGACACCAATAAAAAAAAAGTACAGCCTCTATTTGTTGTAACGTATGGCTACCTAGTGCTAGTATTAAAGTAAATAATGATGGATAATTTGAGTTTGGTGAAAAAACTTCTGAAGGTAAAAAAACAAACAAAAAGCGGTTTCTGAGTGAAATTGTTTAGAAAACTTAAATGAATAATGTTTATTAAAATTATATTTGTGTTTTAGTTTACTGGAAGTGCTCGCTGACAGACCTGTCAAATATTGTCAAAGTGTTACTTGTACGAGTAAATTCAGATCTCGAGCTGTTGATTTTTTTTACCTAATAAGCTGGCTTACCATTACAAAAATCCTTTGCTATATATTTCTTTCAGCAAGTTTGGTGGATAAACCCTTTTCTCATATCTCACAAAAGATCAGTGAGCTGCTCTGTTACAACTATGACTTTACTTGCAGACAAATTGAGGAGTATGGTAAAATCAAACAAAAATGGCAGAACTGGTCAATGGCATAATATTTTTCAGTGCTGTTATTTTTTTTTTTTAAGAAAGAAAATTGACTTTTGCAGAATGTGTGCATTGTAAAGGTAATTTTCTTTGTGACAATGAGCATTACATTTGAGTTGCATGTGTGAGTATCTGAAAATTCACAATTGCAATAGAATACCTTTCATAAAATAGAACTTAATTTTTTTTAAAACATTTGAATAACCATTTCTTTTCCAAACATACTGGTATATAGATAAACATACTTTATTGATCAAATACACATGTTATCACAGCCCCTTCAAAATAAGCACTTTTGGTGTATCTTAAAGGTATGGTAGACCCCCCTCCCTCCCCCCATTGGAGTGCTGGGGTTTTCTTTATAAATAGTATCCTCACATTGTGGAAATTTAGTGCTTTAATTTACCACCGTTTCTGTCATTCTCATTTGTTCAGTCACCTACCTTTTTTTCTTGAAAACTCTCCCAAAACTCATTTGTTTATAGGGTCTTTTGGTTCAGCTTAAGGCTATTGGACGCTTTTTGCCAAATGGTTACTAGGGCTTTTTACGGTATTAGTATTTAGCAATTTAGGCATTTTATATGTATGTGTTTTGTTAATATTTTATTATGTTTGTATTTTATTTCAGTTTTTGTAAACGGAGGTTCGATAAATTAATAGTCTCCTGCTTGGGATGCCTTTATTGTACAGTGACCAACTGGTGGTTGTTGTTGTATCAAATTTTATTCATCAGATTAATGTAAGTTGTACTGATACACTGGTGGAGTGCCTTCAACGTTACCAGTAGGGTTGTTTTGGCAGATATATTCGGATCAGGGGCAAGTATTCTTTCAACCAAGTTGTGGTCCTGATTCGGCTCTTTGCAGTCCGTTGGACCCTACAAACAATGACTGACTGATTAACAAAGGTAGGGTATGGATTAAATGCTTGTGCACCATAAGTGGGTACCAATTTGTCTTCAAAACAGGTTTATCCTTCAGCATCCTGAAGGGCCTCAGCAGCTTCTGGACCCCGGCCAGATTTCTGTGTATTTCTCTTGCAGCTATTCTCCAGCCTGATTATAGCATGCAATTTTAGTTTTAGTACTGAGTAGCATATTCTGTGAAAAAATATTGTATCACTTCGCATTCATTTTTGCAGGTGTTGGAGAGCTACATGAAGCTGAGCGACTGGGAATCAGTCATGGAATGGCAGGAGCAGCTTGCCAAATGGCGTTCAGATACTGGACTGACAACTGTGCACAATGCTTTTAACTCTTCAGTTGATGTCAATCTGATCAAGTAAGATTTTTTTTTTTTACTCAAATTTCATAGACAGTCCTTGACTGATGGATGCTGTGGAGTTTGAAATGATTCATTGATTATTTGATTGACTAATGACTGATTGTTATTGGATAGTTGAGTGACTAGTGACATATTGGTTATTGTCTACTCAGGGCCATGCAACAGTTTGACCTAGGTGACATAGAAGGAGTGAGGACCAGCCTAGAGCTCGTTCCAGGAGCCTCTCTCAGTGAAGGCAACAAGGCTGAGCACTGCAACGTACTCAACTGGAGCCCCAAGATTGACTTGGGTCTTATGAAGAGACAGTTTCTACGAGCTGCTACCCTGCTGGAAGAGCAAAGGCAGACAAACCATAGGTTGGTTTTGCTTGTGCTTTGTTCATTTGCTTTTGTAGAATAATATTCAGGTAAATAAGTTAAACATTCCAGGGTGCATTTTCCTGCACGCAAAGACTGCAAAATGCACAACTGAAGTCCAACGTTTTAAAAAAAATCAAGACATTTTTGTGTGTGTGCATTTATCCATCACAAAATGGATTTACGTATGTATTCTTTCTTTTTATTCTTGTTTGTCAGTATATATTTTCTACTTTCTTTCCAGAGCTGAGGTGATTCGCTTTCTCAACCAAGCAGAGAAAACAGGAGAAGGCCTACTGAGACTGTGCGCCATGGAGTGGCCTCCTGCACTTCCTAGCGAAATACTGACAGAGATGACCATAGCTGGGACCTTGCGTCGTCAGCTGGAAGACCGAAAGGGCAAGGTAAGTTCACAGCTTTAGAGTGGGATGGGAACAAAAAATTTGTAAATATACTCATGAAAGTAGAAGGTTAAGCCTACTCATGACAATTTTGTATTACTGAATATTTGGCTGCTTGTCTTTAGCTCCAAATCATGGATACTTGCATTTAGAAACCAGAAATCAGACTGATCGCTAATTAAAACATATTATTTTGTTTGTTGATGCAAACTTTTCATGATTGAATGCAATGATGTTTCTTGTATTCCTGTGTACAAAGAGGCAATGCTGAAAATGCTCACTCCTTTTCATAAGCGGGACGGTCAGTCATTGGATAAAAATAACCCTTGTGCCGTACCTTATCACTGGCTGAACTGCTTGTAGCCAACTCTGAGAGGCTGGCAGGGCATCGCGTAGCCTATTCAACTGGCATTTGCCCTTGGTCGTTTGTGGAGGGTATAACTATTTCAGCCAAACACACTGCCGCAAGCTAGCCAGACTGTAACGATCCGCTGTCTTTTTGATGATTTTGTTGTACATTTTAGAAATACATGGCAGTTGTCCCGCATACTGTTAGAAATTACTTTTGCTCTCGACATAAGTATTTCATGCTGACAGAAATTACTGCTAAAACTGAATGTATTTTAAAAACTAATCTACTATTGACTAAAAACGAGACAACACAAACAAATTAGAATACATGTAAAACCTCATCCCAAACCATCACAATTTACAACACATGAAACAGTGCAAATAAGAACATTTTTAAAACAAAATAACATGCCAAAATACTACAATTTATGAGGGAAAAAGCTAACTCACATTTCTAAAGTACAACAATTTACAAGGCAGAGCACACAGCACCTATACTATCACAAACCACACTCCTGCCAGTACTGATGCTTTTGATTTTTCAGACTGGCAGCCTTTTTACTTGCTTTGATTCGTATACCACGCCTACCTGCATTTTTGTAATCAAACCACTGACACACAAAACTTGTGTGCTGTCAGTGTCATCACATGCTGCTTTTAGGAGACCCTGAGACGGAATGTCCCCCCTTTCGAATCTATTCAGTGTCATCATGCGAGTACAGCATGATAAACATAATGTTTTGGAGTAGGTAGTGCCATTTGCTTCTTCAGATTCTTGAATGTCATGAAACCTGCACAGGTATGAAGCATAATTTTTGCAAAGCTTAATTGGGGCATGCTTGCCCCAAACTGGTTTTGATCTCCTGCAACAATTCTACACAGGGGGTGTAGGCTTTGTGTGTGGAGATCTTCTGTATGCTGCACTGCAGCCATTGTAACTAAATATTAGTAAACTTTAAGAAAACACACAATAACTGTAATACACTAATCGATCGGTAAATACAGTTAAATGTTACAGGACTTAACAAAACAAAGCTAAAAACAAATGAGACATAACAAGTAAAGAATAAAAAGACAAACAAAACACAGCAAAACAAGCAAACGAAGACAAAACTCAAAAACAAGATAATAAAAGCATAAGTGCAGTAATGAAGTGCGGCAAAGTTCCGGACTGACAGCGCAAAGTGAAGATCTGTATAGAGGGTCAGCAACACGCGCGTTTTGTTAATTTGCTGCATTTACAGAGGCCAGGAACCAAAAACAAAAACATATTCATAAATACAGATCATATCACATCACCAGAAAGTTTAAACTTTATACTTAGTGACTTCAAATGGTGAACACTGTCAGTTGGATTTAAATGATCAGCACGTGTAATTAGAAAATAATATACACACTCGAAAACCGGTGTCATTTAAGTCAGCTTATAGTGCAGGAAGTATAGATACAAACTGTCAAATCCAACTAAATATAACACAAACAAAGTCATTATCGGGGTTCTAGTTTACTCTAACACAAAGCTTAGATGTGAAAATAACTACATGCAAAAGATTACCACAGTGAGTGGGGCATTCCACATAAAATGATCACTTTTTGAGCGAAAAATTACAGAGCATGAGCAAGACACATTCTCTTTGTTGTGAACAAGAACAGAGCGCTCAGGCTTTGAGCAAGGTAGTAATCGCGTGGTGGCCTTGCCAATTTAAAAATAGCTGACTGCTTCTGGCAGATAGTTCACTTTTACACAAGGCTGTTTCAGCCGTGTGCTAGCATGACCTAATCTTGAAATATTCAGTCTTCATTATCACAGTGTTGCTAATATACAGATTCACTGTTAAATTTTCTGGTGCAATTTTCAGACGTTCCTACTGCCTCTGGCAAGTCGCATGTGTTCTTGGGAGGACCAAGACATCTCCAACTACCTACAAATGTTGAGACTGGTCAATCTGCAGATCCATCAGCCTGGTGCTGACAAGAAAACAGGTAGCTTTTTCAGTGTAGATTCTGCATGTAATTTGTCACTGTGGGTGTAAAAAGTTGGGTGTAAAGATGTATCTTATTGCTAGTAACTTTCATTATAAACCATTGCGTTCAGTTTTAATGAATTATTTGCATTTGCTTGCAGAGCTGATGACACAGCTGTGCAATCTTCAGATAGCTGCAGCTTCTCTTGCTCGCAAGCAGAGCAACTTTGAACTGGCTGAAGATTTGCTGCTTCGCCAGGTCTCTCTCCTCTCCAAGTCTTGCAGCAGTGATGAAAACAACACCAACATCATCATTAGCAACAACCGCCATGAGGAGATCCTACCGGAACTCACATCCTTGCTGAAGGTTTTGATTGTTGGATTGGAGTTTAATATGCTGATATTACAATGTAATAGGCTATACATATTTTTTATGCATGTTCAATGCTGCAGAGAGAGCATGACATTTATTTGTACATGAATTTTACTGTACCATTTGTTTTCACAGGGGTGAAGTGGATATGAATGTTTCAAGTCTTGTGTTTAACGATCTGAACTTAAGAGGATAACTTTCATCTTTTGTTAGTGAGTAAAAAGTCTAAACAAGCACTAAGAAGAAATTACATGTAGTTTGAACAAAATTGCATAATAAATAATTCAAATTCTGATTCGTGTTTTTTTTTTCTTCTGATGGTCATGTTAGGATTTTATAAAAAAATAGTCATTTTGACAGAAATGATTGCTGGCATTGCTCAGCCGATAAATATAGGTAAGATTTTTTCTTCAAATTAATAATGATTTTGTGCTTTACAGAAAAGTGATGCCATAGACATGCTGGAATTGATGAAACTGGAGAGAGAGACGGCAAAGCTTTTGCACGCCCGCAACAAGCCTAAAGGAGCACTTGATGTTCTCAGCAACAGTGTTGCAAACTACCTTGCAGCGGTCTACTCACAATTTGACAATGGCATAATCAAGGTTTTTTCTTCTTTTTTCAATCAGAGTAGTTGCTTTGCAAAATCTTTTGTTCAGTTTTATAAAAATTATAGTAATTTTATTTATCAACGTAGTACAGGGGTCCAAATCTTCCGCAGATCCGCGGAAATCCGCGTAAAATAAAAACGTTTTGCTTTAAAAAAAGTGCGCTTTCCGCAAAAATATAAAAAACCTTGAGAAAGAAAAAAAAATTCTCAAACTGTCACGATTCTTAAACAGTGTAGGTCTACAAGCAGTCAGATTCTCTATCTTCACTTCCGTTTCCAACATGGCGTCTCATGCACCACGAGTTGTAGCTCGTGGCGAAGCATACTTGTATGACGATTCAGGAGTAAAACATAAGTGGCTTCCACTTGTTGAGTCCATGTTCAGTGTCATGAAAGAGGTGATTGACAAATCAATTTATCAAACACCAAGATACACATTGACACTTATTCTGCCATGCAAACTGTCAAGCATTCACTCAAGGCCAGGGGTAAGATTGCAGTGCAATACTTCAAGAAAATTGACCTTATCAAGGAACATGTCAGTCAACGTCTTGTGCTTAACATGTTGTCTGCTGCCAGAAAAGATAAAGACAGAAGAGAGAGAAACAGTGAAGAAAGTGCCCAGAAGGCAGAGTTCCTTGGTGTCACCGTCATGAAATTGACCACCAAAAGAAATGCTACTGAGGATATCCTGGAAGAGGTCAAGCAAGCCAGAAATGCACATCACTGCAGCTACACAACATCAACTGCTGCAGAGGACAATGACTGTAGGGTCTTAAACAACACCTCAGCATCCACAAACTGCATCAAGAAAATGAAGAAACGGTCATCAATTGGGAATTTCTTCAACCCATGTTGAAGAAATATTTCTATTCCTGGACCTTGTTGTAACAAGAAAACTTTAGTGCTTTACACCTATTTTTAATGTCTCTTAATGCTGAGATTGCAGGAGAATACATACATTTTATTCATGATTTTTTTAAACAACATAAACCCTCCCTCTCCCCCCCTTCCCTTCCTTCTCTCTTATACAAATTTTCC
This sequence comes from Oncomelania hupensis, assembly GCA_036898135.1. Lineage (NCBI taxonomy): Eukaryota > Metazoa > Mollusca > Gastropoda > Littorinimorpha > Pomatiopsidae > Oncomelania > Oncomelania hupensis. The sequence continues at coordinate 62,029,569 of CM072512.1, read as the reverse complement.
TCTTTTTTTAAAGTCAGGTGTTTGGACCCCTGATAATAATTCTTTTTGTAATAGTTGGGGGAAGCAGAACGAATCAGAACTGGTCTGTCTGTCAGTCTGTTGAAAGCCATATCTCCAGAACCACTGAACGGATTTTGACCAAACTTCATAGGAACATTACCTATGTTAGAGGCCTGCCTTCTGTGGCATCATATTTGCTCTGCCACAAAGGTCAGGGTCACTGGAGTCTATTTATTACTAAACACGTTTTGCTCAATATCTTAAAAACGGCTGAAGCGATTTTGTTGAGGTTTGGTATACATATACTTCAAATCATGTGCCATCCTTCAGTGAAAGTCCAATAGTTGGTAACTCAATTGGTCAGTCACTCCGAATTTAACTTTTTTGGTCAAAGAATAACTTAATCGAAACTCATCATTTTTGCTTTGCATTTACTTTAACTTCTGTTAAGCATGGTAAATCATGTTTATTTGTACTTTCTCAAAGGTCAAAATCAGTGGGCTTTACAATTCTCTAAACATGTTTTGCACCGTTTCTAAAAATTGGTTTTAGCCGATTTTGACAATTTTTTTGCTTATATATTTTACAAAGACAACAAAAGTGTGTTTTATAGAATACTGAGGCTGTGAAAAAAATAAGTGTAAGTTGTATGTTTACCGCACAGTATAATCATAATAATGTCCATTGCTAAACACACATTAAATAAAAAATTAAAATATATATATATATATTGCTCTTTAGTACTTCTATGCCATGAATTTACACAGTTCCATTATACCATATGAGCTTCATTTACAGCAAGGTCAGCAGGCCTGCGGAGAGCTGTGCTCACGCTCTCTGATGACCTTGACCAAGTGGCTGCAGTCTGACAGCAAACTGGCAAGCAGCATCGCAAATGAAAGTGCTCGCTTGATAGGCCAGAGCCTGGGGCAAGGTGAGATGGTAGGCTTCAACCTACGCCTACTGCTGGACTGCGAAGCGCAAGGTGTGATGAAACTGAACAGCAAGCTTCTGCAGAGTTTAGATGGTGAGTCTAAGTTGTGATGTAATGATAATAGAGACACGGTGGCCTAATGGTAGAGCTTTGGCTTGCGGATCTGAAGGTTCCGGGTTTTGAGCCCAGGCCGGGGCATTGTGTTGTGTCCTTGGGAAAGACACTTTACTCCCGTTTCCTACTCCTTAGGATGAGAGTATAAACTGAGGTCTAGCCTGTGTCGTATACATTCCATCATAACGGACTTTAAAGATTCTGATGCTCATGTTCTAGACGGGTGAGTGCCGGTGACAAGAACACACCCAGCATGCACCTAGGTCTTTCTCCCCCATCCCTGACTGCCCAGGATTGTGCTCAGTTGCCTGGAGCGTTATTACGATGCGACCAAAGGCTGCAAGTTGGCGCCTCGGGCGGCTTGAGTTAGATCCTGTATTGGCCAGCGCCTTGAGTCGCTAAGTATAGCGAAATATGTGCGCTATACAAATCTTCTTTAATAATAATAATAGTTCATTAAGCACTTTTCCCCAAATTTGTTTAATGTGACGTTATAATATTTTTTATGTGATGAGCACTAGTTCATTCCCGTTACCCTTTCACTAAGGGTTTTATTCAGTATGGAACGGTTTACTAATAGTCTTCTAAAACGCAGATATTAGGTGTGTCATTTGATGTGTATTTTGCATCTAAATATTGCATTATGTCAGTTACTGGGAAGGGAAGAACTCTTTCGGGATTCTATCAGTATTTTTTTATCAGTAATGTTAAACAGGATCTTCTCTATGTAATTTGTGTCATTAGCTACATGGAATGAATTACACTGTGTTGAATTTGTGACAATTGTTGTTGTGATTAGTGAATGTATTTAACAACATGTGCTTCAAGAATGAACACAGACTTGCAAATGTAAATGACATTGTTACAGACGTTGCCTTTGAAGGCTCAGGTACAGTACCCGAAGGAGAGAAAGTAGTTGGCCGTCTTATACACCTGGCTACCATGGAGAGTCCAGGACTGGCCAAAGTCTGGTTCATGATGGGCGGATGGTGCTACAAATGGGGTCGCAAGATTGTTGACAATGCCAGGTAGGTGATTTTAGATCTATGAGACTGTTTAGACTTTTTCATTACAACTCAGGGCCACAGATGATGTGGGAGCTAAAACACAATAACAGCAATAATGTACCCCAAGCTGTGCCCATGCGAAAAAGTGTTAGTCTTGCAATAAAGAAAACAAAGTTTGTGTCATCCAAGTAATGACTTGCTGAGTAGCAAGCAGACTGGCTTTCACAAAGCATCTTGTTGTTTTCAGAGATAAATAAATACAGAACAATTGTTTTTTGACTCACATGCGTAACAATGTGTCTATGTACTCACCCCCACCCCACCACTCCTACTTCCACTCCCTCTACAACAACAAAACAAAAGAGATCGAGATTTTTGCAAGAATGAGTCCTAAATAGTCCAAAAATTAAATTTAATTTTTTTTCCTTACGTCTGCTGTCTGTCCGTGTAAAATTTGCATGTGGATTAACCCTTTGCCAATTGCCTCGCAAGGGCCATTCAAGCCAGTGAACTAGTCTAACACGCGCGTCATAACTGTCTAGCAACAGTCAACATAATGCATCGCTTTAAAATTTATTACATTAAAAACTTCCATTTCTGGTTTACTTTTTCACTAGGTCTACACGGTGCAATAGGCGATAGTCTTTTCATGGTGATTTTTTTTTAAACCAGAAAGTGTTTGGCCCAATTTTCGGTGTTACAAAGATGGAGGAGGAAGATTAGGTGTTCGATTATCGGTGAAAGAGATGGTGACGGTGACTTTATGGGCTTTAAACTAGAAGAAATTGTGAAAGGAGAGGTGTCTGATGTTGACTTAAATTTAGCATTAATTCCAAATCGCCTTGATTTTGACAATTTTGACGAAATTGGTCCTGATTTGGCTCGGAAGAGTCCGCTGGACCTAAAGCAATAATCATGTAATGTAATGTAATGATCAGCAGAACTCAAAGAACTGATCGACAGAAGATCTGTCATTTAGTCATTTTTTACAGTAACTAAATCAACGTCCGAATGGGTAAAAAAGACACTAAAGTTGCTAACACTGTACAGTTTGTTTTTACTTTCTGTTTCTTTTGACTATCAGTAGGACTACTTGTCTTCTTCATTTGTCTTTGCTTCTAAACAAAGAAGACAGGTAGGCCTAGTGATAGTTAGAAGAAAAGTAGTTTCTTCAGCTGAGATATTATATTTCTTTGTATTTTTTGTGTGTGTCCATTTTGTGTACCAACCTTCCACCTTTTAAATTCAAAGTGTGAAAAATTCAACATCAGTTGGTATTTTTCATAACATTTAAACAGGTCTAAATCCTCATTTTGTATTTTGCAGAGGTGCCTACCCCCCAGTCTGATCATTTGTGTACTGGCTGCATGAAAAATGTGTATTTTGTGTATTGTCAGATTTCGCGCAACTCGCAATATTTGATCAAAGAATTATTGTCATGAAAACTGCCACATTCACAAAACATCAATTCATACTAATTCCACCTCACCATCTTAATCCTCATGAAACAAAATAATATAAAACTCAAAAAGTTATGGTCACAAATGCACACTAATATATTATTTTTTGTGTTGTATTTTACTCCATACCCACCCCCACCCCCACCCCAAAAAAAGAAAAAAAAAGATCTTTATATTGTCCAACAATTAATTAATATAAATTATGAATAAATGCATCATTATTTTCGTATATTCTGCCGAAACTGCCAACACTTTTTTTTTTGGAGCATACTAGAGTGTTCTGCATTTTGTTGTGTAAATACAGTGCCTTTTATTGCACTTTGTATTAATTTTAGACATCTGGGCCACTTTTTGGGAAAAACGCGTTTTATTTTAATGTGAGGGTTACCCACTTTGAACAGTTAAATGAGTGCCTTAATATTGAACGATTTTAACATTTGAAATTATTTTAATCTTCTAAAGGTTTGTACTATATAATAAAAACAAAATAAAACATACTGAACCAAAATAAAATGTTCGTCCGTAATACCTAACTAGTGTCGCCGAATGTCATGCAGAACAATGCTGAACTCTTTTTTGCAGTGAGCATAATTAACTCCTTTCGAAGATTCGATTATTCCTCAAAAACGTTCTTGGTATTCGCGTAAGAAATGTTGTCGCGCTTTTTGCTTACTTGCAACCTTACACAGCTTTTCTTCAGACTCGCTCTCATCGTCACTCTCGTGTAAACGCTTCCGCGACACCATGTTTAGCACAATGGCGGATACAAAGTCTCGCACTACCTCTCACGCACGAGATTTCACTTTTGCGCATGCGCTCTAAGGTCAGCAAGTAAAGGATCGGAACATAATAAAAGCAGTGCAAAAAAAAAAATTTTTTTTTTTGGTACACCACGAAAATGCGTATTTTTAAGGAATTGCTCGTATTGTCGTATTTTGTGTTGAAAATTCGTAAAAATACGCGCCAGCGCGTACGGTAGGCACCTCTGATTTTGTTTTTTTCCTGAGCGGGGTGTGAACATTTTGTGAAGCTCAAAACTGGCCCAAATGGCATTGGGTTAATATCTCAGAACCTATGTCAATTATCACAACCAAACTTGGTAAGATGGTGTATACCAATGAGACCTCATAAATGATCAGTGAATTATTGATTTGACTTCAAGGTCAAGGTCACAGGGTCAACAAATGTTAGTAAAAAAAATGACAATGATCGATATCAACGAGACAACCATACTGTACAAATTTAGTCAACCTCGCTGCAAGGTCAAGGTCACTGGAGCTGTCCAAAGTCGGTTAGCATAGGTACTTTGAAGTGACCGTGACCCTAAACTATGAGAGATATAAAGTCCAAACTATTTAGAGATGATAGCTTGCAAAAACATACAAATAATAGATCATCATTTAGTGAAATGGCTGTTTATTTCACCCATAGCAGGCCTGAAAATTGCAGATTTTCGGTAGCGTTCCTTGGAAAATAATCAACTCTTATGCAAGAAAGTTATGGTGCCAGTGTACTCACGAGGTATACTTGTCAAAGTAGACATTTCTGCTTGCTCACAAATTTGCCGAGGTCACAGTACCTAGTTTGCGCAGGCGTAAAGCGTTCTATTTGTGTTGATAGTCATGCGTAGCTCTTTTAGCTGCATCATGGAAACTTACGAGTAAAAAACAATGGCATCTTCTAAAAGAAAAGTGGCATGCGATAATGGTTTAGCGTCTACCTTGTTCTTCACTTCGGCAAAGAAACATTGCACAACGTTTAAAACAGACTACACGGGGAAATGGCCGTTTACTAGACACTTTTTCTGTAGTTTAGTTCATAGTACAGTGGAACCTCCGGTATACGACCATCCAAAATCTGAGAAAAAACGGTCTTATAATAGAGGTTGTCTTATACCAGAAACATGGGGTGGGTGGGGGAAGGGGGGAGGTCAGGCTCGGAGGGGTATGTAGTCATAATTTTCACACTCACCAGCATGTATTCTCTGACAAAGAAAACTGTAAAACATGTTTCATTTTTAGCTTTGTCTTTTAGTCACAACTTCAAAAATAGAAAACAGTCGGGTCTTCAGACATTTTGAACAGGGAAAAACTTTGAAATTGAAGACTGTTTTCAATTAATCAGGTCCTTTCTAAGTCTGTCAGTGCAGAAGCTCTCAGTTTCGATGTTTTCCTTTCGCTACTTTCTCCACTCTACCATCGTAGTTTCACAGATACCTTATCCTTTAAAATGAGCTGAATTTGGGTCTTCCCAACGTCTAAACTTCTTGCAATAGACAAACAACTCTTCCCATGTTCACTTCTTTCAATCACTTTTATTCTCTCTGCCAAACTCAAAACTTTCCTCTTGCGCGACGCCATTTTGACAAGCCACTAACATGAGAGAAAAAACGAAGGTACAGTCAATAAATTTACTGATATCTCTTTTAAATTGCCTAAGACGGTCGTATAAAGGGCTTAAGACACGGTCGCTGGTCGCATAAACGAGGTTGTCGCATACCATAGGTCATTTATTATTAGAAGTGAATCCGTCGGAAGTTTTCAGGTCACATAACAGAGGGAGTCGTATACCAGAGAGACGGATACCGGAGGTTCCACTGTACCTGAGTGTATTTGTAGCTGCAGGTCAAGGTCATCTCAAGGTCAAGAGCATAAAAATATCAAAGTTTGCATTACTTTGCATTTTAATGCCACTATTTAATTGTATTTCATGTTAAATATTGCGAGTTCCATAAAGAGGAATTGAGTCAAAGGAGCTTAGCCCTTTTAGTTTTGTGTGTGTAGCTATGCATACAATAGTGTTTGTTATAATAATTTTTCTGCAATAGTGTTTGACACTTGTAAACAGTTAAGTAGTATTTATATATGTTTTCACTGTTATTTTGCAGTCATGGAACTGTTGATCTTTCACATGAGGAGAAAAATTCAGTGTTGTCTATACTTCCTGAGGTAAGAAATCACTAAGTAGCGTTCCCACAAAACATTTATATTGCTTTTGTGTTCTTGGCTGTTGCTATGTTTATCATGCAAAGGTGAACTTCTGGCCCAGCAGAATTCAACAGATTTTGTTTCATTGGATTTAATGCTTGTTGATTTGCTGAAGAACAATATGATGCTACATATTATCAAATGACTCAATTATTATGGTCGGAACAGGTAGGCATGCTGTATTATTGTGACCATAGATTTTCTGAATTCCTATATCTGATACATTATCTTTTTCATGTCATTGCCTTGAACAGTTTGTCCTGGTAAGTGTACTGTATTTAAACAATTCATTTTATTTCTTCAGCAACACTGATGACTATTCTTTTTTTCTCCAGGGAACCAGCAAGGACGAGACAGAGAAAATCATGGGCATCCTCTGCCAAGTACATGACCTAGAACCAACTACTGAAGAAGACATTAGCGACCAGGACCAGGTAACAATAATAATATTGTATTTCTTATAATACATCATAACAATTACTTGCTGCTATATAGACATTATATATAGCATTATTTTCTTTCTGGAACAGAGCCTGTACGATGATGGAACGGAGAGAACTCGCAAACAGCTGCTGGCGGTAAGCGAAATGCTACAGATGATGGGCAGTGAACATTGCATGGAAATGCTCATAGAACTGTGGAAAGGGCTTGTCCGCAGAGTCTACCACCTCTACCAATTGTCAGCCAGTGCATACTTCATCTTTCTTCAGCTCAATGATGATTTGGTATGATCAATTAGTATTGTGCATTGTTTCTGTTGTCAGCTCATGTTTGGTAAATGTAGACTTTCTGGGAAATTGCTGCAAACTGTTAAAATTGGTTGTTTTGTTGTGTGTTGTTAGTTATGAGAACAATTTTCATCTGTTTAAAGTTGAACTTTAACATTAATAAACTTATAAATAGGTGAATATGCATTATTATTTATATTTCTTTTGATTTTATTAAAAGAAAATTCCTAATTCAGTGTAGTTTATTGATACCACTTGAAGTCTGAGAATTTGTTAAATGTAATTTTTTAATTCAGAAACTTCAGAATAGAGCAGATAAGTAGGCTGGATTATGATATTATGAGAGACGGAGAAAGCTATGGGTTAATGTGTGTTAGTATTTTAGAGCACATTGTACTTGTGGATTTTTATATGTGGTTCAGCTGTGGTTTTTACTTCTTGTCCAGTATTATGTGAGATACACTTCAGTAGTTGTTGTATGGTTTGCACTGCAGTTATGGCTACTACTTTTTGCTTAATTCTTACAATCTTGTTTACAGAGCAAGGAAGAAGACAATGAAGATGGCAACATCATTGCTACTTTGCGTCTGCTGCGACTGTTGGTGAAACATGCTTGGGAGTTGCAGGCCGTCCTGGAAACTGGCCTGGCCCAAACACCCACAGCTCCTTGGAAAGGTAAATTGATTAATCCTTATTCATTGATAAGATGGTTAGTTGGGGATCTCAACAATATGGCAAACCATTCAAATGTATTTCCAGACACTTACACACTTAGTTAATTTTTTGGGCGGTGTTGTGACATGGCTTTATCTTAATGACGAGGAATGATAACTAACCTAGATAATGTTCCTATGAAGTAGTTCTGGAGATATAGCCTCTAAAGGACCGACAGACAGACATTTGGCTTGGTCTGATTCCCAACTATTTCAAAGTATTTCTAGATAAGTCTGGAAATACAAAAATTGTACCACAGTTGAGAAAATTTATATGTGGTGTTAATTATAATCTGATGACAGCTAACTTTGACGGTTGTTTTTAGTGATTAAAAAATATATATACATTAGAAAACGAAATGATCGGTTGGTCTTTGTTAGACTAAGGATTAAAGCGAAGTTGTAAGGTATGATCTGATCATTATTGCTTTTGATGGTTAGGATGTGTTGTATACGTTACATTACCTGCCTATTCAACATGATGGAGGCATGTTGGAGGGTATGTGATGTTATGATATTGGTGAATTTGTGCTTTTTTGTTAGTTTTCAAGTTTGCTTTGTTAGATTGCATTATGAAATTACATTTGGTTGCAGGTGTCATTTTCAATATTAAATTGGGGTTTTACAGGTATTATAAGAAATGTGTTGTGATTTGTACATTTTGTAGAAAATAAAATGTTTGTGTTGCAGGAATTATACCCCAACTGTTTGCTCGCCTGAGTCACCCAGAGAGCTACGTACGCCAGAGTGTTTCTGAGCTCCTTTGCAGGGTTGCTCAAGATGCACCACATCTCATTGTGTACCCTGCCATTGTGGGCAGCTCATCTGGCAAGGTGGCAAACAAGGGCACTGAGGAGAGCAGTGAGTACTTCTGGTTTGGTTTTTCATATTCGGATTACGATTTACTATGACCTGTATAAGTGCATTAATCAGTACTTCCCAAGTGATCCATTGTCATTAATGACCATGTTCTATACTATTTAAAGGATTATATGGAAAGCCCACTTGTAGGAAAAATACTCTTCTGCATGCATGCATTGGTGTGGGAGACATATGTAGTACCTTAAGAGCAAGCTGATCCTCGTTATAGTTATCCCCAGGTTTATAATAATAATAACAGGCAATTTATACAGCGCTTTCCAAAATCACAAAGCGCTTTACACAAACAAATGTAAACACATCATGCGTACATTGGTCAATAACACGCAACCACATACACACCCCAACACCCAAACCACTCACTCAGGGTGCCTAATAAAAGGCCTCTCTAAAAAGATGCGTCTTCAATTTAATTTTAAAAGACGCTAGTGAAGGACTGTGACAGACGGACCGACCGAGGTAGCGAATTCCAGGTCTGAACGGAGAAGAAACTGGAGGCCCGACCAACATGTCTTACCCTGTGGTATTCTGGTACACAGAACATCCTTTCATCTGCAGACGAGCGGAGAGAGCGAGGAGGAAAATAGACAGTCAAAAGTACGGAAAGGTAGCTAGAATCAGTTCCAGAGATGATGTGGTAACAAAGACATGAGGTTTTGTATTTAATTCGTTGTTTAACTGGGAGCCAGTGTAGTTCTTGAAAGAGAGGAGTGCAATGCTGTGATTTCCATGCTTTGAAGATGAGTTTAGCTGCAGAGTTTTGGACTTGCTGAAGTGGTCTAAGGACTTTCTGTGTGCAACCCACAAGGAGTGAATTACAATAATCCAATCTAGACAGAATGCATGCGCAACTAGTGTTTTTGTTGCTTCTTGTGTGAGATACTGTCGAATGGAGCTTTTGCGTTCAAGTTCAATGTATGCAATCGGACAAGTTTTTGCAATGTGTTCCTGCAAGGAGAGATCCTGATCAAGAAAAAACCCAAGATCGCGAACAGTGTCAGAAAAATAAATAGAAGTGGTTCCAACTGATAGTTGAGGGAAGAGAAGAGGGGTCTGCAGATGACGGAGATACACGGAGAGCCTCAGTTTTGTTATTTAGCTTGAGATGGTTGTTTGAAATCCACGATTTTACCTCGGTAACACAATCTTGAAGGGTCCAAACTAAATGATTGTAGTTAGAAGGAGAGTCAGAGTGATTAAGTTGGTTGTATCAGCATACATTTCGTGGCGGACAGAGTGTGAGTTAATGAGACATGAGAGAGGAGAGGTGTACAGAATGAACAGAACAGGGCCAAGCACAGAGCCTTGAGGAACGTCAAAATCAAGCGGTTGTGCGGTAGATTTAATACCATTTACAAGAACAGCTTGTTTTCTTTCTGAGAGATAAGACCTAAATCCAGCTAACTCTTAGTATCCTGAACCGTGGTAATCCGTGGTTGCTTCACTTTCCTAGACCGTGGTAAACCGTGACTGACGGTGACCAAAATAGAAACTGACATCACCGGAAAAGAGAGCTCTCATGTGTGAGAAACCAGGTTTATTTACATCCGGGCAACGCTCTACTTGCGTTCTCTAATTGCGCCAGTTTCAGTTGTTGCTTTGTGGCTTAGTTTCTGATGAAATAAATTAATAAATTGCTGCCTTCGATTGCCATTATGGTGACTTGTGACTCCGACAGCGACTCGGAATTTGGTGATTATATTGAAGGATTATTGCGTGATAGAGATAATGCTTTGGGCGTGGATGATCAAAGTGATATTTCTTTGTCTTCTGTGCACACTAGTGATCTAAGTGACCTCGATTCCCACATGTCATTTTCAAGTGTCGACGACAATGATTTTGTCGATTCTGACGCAAAGTGGGTTGACGTTGTTGAGGATTTTGAACATTTTGTTTTTGCTAGTGATGTGTAGGCCCTAGTAAACCACTCCCTCTTGATTATTTTCTTCAACTTTTCCCTGAGAGTGTCTTCGACAAAATCCGTGATGAGACCATTTTGTATGCTCACCAAAACAAAAATATTTATTAAACATTTTATTGAAATACCTGTTTTTTTTTTTTTTTAATTATACAAAATACAGGTAAAACTTGTAAATAAATATGAAACAACACTTTCACTGTGCACCCCAACCATTCAACAATAATATCCCAAGTTTTCTTTTAAATTGGTTTAGGCATACTTTTTTTTTTAATTTTTTAAACAGTACAATCCAAAACTAGGTTTTTTGCTCAAACTCTTCTGGGAATGAAGTCTGGAACCACAGAAACCCTTATAGGATGCTAAGAGTTAGGAGCACTGTTTTGGATTCCAAAATCGTTATTGAGACGTGATAACAGAATTTTATGATCGATAGTATCAAAAGCAGCCGAAAGATCCAAGAGAAGAAGAACTGAAATTTTGTCTTTGTCTAAAGAAATCAGAATATCATTTAGAACGCGAAGAAGAACGGTCTCTGTGCTGTGCCCAGGACGGTAAGCAGACTGATGAGAAGTGAGAAGACTGTGAGCAGAGATATCATATGGGAGAGAAGCTGCTGAAGGATGAGAATTTCAAGTAGTTTAGAGAGAAAAGAAAGATTGGATATAGGTCTGTAATTCTTCAGGTCATTTCAATTGAGGTTGGATTTTTTCAATAAAGGCTTGACAATAGCAGTCTTGAACTCAGGGGGAACAATACCAGATGTAATAGACTCGTTCATAATGTTAGTAATAGTGGGAAGTAAAAGGTCAAGGTGCTCAAAGAGAAATTTGGTGGGCATGGGGTCAAATTCACACGACTTGGGAGGAGTTTGAAGGATAGTTTTTTTTTAATGAAATCCTCTGAAACAGGACAGGACTTAATTTAACCAACGGAGTGCCAGAAAAAGTTGGAGAATGCAAATTATTTTGATTTATTTTGTACATATGTTCCTGTTGTTTTGTTGTTAATTCCTATCTGTTTGACGTTCGCTCACTCTCACGAAAGGGTCACTTATAAATGTTTACTTTATTTTCTTGCTTGCTTGTTTGTTGAATTGACTATGCATTTGTGGGCACTGTGGCATGCCAAATGTGTCCATGCTTTTGTGACAGAATAAAGGTGTATTGACCTGACTTGTGTTGGGGCATTCCTTTACTTGTTTCTCTTAGAATTTGTCATTGTGTTTCTTTGTTATTATACTTAATAATAATAATACTGGATGCTATATACGCATTTTCCCAAATCAACAATCGGGCTCAAGGCTTGGCGATCTTTACCAACATACATATTCATATGTTTCACCCACTCTTACTCAAACAGCAACCACAACTATCACTCAAACATATGGTGCAAAGACAGGGATATTGCTATTAGAAGACGGAGAGGAGATCCAATTTTTATTTTTGAAATTTTAGATTGACTGCATCCAGTACCATTATTGAAGGGAGGGAGGGAGGAAACCTGAGTACCCGGACCTCAATTGTCACATACCTAGGACACATAAGTGCCCCTTGAGTGACTATTGTTATTGTTGCTTTTCAAGTTGCATGGCTTGTGTTGCCTCAGAATTTCTCAACAACTATCTGAGAGAAGAAGGGAAAGATGATGACAATGAAGCAGATGGCATGGAAGGTGGGGATGATGATGATGAAGAGGAAGCTGGCGATGACAGCAGCAACACTATGCTCCAGCTTTGTCTGGCGTCCATTGTCGACACGCTGTCTCAGCACAATCCAAGGTATGAAGCAAGACATTTCATATATAAACTTCTTTTGCGCAGTCATTTTGTACTGACAAGACTGAATGTTAATAAAAGGCTATGCAGTATTTCACTTATTTGGGCCTAGAACAAATATTTTCCTAAATTATAATAGAACATTAAAAAAGAAGAGCTCAGCTTTATTTTTTCTTATCTGAGATATTTAGTATCAATGAATAGCAACAAAAGCTATGAGCAAGTTGCGTTCCAGGGTAGTTTTCAATAGTGCTAGAAGGCTATTCACTTATCGCAATGTTTTACCTTCTGACTTTGTGGAAGAACGCATTACCCCTGCGCCGTTTTTGTTGCTATTTTGCATAGCAGCACTTTGAGTTATATTTATTGTGAAAATGCAAAGGAACCATATTACATTGTTTTAGCTTTCTGAAATTAATTTTTAGCTGTTTACTTTTTTTTTCTGCTGTTATGACAGGATGATCAGCGAGGTACAAAGCATGGTGATGGAGCTTCGTCGTGTCACTCTCTTGTGGGAGGAGTTGTGGCTGGGCACGCTCAGTCAGCACCATGCAGACGTCCAACGCAGGCTGACGCAGCTTGAGACGGAGATACGCAAAGTGAACAACAACCCAGGGCTAAGTAGGCAGGACAAGATCACCATCATTCGTGAGAAGCACCGCACCATTCTGAAGCCTGTCAGTGAATTTATGATTTAACTATGTACTTGATGAGCTAAAGAACTAATAAATTTTTCAGCTATTAAAACCAGCTAAGTAATTTATTAGGGTAAAGACCAAACTAAACAAAAGCAAAGTTAAGTCAAAAAATAGTCAAGCCAAGTCTTAACAGGTAAAATTGATATTCTATGCTAAATTTAAAGATTACATTTTCGTGGGAATTAAATGGATAAAAAAATCCATTTTGAATTCTTTTCAGTTTTTCTTTTACACCCAAGATATATAGCATAGCAAACTTCCTTTACTACTGAAATCGTTTAAGCATCATAGTGGGTTTTGGGTGTGTGTATGTTGCTGTTTGTGGCTCTTTCAGTCTACATTTCAGTACTGTTTGAATTTTTGATATTTTATGTGGTTTTGTTGCCAAGACCCTGTACACAATGGAACGTCTACATGCCATCACGTCCCAACCACCTGAGACACCACATGAAACATGGTTCCAACAGACGTATGGAGAACTCATACGAAGTGCTTTGGAGAAACTGAGGAATCCATCTAACCCGGCTCACCCCCATGCCAGTTGGCAACTCTTCAAACAGGTACTATTATTAGTCTTGATTTTCTTGATTGACTCGCATACATGCAGCAATGTGAGTCTATGTACTTACTCCAAAATAAACAATTTGTTGATTTGGGCAAATCTGAATGGAGAGGGGTCCTAAATAGTCCAAAAATAATTTTTTTTTTAAAGTTGTCTGCTAATCTGTGTGCAAAACTTGCAAGTGGCTTTATTTCTCAGAACCTATTTCATCTATCACATCCAAACATGGTTAAATGATGAATAACCACGAGAGTCGCAAAAAGGATCAGTTAATGAATTATCTAATTTCAAGGTCACAGGGTCAACAGATGTTAATCAGAAAATGAAAATTTTTTACATTTTATTTTATAAAGTTATTGATATTGAACTAATGATTGTTTGATGCATGATAGATGTTATTGAGACACACATACAATGCCACTTTGGTAAATCTCGCTCTAAGATCAGTGCCGCTGGAACTGTCCAATCTCGGTTATAATGGGTCCTTTGAGTATCGTGACCTTGAGCCTAAACTATGAGAGATAAAAGTCCAAACTTGTTATTTGGCGAGATCATAGGTTGGTATTTCATATATGTGGCATTTTTGCATAAGTCGAGACAATTTTGGACCTTACAAGAAAATGTCAAACATTTGTCATCGTAGAGTGAAATGGCTCTATATTGGACCCACAGTATGCATCAAATTTGGGTTATTTGATAAGGTCATGTGAAAATCAAGGTCACGTGGAGTAAAGGCCATCACAAGGCCAGCGTAGTTTTTTTTGGCATACTACAACTTTTGCTTTAGTTTAGGTGATGTTACGCCAGTGCTTAGTGCAACCGTTTTGTTTCAGTTTTTTTTACTCTCATGCATAGCAATGGGAGTCTCACCCCCTGACAAAATTCCCGATTTGTGCAAATCTGTGCAAGATGAGTCCTGAATAGTCCAAAAGTTACATTTTAAAAAATAATAACACATTCCTGTCTGTCTTCCATCTGCTGTCTGTCTGTGCAAAACTTGCAAGTGGATTCATATCTCAGAAACTATTTCAACTAGTATGACAAACTTGGTAAGATGGTGTATACCCATGAGATCTCACTAAGGATCTGTTAATGAATGACTTCACTTCAGGGTCACAAGGTCAACAAATGTTAGCCAAAAAATGACAATTTTTCACAATTACTTTTTTTTTCTTCTAGTTTATTAGTATTGAACATGATTCTTTGATGCATGATCAAATATCAATGAGACACACATATTATTCAAATTTGGTCAAACTCACTCCAAGATCAAGGTCACTGGAGCTGTCCCAAGTCAGTTAGTATAGGTACTTTGAAGTGACCTTCACCCTAAACTATTAGAGATATAAAGTCACCTTGTTGTATTTAAAGATGATAGATTGATCATATTTGTATGGTAGATTTGAAGATTTCATGTCCAACCTTTTTGTTTGATATTGATCTTTCATATTTTTATTTTTAAAGGTCAAGGTCATTTTTAGGCCATATATCAAAAACATTTTTATTTACAACACCATTTATCATCAAGATTCATGATCACAGACAAAGATCACTCACAAAAGATCAAGGTCATCCCAAGGTAACCATTTTGGGAGGCATAATACAAAGTTTTCTGTAGTTTATGATAGCACGTGAGTTTATTTGGAGCTGTCATCATCATCATCTCAAGATCAAGAGCAAAGAAAGATCATATTACTTTGCATTTTAATGCCACCGTTTCATTTCTGGTCACTCATTTTCATGTTAAATATTGCGAGTTTCATAAGGAGCATGTGAGTCATAAGGGCTTTGCTTAATCCACTCTTCCTTCACTGTTCTCCTTCATTGGTTGCTTTATATCACCAAAAGGAAAACACTGTTTGCAATTTCAGTAGCCCCACTGATTTGTCAATTCCTTTTGAAATGTCATTATCCAGGGACTGTAAAAACTTTGCCTACAACTGCTCTTTCTGTGTAAACAACCTACAGCAACTCTGGAAAAGACATCAGATCTACATCAGCAATGAGAGCTGGTCTTCCTGAAGATTCAGTGACTGCAATTTGATGAATTGATTATATAATTGTTGATGATAATTTCATTGATGAACGATGACTGTGATGATATGGTTAATGGTGAACTGTAGAGTATGTTGTTGATGGTATGTTGTTGTTGATTGATAGTGATTAGAGAGGGAATGTGGTCAAATGAGAATTTATTTTTATATTATAATTATGCACAGACTTGCCTACCGTGCTTTTTCACCTTGGAGTAACGGTTCTCTGGCCAGCTTGCTAAAAATACGTTTTTTTTTATTTATTTTTGGTATTCCGATTAAAAGACGAGCAGTATAGTTACTTTCCTTACCGAGGTGGAGAATGCGCACATATAGGTTCGCCGCATTTGTGTTTCATTTTCCTCCAGTCTTCTCAGTGCTGTGTACTATTTTGAAATTGAAGTGTGATGCAGGTCATTCTCTCGATCCGAATAAAGATGAACCAAAAGATAACAGAAAACCAGAGAGAAAGCTTTTTTTAAAAGTCTACAACAAAAAGTGGCCTTGTCTATCTACATCTCCGAAAGGGCCAAAGTTTGCAAGATGTACTTTGTGCAAAATCGATTTTCACTGTTGCACATGGTGGTTGCAACAACTGCGAAAGCGTGTATTATCAAAAAATCACATGAAAAGTTTGAAGAAGCTGCTAAAGGTCATAGGTCCATCAAAGCCTTTTCCAGGTGCAGACGGAATCCACTGGTGCTGAATACATGCATACATCGTAACGTTAAGTATGTGTGATGTGTTGCGTATTTGAAAGAAAGTTTATTTGCCATCTTCTGCAAAACGTGATCTGAACTGTTCATTTGTCCTTTCATGTTTATACTTTGTAATATCATTTTCTTAGTAATCACGCATTTCTATATGTTTCGAGGTCCTTCAATAAATAAGGTGAATTTTTCGGTATAAGGACTTCTCAATTGCGCATTAGGCCTATGTATTTACTAGTCATATTGTGTACTAGTCATGATAATTTAAATAGAATCTTTTTTCATCAAATATTTTTTATTACTACTATGCTGTATGAATGTGTGCGAAAATGTATTGATTGTTTGTGCATGATGTATAAGAACATTGACTATTAATGTAATGTGAACTGTGAGGCGTTGTATGTTGGTTTATTCAATTGACGTATAGACTGTGATGTGGGTGCTTGACGCAATTAGGTGACATGATATATATTGACAGTGTTTGCGGTTCTATTTTGTGATCTGATTGCCTGATGTGTGATGTCTGATTGTTTACTTTTGATAGCCTATTTTGCGTAAATGTGAGAAAGTGATGTGTCTGCTTGCACTGTGCTGTAATGTATTGTATTGCGTATGAACTTATAACCTATATTCTGATGTATTCCCATATGCGCAAAATAAATTCTTCACATGAAGTCAATAAATAAATCTTTAATCTTGAATCTAAGGTCATCATGGACAATTTTGTATGCTGTCCCAACAGATAAGCTCAAAGTCCTTGCAATGTCATCCACTGTCACCCTTCTGTCCGACTGAATGAGGTCATTGACTGATTCGATCACCTCAGGAGACCTCACTTCTGTAGGCCTCCCAGGCCTGTCTTCATCCTCAACACTGCTCCGTCCTTCTTTAAACAATTTAGCCCACTTGTAGACATTTTTTCGGCTGAAACATGTGGCACCATACGCAGTTGATATTCTCCTATCAATTTTAACTGGTTTGCACTCTTCAGCAACCAAAAACTTGATAACTGACCTCTGTTCAATCCTGGAGCATGCTTCTTGGTCGGCCATCTTTGTTAATCGCTAAAACTCTAAAAGTTTTTTTTTTTCAATCTGCAAAAGAAATTACATCCATGTGAAAAAGAAGTAAAACAAAAACAATTTTTAAAAAGTAAGCGTCTATCTGTATTAGAAGTCCTAATACCGAAAAATTCACCTTATTTATTGAATGACCCTTTTAGTACACTTTGTCAATATTAATGTGTTACAAGAAGACAAAAAATCCTTTATACAAAAATCTGGCCTGGATGAGAGAATCATGCAGTTCCTTTCCATTGTCAACAATATGTTTGTCAGTGCCAGCAAGTGAGTATTTCATATTAAACTTTTTGCATGCTGCAGCTAAGTCTTGCCTGAGTCTGGCATGCAGCTCTGTGGGTAACCATGAGAGTGTACAACATCAGCCCTAACATTATTGAAGTCATAAAAAGCCTGTATGACAAGGCTACCAGTGCAGTCTTCCACAACAGCGCCATCAGGAACTGGTTTAGGATAACAGTCAGTGTGCGTCAAGGATGACTACTCTCTCCAACACTCTTCAACATTTTCCTGGAGCGTATTATGTCAGATGCCCTTGCAGATCACCAATACACAGTCAGCATAGGTGTAGAGCAATCCCCAACCTGAGTTTTGCGGATGACATTGATGGATTGGCTGGAGAGGAACAAGAACTTGAACAGCTGGTACAAAGGCTTTGGAATGGAAATAAGTGCAGAGAAGACCAAAAGGATGACCAACAACACCAGTGGTATCAACACAGACATCAAAGTCCAAGGCCAATCCCTCAACACTGTGCATAGCTTAAAATATTTAGGAGCCATTGTATCAGACAATGAGTCCCGACAGGAAGTCCTTTCCAGGATTGCACAAATAACTGCTGCCCTGACAAGGTTGAATCCCATTTGGAAAGACAGGAACATCAGTCTACACTCCAAGATAAGGCTGCTGCATGCCCTTGTCATCTGCCTCTCTGCATCTTACTATATGCTTGCAAAACATGGATCCTCACAGCAGACCTAAAACGAAGAATACAAAGCATGGAGATGAGGTGCTATAGAAGACTTCTTGGCATTTCCTATACCCAGCATTTCACCAACGACGGAGTCAACAGACCATCACACAAGCCATTGGACCACATGATAATATGCTCACAGTAGTGAAGAAACTGAAACTCTGATGGTATGGCCATGTCACCAGAGCATCAAGCCGTGCAAAGACCATCCTGCAAAGTACGGTGCAAGGAAGCAAAAGAAGAGGGAGACGGAACAAAGAGGTGGGAGGACAACATTCGAGAATGGACTGGCTTGACACTGAGCGAAGGCATGAGGTTTGCTGAGGACAGAAAAAGATGATTAAACGATTTTTTGTGTTTTTGCAGATGGTTACTATTGAAAAGGTATGCAATGCAGTCCAGATTTTACCCACCAAGACCAAGCCAAAGAAACTTGTGTTCATTGGCTCAGATGGAAAGAGGCGAGTATATCATGACTGAGAGTGGTTTTTGACTCGCATGCATAGCAAGGTGAATCTGTGTACACACCCCAACCTCCCCCACCTCCTTTCACCCTGTCAAAGATGGTGTTCTAAACATTCACGTGCACGCATTCATATAATCCTTAACGAAACTAAGTGATAAAATGTTAGTTTGTATATTCATTCTTTCTATACACACACAAACATTGACAACAATGACTTTTCAGAAAATACAAGAAGTATTATTTTAAAGGTTATAGTTCTGTATAATCAAAATGAAATGTTATTTGTATCTGATTATTACACACTTGTCAGGCGTCTATTGTCAAAATGAAATTGTTAGTTGGATAGAAGATTACTGGAAACGATGTCTTCACATTCTCGTAATCACAGACTGAACCTTTTCACATCGTAATCGCAGACTGAGATGTTAAATCTGTGGAATATTTTCTGCAACTGTTACCAAACAATCTATTAGAAAAATTACACAAGAAGCAATCAGGTACTCAGTAAAAAATTGTGACAGGAGCTGTGATTTTTTTTTTTACTGTGAATTTTTTAGTGTAGTTATTGCTTGGAGCCAGTGAGATAAGTGCTGAGCATGCTTATTGTACTAAGCTTGTCCTGTATTATTTTTTCGGAGCATTACAGTCATCACTATGTTTCTGACTTTATTAATAATTTTTTCTAATTTACCTGTGATCATTGATTAAAACTAAATTTTGACAGGTCCTCAATAGACATAAACTCAAAATAATATATTTACTGCATAGCACATTCAATAAATAACACTTCCCAAAACGTTCAAGCCGATCAATGCATAAACAAAGGTAGCTTTATTATTTTAGTAAAACAATCCATTTTCTGTCACCTTTCTGGAATTCTATACAGGACTGAGGGTCTGTAAGTAGTGAGAGCTAGAGCACTCAATGATGCATGTTTTGAGAAATATGTTCTGTCTTCAATACTTGCGTTTCTACATAGATGAAATTGTTGCCTCCTCTAGTTTTAATGCTAAAATTAGGTGGCTGATACCTTATGGTGACATGGAAGTAATGCCATTTTCATGTGTTGTGTTTGTGCAGACACCCATACCTGTTCAAAGGACTGGAGGACCTTCACTTGGATGAGAGAATCATGCAGTTCCTTTCCATTGTCAACAATATGTTTGTCAGTGCCAGCAAGTGAGTATTTCATATTAAACTTTTTGCATGCTGCAGCTAAGTCTTGCCTGAGTCTGGCATGCAGCTCTGTGGGTAACCATGAGAGTGTACAACATCAGCCCTAACATTATTGAAGTCATAAAAAGCCTGTATGACAAGGCTACCAGTGCAGTCTTCCACAACAGCGCCATCAGGAACTGGTTCAGGATAACAGTCAGTGTGCGTCAAGGATGACTACTCTCTCCAACACTCTTCAACATTTTCCTGGAGCGTATTATGTCAGATGCCCTTGCAGATCACCAATACACAGTCAGCATAGGTGTAGAGCAATCCCCAACCTGAGTTTTGCGGATGACATTGATGGATTGGCTGGAGAGGAACAAGAACTTGAACAGCTGGTACAAAGGCTTTGGAATGGAAATAAGTGCAGAGAAGACCAAAAGGATGACCAACAACACCAGTGGTATCAACACAGACATCAAAGTCCAAGGCCAATCCCTCAACACTGTGCATAGCTTAAAATATTTAGGAGCCATTGTATCAGACAATGAGTCCCGACAGGAAGTCCTTTCCAGGATTGCACAAATAACTGCTGCCCTGACAAGGTTGAATCCCATTTGGAAAGACAGGAACATCAGTCTACACTCCAAGATAAGGCTGCTGCATGCCCTTGTCATCTGCCTCTCTGCATCTTACTATATGCTTGCAAAACATGGATCCTCACAGCAGACCTAAAACGAAGAATACAAAGCATGGAGATGAGGTGCTATAGAAGACTTCTTGGCATTTCCTATACCCAGCATTTCACCAACGACGGAGTCAACAGACCATCACACAAGCCATTGGACCACATGATAATATGCTCACAGTAGTGAAGAAACTGAAACTCCGATGGTATGGCCATGTCACCAGAGCATCAAGCCGTGCAAAGACCATCCTGCAAAGTACGGTGCAAGGAAGCAAAAGAAGAGGGAGACGGAAACAAAGAGGTGGGAGGACAACATTCGAGAATGGACTGGCTTGACACTGAGCGAAGGCATGAGGTTTGCTGAGGACAGAAAAAGATGATTAAACGATCATCTGTTGTGCCCCAACAATCTACCACACAGCTGTTCATAAGCGGTACTTTCAGGCTATGGCTAAAAATAACCCTTGTGCTGTCCTTTATCGCTGGCTGAACAGCTTGTAGCCAGATCCGAGACGCTGGCTGTGCATGGGTTTCACACTGCATGGTCTGCTGGCGTGGCTAAAAATAGCTTACAGCTGGTGTCTTTGTTTGTATGTAGATTATAGTCACACGACACTTTCGCATATAGGTGACTACTGGACCGATTTATACTGACACTAGCGGGCCAGTTGTTGGTAAAGGGGAAAATAATATGATCACACGTTGTCCAATCCGGGATTCGAACCAGCGACCTTTCGGTTACTAGCAAGACGTTCTTACCAACTGAGCTACCCGGCCCCTCAGACAGCTGGTGGCTGAAAGTTTACTTTCAGTGAAGGAAGTTTCAGCCATGACCAGCTATGGGATAGGATAGCTAAGGAAGAAAAACGCTGCTCTGAGCTTGCTATGTTAATATTGATTTAGGTTGTATTATAAAACTCAAATAAAACAACCAGACAAGCACAAAACTACCCAACCCAGTTTTTGCTAATAATTTTGTATATGTGTACCAATCCAAATCTATATGGAGACTGTTGCTAGTGCATGATTCAAATCTCATTTGAAATTTATTATAGGGGTGAGGGACGGCGCATGGAATATCGAGCACGTCACTACTCGGTGACGCCACTGGGACCCCGCTCAGGTCTGATTCAGTGGGTAGAAGGTGCCACACCACTCTTTGGCCTCTACAAGAAGTGGCAGCAAAGAGAGGCCCTGGCTCAGACTCTAAAGGTGAGAGAGTTGAAACATTTTGCAATATTATGACATAACATGAAACGCTTTGAGTAAAGTTTGACCTGCATTTGAGATGTTGAAGAATGTTGCAATATTGTAACATTGCATGACAAACTTAAAAAAAGATTAATCAATGTTGTGTTAGTTTGGCTTAGGGAACTATACTGGATTAGTTTGTGTATTTTTTTTGTATAAATTGAAATGCAATGTTTGTGTGTTTGGATGACTTCATACCCTTTTCTTCTCATTTTGGTTTGCAGCCTGGAGCTACTAGCAATCAGTCCTCACCACCTACAGTGCCCAGACCAAGTGAGGTGTTCTTCACTAAGCTCAATCTTGCTCTCAAAGAAAAGGTAGGTTGTGATTTCTCATATGTATGTCACAATGATCTCTTTTGTTAAATCCTCAGTGGGGGGGGGGGGGGGTGCTGGAGGTTTCTGTATAAATAGTATCCCCACTTTCTGGAAATTTAATACTTTCTTTCTCCTTTGTTCTTTCTCATTGTCTAATGGTCACTGGGGCTTCCTATGATATTATTTTTTAGCAATGTAGGCATTTTATATGTATGTGTTTAGTTGATATTTTATAATGATGTTTGTATTCTATTTTGTTTTTGTAAACATGGGGTTGGATAAATTAGAGTATAGCCTCGGTATCCCCTGCGTGGGATGCCTTTATTGTAAAGTGACCAGCTGGTGGAAGCCTTCAGTGTTACCACTAGGGTTGTTTCAGCAGATCTTTAATATGGATCAGGGGTGAGTCCTCTTTTAGCCAAGTTCTGGTCTTAATTTTGTAGTCCTGATTCGGCTCTTTGCAGTCCGCTGGACCCTGTAAGCAATGAATAACTAACTCTTTAGTTAACATAGTAGTTATGTAGATTCTAATGATTATACAACTAATAATTTGTATATTAGTACCACTAAAGAATACCCAATATGCAGGTTAATTTTACAATTTTATTATAAGATGTTATAGTTTCTATACATGAACAACTCCGTTTTCACCACTTAAAACTCATGACATGTTGTTGACTTGTGCCTTTTGTCTGTACATGTTACAAATGTAAATCTGTTTGATAAATCAAAGGTGAATGTAACACACAACAAGCAAAGTCAAATGACTGAGAATAACAATGCGCACTGTATATCCAACAGTTCTAGTACATTCAACACAACATGAACGCTGCCTACAAGCACTCAACACATCAAGCTGTTGAGCAGGCAGTTCACTCTCATACCGTACCATTGCTACCTACAAGCACACTTACCATTTTAGACACTCATTATACAATGCTGTCAGGACCAAACCTTGGGCTGAAAATGATCATGCAAGGAGTGGGAATGCGTGCCCTGCAAAATAGAAACGGGGTAATCATTGTGGCTCGGCCCATCTGATCCCACTTGAAAGATATCCAATGCTCTATTCAGATTCAGATTCAGAAAACTTTATTATCTCCAAGGAGAAATTCAAACATGGATTTGCTGTCAGCAAAAGGTAATAAAATGTAACAGTACTATAAACATGTAAGCATGTACGTGTACTCACTCTAATGTACATATTAACAAGAACATTTCCGACACATTGTAAAACTTAAAATACATATCACACTACATGTCCTTATTGCACTTCAACATAAATAAATAAAACACCTACCCACAAACACACACACCCACACACACACATCCACACACACATGGGTTAGACATTAGATTATCATTTACATCATGTATTTTGGTTTGGGACATTTATTGGCTATTTAAATGTGTTTGATATTTTTGCAGGGTCTTGAAGCCACAGAGAACCGCAAGGAATGGCCCGTGTCGGTACTGCGAAAAGTTTTGGAAGACCTTATGGATGACACTCCTGATGACCTCCTGGCAAAGTCAGTTGTCCTATTGATTGTTTTTGTATGGCGCAGCATGCAGGCCGTGCTTAATCTTATGACTTTAACCCACTCTGCCTGAATCTAAAAATAGCCTGGTTTGACCGGGCATAGGCAGCGTGCTTACAGAATTCTTCAATGGTATCATGATAACAAAGAAGATGATGTGCATTTCTCTCATCATTTTTGCTTCGTGTAGCAGCATTTCTTAACTTTGCTCGATTCACTTTGGGTGTTTAGTTAGTGTGTTTTGCTCCTTCTCAGTGCCTGGTCCTTCAACTTGGAACTCTTCCTCTCTCTCTCTTCAGAGCTCTCCGAACATAGCCATGTTCAAGTCCAACTTGAAAACTCATCTCTTCCTTAAAAATGTCTTATCTCGCCTCCCATCACCATCATCATTCCTTATTTTCTGATTCAGACCACCGCCGTCATACCACACTCCCCCATCCCCATCACTTCTTCATTGCTCTCCTCTTCCCCCTCCCTCCCTCGTCTTTTATAGTTTACTTGTAAATATTGTTTTTCATGTTTGTATTATGTCTTTGCATAAAATATTAGTGTCTCGTTTTTGTCTCACTTTTTTCGTACGTGTTTCGATTTTAACCTTAAGTATTAATGAGTGAGAACTGCGCTTTGAATTGATGTCATTAGGAAAAGCATTATATATATAAATACCCTTATTATTATTATTATTAGTTAGCTAGATAATCAATCTCTACCTACTTTGTGATTTTTTTGGTAATTTTGATTGAATAAGTTGGTTTTTAAACTTATTATATTGAACAAGACAGTGCTTTTTTGAGAATATCTTCTTTGTTTTATAATATTTTGCGTGTGTCGGTTCCCTTGCTTTTTTAAAACCTGTTTATAAGGTGCATTTCCTATACCCAACACATCACCAACGACGAAGTCCGACAGACCATCACACAAGCCATTGGACAACACGATGACCTGCTCACAGTGGTGAAGAAACGGAAACTCCGATGGTATGGCCACGTCACCAGATCATCAGGCCTTGCAAAGACCATTCTGCAAGGCACAGTGCAAGGAGGTAGAAGAAGAGGGAGACCGAAAAAGAGGTGGGAGGACAACATTCGAGAATGGACTGGTTTGACACTGAGCGAAGCCATGAGGGCTGCTGAGGACAGAGAAAGATGGAGTATGCTGGTTAAACGATCATCTGTGGTGCCCCTACGACCTTCGGGTTATGGGACAGGATAGGATAGGGATAGGTTTATAAGGTTCTATAATTCTGTGACGCTTAATTCATATAAGTATAAAATCTTTTAAGTGTAAATGTGCCGTTTGTTAAGTATTTTTGGACTGAATCTTCTAGAACATTTTAGTTATTTATTTTAGTTTTTACTTGGACTCCACTTTCTAATGCTACACGCTCTGTACGCTGTGCTGGGATGGTGTTTAAAGAGGTCTGATAGCTCGGCCTATGCTGCCTGGAATGCACATAGTAGCCGAAATAAAGGGTAACTGAGGGGCAAGGGAGTCATTGGAGGGGGTAGTAGTGGTAAGGCAGTCTATTTTTATCTACATCCTTAACCACAGCATTTGAGATGGGGTGGCGGGAATAGAGGGTAATTTATTTATTTATTTGTATTCCACACATAGTAATTTTCTAAATATCTGCTAATGATAGCAGTATATAATTTTTTTTTATTAGTTGAAAGTCATAATCTATTTTTTGTGGAGGTAGGAGGGGGAGGATGGACTGCAGTTGATTTGAGAAAGAGTTGTGAAATATAATAAAATGTGAAATAAGCCCCGATATGTATTTTTATTCCAAAGGCTGTCTCATTACTTAATAAATGACATGTGTGAGTGTGTTTGTTTGCCCAAAATAATTTCATTTAACATTTGCTGTCGTTTAATGTTAGCATGCATAAGTGTAATTATATTCATATGTGACTGTGCATTTTTATCTTCATTGTCATTATGATTGTTGTTATTATTATTGTGATGTTTATTCCTTGTTGATTGTAATTGTACACCACAATGTAATTTCTTGTAAAAGATAATAAAGTTGTCTTATCTTATCTTATCTTATCTTATCTTATCTTATCTTATGTATTTGGTAGAATTGGAGGGAGGGGTCGGGGTTCAACTTAATGAAAACGCACAGTTTTGCAAGGTTGTTCTATCATCTCACACGTAGAACCACAAAGTTTCTGTTCACATCACAGTTGTTCTTTTTGTTCAGAGAATTGTGGTGCGCCAGTGCTGGAGCAGGGGAGTGGTGGCAGATGGTCCAAACGTACTCACGTTCGACAGCAGTCATTTCCATGATTGGTTACATCATCGGTCTAGGTGATCGCCATCTTGACAACGTCTTGGTGGATTTGGCCACGGGCGAGGTAAATATATTTTTCACTGCACATGCTGCTGTAGTCTTTGAGTGAGTGGCGCTAAATAGTTGTTCAACATTATCGTCTTCATCGTCCCGATAAAAAGGGAGCATTTATGATAATTAGAACTAAAATATATATACACTGATCAGTTTACTAGCGCGCCCTGCGCCATTGATGCATAAAAATTAAAAATGACCCATCTACAATTCTTGCCAGGGGCCGAATGGCGCTTCGATTGTTGGTAACAGTGCGCCACCACAATAACAGTGCACTGTATTGGAGGCGACAAACGTGCTTTTGCTAAGGCAAGTTCAAGGATTGGCTATAAGGGCCCGGATGTTGATCTTTCAGCCAATAAGAAGTGTTGTACGATTCTTCCAAATCAGAATTTGCTATCGTCTGCGCGTATGGTGTGTCCGTGCAAGGGAATTTTGTGTTTTTCTTTGTGCCGCTTTGAAAACACAAAAAAAAAAAAAAAAAAAAAAAAAAAAAACAAACAAACACACAAACAAACACCACCACCTAAACTTGAGGTAGGACAGTCTAGACTGTCGTTTGCTGCTGTTAAACTACAGTCTACCGCCGCTAATCCGATCCTACGCAAAATGATTATGTGAGCCCCGAGTCAAGTCAAAATACTGATCCCTGTTCTGGTTAGTGTTTTGTTGGTAAACATGCTTCACAACACATGCACACTCACAATAATCTATTTTGTTTTAATTTCTGTAATAATATCTCCAGGTTATTTTTTACATGTACGTAAATTACTGCTGAAATCATGGCCCATTGAAATTTGATCTGAGGGGCCCAATGGCCCATAGCTTTTTTGTGTCAGGCTGAACCCTGTATATATATATATATATATATATATATATATATATATATATATATATATATATATATATATATATATATATATATATATATATAGTTGTCATTTTTTATAGTGCTTTTATCCAGCTGCAAGAGCTGTTCTGTTTAAAATATCTTGCTGGGAAGCTACCTCAAATTTGCTCATAATTCTTTTATTTTACTCTGTGCGTATGTGTATGATTTGTTTATTTGCTTCTGGACCATGTATACTTATGATTTATTTATGATTTATTTTTTATGTTTATACGACCGTTTTTATATAGCGCTTTTCCACCTCAAGAGCTGCTCAAGGCGCTGATACAGGATCTAACTCAAACCACCCAAGGAACCTACATGTACTTGCAGCCTTTGGACGCATCTTTTTACCCCCACTCCCTCCCCCATACAACTGAGCACAATCCTGGGCCAACGGGTGCTTGCTGGGTGTATTTGTATATCCTGCATTCACCTGTATAGGACATGAGGGTCAGGATCTTTTAAAGTCCGTGTGATGGAATGCATGCATGCACGTAGTAGACCTCAGTTTATGTTCTCGTATGTTGGGTTTTAATCATATTTTATGCTGTAATTAAATCATTGTATGTTATCGTAAGTTTTCATTGGGTACTTTTTCATATTAGTTGTTGTCTTGTTTATAGGTGGTGCACATTGACTATAATGTCTGCTTTGAGAAAGGAAAAAATTTGCGAGTGCCAGAGCGAGTTCCCTTCCGCATGACACAGAACATTGAAACTGCTCTTGGTGTCACAAGAGTTGAGGTGAGTGTAGAGTACCTTTCTGCATGGATATTTATCTTAAGGTCTACTTAGAAAAGGTATGCTGAGTTCAGCAATCTGACTTCCGATTGTTTGCCTGCATCCTCAGACTTCTTAACAAGTTAACCCTTTTAAAGGAGATTTTGCTTTAGGTTTTATCTGCAGTGATGACCCGTTTACCCAGGAGAAAACAAAAACAAAAAATTATTATATATTTGCATTCCCCATTGCACATAACATGGCATACTGAAACTGCACTTGATTTTAGTGAAGATGGTCTTCAGACACTGGTTACCAGTCAAAGAGAGAATCGACCACATTGCTCTCTAGCTCTCAAGTGCATCAAAGAGCAGACTTGGTGAAATTATTTCATGTCATAATCCACCAAGATCACTTTGGAAAGAGAATCTTCTTCTTGTTGCTTTTTTTTCCCCCTACTCTCTTATGTTAAATTTCTTTTTTGTTTGTTAGAGGTACATATTTGTAGAATTTGCAAATATACTTTCAAATATTGTGTTCCTTCCCATTTTTGTTGTTGGTCAATTTGTGCATCTCAGCTGCTGGCCACAACACTAAAAGTCGCTCTTTAGCTGCAATCCCAGTGAGCTGCAGTGATAAAGCCTTGCTTCACTAGGCCAGAGAGGGTCAAGAGGCCTTCCTTATATATCATGTATTAAAGATTGACTTTAAGTTGGTTTACGTTTACGTTTCTCTAACAAGTGAATGTAACTTTTTCTGAATACCATTTTTTTGCACAATGTGTAAAGAAAAATTACCGCTTTGTACTGGTGTAAGTATTGTCAGCGGAACCTCCATTTGAAGGAAAATATTACCGTTTGTTTCATGGTCAATTTTGTTACCTAAATACACTCTCCCATGTAGTGTTGATTCGATTCTCTCTCTCTCTCTCTCTCTCTCTCTCTCTCTCTCTCTCTCTCTCTCTCTCTCTCTTTCTCTCTCTCTCTCTCTCTCTCTCTCTCTCTTCCTTCTCTCTCTCTCTCTCTCTCTCTCTCTCTCTCTCTCTCTCTCTCTCTCTCTCTCTCTCTCTCTCTCTCTCTCTCTCTCTCTCTCTCTCTCTCTCTCTATTTTTGTACCTGTGAGTGTGGTGTGTGCAGGCACGGTTTTAGTAATAAGGGTGATCGATGCTTTTGTTCACTTAGAGTGCAAACTTTTCTAGCTCAACAAAGGCACATTTCAACACATAAGCATGTGTCTACTTTTCCTAAAATTGCTAAGCTGATCTTAATTGCATCAAAGACACTTAAGATCTTTTTAACCCACCACTAGAACGTGACTTTTAAGATAGCTGGGAGGTGGGTGACTGGTGCTTTTGTTTTACTGCAAATCCACATTCCCAGCTATTTCTGGATCTGATTGGCTGAATTTCGACATTAAAAGGCAGAGCGATCAACAGATCAATACTGATAAGCTGCATGTATCTATTGGTTCTGAACTTGCTATGCCTATCATGCTGCCCGCAGCTGGTTTTAATTGCACTTAAATCGCTCCAGAGACACTTGAGATCTTCTTAACCTTAACCTTCAGAAAACTTGACTTTTCCAATATCTGGGGAGTTTCACATAGGAAATTTGGTGAATGTAACAGTTTACGTTATGCTTAACTTCTTAAAACCAATGCTTTTGTTTTGGTGGGGGGTTGGAGGAAGGAACCTGATACACTATTACAATACTATTCTATCAAAATTCTCTTCATAAATAATGAAGTGATGAGATGCGGTCAAGTTGTCAATTTGGTACCATTTCTGGCTTACAGATCGTGAATGGGTAGTATCCATTATGGCATTCTATCTCCCTTAAAACAGACGTTCCATCAAAACTAATGGTTGTTACTGCAAGCAGACATGCATCAGTAGAGTGGTAGTAGCATGTTGTTGGGAAAAGTAAGCAGAACATTGAATCTCAGCAGATAAGAAAACTTTATGGTTTATCTTCTGGGCTAAGTCTGAGAGATGTTTTAGAACAAATATTTTCTATGCAATGTTGTATTATAGTTTGATCGATATATTAAGTGACTATTAAGTTCCTTTACTTTGAATGATGGTTGTGGACAGGGCACTCTTTTGTCAGCAAATCTTTTTTTTCCATTTCTAGTCGCATTTTCAATTGTTTTGTCAGTACTTATATATTCATCAATCAAGACAATGATTATAGTTATAATAATTATATATGCTGTAATTTGTAAAGGTGAAATGTTTGTGGTAGGACTAGTTTCAATAGAATAAAAATTATTCCTCTGTTCTTAAGTTAATGACTCTGTTATTATGTTAATCACATATCCTTTATTGCTCTATTCCTTTTGACTGTTTACAGGGGATATTCCGGCTGTCAAGTGAGCATGTACTGCGCACGATGCGCAAAGGCCGGGAGACTCTGCTAACCTTACTGGAAGCCTTTGTCTATGACCCACTGGTGGACTGGACAACAGGCAACGAAGGAGGGTACACTGGAGCGTTCTACGGAGGGGAGATGGTATCAGCAGGGGCTGGGGGAGAGGGTAGCAAGAGCAAGCATGAGATGGAACAAGAAATCACGCTCAGCATGTTTGCTATCCGATGCGCCGAGATGTCTACCTCGTGGAGAAAGAACAAGTGAGCCTTATGGTTTTTGACTCGCATTCATAGCAATGTCAGTCTGTGTACTCACACCCCCTTTCTCACTACTCCCCCCACCCTACCAATCCTTCCCAAGTAAAAAGAATTTTGTAAATTTGTGCTAAATAGTCCAAAAATGACATATAAAAAAAACAAATTTGTGTCCATCCATTTGTCTGTCCGCTGTCGATGTGCAAAACTTGCAAGTGGATTAATATCTCAGAGCCTATTTCAGCTATCACAACCAAACTTGGTAAGATGGTATATATCCATGAGACCTCATAAATGATCAGTGAATGAATCAGAATCTTTATTGTCCCAACAAGCTGCAAGGAAAATCTAGATTTTTGCAAGTCTGTGAGAAAAGAGTCCTAAATAGTCCAAAAACGACATTTAAAAAAAAAAAGGTCCTTCTGTTTGTCCACTGTCCCCCATCTGGATGTGCAAAACTTGCAAGTGGATTAATATCTCAGAACCTATTTCAACTATCACAACCAAACTTGGTAAGATGATGTATATTCATAAGACCTCATATCAGTAATGAATCAGAATCAGAATCTTTATTGTCCCAACAAGCTGCAAGGAAAAATGTTTTTTTGCAGTTTACAGCAATCACTGACAGTCACACTCACACATAAACATGACTTCACTTCAAAGTCAAGGTCACAAGGCCAACCAATGTTAGTCAAAAAATGAAAATTTTAAACAAAATTTCAATTTTGTTCGAAGTTAGTATAGGTAATTTGAAATGACCTTGACCCTAAATTATGAGATATAAAGTTCAAACTTGTTATATTTAAAGATGATAGATTAAGCTTTCATATGTGTTCCATTTTTGCATTGATCTTGAAGGTCAAGGCCATTTTAGGTCTTGAACAGACATACAAAAAATAGATCATACAGTGGAATGGTTCTACCTAACCCATCATATTCAACTAAAATGAGTTATTTGATAGTACATGAGCATGAGAGGCCATGTGAAGGTCAAAGTCATATCAAGATAAATGTCACTGAAGGTCAAGGTCATCCCAAGGTAACTGTTTTTTGGCATAAAGCACCTTTTGCTGTAGTTTATTTTATCATACATGAGTGTATTTGGAACCGGAGGTCAGTCAAGGTCAAGAGTATTAAAAGATCAAAGTCGATA
Source organism: Oncomelania hupensis (assembly GCA_036898135.1). Lineage (NCBI taxonomy): Eukaryota > Metazoa > Mollusca > Gastropoda > Littorinimorpha > Pomatiopsidae > Oncomelania > Oncomelania hupensis. Next base: position 61,997,842 of record CM072512.1, on the reverse strand, counting down.
TTACTTTGCATTTTAATGCCATTTCATTTTTGTTCTTCTGGGCACCCATTTTTTTTTGTTAAATATTACAAGTTCAATATGAAGCATGTGAGTCATATGAACTTTGCCCTTCTAGTTACCTTTGTAGCTCACAAGCATGCCTCAATGCGAGTCTTTAAATTCGCTCCAAAAAATAAACAATAAAACACCTTTGTTTGTGTATTTATCTAGCAGTAATGGAAGCAAAACTGTTGCACAATTGAAAAATCTTTAAGAACGAGCTTTAATCATTTAATTGAATACTTTGCGTTATCAATACTTACAAAAAAGAGTTGTTTTTAAAGCTCATAAGCTTGATGCAAGACCTCAAGCTGGGCTATTTTATCTCAGTTTCATGTTTTTTTTTAATTAGACCTACCCAGTCATTCCAGCCTGATACGAATGTCACTTTATTTACTAGGGACGACACATTGAGTGTTCTACCAGAGTTACAAACGTGTGTGGGATTGTGGCTGTCAGCCTTGGACCACCTGGAATCGGGACAGCAATCTCTCAACTCACTGCACGCCTTGCAAACAACCGTGATGGATGCTGCTTCTGACCCCACTCACCCACTTTACTCTTTGAGTGAAAGGTTAGTTTTCGATGTAAACTTTTGATTGTATCTATACTGCTCAGAAATAACCAAGGAACACAAGCAAGCGTTCAGTAATAAAGTGTTTTTTTTCTCAACAGTTGTCAGAGAATACTTGCAGTAAGTTTTGTTTGGAAGGCAGAATTAACATATTGCAAATACATTTATTGACTGCATTCAAGCGTTTGCTCATCACACACACACTTTCGCACATGCACATGTGCAACCACATTTTCCCTTTCTCCATTTTCCATTCCTTTTGGTTTAATTTTTCAGATACAATGACTATGCTGTGCTGAAAGCAACAAAAGAGGAAGTCATGCATGTTTTGCAAGAGAAGATGGATGAATTTTCTCGTTGGCATCAGCTACACAGGGTTTGTATTTATCTTTGTTTCCCCATCATATCAAGCTTGATATGTTTATCTTAGTTAATGTTTATTTTCCCCAATTACATTATGTGTTAGAGTAGACCTTTTTACAGTCTTAATTATTTGTATTGTGTTTATTTCAGGCTACCATAGAGTCTGTGCAAGGGATGGCATTTCAGAAGCTGTTAGCAGAACTAGCCAAATATTATGACCTGGGCCCTTCAAGCTTCTCAACAGCGACTGACTTTCTGCAAGGGGCAGGACAGTCCAAGAACATCATACAGGTGGAGTTGACAGTATTCACCTCTGTGTCTCTGTCTGTCTAGCTTCTTGCCGCTTGCTGCCTCTTTAGCTGTCTTGTTATTTGTCTCTTTTTTTCCTCTCCCCTCCCCCTTTCTCCTCCCCTCTTCTTCCTCTCACTCTCTATCTCTCCCTTTTCTGCCCCACTCCCTCTCCATCTGCTCACCCCAACTCTCTCTCTCTCTCTCTCTCTCTCTCTCTCTCTCTCTCTCTCTCTCTCTCTCTCTCTCTCTCTCTCTCTCTCGCTTTATCCGCCATCATCCTCTTTTCCATTATTTCTTGACTCTACATTAACTTTCACTTCTCTTTCCCACTTTTCCTCTTTCTCTTTTCTTCCATTTTCCCATTATTTTTTTCAATGAAAGTTTCAGATGGATGAGAAACCTTTTCCAGCTCTTTGCCAGTCTCTATGGATTGGCTGGAGAGGAACAAGAACTTGAACAGCTTGTACAGAGGCTTGACACCACCTCCAGAGCCCATGGAATGGAAATAAGTGCAGAGAAGATCAAGATGATGATCAGCAACAACAATGGCATCAACATGGACATCAAAGTCCAAGGCCAATCCCTCAACTCAGTGCATAGCTTCAAATATTTAGGAGCCATTTTATCAGACAATGGGTCTCGACAGTAAGTCCTCTCCAGGATCACACAAACAACTGCTGTCCTGACAAGTTTGAAGCCCATTTTGAAAGACAGGAGCATCAGTCTACATTCTAAGGTATGGCTGTTGCGCTCCCTTGTCATCTCCATCTTCCTATTGCTTGCGAAACATGGACCCTCACAACCGATCTACAACGAAGAATACAAAGCATGGAGATGAGGTGCTACAGAAAACTTCTTGACATGTCCAATACCCAGCACATCACCAACAACGAAGTCCGACAGACCATCACACAAGCCATTGGACAACACAATGACATGCTCACAGTGGTGAAGAAATGGAAACTCCGATGGTATGGCCACGTCACAAGAGCATCTAGCGGACCTGGTTACCTTCCGCTTTTTGAGTAAAATCTCTCGATTTTGGAGATCATTTTACGCTCCTACGCATTAGAAACAAATATTCCGCATTCCGAGTTCGTCGGTCTACGCATTGTTTTGATTCGGTGAATTTTGAACCGGTTTCGTATTTTCATGTGACCGAGCAATTTTCTGACTTCCGTTCCGCGTTTTTGATTACCAGAGTGACAAAAATGGTGAAACAGGAGGCAGAGAGAAACTCCAAGAGACAGATAGTGACGATAACGGTGTCGCCGTCAGTGATGAAAAGAATAAGAAGGCAAAATATCATCAAAGATTCAAGGATGAATATTCATCTCGCTTTCCAGGAGTTAAGAAGTCCAGAAAAGGTGATTCTTACGTGTTTTGCAGCCATTGCAACAGGGACATGAAGCAGGTCAGATCAGCATATGCTGAGAAGCTGAACAAATATAAATGAACTTGCTGCAAATCCTCTTCTGTTTGACATTTTCTGCAAGAAAGCAGTTTTTCTTCAAAGAACAAATTTGAGTGCTTGTGAAATGTTACAGGACTACACAGAAATGACTTGCCCTATTACAAAAATAACACAGAACAGTCAAGATTTTCAGCACAGATTTTCTGGAAAAAACAGGCTGACAAATTTTCATTTTTTTTCAAGTATATTCATTTTATTGACATTCTTTTCTTTTATGGCCATTTGCAAATGATAAAGCACACAAAGTAAAAATAACTTATGGAATCGTTTCCTTATTTTTATCAGTACAGCTTATATTAATGTGATGAATAAAAATTGATACAGCAACCACCTTATTTTTCATTGCAATCTTACACATTCTGGTACCCAGTTCTACGCATTGGAGCAGTCAGGGGTAACCAGGTCTGCATCTAGCCTTGCAAAGACCATCCTGCAAGGCATGGTGTAAGGAGGCAGAAGAATAGAGAGACAGAAAAAGAGGTGAATGGACTGGCTTTACACTGAGTGAAGCCACGAGGCTTGCTGGGGACAGAGAAAGATGGAGTATGCTGGTTAAACGAACATCTATGGTGCCCCAACGACCTTCGAGATACGAAATAGGATAGGATGAAAATGCCCTGTTTTGAAACTACTATTTAGTTAATTTTGACTCCAGGCTTTGACACAAAAATACCATTGAAATCTGCATAAAATCCTCACATAAATGTGAATATTTTTGTTACAAAAGTTACAAATAAAGAGAAATTGAGAAGTCTTGGAATTTGTACCAATTTGGGGTGGGGCAGTAGGTGAATCTCCAATTTCCTATGCCGAAGGTCGCAGGTTCGATTCTCGCATGCAAGGGCAAACGTATGTGACTTTGGTATGAGATTATTCGGGTCACTGAGGGTTTTCTCCGGTACTCTAGTTTAATCTCTCCCTTCAATAATGGTATTGGATGCAATCAATCTAAAATAAAAATTCGATTTCCTTTCCATCTACTAATAGCGATCTCCCTGCCTTTACAGCTCATATTTGAGTGATAGATGTGTTTTTGTTGTGTGTGAGAGAGTGGGTGAAACATGTTAGTGTGTATGGTTCAGATCGCCGTGCTTTGAGCCTGTTTTGTAATTTGGGAAAATGGCATATTTAGCATCTATTATTATTATTATTATTTCAAGGGTACCGTCAACTCTTCTTTGACTACATTAGATACTGCTAGTAAAACCCGTTATATTATCAAGGACCTCAGTGACTTTTTAATTTGCTTACACACCTTTCAGAGAGCTTTCACCTTTCATGCGGATTTATAATCTCTTCTTATGTTACACTATCTCTAGTGTGAAAGATTGAGAGAGAAAACAAAAGGGCTGAGACTCGCTTTAGGATGTTTTTGCCCACTTTTCTCAGAGAGAAACCCTTTCTCCACCTCAGAACATCCATCCAAGTTTTCTGTATTCCCCTTTGGTGTTCCTCCCACACCCATCCTCCCTCCTCCTCTACCTTTCACCCTCTCTCCTCTCCCCTACATGCACATTGGTGATTTGGACATTTTATATATTTTTTGCAGTGCGAACAGCTAGAGGCTGAAATGGTCGGGCTGGTGAAACAACGCCAAAGTTTGATTGCATCAACGCTGGATATTTTGCGCAGCTACAGCTCTGTTGTCTCACAGGTGTGGTCGAGCCTACTTTTGAATATTTTAAAAAAATTTTGTATGCATTTTCTTTATTAATATTGACTTCTAAGTGGCAGAGGTGCCTACCGTACGCGCTGGCGCGTATTTTTACGAATTTTCGACATAAAATACGACAATACGAGCAATTTCTTGAAAATTCGCATTTTCGTGGTGTACCCCCCAAAAAAATTTTTTTTTTCCGCACTGATTTTATATATGTTTCAATCTGCTATTTTATTTACTTGCTGACCCTAGAGCGCATGCGCAAAAGTTAAATCTCGTGCGTGAGAGGTAGTGCGAGACTTTGTATCCGCCATTGTGCTAAACATGGTGTCGCGAAAGCGTTTACACGAGAGTGACGATGAGAGCAAGTCTGAAGAAAAGCGGGGTAAAGTTGCAAGTAAGCAAAAAGCGTGACAACATTTCTTACGCAAATACCGTGAACATTTTGGAGGAATAATCGAATCTTCAAAAGGAGTTCATTATGCTCACTGCAACAAAGAGTTCAGCATTGCTCTGCATACGACATTCAGCGACACTTAGATTAGGTATTACGGACATTTTATTTTGGTTCAAGATGTTTTATTTTGTTTTTATTATATAGTACAAACCTTTAGAAGATTAAAAAAATTTAAATTGTTAAAATCGGTCAATATTAAGGCACTCATACAACTGTTCAAAGTGGGCAACCCTCACATAAAAATAAAATGCGTTTTTCCCAAAACGGCAAAAGTGGCTCAGCCTAAAATTAATACAAAGTGGATAAAAAAGGCACTGTATTTACACAACAAAATGCAGAACACTCTAGTATGCTCAGAAAACAAAAAGTGTTGCCAGTTTCAGCAGAATATACGAAAATAATGATGCATTTAAATATATATTCATAATTCATATTAATTAATTGTTGGACAATATGAAGATCCTTTGGAGTAGGGGGGGGGGGAGGGGTATGGAGTAAAATACAACACAAAAAATAATATATTAGTGTGCATTTGTGACCATAACTTGTTGATTTCTATATTATTTTGTTTCATGAGAGGATTAAAATGGTGAGCCGGAATTAGTATGAATTGATGTTTTGCGAATGTGGCAGTTTTCATGACAATAATTCTTTGATCAAATGTTGCGAGTTGCGCGAAATCTGACATTACACAAAATACACATTTTTCATGCAGCCAGTACACAAATGGTCAGACACCTCTAAAGTGGTTTGAGGTAGGAGGGGGCACATAAAAAAGTGTAGGCAATTTAGTTTGTCTGTTGAAAAGATTTATTGAGGTTATTATACGATTTTCAAATAAAAGTGTGGGCATTAGTTGTGAGTTATTAAGTTTATGAAAATGATTTGATTTGTTGCAGTTTGGCTTGGCCTTTACCAACCAGAATAGGGCGTACACTTTCCTTGGCTACCTGCAAGAGCTGACTGGGAACTTCTCCAGCACAAAGTAATTTTACTGACTCGCATGCATACTCACGGCCAGCCTCCTCCGTTCCCTCATCTACCCTAACCCCTTTCCTTCCCCCTCCCCCACTTCCCTCCCCTCCCCCCATCGCCTCAAAAAAAAAGTCAAGATTTGTGCAAATCTATGCGAGATGAGACCTATGTACTCCAAAAATGACATCTAAAATATTTTTTTTCCAGTCCGTCAGTCTCTCTGTCCACCCAAACTTGGTGTATATCCATGAGACCTAACAAATGATCAATGAATTAATGACTTCACGTCAAGATCACAGGGTCAACAAATGTTAGTCAGAAAATAAAAATGTTTCACAAAATTTTTCTATAGAAAATAAATTTGTAAAAGAGATTAAACTTAATCACAACTATGATAAACCTTGTGGGATTGCTAGATCAGTTTCAAACATGGCACGTAGAATAATATTAAATTCAATTAAAATTAAATATTGTAAACATGTTAAATGTATATGCTATGAATCTATTTCTCTGAAACATGCATTCAATGCAGTGATATTCATCCAATTTGGCCAACTGGTGTTGATATTATCAGTCCTATTGATAACATAAGCTTTCATGTAAGCATTAGATTAGCAAAAGCTTTGATTGATTCCCCAGTGGCTCAGTTAATATAATTAGGTATTATGTATGTGGTGTGAATGTGTGTGATTGCGTGCGTATGTTTTATCATCTCGATGAAGAAGACGTTAATAAAACAACCAAGCAACCAACCAACGAAGGCTGTGATCCTCTTTAATATGACAGTAGGCAGTAGGCGGTTTCTTTGTTGGCCTAGTTAGGTAAAATGAAACGTTATAGCTCATGCAACCAGTGTCGGTGTTTGGCTATTACAGCCTGTGTTTAATTGTGTGCCTGTAGCGCTTGGTATAACGTTTTGCAAGATAGTTAAATCATGTACTGCTTATTGTAGGCGTTCTTTTAGAACACTTGGACACCATGTTTTGATTCATCAAATTTTGCATTGATTCATTTATTTATTTTTATTGTCACTAAAGGTGTGAGGAGATCACATCTCGGTTCCAAGATCAGTATGGCCCCCAGGTGTCCCAAAGCTCCCACAGCCAGCTGGTTCTTCAAGTGCACCAGCGACTGGAGAATGTCCTCACCGAGGCCAACTCCAAGCTTATCAAGGTAAATCTTCTTAGAATTAAACAATCTAATTTTTTTCTGCCACCTTGAGCACCTTGAAGATTCTGTAGCCATAGAGTTGCATATGATCTATAAAATCTGTATAATGAGTCTTTAAAACATCAAAATCCATTGCAACCCAAGCTGATTTTCATTTGGGTAGCAAGACATGATCACAGTGTTGAAGGTGTCAGTAGACTTTAAGAAAACAAAAACTTGTATCCTCTCATTTTTCTATAGCTGACAACAGACAAAAATTAGTATAAACTTCACAGAAGATCAGATTATTTTAAGTTTTCAACTGCTTAATGTTGGCACTGCATATGGTCAGTTATTTGCTTTTGTTGAACAAAATTCAAAGCTTTGATTCTGTATTGCCAACTAATTCTGCTGTATCTGGCTGTGATTTGGAGAGAAAAATCATGCTTGCATATCTCACTATCTCTTAACATTAAAATACGAGAGTGTTAATGCTGTACTCTAGTATGTTTGTTGATACTAGGTAATCATAAGCTGCTTAAAATTATATCTGATCGTCACTGTATTTGGAAACAATCTTGTACTGGTGCTACCAGAGAGATAGTTTCCACCCCTGTCATGATAAACAGGTCATTGGCTGTGTTCCCGAATAAAGGAACAAGTTTCAGGTTGTTCTAGAAATGGAACAGAAATGAAAAGTTAACATTTACCTTATGTGTTTATGAATGTCGGTAAATCTATATACATAGCCCAAAAGATGTTTATGCATGTGAGCCCAACAATGCAGAAGACCATTATGAACTAAGCAAGCAGTAAGGTACAATTTTTAGGAGTCTTCTTTATCCTAGTGAAGTTTAAGGTGGATTTAGTATATTAATAGTCCGGGTAAATGAGAGGATAAAGTTTGAAAACTCCTTTGAAAAGATTGTGCTGTTAGCGAATGAAACACTCATCAATTAAATACCACTGTGGACTGATGTACTGCATCAATCTTGGAATTGAGTTCTTGTGATGCATAATTACTTAAGTATTAAACTGCCTTGTTTCTGTTTGTGTTATTAGACATGTTGAGGATGAATATTTGTGACATTAACAAATTCTAGACTGTAGCTTTTGTGGTCAGCTGGAACTAGTGTAGATGCAACCTGCATAAACTGGTTTGATGTGGAATAGTTCCAAGTCAAACATTTACAATAAGAATGACTGTACTGTACAATTATTCCCTAAATATTAAAAAGTAATATTATTGTCCAAACAGTAATACTTTGTGGGGGTGGATGGACGTTAGGGGGAGAAGGCGGGGAAGAGGGGGGAAACATCTGAGGGTCAATACAACCTTTTTGCAAATAAATTATGAAAAATATAACCCTTTTCAATCCTCCTCCTCCAAAAAAATGTTAATAGTAATATACTTATGCTTTTATTTTACAGCTCTTAGAAAGAGGGGGACGAGAGGACAGTCCTACATCTATAGACATTCATGAGATGGGACTGCAAGAAGCAGAAGCTTCCATACAGAACTTTCTCCAAGGTAAATAAGACCCATAGATGATAGTTTACAATTTAACTTGCAAATATAGTGTTAGAATTTTTTTTGTTGATTTTATTTTTCCTTTTATTTTTAACATTGTACCGAACAAAATAACAAATACCGAACAAATTAACAAGTACTGAACAAAGTAACAAGTAAGTAAATAACTGGAAAATTCACTGTGCACAATCAAGGGAACAGCTCACGACATTTTACTAGATTAAGGCCCTACCCTGACTCTGCTGAGGGTTACTTTGAGGGTTTGCAAGTAAAGATTATATCTCAGCTATACATGTAATTTATAATAATGATTTGTAGGCCTCTTTTAATATAATGTTGTTTTACCTGCTTGGGCTGCATTTTCGCTAATACCTTCAGAATAATTGTATTTATCAAAGTCTCTGTTTTTTTTCAGAATGTGGGTCTGCTGGGGAGAGAAGCCTGATTGGCTTTGTTGTCAGTGCCCTCTCATCTCTCTGCAAGCGCTATTTGTTGATGGAGACTGCTTCATCTGGTGGGTTATTAAGAATTTCATCAAGTGAACATATCTTATTTTAATGTTTATATTATTAGAATAAGGAAATTGATAAAACCTTCAATGTAGAAAGATTTTTATGATCTTAGGTTGTCCAAGACAGAATGCTTTTTTCTGAAAGTGCTATGCTATGTAACTATTTTAATTAAATAATAAATAAATAATAATAATACAAATCATTTTATTGTCCTCATCACTTACACAAGAATATTTATTTTGCAATGAGCATCAGAGATGTAGAACAAAATAAGAAAGACTTAAAAGTGGTAATTATTATAATTTCCAACCTCCTTTTACACATGCGACACGGTGTCTTCCCTCAGTAATAATGACAATAATAATAATAGTAATAATAATAATAATAATAATACTTGTATTTATTAAAGATGAATGATTCAGTGTGTATAATTATCATGAGTCTGTATGACTGCATTTTTCTTGTACTGTATACATTTGGATGTTTTAGCTGCTGGGGAGCGCTTGATGGATTTGACCTCCAGAGACGGTGACTGGTTTCTGGAAGAATTGAGCAGCATCAGTGGCAACGTCAACCATTTCCTGAACACGCTGGAAAGAAACACTGCGGTATGTGTCCTATTGAAATTAACTCTTTTACCACCAAATATTACAATGGAGTGGTTCCCAGCACCAGATATTTTCAATAAATTTTGAAGATTTTTTGTAACAATGGAGAATGTCCCTAACTTTGCAGATAACACTTGAAAGTTGGTGAGATCAAATAACAAATCGATGCCTTATCTAGAGCAACAACGGATTATCTGACAAATTGACAAAATTTTAACTTTTTCTTATTTGATAGAATTTACTATGAACATTATGATGACAAAATTTCACATTAATAATTTGCATTTGTTGGTATAGTTTTTGAAGAAAAACCATTGTTGCACAAAATGAGTGGGGTAACGTTTTTTTGTGGAAGACTGGACTGCCAAGCAGCATACTGATTTTACACGGGCCAGTAAGAACCACTGCAAGTTTTCTGCTACAATATTCTACTACTGCAGTATCAGTATCTATGCCTGAGAAAAAAGGAGTAGACGTATCGGTCGTTCGGGCCCCAAAAGCACATATGACAGCTATTCCGTTACTGCCTGTGGTAGCTAGATATGGGTGCCTAATTTTATCTGACAAGAAAGGACTAAGCAGTGTATTACCTGGTCTTGCTTGGGAGAAAAGGTGCAGTTTTTCGGTCTTGCTTGGGAGAAAAAGTGCAGTTTTCTGCTGCTTTTTTCAGTGAACAGTGTGAGATTTGGTACAGTTGCCATCAACTGCTATCAACTGTACTGTGTAAAATGGCTTTTGAGCTTTAACTCTTTCCCTGCCAGGCATGTTTCCACGTTTGTGCCAGACATTTCTCTGGCACCGGAAAGAAAGTTCAGTACCTTAGGCATTTAAGCTACTGTTCTTTCAATAATAGTTGTTAAGTAGATATATTTCATATCAAATTAAAGGTAAAAGAGTGAAGAATAAGAAAAAAAATCACAAAAATGTTAATTTGATTATGTTATTGAAATATGTGTTTTGAAAGCATGTTGATCTTTTTGAAATGATAAAATAAAATAAAAATATTTCTACGTATGTGACAAAAAAAAATCTGGAGGAATAATTCCAATCACTGAATCAGCTTCACACACCAAAAAGAAAATTTATTTAGGATCAAAATACACTTTACAGTTTGAAATTATATTGATTATTAGCAGAGTTTGACACACTGTCGATTGTGCCCATCACAATGCTTAGTAAAATGCACAAAAAACACTCTAAAAACGAATCAATTTGAAGAAACCACGCGCGTGTCGATCGAGAACGAAAGTAGAAAGAGTTATCTCTCTTTGGTTAAAATAAAACTTGGATTGGACTGCGCAAAAAAACGGAACGAAACGGAATACTGAAATCGACGATATATCGTCGATTGGCACAAACATGGCGGCTCAGATCTACGATATATCGTCGATTGGCAGGGAAAGAGTTAAAATAATGTGTATGTTCTTAATGTTTTGTTGATATATTACTCAGTTACTGGAAGACTGTGTTCACAAAATGTTCCTTGCTGTTCATAAGGAATTACCGGGCAACAATGGATTATCCATCATAAACATGCATTTTTCAATTTTATATTTCTGTTATTGCAACAATATTTGTATTGGATCTTGTGTACACCAATACCTATGTTTTATTTTTATTTTTTTTTAAACTGGACACTTTCATTTGATATCTGATTTGTTCTGCTCTTCCAAACTTTTCAACTGGCTGTGTGAAGGAATTATAAAAATGGTGAGATCACCGATAGACCGTAGTTGCTCTAAGGTATTCTATTTGCATCTCCGCATGGAGGATTACACCATGATCTGTTTGTTTTTCTGCGGGTTCATATGTACAACAAAAACAGCTGCACTGAATTGGCCTCTGTGATCTGCCAGCAACATACCTCTAGACTAATTGTTTGAGTGGCTGTTGATTGATTGATAACATCTGTATATTGTGACAGAATGCTTGATGTTCTATTATTGTCAGGTGTTGATGTTTTTTGTTATTTTCTTCGTTTTTTTTTTTTCCTTCAGTTGGCCATGAGTGACCATTTCAGGGACCTTCACACTGCCTTGTGTGCTACGTCTAACATATATCTTGCCATTCAGGTGTGTAAAGCGTAGATTTCATTCTTCATAATTGCTAAGTTTTGTGTTTGAGAATTTGATCAAATAAACAGGTTTCATGACATATTTCTTTCTCATTAATTTTTGTCAACCCTGTTGCGCAATTGGTGCCAGTCTGTACAACAAAAAGGTTTCGGGAAAAATCTTGGCTTTGTACCTACTTTCTTGCACAATTGCTGGTCAATTTTCCATTCTGCCTTTGTCTTTCCAATTGAGTTTGATGCATATCTACTAGTACACTTAAAATAATAACTTAGTAAAAAAAAAAATCAAGTTAAGCAAATAAAAATGTTTGTTCAGGTTCAGAAAGTAAATGCTAAAAACATTGGAATGTATTTATTATTGACAAAGGTTGTTCTACTAGTGATGACAGTGGCTTGTCCTATTTTTTTCTGTTAGGACCTGAATATGAATTTTCGCTCGATCATTCTGCCAGAGGCTTTGAAACTGATCCAGTCTCAAGATGGCAGCATCCTTTCTCTCCTCTCTCAGCTAGAGAGCATGGTAAGGGAGAGCAACGTGTCACTTGATGTGCTAATCGAGCAACTGGAACTTTGCCACAGGAACTACATCATGGGTTTACAGGTCAGTGAGGTCTGTATTAGTTCCCGCTATTTGTTCATTGATTTATTTATTGATTGGTTTATTGTTATGTGTTTTCTTTCAATTTTATATCTGCTGTTCAGAACCCAGGTTTCATAGTTTAAATTAAATTTTGACTCACATACATAGCAATGTGAGTCTATGTACTCACCCCTCACCCCCACCCCCCCCCAAAAAAAAAATTTCAAAGGTTTTTGCAAATCTGTGTGAGATGAGTCCTAAAAAGTCCAAAAATGACATTTAAAAAAATGCATGTCCAGCCATCTGTCTTGTCTGCTGTCTGCTCTCTGCCTGTGCAAAACTTTGACTGTGACTAAGTACTCGGAACCTATTTCAACTATCACAACCAAACTTGGTAAGATGGTTATATCCATGAGACCTCATAAATAATAAGTGAATGAAGGACTTCAAAGTCCAGTCACATGGTCAACAAATGTTAGTCAAAAATTGTAAATTTTCACAAAATTTCACTTTTTTTCTAAGTTATTAATATTGAACTTATTATTCTTTATTGCATGATAGATATCAATGAGACACACATACTTGTACTCTGCAAATTTGGTCAACCTCACTCCAGGGTCACGGTGACTGGAGCTGTCCAAAGTTGGTTAATATAGGTATTTTGAAGTTTCCTTGACCCTAAACTATGAGAGATATAAAGTCCAAACTTGTTGTAGTTAGAGATGTTAGATTGGTATTTCATGTTTGTTCCATTTTTGCATTGATCTTGAAGGTCAACACCCCACCCTCACCCCTCTCCAGCCCTCCCTGGTGGGGGTGCCGGGGGTTTCAGTATAAATAGTATCCCCACTTTCTGGAAATTTAGTGCTTTAAATTCCCACTGTCGCTGTCTTTCTCATTTGCTCTTTCTCATTCCTGCTCTGTTCTATCAATCTGCTATACTATCTTCTTCTTCGCTAGACCAGTCACCTCCCTTTTTTCTTGAAAACTCTTCCGGGACAAGACTCCTTATTTGTGTGTGAGGTCTGTGGGATCAGCTTGAGAATATTGGACGCTTTCTGCCAGGTGGTCACTAGGGCTTCCTGTGATCTTATTATTTAGCAATGTAGGCATTTTATATGTATGTGTTTTGTTGATAATTTATAATGATGTTTGTATTCTATTTTGTTTTTGTAAACGGGGGTTCGATAAATTAGAGTACAGCCTCGGCGTCCCCTGAGTGGGATGTCTTTATTGTAAAGTGACTGGCTGTTGGAGAGCTTTCAGTTTTACCACTAGGGTAGTTTCAGCAGATCTTTTATGCGGATCAAGGGTTGTCCGGTCCTGATCTGGCTTGGAAGAGTCCGCTGGACCTAAAGCAATAATCATGTAATGTAATGTAATGTAATGTAGATATAAGTGAGACACATATACATTGCAAATTGGGTCAACCTCATTCAAAGGTCAAAGTCACTGGATCTGTCCAAAGTTGGTTAGTATAGGCTCAGGTACTTTGAAGTGACCTTGGCACTAAACTATGTGAGATATAAAGTCCAAACATGATCTTTTATATTTGTTCTGTTTTTGCATTGATCTTTTATGCCTTGCAAAAACATTAACAAAATAGATCATCACACAGTTGAATGGCTGTTTATTTAACCCAGTATATGCAACAACATTGGGTTAGGTGATCAATAATATCTTAAAGATCACAAGAGGGTCAAGGTCATCTTAAGGTCAAAAACCACTGACAGTCAAGGTCATCCCAAGGTCACTTTTTTTTGGTTGGCCTAATACAACGTTTGCTGTACTTTTTTTGATAGTACATGAGTGTATTTGGAGCCGGAGGTCAATGTCATCACAACAAAGTCCGTATTTGCATTTTAATGCCACCATTTTGTTTTTTCTGAGCACTCATTTTCATGTTAAATATTACGAGTTCTATTAGGAGCATGTGAGTCATATGGGTTTTTCCCTTCTAGTTGATATTTACATTAGATTCTTCATTATTTTGATTGTAATTTACAATAGAGGTACAGTAAAACCTCTGTTTTACGACCTTTAAATTGCCATTAAAATGATGTCTGAAATTGGAGGGGTCTTAAAAAGGAGGTAGAACATTTTCAAAAAAGACATTTAGAAAATTTATTAAGTAAAATAAATACATGTACAAAAAGTACACATACCATTAAGTATAGGGAACATCTACCATCTTTCAGAAATATAGATTAAACTCTGTCTCACAACCAATACAGTCAATATCTTCCTGTTCCTCATTATTTACAAAATATAAAATCAATGTTGGTATGATAGTTGTTTAAAAGTGTATGCAAATGCTGAGTGCATGTTTGGAGTTATAACTATTTATAAGATAACCTTATTAAAATTGTTGTAATTATTTTTATTCAATCATAGTCTGGGTTGTTTTTTGTTTTTTTAAAGAAAGCAGGTATTTCTGTTGGTTTGCATGATTCCCCCACCCGTGCATGTTCTCTTAGTAGGTCACTTTGAACACCAGACATAGTGTCGGCAAGATCTGACAGGCCCCTGCTCAGGGCAAATCTGGTCAGCTCCTTAGAGTATTTCATGCTGCTTTAATGCATCGTCTGCTGTTAAAAGTTGTAAACGAAATTGTTTTCTTCAAGCGCACAAATATAGTATTGCTTCAGAATCTGAATTTTTCAGATGCTAGGTCGTAAAATTTAGTTATTTGAAGGTCGCAAGTCGTGTTTTAGAGGTAGTCATTTAAGAGAGGTCGTTTATATAGTACAAAGCATCGGTGAATTTTTTTTCCGGTCGTATTTTGGAGGAAGTCGTTTAAGAGAGGGTCTCAAAACGGAGGTTTTACTGTACTTAAATTTATGCTTAATGTTCACTTGAAGTCCCACCATGCATAAGAACATTGTGTGTAGTACTTTAAAAATTGTCTTTACTTCGATTGTTTGCAGATTGACAGTTCTGAAGTGCTGGGCATGGTACACCAACTGCACCTGTCCTTCAATCACATCTTGCAAAACAACTACCACTATTCACCGGATTTGTCTCAGGTACTTTATAGCAGAGGCAGGAGAAGTAATAAAGGTCAACTTACACAAAGAATATTACCAAAAAGTGAGAGAATAGAAGATATGGATGTGGAAAAAAGTGTGTGAGTGGGCAAGGAAAACTAAGAAGAATGCTGAGGAAGGGGGGAGTTGGAATGGGGAACTTTGTAATAGATCAGAATCTTACATGACGTTGATACAGTGAATGTCAATGTTTATTTTTCATAGCTCATCCTTCTTTAGTATTGTTTTTGTTCACAGTTTGACCGACTTTCCTTGTGTATTCAGTAACTATTTATTCATGCATGTTCTGCATCCTACAAAACAGAACGACTTGACTCCAGGCCAGATGCTACTGATGGGTTTTGATGGCCTGTTCACGCGCGTGGAAGCTGAATTCTCACAGCTGTTGACCAGCGTGTCAGCTATGGAGATCCCCACTGCCTGGGGGAAGGTGGATGCTATCAGAGATGCCAGAGCTTTGCAGGTAAAAATGCAGAACACCTGGTTAGTCAGGACAGAAGTGGTAGTCTGTAAATGTAATGAATACATATACAGGTAGAAGACATTTTCTTGAACTGGTTATTGTTCATGTTTGGGTGTTTTCTTGAATGTTGCTTTAGGGTCAAGTAGCTGGTTGAAATATGAATAATCCTGGACTCTGGTTGTAAGCACAGTAGCATGGAAATTACACATAAATGGCCTCTATAATAGAAGATGCTTTCATCCGTTGTCATTATCGTGTTCATCTTTATCTTTAGCATCATCATTTCTAAATGTCAGTGAAATAATTGTGGAATATATGAAAAAAATTTAAATAAAATATTAATTTTCTAAACCATTGCAGTATGAATCTTTGTATTTTCAGCTGTCGCCTTGGTCACCTGACTCACGCAGTTTCTTGTCATCTCTTTTCTTCTTGAAGCGAATTCAGGCCATGCAGGAGTTTTTCCACATGGCAACTCAGCTTGCTGCTGCATTGCAGGGTATATGATATATTTTTCAAATGTGTTGCTGTATCGGAATTCAGTTGTGTTTTAACAGTATGTGCCCAATGCAGGGTATATGATATATTTTTCAAATGTGTTGCTGTATCGGAATTCAGTTGTGTTTTAACAGTATGTGCCCAAGTCTTGTAGTGTTTGTAGCTTTTGTGTATCTTCTGTGCACACATGCATGTGTGTGTATGTGTCATAAATGATTACACTGTGCAGCTTTTGTAATGAATTACCATCCGCTTTATGAAAAGCAAGATTGGAGAGGACATTTTTGATATCCCAGATGTTCATGCCTTTCTTATATGCAATATTTATGTCTTTAAATCTAACAAAATGTGTCATGTAAATCATCTATTTATACAGTTCTAGCTTTTATAGGATGCAGACTAGCTGACTTACAGTAAACTTGGCTATTGTACTTGGTTTACAGGAATGAATGGTGGTGCTGTCTTTGATGATGAACAGATGGCCAAGCCAATCAAGAAATTCATTGCAGAGTTTGTTCGCAAACAAGTAAGTTCTTTAATTTCATAACTTCATTTGTTAATTCAAGCAACTTTCACTATTGTATTCAGAGGTACCAACCAGTACGGATTGACCGTATTTAATTCCAGCGAAGTGAATTCAATACGGAAATACGGTAGCTTTTATAAAAATACGGAGGAGACGTTGCCGATCGTTTATCTTTGCCAGCGGTGCTTCTGTACCGGTTTCTGGTCTCATAATAGTACTCCTGCACTCACTGAACGTTGCTGTGTTCAACAAGCTGATTTTCATGGTGATTTTAAAGTAAAACAAGTGTGGTGTTCAACAAGCTGATTTTCATTGTGATTTTAGAGGACTGAAAATAGCCTGCTGTTTCAGAGGGAAGCCTTTCGTTACTTTATAGTGTCATAGGCTGGGTTTTGCGATTAAAAAAAATACTGACAAGTGTTAAAAAATACTGACAAACGGGTCCGGAAATACTGATAAGAAGATTAGGGGGCTGGCACCTCTGCATATTAAAGGAGGTTGGTAGCATCAAAACAGGACATACTTAGACTTTTCAACACAACCAATTTTCTTCAATAGATTGAAGTTGCCTGCCTTAACCAAGGAAGAAATCTTTTGGCTGTGCATTGATTTGGTGTTGGAAGTTGAGTTTTATCATAGGTGCTACTTACTGCTTGACTCTAGGAGATGAGTCATGTTTGGGTTCTAATTCTTTCGGTTTTCTGTTGCTTTTATAATTTAAATCGCTTTATGTTTCAATATAAGCTATTGTTGTTAGTTATGTTGTACATCTATGATCTTTTCAATGAGTGGCAACTTTAAGCAATTGTGATTAGAGATCTTCTTATCTTTTTATAAACCCGCGTTGGGGTGCCGGGGGTTTCAGTATAAATAGTATCCCCACTTTCTGGAAATTTAGTGCTTTAAATTCCCACTGTCGCTGTCTTTCTCATTTGCGCTTTCTCATTAATGCTCTGTTCTATCAATCTGCTATACTATCTTCTTCTTCGCTAGACCAGTCACCTACCTTTTTTCTTGAAAACTCTTCCGGGACAAGACTCCTCATTTGTGTATGGGGTCTGTTGGATCAGCTTGGGAATATTGGACGCTTTCTGCCAGGTGGTCACTAGGGCTTCCTATGATGTTATTATTTAGCAATGTAGGCATTTTATATGTATGTGTTTTGTTGATAATTTATAATGATGTTTGTATTCTATTTTGTTTTTGTAAACGGGGGTTCGATAAATTAGAGTACTGCCTCGGCGTCTCCTGCGTGGGATGTCTTTATTGTAAGGTGACTGGCTGGTAGAGAGCTTTCAGTTTTACCACTGGGGTTGTTTCAGCAGATCTTTTATGCGGATCAGGGGTTGTCCGGTCCTGATTTGGCTCGGAAGAGTCCGCTGGACCTAAAGCAATAATCATGTCATGTAATGTAATCTTGTTATAAGTGAGGACATTCCATCAGTGTTACTGTTAGAAATGATATGACTCACAAATCTTGATCTCCTCTTCCCCCTCCATGCATCTGCCCCCTAGTCCTCCATGGGGGTGCCGTAGGTTTCTGTATAAATTGCATCCCCACTTTCTGGAAATCTAATGCTTTAAATTCCCATTGTCTTTGTCTTTATTCTTTCTCCGTTGTTCTTCTCATTCCTACTCTGTTCTATCAATTTACTATCTTCTTCTTTACCCTTTTTTCTTAAAAACTTTACCAAAACTCCTCATTTGTGTTTGGGGTCTGTTCGGTCAGCTTGGAGATATTGAACGCATTCTGCCAAATGGTCACTAGGGCTTTGTATGATATTATTTAGCAAAGTAGGCATTTTTATATGTATGTGTTTTGTTAATATTTTATAATGGTATTTATATTCTATTTTGTTTTTGTAAACATGTGTTCGATAAATCAGAGAACAGCTTCAGCGTCTCCTGCATGGGATGCCTTTATTGTGAAGTGACCGGCTGGTGAAATGCCTTCAGTGTTACCATTAGGGTTGTTTCTGCAGATATTTTATAAGGATCAGTGGTGAGCCCTCTTTCAACCAAGTTGGTGTCCTGATTCGGCTCCTTGCAGTCCACTGGACCCTATAAACAATGACTACTAACTATCTCCCCCCTAGGTGATTGGCATTCCATCCCAGCTTCTTGGCTGCATGGTGTGTGTGCTGGTGGAATGGCTAGGGCTGAACGTCACCTCTGAGGTTGCCCTGAAGGACGTGGGTGCTTTGGCCAAAGTCCCTCTGGAAGATCTCTGCAAGAAAGCAGTAGAAGCGAACCTGAGAGCTTCCCACTTCCAGCACCACCACCTCACCCAAGCGACCACTCTCACATCTTCTCAGGATCTCAGCTGGAGGAAGCAGGACCTTGCCAAGTGAGTGTTGTCCACACTGCAGAAATATTTTATAATCATAATAATGATAATGACAATATTAATAATGTATGGATTTGTAAAGCTCGCAAATGTCACAGATGAAAAGTGGTTAAGTCTAATATTTGAAGTCTACATGAACATGCATGTGTGCACACCTATAGACACGTATATACAATATAAACAATCACACACACTTGCATATTCATATTAACTATTCATATAATGTATTGCAGAAGATTTCTCTTCATAAAACCTGTGTGGATACATTAACATGTAAAAATTAACCCTTTGAACCCTGGATGCCCCACCAATTCTGAGCCCATTCCCCGGGCTACCCGGAGAAAAATGGTATTTTTAGCATGCTTTTAGTAAAACAACCAAAACTTATCAACCAAAGTGTTAGACAACCCAAAGTACTTCAAATGTCATCTCTTCATCTTCATTATCATCCCACAATTGATCGATTACTTCCTGAGTTGTGTACAGTCGCTTAGCGACGCTTCCTTGATTTGTAGACCTTCGTTTCATGACGCAAAATTGAGAAAAAAATGTCACAAAAACACGCACTGTGCTCGCACTAGAGCGCAGACATTTTGCTTTACCTTATTCCCAATAACCCTCAATAACCCTATTCCAAACAGCAAGTACTAGAAAGAACAGTAAGCTTTGTACGGACTGCAAGACTAAGGTAAGGTTACGAGACCGGTTTATCGGTCTATCGGGGCACAGCTGTTTAAAGGCTAGACCGATATATCGGTCTTTCGGGTTCAACGAGTTAACTTGTACCTTAACTAATTTACCATTTTATAGGTACCATTTTACTTCTACTAATTTACATACACTATGCTTTCTCTGATTATATTCCATTTTGCTTGTTCTAGGCGCATGGAGGTGAGTGTATCGCTACAAAAGAATGCTTGCCAGCGCTGGCAAGGTTTGCTTGGGCGTTACCAGTGGCTGCATGAAGACATCCTGATGCCACAATCATCCAGCAAAAGCAACTCTAGCCTGCCCCTCATTCCTAGGGCTACCCTGATGTCGGAAATTAAGAGGGTAGGTTTGATTGACTCACATGCTTGCGGCAACGTGAGTTTGTTTTCTCACATACATCCATATTTTTTCTCCACATTTTTGCAAATCTGTGCAAGATGAGTCTTAAATAGCAGTTTTTTTTTTCTCTTTTTTTAAAAAGTGTTTTTCCATCTGTGCAAAACTGTATCTATCACAACCAAACTTGGTAGGATAGTGTATTTCAGACATGCCTACCGTTACGGTTCAGACATATTTAGTACAGAAAAAAAAAAAAAAAAAAAATGTTCTGGAAATACGGATTCATTTTGCCTGTCCCGGTCAGCAAATTTCCTTCAAAAAATAAAAACAAAAGTCACTGATTTTGCTTGTCAGTCAGAGCACAGGCAGCACATTTCCCTCCCGGTTTGCCAAAGAGTGGTTCCCCACCTCTGTGGAAGTCATTCCGAGTTAGTGCGCATGCGCATTTTAATTCAGAATGGATACGCATGTGCAGAGCAGCTTCTGGAAACTTCCAGTTTAGGCCTACTAGTTGCGAAGATGGCGGCTACCAGACAGCATGTATGTGTGGAAGAAGAGGACAGGGACAAAGAACTAACGCATTGAAAAGTGATGTAGAAAAACAAGCGAAGGATTCAAAAGGACTACCCAGAAAAGTGGCCATGTCTTATTGTGGGCAACAAAGGGAAAACCTTTTGAGTTTGTACCACATGCGAAGCACTCTACTTTCTGCTAAGTCCAGACTAGGAGATGTCTTTGAGGGAGCTGGAAAGAAGAGGATGATGATGATGATGTCCATTTATAACACAAGTCTCTATCCATTGTCGAATGCTTAGTGTGAGTTACAGGATTACAAAGATCTGAAGAGTGCCCACTATAGGTCACTTCAGAAACAACAGTCACCGAAGAAGACATTTCAGCATGTACATAATCGAAATACAAGTTACTTTTCTTACGTATTAGAGTTCCAGAAAATAGAGGCCTGTTCCAGAAAAAAATTGTTGCTCCTGAAACTCACATGTAGGGGTAGGCATGTCTGGTATATTCTCAAGGTAATTGGTCAACAAATTTTAGTAAAAAAATTACAAATTACCAGAAAATTTTAACTTTTTTTCTTACCGTTGACATTGAACTTGTGGATACCAATGAGACACACATGCTCACTCTGGCCAAGACCACTGGAGCTGTCCAAAATTGGTTCATATGGGTACTTTGAAGTGACCTTGACCATAAACTATAAGAGATAAAATGTCCAAATTTGCTGTATTTAGTGATAATATATCTTTTAAAAAATATGTGATTTTTTTGCGTTGATCTTGAAGGAAGGTCAAGGTTATTTTAGGCCATTCAAAAGCATAACAAAAATGTTTTGTCATACAGCTGAGTGGCTATATTTGATCCAAAGTATACATCAACCTGAGGTTATTTGATCATACATGAGCATCAGTGTTCATGTGAGGTCAGTGTCATTGAAGGTCAAGATCCTCCATATGTCACTGTTTTTTGGCATAATATAACTTTTGCTGTAGTTTATTTGATCATACATGAATGTCTATTTGGCCCTGTAGGTCAAGGTTAAGATCATAGCAAGTTCAGAGTCAGTATTACTTTGCATGTTAACACCACTTTTTCGTTTCATTTTTCTATGGAAACTCATTTTCATGTTAAATATTGCGAGTTCCATAAGGAGAATGTGAGTCATATGGGCTTTGCCCTTCTAGTTAAAATTGTCTTTTCCGAGCGTTAGGATAACATGGCATCTGCATAGCTGCCAACTGTTACGGAAAAACCGGAAAAAATCGTTTTTTTAATATCTGTCGTCGTTTTCGTTGTTTTCTAACAAAAATACAATTTCCAAAATTAAAAAAAACAAACAAAAAAAAAAAACATCGAAATTTTAAACGAAGCCCATTTTGATTTTCAACATGTTGCGCTAGTCTATCGAGTGAAGTTTTTGTGCTCTCGTTTTCCGCGCCTAGCTGACCACCTTTGAACGCACTGGGCCTAGCCTACTGGCTGGAATCGGGAAGGGAGCTCTTCTGCGAATTTCGCGCATGCGCATAGCGGCTACAATCAACATGGCGTCGAGTTCGACTAGCGCAGAGAAAACTAATGCGAAGCCGAAACGATTTAAGCGATACATTGCGGCTTACAAGGAAAAGTTTCCATGGGCCGCTCCGTATCCATCAAGAGATGAAAAGTTTGCTTTCTGTACTGCATGCAGATGTGCGGTGAATATTTCCACGGAGGAAGAAACGATCTAGCCGACCATGAAAAGACCACCAAACACAAAAAAAACTGCGAAGCTGAACAATCTTCTTCTTCTTCTTCTTCTTGTTATTATTATTACTAATAATGAAGTTGATGGAATGGGCTTTAAGAATGTAAGGTGTAGCTATAGACTCCTAGAACTGAGAATGTTCAGCGTTTCGAAGGGCTGTGCATCAATGTTCATTCAACACCATTCAAAAGAATAAAGCAGTTTGTGTAAGCTAAAAGCTGATCTTTTGTGTGTTGTGTATAGTAATCTACATAAAATAATGAATGCTTTGTAATATAATGGGCTTTCTTCTTCTTTTTCTTCTTCTTCTTGTTCTTCTTGTTCTTCTTCTTCTTGTTCTTCTTCTTCTTCTTCTTCTTCTTCTTCTTCTTCTTCTTCTTCTTATTATTATTATTATTATTATTATTATTATTATTATAAGTTTTCCTTTCAGGAGATGAGAAATGTGCCTTTCAGATTGCAAAAAAGGCTTCAGCTTCAGGGGGCTGTGCCCCCTGAACCCCGCTATTCCCCCTCCCGGACCCACCCCCCACATGTTACTCTTTTTAACTTTGGAAGGTTGGCAGCTATGCATCTGTTGAATTGAAGGTGTTCTGCACTGTATATTTATAAGCATCTTATTCTTCACTCTTCTTCACTTGTTACCTTTGATCTTTATGTTTTTGTCTTTTCTTTTCAGATGATGTCATCACTGTCTGCCCAGGAAGGGCAGATTGCCAACTGCAGGGAGCGTTATTCAGGGCTGGAAAGTCACATTGTGCAGCGACTGCGCTGGGCTGCTGGGGCCAACCCCTCTCTCAATACAGTGCTGCAGCTGTTCCAGGATGCCAGTGCAGCTCGTGTGCAAATCATCGAGGTGGGCATGTGTGATTTGAAACAGAATTATCAGTTGGCTGGTGAAATTACGAAATTATACATGGATTGCAGAGAGTTATTGACCAAGAGCTACACGTGTGTATTCACACGCATGCTTGGTGTTGGTATAGATTATAATGGGAGGTAGATTGATCCTGTCCCTGATATAATGAGAGGTAGATTGATCCTGTCCCTGAAAATTTCCCTGCTCTTAGAAATGGTTTTTCTGAGAGTCATATCCCATTGTGATCAGATGTAAAAATATTGTTACTGGAATATTGAATAATTAAGTTCTGTGCATATTTTCTGAATATGCAATTTATTTTGTCAAGTTTTCGATCATTGGTCTCTCTTGAGTTCCATAGTAAGAATAGGTTTCCATTTCAGATTAATAATTTTTTTTTTAGCCATATGGCAGAAGAAATTAAACTTGCCTCTCAGCAAAAATTACTGCTACATATCTTTGCTTTCGGTAATCCTCCGATTATCTTCAGAAATTCAGTTATTGCACAAATAGATTTTTTTATTTTGTGAGTCTGTGCTCCACAGGAGGAGAGCAATATTGCAAACGAGGTGATGAACATTTGCCAGGGAGTTCTTCACTTTGAGGCTTGGAGGACACGCACCCAAGACTCCATCAATACGGACAACACCTTTATGGCTGTTATCAACAGGTTTTTATCAGTAGTAGTTTTGATAGTTATGCTGTGGTAACTCTCAGTTGAGCTTTAAATACTTAACCCTTTACTCAGTAGGCTAGCTATTTTACCTATATGTATTTAACTATTTTTCAATGCGCCCTTTTATTAATGTAAAAAAATTTTCTTCAACAAGATAATTTATGAAAGTGCGTCTGAGGTGGAGGTCAAAATTGCGCCAAAGCTTATCAAATGTCTCATTCACACTCGGAGATGACAATTTGCTTATGTTATTCAATTCGATTCAATTCAATTTAACAAATGTTTATTACCATCAAAGGAGTTGCACACAGCCATCTGTGTCACATTTGAATAAATAAAAGCATGCAAAATAAATGACAATTCTTAAAAACTAACACTTGTGTAAAACAATATTACATTTAGAGATTCATAAATTTTCTTACCCATACACACCTTATACATCCCTATCACACATATATGTCATCATAAAAAAAGATAAAAACAAACATTATGTTCATTGTGATGAAAGGAGCCCTTTACTAGACTCGTGAGGTGACGTTATCAAGGAACCCAAATATCTTTTAAAGCTATATGCTTATTTGAGAGCTTTCACCTTTCATCTTTCACTATTTAACCGACACATGGATATAAATTATTCTTCATATAGAGCATTTGCAGAAAAACCTAACAGAAAGTCATATTTGCAGAATATTGTTTTGAATACAGTTTTGATTTATTTTCCAGGTGTTATGAGTCTTGCATGCTCATTGAGTCCACCAGTGCTACAGTCACAGATCAGGAGCTACAGCTGCTCAACATGAAGGCAAGTATTACATATTATTTTATCAAGAAATAAGACACTTGGCTGAAAATTCATATGTGAATGTAAGGTGCAAATCAAAAAGTTAAAAAAATAATAATAATAATAATATTGTGTTCAGTAAACTATGTTGTTTTTGGAAAAAATGTGTTCCTGCTTGTGTCTATGCAAAATATTGAGAAACTTACTGATGTTTTGTTTGCATTTTCATTGACAGTCTTTGGAAGGCAATGAGGAAGTGAATACTTCTTGGCTGCAGGCCATTGCAGAGCAGGTTGCAGTGAGCATGACAGAAACAGAGAAAACCATACATGCCATGCATGTAGAAGTTGTGTCTTGCAAGGTAATAGCATTTCTCTTTGCATGCAGATTTTAACACAACCCATCCCCCCACCCCAACACCCTCCTCCTCCAAAAAAAATGTATGTGGCTTTATGGCCAATGAGTTTTCAATAGATCCCTGCGAGGGAAGAAAGTCTTGGATAGATGGACAGAGTACTGCTCTGACCTTTACAACCTCAAACCAAACGGAGACCCATCGGTTCTAGCATGTCCCCAGAACAGAGAAGAGGAAGAAACCCTCCCAATTTTCTGAGAAGAAGTAGAGGCAGCAATGCAATCACTAAAGAAGGGGAAG
Organism: Oncomelania hupensis; assembly: GCA_036898135.1. Taxonomy (NCBI): domain Eukaryota; kingdom Metazoa; phylum Mollusca; class Gastropoda; order Littorinimorpha; family Pomatiopsidae; genus Oncomelania; species Oncomelania hupensis. The sequence continues at coordinate 61,972,393 of CM072512.1, read as the reverse complement.
TCAACAAGAGTGGGCAACATACCCGCGGAATTGCTGCAAGCCGGAGGGGAAGCGATGATTGACGCCCTCACCATTATCTGTAGCAGGATACAGGGCAGGGCGAAGTACCACTGAACAGATTTTCAACCTCAGAATAATCTACGAGAAATACCTACAGCACCAACATCATCTATATGTTGTGTTTGTAGACTTCAAGAAAGTGTTTGACTGTGTCTGGCATGCAGCTCTGTGGGCAACCATTAGAGTGTACATCATAAGCCCTAAAATGTGTTGCAGCATGAGAAAACCAGGCTAAAGTGTCAAAATATGAAAAATTACTTATTTATTTATTAACAAAGTACTAAAAATAATCTTCAAAATGCAAAAAACAGAAATGTTTTATCTTTATTGGTTGATGTTTTATGATTTTTTTTAAATATTTTATTTTCTCGGGGGCTAATTTCCAGAAATTGCCTTCAAAGTTTTGAATTGTAAAATGATCATTACTTCACAACCAGAATTTGCCCATGCATGTATTTGGTATCAAAACAATCAGGAAGATGGCAGCAATATGGCAGTGAGTTGAGATAAGATGAGAAAATTCACATTATACACCATTCACACAATACTGAACATAAACAAATTAAAACAGTACGCACAATTTTATTCTGTACCCATCCATAATGCATAGTGTTTTAAACATATTAGAAATAAAACAAGTGTTTAGCAAGTCTATAATAACTCAAACACATAATAATATATCAAGAACATGGCCTGAATCAATCATTTTTCTAAAACAAACCCTATCATAATGCCCCCCTCCCTCCCCCCCCCTCTTAAATCCCTCCTCCGTCAAGTAATCTTTTGTTTAATTGCAAGCAGCTACATCAGCTCAGTTCAAATAGTCAAACAAAGATTACAAACCTAAAACAAAAGTTTCATTAGGTAGTTTTCAGTCCTAATAATCAAGCTTTAATAATTCCCGGATTCTCCACTCCCTTCCGCACGTCGAATAAATCTTTCACGTCACAGGTGTAAATCAAAATAACATGTCATTTTGCTCTATAAAGTTTAAATAAACACAAATATCAAAGCAAATACTAATTACTAGTAATTTGGTAAATAGTCTTCATGTTCATTTCCTAAAACAGACAAACCAACAAATGAACAATAATAAATACTGAGAACATAGTCAACTTGTCATGCTAGTAATATTGAATGCAGGCCAGACTACTTACCTTTTCAACCACCCCACCCCACCTCCACCCAACAAAATATACTACTGAAATATTTTCCACACTCCTACTGTAATTCTTTCACTGATATCGCCTTTTCAACCTTTACCTAAATCTATGCAAGTAGAATGACGGATTATTAAAGACACGCCAATAGCGAAGAGGCCTACGAAACATGAATCATTGAATGAAAACAAACAGTATCGTTTAATAACGGGATCAAGCTTCTGCTCGTCAGAATCATAATCCTCATCACAGTTCCCACTGGCACCATCATAAAAATAGTCTGAAAGCAGGTCTTGGAGCTCTTCAGAAGCAAAACCGGGTCGATTCAAGGCCCTAGCTACTCTAGCAGACGACACATCTACTGACGCTGGAGACGAAGCCATCACTTCCGGTTTCCAAAAAGAATCGGTCACTTACTTTGACAAATTGTTTCTAACAAATGCAACATAAATATTGCAAGAAAACACTTGAAATAGATGTATGATGAGTTTATCTACATTAAAAAATTCACTTTGAACTAAAAATCGTCGAAAATCTATAGGAAACACTTCAGTTTTTCACGATCCGGCTAGAGACACATTCGAACACAACTTGTGTCACAAGCAAGCTTCGGAACAAGGAATTTCATGAAAAATTCATACGCCACACACTTTTATGTACCAAAACGTAGTACCAATAGGGACTTTTCACTCTCCAGACGTTATATATCAATCCACATTGGGGATTTCCCTTCATAGTCGGACAAGAAAAGTTGGGGTATCGGAGGTCAATTAGTGCCATTGTTTTAGCAAGGTGTGATCAACACCCTTATCAAAATCAACAAAATCAACAATGTTCTAGTAAGTTTTGAACAAAATCCGTTTGGGATATTAAAGAAAAGTGTTAAATAAAGACAAAGAGGCAACAATCTTAAAATTGATGGGGTAGCCTATTTTTAGTGTTTTATGGCTGTAGCAGCGAATCAATCCTGGCGTCTTTAGCCGGGTTTTGTCATGCGGCAACACAAATTATTGAAGTTATCAAAAGCCTGTATGACAAGGCTACCAGTGCAATCCTCCACAACGATGCCATCGGGAACTGGTTCAGAACAACAATCGGTGTGCATCAAGGATGTCTACTCTCTACAACACTCTTTAACATCTTCTTAGAGCGCATCATGTCAGATGCCCTTGCAGATCACGAAGGCACAGTCAACATAGGGGGTAGAGCAATCTACAACCTCCGTTTTGCAGATGACATTGGGGGATTGGCTGGAGAGGAACAAGAACTTTAACAGCTTGTACAGAGGCTTGACACCACCTACAGAGCCTATGGAATGGAAATAAGTGCAGAGAAGACCTAAATGATGACCAACAACACAAATGGCATCAACATGGACAACAAAGTCCAAGGCCAATCCCTCAACAACGTACTTAGCTTCAAATATTTAGGAGCCATTGTATCAGACAATGGGTCCCGACAGGAAGTCTTCTCCAGGATCACACAAACAACTGACAAGGTTGAAGCTCATTTGGAAAGAGGACCATCAGTCTACATTCCAAGGTAAGGCATCTTCCTATACGCTTGCGAAACATGGATCCTCACAGCAGATCTACAACTAAGAATACAAATCATGGAGATGAGGTGCTACAAAAGACTTTGGGGCATTTCCTATACCCAGCACATCACCAACAACGAAGTCCGACAGACCATCACACAAGCCATTGGACAACACGATGACATGCTCACAGTGGTGAAGAAACAGAAACTCCGATGGTATGGCCACATCACCAGAGCATCAGGCCTTGCAAAGACCATCCTGCAAGGCACAGTGCAAGGAGGTAGAAGAAGAGGGAGACAGAAAAAGAGGTAGGAGTACAACATTCGAGAATGGACTGGTTTGACAGTGAACGAAGCCAGGAGGGTTGCTGAGAACAGAGAAAGATGGAGTACACTGGTTAAATGATCATCTTTGGTGCCCCAACGACCTTTGAGTTACGGGATAGGATAGGATAGGAAGGAAGAATACCCAGCATTGCAACATTCAAAGAGAAACTTCTTTCTTTAAAACGAAATTGTTTTCCCCTTCATCCTTAGAAAATGTGGCATTCTATGTTATTTAATTTCTGTATTCTGAAGACATCATTGCTGTGGTTTTATTTTATGTAAGCATTTTAAGATTAATCTAGGAATGAAATGTAAGAACATGGTTATTTCTAATTTTCTGTTTTCAGAACAAGATTATCGACAAAGTTTCACAGCTGAGAGGACTTTTATCAGTCCACCACAAGCTGATGTCTGACATTCGTTCCATCCTTAAGACCATGGCAAAGGTATAATAATAACAATATGTTCACACTTTTACTTGGGCATAGTGATGATCACAAATTTTAACAGGTGGTTTTAACTCTTGTTTGCATATACAGGGTTCCACATTTGTAATGAATCCAAGAAGTGGTCTCACTTCCATTTTACAGTTTTGAGGGTTCCTTTTTGTTTCACTCCAAGAAGTGGGGAAAAAAAAAGATGGACAAACGTGATGATTGATGGTTTCGTAGTGAAACAAGGGAAGTAAGCATTGCATACAATGTGTCACAAACCTACTTAAAGTCAATGATTTTACATTGTAAGATTTGTCACACAGGGGGCTGTACTATATAAAAAAAATTATGTACAGCTACTCAGTTGTGTCCCTTGACATTGTCATAAAAACTGCGTTGGTAATAATAGCTGCATCAATATTAACTCTTTCGGGCAGCATTTAAACATCATCAAAACATCTTGGGAGTGGGGCAAAGGAGAGAGAGAAAGACGGTAAAACTGATGAAAATTTATAATTGTAAAAATATCCTCTGCACTTTTGGTCAACCTCACTCCAAGGTCGAGGTCACTGGAGCTATCCAAAGCCAGTATTAGTACTTTGTAGTGAGGTTGACCAAATGTGCATAGGATGTGTGTCTCATCGATTACTATCATGCATCAAAGAATCGTAAATTCAATATTAATAACCTAGGGAAAAAAGTGAAATTTTCGTGAACAATTTTCTTTTTTTTTACTAACATTTGCTGACCCTGTGATTGACGAAAAGTCATTCATTCACTGATCATTTATGAGGTCTCCTCGATGTGCACCATCTTACCAAGTTTGGTTGTTATAGTTGAAATAGGTTCTGATCAATCCACTTGCAAGTTCAAGGTCACGGGAGCTGTCCAAAGTCAGTATAGGTACTTTGGAGTGACCTTGACCCTAAACTATGAGAGATATAAAGTCCAAACTAGAAATAGAGATGATAGATTGATCTTTCATATGTTTTGTTTTCACATTGATCTTGAAGATAAAGGTCATTTTAGGTCTTGCAAAAACATACAAAAAAATAGGTCATCATACAGTGGAATGGCTGTATATTTAACACATAATATGCAACAACATTGGGTTATTCGATCATACATGAGCATGAGAGGTCATGTGAAGATCAAGGTCATCCCAAGTTCAAGGTCATCCTAAGGTCACCGTTTTTTTTGTTGCATAATACATGCTGTAGTTTATTCAATTGTAGTTGAGTGTATTTGAAGCCAGAGGTCAAGAGCATAGAAAGATCAAAGTATAACTTTGCATTTTATTGCCACCATTTCATTTTGGTTTTTTTGGGCACTCATTTTCATGTTAAATACTGAGAGTTACATGAGGAGCTTGTGAGTCGTATGGGCTTTGCCTTTCTAGTTGGCCGTTGGTTTGAGCAACAAAAGCCCACTATATCATTGTTTTAGCAATGCACATTTTAGGAAAAACCCATTTTCACCAAACGTAAACAAAGCCTTAGAATTGGGGCATTTTAACGTCATCACGTTCACAATCTTCTTACACCTACATAGATTTTTCAGGTGTGCTTCCAGCACCAATTGTGACATTTAAGACCTACTTCTCATGCCTGATCGATGATTCTAAATCGTGATTTTTAGGGTCTAAGGTGTGATTGCGCTCTGCTCTCAAATATAAAATCTTATTGATATTAATGTGTTTTGATTATTTAGTTGATTTCATGTTAAGTTGAAGAGGGGATTGTGCTGAGAAGAAATGAATGTATGATCTATCCTTGAATATACCTGGCCTTCTACACAACTGTTCTCATAGAATGGTCCTATCCGAATCTTTAATTTAAAATCCATGTACTCGTCTAATCTATCTTTTTTCATGTTCTCCTATATTTAGCTGGAGGAGCAAGAATGTGGAGAAGAGATGAACATAGGGGGTATCCGTGAGTACCTGGCATCCTACAAACTGTTCTCAGAAAACATCACCAGCTCGCTGAAGTCTGTGGTTAGCGAGGATGCCACCAGGGAAACTATGGAATCCGCTCAAGCTGTGCTGGATAGTCTCATGCATCTCATTCCTGGGTAAGCCTTATTTTCTACATTTTTGTTATTCTTCCCATTTATCTCCAATGTGTTTCAAATCTATGTTGCCTAATGTATATGTTGCAGTCAAAATTATGAATTCAGTCAATAAACAACTTTTCATCCCCAGTCGTTTAAATCTTGAAGGTTTGTGTCGTCTTCACATGAGAATGATTTCTTGTTATCTAAAATATCTGTTGTTTGTGACATGTTTTTATCATTTTTAATGTTTCATACCTGCTGTATGCTTATCTCTTAATGCCAGAAATTATTTCTTGTCCAATGTTTCATGTAATGTTGGCAAATTAAGACTGTTAGCTGTAATTTGTTTTTGTTTTTTTAAAGAATGTGTTTTTGCGTGCAGTATTTATGAGAGGCTAATGCAGTTTTCCCCACCACTGCTTCAGCAGGAAAGCAGCGAAGAAGAAGCAGCTGTGCCACAAGAAGTTACAAGAGGTAGATTAATCTTACTTAATTTTAGCAGGTTTATTGATTACTAACATTATTTTGCTAGTTAATTGGAAACTCATAATATAAGAGAATGATCTGTATGTTGCTGGATGCACATTTTTTATTCAATATGTTATTAGTTGTTTTTGGTTTTGTGTGTTTGTGTGCAGGAAATGGTTAGAATGTAGAAATGACCTAAAAAGGAAAATAACTACGATCACTAGAACCAAATGAATTTTATAGCGCAACTTTTGTCTTAACAATCAGCTTAAGGGTTAAGTATCTTTTTTCAGAAAAGGAAAGGTTAGACTTGACATGAGGTAGGCATGAGATGGGACTTGTATCTGGGTAGCAGTTACATATCTTTTTTTTTCCAACCAGTGATGAAGAGAGGAGAGGATGCTATCAGCAGTCCACTGAGGAGACTGACAAATGTCAGAGAACAGACTCTTCTCACATTTGGCAGCCCTCACCGAGAGAGGCCCAGCGCCAAAAAGGAAAAGGTGTCGCGTGATCCCAGGACTGGAAAAGGTATAGTAAACATGTTTTTTAGTATGTTTTCTTTACGTGCATTTGTTTCTCCCCGTTTTTGGTGATGTTGGCTATAATATATCCCTGTGACTGTTCCCCAACACCACAACACTGTTTTATGAGCTGACCTCCATGACATAGGTATGCTTAGTTAGTCATTATTTATAGGGTCCAGAGGACTGAAAGAGCCGAATCAGGATTATAACTTCGTTGAAAAGGGCTCACCCCTGATCCATTTAAAGATGTGCTGAAACAACCCTAATGGTAACACTGAAGACACTCCACCAGCCGGCCACTTTACAATAAAGGCATCTCATGCAGGGGACTCTGAGGCTGTACTCTAATTTATCAAACACCCCTTTACAAAAGCAAAATAGAAAATAAACATCATTATAAACATTAACAAAACACATACATGTAAAATGTCTACATTAATTGCTAAATAATAATACCATAAAAAGCCCTATTGACCAGTTGGCAGAAAGCGTCCAAATATCCCCAAGCTGGTCCAACACTCAATACACAAGTGAAGAGTTTTGGGAGAGTTTTCAAGGAAAAAAGGTAGGTGACTGGTCTAGCCAGGAGAATAGTAGATAGATATATAGGTACGTGCCTGCCCAATCAACAACTGTGCGAAGTCTTGGATCTTGCTATCTGATGCCCTAATACCCATGCAAAAACCCTTCTGTAAGGAACAGTAGAAGGAGAGAGGCACAAAGGACAGCAAATTAAGAGCTGGACAGTTCGAAGTCATAACCGACTGTGCTGGACATGTAATAATAATAATAATAATAATAATAATAAATGTAGATTTATATAGCGCCGCATCACAGCCACAAGTAGCTGTGCTCTCCGCGCTTGACACAATCATACAGTAGGTATATGAAGTCTGAATAAATTCACTAAAAATGTACAACGTAATGTTACAAACATTCAATAAAAATATTACATTGAAAAACATAAAAAGGCAACTAAAACTATTATTAACTTGTAAAAGGCAACCAACACTTATAACAATTATAAAAAGCGAACACCATTTAAAAAAAAAAAAAAGTGAACACCAATGCCCGTGCATGGAGCGCCACGACATGTGTGCATACTAGACTGATGATGAGATTAATTCATGTGTGTTATTGAGAGGAGCTATAGAAGGTGTTTATGGAAAAGATATGTTTTGAGTTGTCATTTAAACGCTAGTTGTGTTTGCGCATGGCAGATATGTCACTCCTTGTGACAACAGCCAAAGTGTCAAAACTTCCCTCGTCAGCATCCCTCGTGTTTTTCTAATGACCCAACCAGCTGCTGGATTGGGGACGATTATTTGCATTATTGTGCATTTTAAGAGGATTATGACAATTATCATTATTGTATACACCATATCCTTAGTCCTATGCTCTGTTGTTTTTATTATGGCATCTGGTATTTGATTTCTGTGGAACTGGTTTCAAGTTAACAGCTGAATATTCAGCTTCACAACCATTCTGCACTGTTCTGTTTTTGCACATTGCAGCCATCCAAGAACGCAACAGCTATGCTGTAGGAGTATGGCGTAGGGTGAAAATGAAACTGGATGGGCGAGACCCAGATTCTTCCAAGAGGTTGTCAGTACCGGAGCAGGTATGTATTCTCATTAGGATACCTGCAATCCTTTTCATTTGCTAGCCAGATGTAAATACAAATAGGAAACCAGAAGATTAAGTGATTAATGTTAATGTTGGTAGTTAAAAACAAATGTAAATTTAGAGTTCTTTTGCATGAGGGGCTTATGTTTGATAGGTATTAAAAATGTTCAGTTTTTTGTTTTACGTAACGTTTGTAATCTGTAAAGCAGTTAGACTATGCATTGTAATTTTTAACTCTCATGCTACATCCAAAAATGTAAATTGTCCCTAATTTTGACAATAACAACTAAATAGTCCAAAAACTATATCTAAAACAAACGTCCTTTTGTCTGTCTCTCTTTCTGTCTTTGCAAAACTTAAAAGTGGCTAAATACTTGGAATCTATTTCACAAGCTCCTGTATTAACAAGGTGTATGGCTTTACATACACAGGCCACCATTTTAGCCCAAAGTCAACGAGCGCTGTAAGGGAAATAATCTAGCGGCAAAAGGTCTATTACCTCATTTTAAGATCAGGGTCAAGAAATGTTAGTAAACAAATTTTAATTTGTCACAAAATTTAGTTTTTCTTTTCTTTTAAATGTTGATTGTGGATTACTGATTATTTTGTACATGGTAGATACCAAGTTATCCCAAGGTTAGCATAAGGTAATGTCATCATCATTTTCATTTGAATTTAGAGAGTTGTAAATACAACACACTAATTCATACTTATACATTACCACATATGAGTCGTATGCCTTTGCCCCTTCCAATCTGTTTTTTTTTTGTTTTTGTTATCTGATAAACTGATTGTTTTTGTTTTGTTTTTGTTTGTTATATAATTAATGCACACATCTCTTTCGATGATCTCTTGTATGCAAAGTATTTATGTACAATGTAATTATAGTTGGATCCATTGGAAAACATTACGCTTTTTCTTTGATTTTAAATTTTGTTTTCATCTTTATTTGTAGCTGTTGTATGTTTTATTGTGTTGTAGAAATGTGTATTGTTTTTTTTTTTCATTTGGTGCCAGGTGGACTATGTGATCAAAGAAGCGCGGGACCTGGACAACCTGTGCTTGCTATATGAGGGCTGGACCCCATGGGTTTGAACCTCTCCCAAAGGTGCGGTGCTCCCCGCGCTTCAAATCCTCGGCCGCTTGGCCACAGGAGGGCGAGCTGGGCCCAGTTAGGCCCACCCCCTCACCCTTATCTTCCATCCCCCCCTGTACCCTTGGCATAGCGTATCTTCCAGTCCATACCCTTCTCCAGTGGAGAGGGCAGTTAGACTGTCGCAGGGACGCTTGGGGATGGAAAGGAACGGACATTGCAAAAGGAAATGAACATAACATAAAAGAGGAAACAAAAATAATCTTTGTGCGGCCATCTGACACCTGCCTCAAGTCTGCTTAAAAAGGAAGACATCATGGAACAGCAATTGCAGATGTGGATGGGGGGGAATGCAAGCTGCTCTTCACCCCTGGATTAGTCTGCATTTTGCTTTAAAGGGTGGCAGTCACTACACACTTTGTACCAAAGCAGTCACTTCAAGGAACGTACAATTAAAAAGGAGCCATCACAAAAATAAGGCGTAGGGTTGGCCAAAACGGCCACCCACCCATTATTTATCGAATATGCCTCATGCTATTAACTTCTTGACCATGGAATCGATTGTACCTTATACTTATGAATATCAATAAACTGTAATGGGACTTTGTTGACCAGAAACTTATGAGAATGGATCACTGTGTATTTCATTCAGAATGCTTATGATGATAGACAATGTCTTTAGTGAGAGAGCTAAACATGATGCAGAGAAGGAAGGAAGTTTTTTTGATAATCGCGGTCTTTCATGACCAAGATATATATTATTGTGCAAAAATGATATGCGAAACACAGACTGACATGTTAGAAAATGGGTTGATGAAGGATGATACTGTTGATCATTTTCAAATAAAGCTGGCATGCTTATATTTGCGTGCATTTTCTAATTACAACAATCATTGGCAGGTCATTGATTTATTTCATAAGCTTCAAGAGATAGCAAATAAAATTAGTAGATTGCAAATTTCATGCTTTTAATTTTAAAATAACGAGGTCAAAGTGAAATGCGTACGTTGTTACCTTTTTGAGTACTTGTTCCTGCCTTCAAACAGGCAGTTGATTACATTTCCCTCCCTTGTCATCTTGACACTAAAATGCCATTGGGCTTAGGTATTTGCTACAGAAAATGAATTTGGATTTTTTCTTGCAAACAAGAAAATCTCTTAGCCGTGTTCTCATTTGAGCGTTATATATGTATGTCAAAACTGCATTTGACCGAGCGAGCTTTTTGCTTTATGAGTGTGCATAGCAGTTTCGAAAGTACTACAATTTGTGGCATACAATTTGGATAAGTGAAGCTAATAGCTCCTTCAGTAGATAGCAGTTCTTGCAGATGGGTCTGAGCTGTGGGCACAGTACAGCGAGGTGGGAATTGTTTTTGTACATACCGGTATATAGTTATATATTCTAGCACATATTTTTTCCTCATCGTTTGAGTGGTCATTATGAAGATCGTCTCTCAGAAAGCTGCTCTTACTGCTACAAAAAGCCGATATCTTAAAGACTGCTTTTGCCCTTCCTTTATAGTTTTCACGCTGTTCCGTTCCATGATGTAGTATGATGAGTTTCCACCCCCTTACAGTTAGTGTGTAACATATAAATATTTGCTCATTTGTTGTATGTGTGTGTGTGTGTGTGTGGTTATGGTTGAAAGGATTATGGTAACTCTTTTATAGCAGACTGGAAATAATACTGCCATAACTAGCTCATTATATGATGGAGTTATGACAATTATTTATTTCCGAACTGCGATTAAGTGTTCTCATTTTATTAAATCCCTATTAAATGTTTTGGTGGTGTGGTGGAAATGTTTGTATGACAGTGTGGTTTTCTATATACATAGTTGGTCATGTTTGTGTATTATTTATGATGTGACAATAATTCATTTTGTTTCTTCTTTTTATTCTCAACATTTTAATTTGTTGTGTGGTAGAAATGTAACAGTGTATTTTGGCATTTTCTTCAATTTTTATTTAACTCCCCACAACCCTAAGTTTAGCAAGTGTTTGGTGTACTTTCATCAGCAGTGCTATGTCTTTTTTTAATTTTGGTCGTTTTATTGTTATCTCCTCGCTTTGTAAAAATTGTATTAGTTATTCCTGAGATATGTTCAATTAACAGTTGGTGAGTGACTGTTTATGTATCCTTGAACAGTGTTATACTAATACTGGGAATGAGATTTGGCTTAAAATGAGAAGCAATTGAATAATTTGCAATACACATTTTCTTTTAAAAAAATTCAAGAAATAAAGTGGTCTTGGAGCAGCAATATGAAATACAATTTACACAGCAAGACATATGAACAAGAACTAATTCAATTGATAGAATTCATTTACGTTATCATTTAGTGATTTTGGACCAGCATATAAGTTTACTTTGCACCTATTGCAGTGAATTAAGATCCACAATTGAGTGTGTATAATGTAAAAATATATTTGGTTCTGGCGTTTTTAATTAAAACAAAATGTTTGAAAAAAAAACCACCCGTTCAAGTTGTTAATTGTTTGTGTTTGTCAACATTTGCTGATAGTTGCACAATCAAACAAAATTTTCCCTTGACGAATATAGTTTTTAAAATTCTAACATTTCAAAATGTACTGTTCTTATTTTGTAAAAAAAAATAAAATAATAATTACATGCGCACAGCAGATGTATGGATGCATAAATAGACGGAGATAAAATAAACCAATATGAACACAAGCATCAAATATTCACACACAAAAAACCTGAATTTTACAGCACTTCTATTTTATTTTAATCATTGGGGGTTAAAATGACAATAGAAAAATTAAACCTTTTTTTAATTATTTATTTTTAGGCAAGTGTTTGACATGCATAGTAACATTGCGTAATTTTATTTCTAGACATTTTTGCTGGAGACCAGAACTCTATGTAGAGTACTCTATGCACACACCCCAATGTCACAAATTATTTGTTATCTTGGAAACTTAAATTCTGTCTTGATATGAACTTTGAAACATTTAATACCTACAGTAAATGTTTGATTTTTTTTCTCACATATATCTCAATTATAATAAAATAGTTCTAAGTGTTTATAATATTGAAATTAAATCTATATCAAATATAGGATGCAAAATGGGCAACAGCTATAACAATTATTAATAAAAATGTACGCCGTTTTTATAAGTGTTGACCAAACTAACATCCACAATATATATTTCCTGAATATAGCCAAGTATAATTATGCCACCGATTAAAGGTTCATATATTTCAAAACATATTTTTATGTTGAGCAAGCAAATCAACCAAACTTATGTACCAGCTCTTTTTGAGTATGACATTTCAAAGATTCTTCATGTAAAAATGTATATAGATTGATCACAGATTTCCATGGTATACAGACCTGCCTACCACCCTCAGAGTAAAAGCAGGAGACAGGGGATCAAAAAGCAAGAATACAAGTTTTTTGTACACATTTATAATGAATATTTATTTGTCACTGTTACAACTTAAGATTAGCCAGACCATCAAAAGTGTGAGTCTCCCGCTTTTGCCTCCCGCCAAAAGCGGGAGAGTAGGCAGGTCTGGGTATATAATACAGTAGACAGAGCAGAGATACAGTTCTCAATAATGAATAATCACACACAATGCCAAGTGCCACACAAAGGCAAAAGCTGACAGCTTCTAAATTTTCAAGAAATAATAAATATATGTTCAGTGAATATTATAATACTGTGTGATCAAAAGTCAGCAGTATCCAACCAACACAATGTCATCTCCATCACTGAGAAATGTACGTTATCAGCAGTGCTGGCAATGAAAGGTCTGTACAATTAAACAGTTAAAGCAGCAATAAATCACATCACTTACCCATTTTCAATCATTCCACAGTCATCATTCAACAGACAAATCAATTCAACACAAACAGAAACATGGCTGACACCACTCACCACAAACTCAGCAAAACAAAACATTTAAACTTCAGCCCACTCGATGCAATCATTTCTTTTGACATTACCCCAAACTACACGTTCCCTTTTACACAAACCATGCACCCACTTTTAACTATCAACCCAGAACTGCCCCGAGTTGCCTAAGCAGAGCACTATGTAATGCTACGTAACTGTTTTGGTGAAAAGTCTGGGCAATCCCATGCCAGCAGAAAGCGCTCTGTAGCGGTCTCAAAAGGTTGTTTGCGAAGAGAAAAAGACGGCTGCCAAAGTGGTGAGCTTTCGATTTGCGAAGGGCGATGTGTTCAACGGTGAAATAACAAGGGAGGACCTTTTGTCATTTACAGCCTGGTAAGATTTATGTACTTGTTATTTGACAGAATAATTATGTTTATGTGCATTCAGTATGAATTAATATTTATATTTGATAATACTGTTGTGTCGTCACTTTGGCTGTGGTGCAGTCAACATGTGCTGCACCATTTTAAAAGCGCTCACTTATGGCAAAAGGTTTCCCAGAAGCAAAAATAGTTAATGTGGAGCAATCGCAAGAGCTTTGTGGCGCTTTCATTCTAGGCAACTCGGGGCATGGTTACTATGCTCTTTCAATAAAACTACATCATCTTCTCACCACAATATTTACAATATATCTACCACAATACTGACTCGGGCAAAATACTGAAATGCAGTAAGGAATATTTACATAACAAGCGAATTTGTAACAACTCTTTTTCACTGAAAGGTTGTTTTTATGAAAACACAACTTGTTTTGTAATTCACTAAACCTATCCTGTAACTCGAAAGTCGTTGGGGCACTACAGATGATCGTTTAACCAGCGTACTCCATCTTTCTCTCAGCAACCCTCATGGCTTTGCTCAGTGTCGAGCCAATCCGTTCTCGAATGTTGTCCTCCCACCTCTTGATATGTCTTACTCTTCTTCTGCCTACTTGCACCGTGCCTTGAAGGAAGGTCTTTGCAAGTTTCCATTCTTCACCGTGTTCAATGGCTTGTGTGATGATCTGTCAGACTTCGTCGTTGGTGATGGGTATAGGAAATGCCCAGAAGTTTTCTGTAACACCTCATCTCCACGCTTTGTATTCTTCGTTGTAGGTCTGCTGTGAGGGTCCATGTTTTGCAAGCATATAGGAAGATGGAGATGACAAGGGAGTGCAGCAGCCTTACCTTGGAGTGTAATTTTTAGCAACTCTTTTTTACTGAAAGTTTGTTTTTATCAAAACTCAACTTGTTTTGTAATTCACTAAACAGTTATTTTCAAGTTTCTCTTTTTAGTAGACCAAAGTGTCCTAATCTAGCATCCTTCAACTGTCTAAAGGAACCGCCACCACCATCATAACCCCATTCCCTCCCTAACATTTTGTTTTCATTTTCACATAATACTTCATATGCTAATATTGTAATAAAATGCTATGAAAATAAAACTCAGATATTTGAAATTTCAGCTTTTACTCCTTACTTTCCATCTCCACTATCCATATGCACCCAAAACTGTCCCATAACCTCGCGCACATAAATGTTTCTTTTTTTAATTGGGATTGCATAATTCAAATTATACATTGAGACAGCGAACAAATTAAATAGGGAGGCTAAGGCAGTCACTGAATTGCTCCACGAGGCATTGCGCTGCGGATTCCATGTAGAACTCGATTACCAGACTTTCTGGGGTTTTCAGGTTGCCAGGCATGACCTACAGGTTCACCTGAAAATAAAACAAACAGTGTGCACTTACTTTTTATGTATGTTTATGTTAAATTTGATTACCTCCCCAGTGCGCAAAGACCTTGATATTTAGATTATAGAAGACAATAAATTAAGATAAAATTAGAAAATGTGAAGGAGGTGAGGAGAAACCAGGTACATTATAATACAATATATAATATAATATAATATAATATAATATAATATAATATAATATAATATAATATAATATAATATAATATAGTTAAAATATAGTTAAAATATAATATAATACAGTACATACTAGTACAGTTATAACTCTGTATGTTACTTTTAAATGATTGTGTGAATGATCACTCATTTTTGCCAAAACTGGATAGAGCTGTTGCAGTTGAAGAGGGATCACATAACATAATGTTCAAACTATGTTAATTTTTTACTTTAATATTACAACACCAGTGGGTTTTTTTAATAGCATTTTAAAGTTATGGCCAGAAAACATGCACATGTCTATGAAGCCTGACATTTACTGTCAACAACAACAAATACACAAGAACAACAAAAACACTTGACAAGTAATATCATAAAAGCTGCCATTCATTTCAACGAAAAAACACCACCGAAATATAAATATGGAATTCACAGTATTATGTTAAAAAGTGGAAACAGAAAAAAGTAGTACATGGATCTGACCTATAGATGTGGTGCCAATAAAAAGGATTAGCTCTGAATGTCATACACTATTACAACTGATGCTGTACTTTCATGATCGATTTTGTGTCTTGTGCCTCACAAAATGAGGCGGGTTGACACAATTGTTGGATATCACAGGTTCTGTAAATCCTACCACGAGAACTTCATTCCCTTAAAGGTTTAGGTTTATGGCACAAGAGATTTAGACTATGGGCAGAGAAGCTGTGTCCAGCTGCTATAGTCTGCTTTATTTTAGGTTGGGGACCCCCATAACAGATACTAAACTGACAGGAAAAAAATAGTTTTTTTGGAAGGAAGCCAGATGTCAAGTTGAGCATAACGGCTGGGAAAAGCTTTCTTTATTATCTTCACATCTTGCTTTACTATTCTTTAGGATTATTGTATTGAATAATGCTGGCTTCTACAACGAGCATTGTGGCCGAATGGTTTACGGCAGGGTTAACTTGCCTTTTCCACAGGCTAGAAAATCAATGGTGCCTGACAGGTGTGGGATCGATCCAGCATCTGGGCGTTATGTTTCTCCAAATATTATTTACTTTCGACTCAGGCAACATCTCGGGGGTTTCCTCCAGGTACTCTGGTTTGCTCTCCCAGCAAAATTTCAAAAACACAACTAGTATTGGGTAGGTTGGGTTTGGGCTCGCCACAGGCTGCGATGACGTCTTCTCCAGGAAAGGCGGCCCAGAATTTCCCGATTAAAAGGGACAATAAAGTATCAAAAATCTAAACAAACAAAAAATCAAACTATGGACTTTCAAGGAATGATATTTTTTTAACTCCTCAAATGAAAATACAAAGTTGTTCTTGAACTCTTATTATTCCACCTCAATCTACTGACCCTGACCACTCATGCATACTTCAGTAACTATATGCTTAGTAAAGCAGTAGAGCATTAAACAGTAAAGTAATACCAGAAAGTGTATAACATTTAGTGCATGGTTGTATGACACTAGTGTTCAAGTTCTCTAATGGTCAACTGAACTCTCAGTTTATGAGAACACTGCAGCCATTATAACTTCCATAAATTTTCAGCCCACAAGCTATAAAAATAAAATAATCATTTAATTAAATATATGTCAAAACTGTCTTATCCATATTGCATGTAGTAATTGGTGAAGCGGAGGAGTGTGAACTGTTAAGTGGGTTGGTATGGGTTTATAATAGATGCCTTGTATGTTTTTGTATTTCTGGACTGCCTGGAAATACTTTGAAATAGTAGGGTGGGGAATCATATGTCTGCCTCTCTGTCGGTCGATCAGTGCATTGGGAGCCATATCTCAAGAATCATTGAATCATTTGACAAACTTCACAGAAACATCCCCTAGGTAATTAGTGACCTGCCTCCCATGCCATCATATTTGCTCTCCCACAAAGGTCAAGGTCTCTGGAGTCATTATGTTGCTAAACACATTTTGCTCAATATCTCAACAGCCAAGCGGTTTTGTTGAGTTTTGATATAAAGTATAAAAGATACTTTAAATAATCGTCCATCCTTCAGAAGCAGTTGTGGGTCAGCCAGTCAGTCCATCGCTCCAAATTTCCCTTTTTTGTTCAAAACACTTTAGTCTTTTCTCAAGAATAACAGACGTAAAATTAATCATTTTTACTTTGCGGATACTTTCACTACTTCTAAGCATGCTACATCATTCGTTTTTGTACTTATAAAAGGTGAAGGTGCTTCACTGTTTTCTAAACACGTTTTGCGCTGTATCTAAAAATCGGCTGATCCAATTTTCATATTTTTTTGCTTGCAGATATAGTTCAATTAGTAGCCTATCATTCCATTTTTTTCCATTTGCTTCATTATAATAAAGCAGAGTCCAAACAATGCCAAGAAAATTAACATTTTTGAAAATACTTATTTTTTCCAGCTATGTGTGAGAGTGCCATCTTATTTTTCTTTGCTTTCTACTTGTGACAACACAAGTTTTGACACACGCTAAATAAATGCTGAGTCAAGATGTATATAGTGTACAGTTTCATATCTCTAGAGTGCTGTGCATAAAGTTTGAATCAGCGATTTGTATTGCGTAGTGTAAGATAGGAATTTAGGTTTTTCACATGTTTTACGGATAGCTCGATAGCCGACAATAGCTGAACGGTACTCTGTGCCTTGAACTGTGGGCTGGAAGCGGCGTTGAAGTTGGTAGAGTCAAGGCGATACTGATTGTGTTCGGACGACATTTTGGACAGACTGTGACTACCACTATCATAGGCAGGGCTCGAAATTAGCGGGGGCCGGGGGCCAAAAACCCGCAAAGTTGATTTCGGGCTCGGAAAGTTGAAACACAAAGGGCCCGCTTGGCCCGCAAAATAATTCGTCTGCTACAGCTAGCTCCACTCGGCAGTTTCGTATTTGGGCCAAGGAAAGCAACCCACACCGGTGCCCTAAATTTGTACAGAAAAAAAAACAGAGAAAAGAAGCGAAAACCCTTTAATTTTGCACTCAAAATTTTGCACTTCAGTATCTTTTTAATATAATAAACAAAAGGCTATGGCACAACATAAGCGCAAAATGTCCATCTTTGCAAGTACGAAAGTATGGCTACATATCGTCGCCATACAGTTGCTAAAACAATCGGCGATGGCGTATTTTCCAATTTTTGGGAAGCGAAAGACGCCAGAAGAAAACGTCGACGAAAGGAAAGAACAAGAAAAAGAGAGAAAAAAGAAGTATGAAGATGAAAAAAGATCAAGGAACTACAATGAAGGGTGGAATAAAAGATTTGTACTTTCTACTTATTATATTGTCAATAATTCTTTTGTTTTTTGTTTGCATTATTTTTCAAGTTGGGCCCCGAAAGTTGCGTGTGGGCCCTCAAATTTTTCAATCAAGGGGCCCGGTGGCCCCCAAAGAAAAAAGTTAATTTCTAGCCCTGATAGGATATAGGATAAGTGTAGGGTCCGTTAGTAAGGGTTGTGTTTTGTGTTTGGAACCACCCAAAGTCTTGCTCCTTAAAACGGGCAAGAATGACCATTGTGTTGTAGCAATTTCTTTAAGAAAGTACTGTTATAATAACTGAGGAGGATTTTTTGCTTCCACAGTGTTGTGTGACCTCTGTGTTGAGCAACTTCCTAAGGGTGCGTGCTCTTAGTTTACAGACCGCCCACCCCTTGGGGTCATGAGCAATCTTGCCACTGTAGATTGTTCAAACCTATAAAGGGAACAGTGAAAGCCACAGTTGAAAACCTGTCTTTCCTTTATAGGCAAGACGCTTCACTGCGGCAACAGTACCCCCGTTGGAGTGCCGGGGGTTTTCAGTATAAATAGTATCCCCACTTTATGGAAATTTAGTGCTTTAAATTCCCACTGTCGCTGTCTTCCTCATTTACTCTTTCCTATTCTTGCTCTGTCCTTCACTCTGCTATACTATCTTCTTCTTCGCTAGATCAATGACCTACCTTTTTTCTTGAAAACTCTTCCTGGACAAGACTCCTTGTTTGTGTATGAGGTCTGTTGGATCAGCTTGGGAGTGTTGGACGCTTTCTGCCGGGTGGTCACTAGGGCTTCCTATGAATGTACTATTTAGCACTATAGGCATTTTATATGTATGTGTTTGGTTGATGATTTATAATGATGTTTGTATTCTATTTTGTTTTTGTAACCGGGGTGTTCGCGTAGTTGAGGTCAACCCTCAGCCGTCCCCCGCGTGGGATGTCTTTATTGTAAAGTGACTGGCCGGTGGAGGGCATTCAATTTTCCCACTGGGGTTGTTTCAGCAGATCTTTTATGCGGATCGGGGGTTGTCCGGTCCTGATTTGGCTCGGAAGAGTCCGCTGGACCTAAAGCAACAATAAATCAATCAATTACAGACCGCCCAAGGCCTATGCATCTCATCAATGCTAGGATGACCTAGGATCACAATAAGACACTAGTAACAAACTATCTACTCCCTACAGACTGTGTTGTGTATTGTTGTGGTGTGGTGTTGTGTGTGTCTGTACTTCAAAGGCCGGGGAACTGAAGGTGAGTTGGTGCCCAGTATTCTAGTTCTTTCAGTAGCTATACACTCTAAGCATGCGTACGTGAATGAAGGATGAGGGGGAAAAGGGGTATTTTGATAAATAGTATTTTTTATATGATTTTCTTGTTGATATGTAAAATGGAATAATGTTGTTGACGTTGTTGCAAGAACGAGGTCAAGGGTGACGATATATTACGGTATGCTAGAGGGGTGATAAATATGAGAGAGAGGGGATGAATGAAGATTGTTAATCAGGAATGGATGTATAATGCATTTGTATTTGTATAAATAATCAGTTCATGAGAAGTCAGTATAAATTATAGAAGAATTATGAATTGTTAGGTTGCATAAACAAACAGTTCAAAATGGCAGAAGGAGTTATTTCCCATGTATTGTTTACATTGTAGAGGTAGCCTAGTAATAATAATAATACTGGATGCTATATACGCACCTTTCCCCAAATCAATCAGGCTCAAAGCGCGGCGATCTGTATCAACATACACGCTTACCTGTCTCATCCACCCTCACACACAACAAATACACATCCATCACTCAAACAGGTGGTGTAAAGGCAGGGAGATCGCTATTGGAAGATGGAAAGAAAATAGAATTTTTAATTTTGAAATTTTTATATTGACTGCGTCCAGTACTATTATTGAAGGGAGTGAGGAAACCGGAGTGCCGGAGAAAACCCTTGGTGACCTCAATAGTCTCGTACCTAAGTCACATACGTTCGCCCCTTGCGGGAATTGAACCCGCGACCTTCGGCATAGGAAACCGGCGACTTATCCACTGCGCCACGAGGCCACCCCCCGTAAGATGGTTTATTTTGTTGACCAGATTGGGCCTACTATTGTTCTTCTACCTACGTACTCCTACATCTATTTCTATGTGCTACTACTGTTGCTGGTCTGGTGTTGGATGCTGTCGCTCCCACGCTGGTGTTGTTGGTGCCGGGCTAAGACTTTGCGCGACCATTGCCACCTGGGCGCTACAAGACCGCTTGGGTTTCCGTACTCAGGACCACGCACCTTCACAATCACACACACAACCTTACACGCACATAAACATATACAGTAAACAGTGAACATTTAAAACAGTGGCTCTTGATTACAGCGTGTGGTGATAACTTCAGACGACTTAGTTAAGTACGTTTGTATTGAGCAACGGACAGCTATACTGTGTATAAAGAGTTTGAAATTAATTAATGAAATTTCTTCAAATCTTGGTGATTGTAATAATTTGTATATTAAGCCATCAGTTGTATTACTTCACCTTTATTTTCATATTGTTATAACTTGATTGTGTTGGCATATTGTGTCCAGTGTCAAAGGGGTTACGGATTAGACAAGGGAGGTAACTGAGTGTTAATTGTTGGGGTTGTGGGACTGATTAAGGTTTGGGGTAGGGTTAGATTCTCGTTCTCCTGTATGTTTGTGTGTTGAATAAAAGAGTGTAAATGTTCATCTGGCATTTGTGTTAGTATTTTAATTGTTTGAATTCCTATCACTCACTGTTGAGCTGAAGTCACTGAACCCATTTGGGTGACGTGACACTACTGACTCTTTGTTTATGGGTTGTTGCTCTGGTTATTTTTTTATTTCTTTATTTATTTTTAAAATATTTTCTTCCAACTTACCTGTAAGGATGTTGTATTGTTCTCGCACAGGATAATCCCTCTCTACGCCAGGGCCTCGCAAAAGCCCTAGCTTGCCATGTGTGCGTTTGTACTGTGTGAAGTAGTTTGTAGGTTGGTTTGGCGGTAGGTGCTTCACCGCCTCTTTAGCCTTGGCTCCTTCAACCTGGTTGATGCGATTGATAAATGATGTCAGGTGAAGGCGGTTGGCCTGAAAAGACAGTACAACAATTAATATCATACTAATTATTAAATAACTTACCACGATTAATATCATACTAATTATTAAATGTACCATTACCTATTATCATATAATTTATAATTTTTTAAAAAAAGCATTGAAATGACAGTATTTTGGCTAATAAGGTATAAACATGCCTAGTGAAACAAAGTTACAATCTTTTAACTTTTTACATCAATTACATATGGTGTATAGTTTTCAGAGCAATCATGAGACCTGTTCTACTTTATATTCTAACAATTTATGAAATTATAAACATACTGATTTCCGCGAGACCAAACCCCCCCCCCCCCCCAACCCCCACCCCTCACAAATATCAGCATGCCACATTGGTCAAATCTATAAGATCTATGACGGTACACTTTCTGGACTCATGAACGTCCAGAGTTACCAAACTTTACATAAAGCACAAAGTCAATGTTGCTGTAATAAGATCTAAGGTGACACTAATCTTGCGGACTTACTGTCATGCCATAACAATAGATAAGCCAGGCAATTTATTAGATGCATAAAGCTGAGTACAAGCATTATTAATGTAAACCTTTTGATGGCACACTTCATTCAAACCCAGATAAGGTGAACAAATTAAGCTCAAAAGAGTTATTTCCTAAGGTAGCATTGTGGTTAATTCAGTAATGTCTTCTTAATATACTTTTAAGTTTATCCTGTTTTACCGTTTACTGTTTATTGTTGTTATACTGTCCTTTATCGTCTTGTAACATTTATATCTGGCACCACGTGATTTCTCTTTGATTGAGATAATAAAGTGATCGTATTCGTATTTGTGTATACATGCAGTATTCATTAAAGTCAGTGATCATTGAAACTTTTATCTAGTGGAAAGACTCTTCTAATGCTTTTCAACAATGGTGATAATCCTAAGTATCTTCCTGTTCTAAAATTAAATGAAGAAGTACTTGCATATAAACAGGAAGTAACATTTCTTGGTAAATATTTAACTAGTAAATTAAATTGGAAATTACCTATTGATAGTTTAATATCAAGAGCTAGAAAAACATTGAACTTGTTAAAAATGATAAGTTCACAGGCATGGGGACAAGAAACAGCATCTAAATTAATTTACACTGGCAGGAAACTTTTGTCTTTGGGGAAATAAGAATAAGCTCACTCCCAGGATTTTGGTTAGTTGGTTATAGTGGCTTTGAAATTAATGTACTTACAGGAATAATTTCCTTGGGGTAGTAGGTATGCACATAATCAGTGCACCAAGTATGTGGGTCAGGTGTGTCATGACCAGGGTACCCTTGGAAATTACCATAGCCACCAAAATCAAACTGCGAACGATGCATAGATCGTGCTGGCAGCGGTCGAGGCTCAGGTTCCAGTGTTTTACTCCCCCCATGGAACTGGAAACAAGACAACAGTTGAAAATTCATCATGAGTCAGTCACTTGCAAATAAACATCATATGGTGCTAAGATATATTTTTTTAATGTTGAATTTTACAGTTAACATTCAGTTCAAATCAATAAATCTTTATTACATCTTACAAGGAATTATGACAGGCTTTAAACATTATTCGAATAAATAAAAGATATTCAGACATATATATATCTATATCTATCTATCTATCTAGATAGATAGATAGATAGATAGATAGATAGATAGATAGATAGATAGATAGATAGATAGATAGATAGATAGATAGATAGACAGACAGACAGACAGATAGACAGATAGATAGATATAGTTATATATACAGTACAAATCTGTGTCTAAACCTTTGATCCCCCCCCCCTACCTCTCACCCCCACTCTCCAATTGGATCTCCCTCCCACCTGAACTGACCAATATTTTTGCTACTATTTAGAACATGGTCAACTAAAATGTTCCACTTAGTGCTGATGTTCTGAACTTCCAAATTTGTATATGATGTAAGGACCCATAGGTGATACATAATTATTTCCGTAATATTCTTTGTTTCTTTTGTTTGATTTCTCTTCAGTCTTTGTCTCTCTTCTTTAATCTTTTTATTTTTCTTCCTTTCTTTCTTAAGGAGCTAGTGTATTATAATTTTTACTGCCTTTTTTGTCTCTTTCATAAAGATCAAACCTCAGCAGTAATTGCTCAGTCCCTTAAACCTGATACAAAAAAGAGCCATAATTAATGGCAATACTTTATGGGTTCTTTTCAGTCACGCACAATGTTAATGGTTTTCATTATTTGCACATACAGCCTTCTTCAGACAAGAGTTTCTTTGATGTTTTCTACTCTCCACATATAGTTTGCCACACAGTGCACAAAACTGCAGTAGAGCTCACTTTCTTTAACATAATGGTGTAGAAATAGGACTGTTGTATATAATATATTATATACATGACCACAGCTTGAGACCTTGCATGAAATAAAATAGACGTTATGTGAACTGAAGTTGTACAAGATAAATTTGCCAGAAAAGCTCACAGCAGGAAGCCTGCTTATCAAGTCTCATGCTGTCACTGAGGTGAAATTCAATGAGAAATCAATTGCTTCTTATGTCTTTCAGGATAATGAAACTGCTACCTTGCTAGGGGTGTCGGATAGCGCAGTGGTTGGAGCACTCGCTACTGTGTCGCAAGTTAAGCACCGTCCAGTGCGGTTAGCACTTGGATGGGTGACCGCAAACCGTGAACCGACAAATAACAACGCCCCCAGTTGACTCAACTGTGACTGAGTACCTACTCTCTTAAGGGTGGGGAAGGTATAGCAGCGAGGGAGAGAGATGGGCATCACCCTCATTATGCTGGCCCAAGATAAGTGTGATCTCCAACATCACGCTCCCCTACAAGGCTATGGGACCACCTTTACCCTTACCTTGCTGCTAACTGGAGGGTGGGGGGTGAGAGAAAAGAAGGTGGTGTGGGTGGAAGGGAGGAGGATTTTGGGGGAAGGGGTAAGAGTTAATTTGTTATCAACTGAAAACAATTCATATATCAGGTATTATGACCATGGTTCCCAATATCAATAATCAAGACATCAACTTTAGAACTTCATAAATTAACCTGTTTATCTTGCTCTTGTTCTTTTTTATGGTCTCCTTCTCCTAGCTGCATTTTGAAGCCAAAATAACCCACTTGAGATTGGCAACCACATAAAAATGTTTGGATCTTCTAAGTTTACTGTGCATCACACATCTTCCTCTGATAAAACTGTCAATGCAAGCTCAAAATCTTTCTGATCAACAGATCCAGTATGAAATGGATGACATCACAATAATTATTTATGACATAATTATGTGATGTCACTATGATGTAATTGGCTCCTATTTGATCTCACTTTTTGATACAAATGAAATAACCTCTAGAATCATTACAGGGAGTTGATATACTTGTGGTTTTCATTATTGCTTGGGTGGAAAATGTTACTTATTATTTATTATTATGTTCTACAATTATTGAAATCAATAAATTTTATTATTATGTTGTACAATTATTGAATATACAAATCAATAAAAGTCATAGGAGATACATCATTAATTTTATATTCACAAATAATTTCAAGAAGCCAAAATTAACCCATTCCTATCCAGTGTGTACATTTGAAGAAAGAACTAGGATTCCTTAATCCTAAATACTAACACCGTAACAGGTATATATATCCCACTTTAGCAATTTCAATACTTACCCTAGAAGCAATGTTTGACTGTTTGATCTCATATAATGCATGAGTTTGAGTACATAATCTGAAGTAACTCCAAGTCACCCCCCCCCCTCACCCCCACCCAGAGAGATATGCTACCACTGTAATCCAGTGGTACGTGATCAATGCAAACATTATTTAAATGGCGGTCAACTCTGGTCCTGTGTGAGACCAAATATAAACTTTCCCCTTTAGTTCTTGCTACAGTACTTTGCTAGTACTTACTTAGTTTTACTGTAATTGACTCGTTGTATAAACTTCCCTTTGAAAAGGAATAGGATGTATATAATAATTGCATAATTATATTACACTGAGCACAATACATGCAAGTCAGTAATCAATTTTATCAATCATTGTATATATTCTACTGCAAAGAAAGACCATTAATTTATTTTAAATAAATTTATATTTAAAATAAATAATAATTTTAAAACAATAGAGGATATCATTATATGTGCATGATAAAAAAAACCCAAAACACCCATACTAGCAGTTTTACCTTCTAATTCTATCTTTGGATAAGAGTATAAACCAATGTCTAGTTGGCAAGGCACATGGATGCATTCTATCACATGAACTTAATAGGTCCTGATGTCCACGTCACAAACAGGTAATATCCACACATTGGTTGGCTTGAAATGTAAATGGGATTAAAATCTAACTATTTCAAGATAATAATCATCATAATCATACAGGATGATATTACACGTAACATTGTTTTTTTCTCTCACAATCAAACTCAATGCAGGACAATTTGAAGAGATTACTATTACACAAAGCAGAAGAGAAATCAACTTTTATTTTTGAAAGTTTAGACTGACTGCATCTATTACCATTATTGAAGGGAAGGAGGAAACTGGAGTACCTGGAGAAAACCTTTGGTGTCCTGAAAAGTCTACAAGATTATTTGCAGTCAAATATATACTTGCACAATCTTTCTTTCTTTCTTTTTCTCCCCCCCCCCCCACCCCCCTGGTTTTCCTTATTTGTTCCTTCCTCTCAATGACCTTATTCTCTCTTTCTTTTGTCTTTTTCACTCATGAGACATAGTAGTTCAGAGATAATTGATTTTCCAAAGTGGAGTTGAAACAAAAAAGGACAAGAAAAGAGTATTAAAAAAATAAGCAAGATATTCTCTCTCTCTCTCTCTCTCTCTCTCTCTCTCTCTCTCTCTCTCACACACACACACACACACATGGACTGTGTATTGCTCCGTGGCTTTAGATTCCGTTGGGAACACATGAAATTATCATAGTTCACTCCCAAATACTTTGTACACCCCACTGAACTTCAACACAATCATTGCTAACGGCCATGTTGCCACTTGCAGGCAGCCATGCAGTATAGCTCAGTGCTATACCTGAGCTTAGGGTGCTCTGACTTTAGGTAGTTGTACACTGTGCAGTAATGAAACAATATCATGTGTTGTTGTTAATTTTCTGATTGTGTTAACAGTTCAGCCAAAAGAGAGGTACTGCTAATTGAAATTGGACACTGAAATCTGTCATTGTGCAAAATGTTAATTGATGCAGCATTTAACACACAAAATTACTATAATTAAATGATAAATATATATATCTGGATGATTCATATGTGGTGGTACTCCTTCATCGCCTCACCCCATTCCCTAACAGATTGATCAAACACAAGGTACACTGATAAATTCAATGCATTATTATTTTACAAAGATTAGAATATTATCTAGATTTTTTTTAAATTATACATTTGTTTCGAAAATTATTTATTTCTAATTAATCATGTAAGAAATGGCAAGAAATTATTGCAGAAGAAATAAATTGGGGCAGGGTATTTATTGCAATTTATAAACTGAAAGAAATTAGACTACAATGGTTTCAGATAAAAATTTAATTTAGAATTCTTGTAACAAATTAAACCAGAAATTGGCATTGTGAAAAATAATGTTCTTTTTGCCGAGGCGATAAAGAAATAATTCTTCATTATTTATGGTCTTGTCCGCACTTATATAAGTTTTGGAATGATTTAGATTTTAGAACGACATTTGAAGGAAAAATGTGATCATATGTTACAAGACAGATTTTAAAATGTATTGTCTTATTTGGTTGTAAAAATAACTTTAAAAAGGATGAATGTTTTAATTTTATTTTGATACATGATCTAAGTCATCAAGTGGATGAACATGTCACAAAATTTAACTACTATACCACCAGTTTTATCAGAAATGGCTTTTATATAAATATATTTTTGATGTGCTTGTGATTTAGTGTGTACTTGCCATGAAGTACTTCTGGTCCAATCCTTGTTTTATTTTTCAAAATAATTAGATTTATTTTAATGGTTCTGCTGGTATAAATAAGTTATTTGAATTTTTTTTCTTTTTGCTGCTTCATCTCACCCATTCTGTACAGGATCACCTCATTTTTTAGTTTCACCACACAAGGTGTACTAAAAAAAAGAAGAGAGAGAGAGAGAGAGAGAGAGAGAGAGAGAGAGAGAGAGATGTGTGTGTTTGTGTGTGTATTGGAATATAAGAATTGTTATGACATAATTTGATAAGCTGATGAAGTTTAAACTAATAACACACACGCACACCCACACACACACACACATGTATAATACACCCTTGCTAACTGATGTACAGGAAGCATTCCGGAAGAGACAAATACAGTTCAGATAATAAGATATATAAACTATACAATTATTTATAATGATTATAATATATAGAATTATTTATAATTAATATAGTTAAATAAACCTCACTTGTTTGTTGGTGGTAATGTATTCATCGTTCCACGGTGGTTTTGCCATGACCATCGTTGTCTGATGCATAGGCCTCTCCCCTCTCAAGATGCGGGGACCAAACTGAGGCGCTGAAGTGTGTCTCACTCGATCGTTCTTAGCATCGTGGTCGATGATCGGATATACACACCCGTCTTCTGTCAGCAAAGTCTTAACTCGCTTGCCAGTGCCGTATAGAATTCGCGGTGCGAACATCTCATGAGCTGCCATCATCACAAAACTGTCCTGTGATATACCTAGTTACAAGGCTACACAATCACATATCAAGCCGAACGTTAGTCGAGGGTTAACTTGAATATTCACTCGGCCATTTCTCGGTTAGATTTCACAACTAAAGAGGCCTTCTCAAATGAAGGTCGCCAAATTGGTTATTCACGAGAAAAGCCTGGCTGTTGTTTTCATACCCTCTGGTCCCAAGTAATGAGCTGATTAGCCGAGAACCCCAAGCTGAGGTCATGGTTGAATACTCGTGCAGTCCCAAAACTAAAACAACCGCGGCACGCCAGCGAGAACGCCCATTTCTACGCCTCATAAAGTAGGTCGCCGTGATTACAGTGACTAAAAATGACAATTCGCCTTAAAAGTAAGATTGATCTGTTAAATTACATTTAACACCAATGTAATGGTTACTATAGTAGAACTTTTTCTATAAACAATAAGGTAATTTACATCAATGTGTTGTCAAGGGTTACTGCCACTTCCTGTCCCATTTGTCGTCTGCTTTGCGGAGTATTACAAAGAAGAAATCGAAAGTATTTTAATCTCGATAAAGTCCTCGTAACATTGAATTTTCTATATCCTTTGCTTTGAGACGTGTAGGAAAATAGTTGCAAAGTCGTCTTTCACGTTTTAAGACACAGCGTATTTTATTTATTTTATTTTATTGGGGAGGGGAGGGGAGGGTGAAATACATTTGTGAAGTTAGCAGTCTTAATTGGTTATATATTTGCTCCCAGTTGTAGTTTTTATTAGTATTCGTTTTAGTTAACACTCCACACTTTCGCGCATCATACAGTATTTCATTAGAAGTATTTGGCAACATACAAACGACATTCTCAATAGGTCAGTTTCCTGTAAAAGGACTTGGCCCCAGGCAGAGTTAAGCGTTATGCCACTGCACAAGAGCCTACATATTATATAAGCGACAGAGCGTCTTGCTAGTAACCGAAAGTTATTTTGATTGATTGATTGATTGTTGCTTTAGGTCCAGCGGACTCTTCCGAGCCAAATCAGGACCGGACAACCCCCGATCCGCATAAAAGATCTGCTGAAACAACCCTAGTGGGAAAATTGATTGCCCTCCACCGGCCAGTCACTTTACAATAAAGACATCCCACGCAGGGGACGGCTGAGGCTTTACCCCAACTACACGAACCCCCGGTTACAAAAACAAAATAGAATACAAACATCATTATTAATTATCAACAAAACATATACATATAAAATGCCTATATTGCTAAATAATAACATCATAGGAAGCCCTAGTGACCACCCGGCAGAAAGCGTCCAACACTCCCAAGCTGATCCAACAGACCTCATACACAAACAAGGAGTCTTGTCCAGGAAGAGTTTTCAAGAAAAAAGGTAGGTCATTGATCTAGCGAAGAAGAAGATAGTATAGCACTTTGGAACTTTGAACTTTGGAACTTTGTCCTTTTATTAGCAAAATCACATATAATTAAAGCATGAAACAAGGCTCATAGCCCAGGGGGCATTTCAGCAAAAAAAGGGGAAAAGGGGGGATGGGGAATTACATTAAAAGACAATGAATGGCACACACAAAAAACTGCTCCATAGGCATCACAAGACAAACCTCTGAAAAGTCATACACCGTTTTAAGTTTTATGTTGGGTCACCATGGAAAGAAAAATGTACAGCATTGCATGGTTCACAAAATAAGACAAAAGGGAATGCACAATATATAAATAGTGACATAACTAAAACTGCAATAAAGCGGCTTAAATTTAGCAACCTGCTCTTTGATTCAATATTCTTCCAAACAAGAAAATAGAAGTTTGACATAAAATTAAAAGAGAACTGTGCGTCACTATTGGAAAAGTGAAAAAATAATCCCTATAAAACGGCTCAAATCAGACAATCTGCGTTTAGATTTAGAGTTCAATAACTGATTTAACTTATAGGCATTCGGGTGATTCCTGAAGTATTGAGGTATTAAAGAAAGTCTGAGAGTGATAGGACAGAACAGGAATGGGAAAGAGTACATGAGGAAGACAGCGACAGTGGGAATTTAAAGCACTAAATTTCCAGAAAGTGGGGATACTATTTATACTGAAACCCCCGGCACCCCTACGGGGGGACTGTTGCCGCAGTGAATTGGTCATGCCTACAAAGTCAAGACAGGTTTTCAACTAGGGCTTTCACTTTTCCCTTTATAGGTTAGAACAATCTACAGTGGCAAGATTGCTCATGACCCCAAGGGGTAACCGGAAGGTCGCTGGTTCGAATCCCGGATTGGTCAACGTGTGATCATATTATTTTCCCCTTTACCAACAACTGGCCCGCTGGTGTCAGTATAAATCGGTCCAGTAGTCACCTATAAGCGAAAGTGTCGTGTGACTATAATCTACAAACAACAACAACAGCCAGCTTTCCCCTATATGCTCAGGTGTCTGGGGACACTAATCTACCCAACAACAACAACAGCCAGCTCCCTGTCCCCCATACGCTCAAAGTGTCTGGGACGTTAATTTTACTCAACAGCCAGCTCCAAGTTACGTAGCATTACGCAATTTCTGGCAAGCCGTTGATGGCGGGGCATTTCTGAGTACATTGTGAATAAACATTGGTATTTCATTGGTGATATTGCCACACTTGATTCACTGCATACATATTGGGTCCGATGCATAACAGCAGACTTCTTTCGCGTAGTTACTAACTTCGAGCTGGTAGTCCACTTCCGATGTAGACTACCTTAGTTGGTAACTTAGGTGCGGTCTACTGGCTGTTGTTGTTGTTTGGGTAGATTAGTGTCCCCAGACACCTGAGCATATATGGGAGAGCTGGCTGCGACCAACGGTCGCTTTATAATATGAAGGCTCTTGTGCAGTGGCATAACAGTCATGCTTTACGAACTACCGCTGAAACAACCCTAATGGTAACACTGAAAGCACTCCACCAGCCGTTCACTTTGCAATAAAGGCATCCCATGCAGGGGACGCCGAGGCTGTACTCTGATTTATCGAACCCCCCGTTTACAAAAACAAAATGGAATATAAACATCATTATAAAATATTAACGAAGCACATACATATAAAATGACTACATACTAAATAATAATACCCTATAGAAAGCCCTAGTGACCATTTGGCAGAAAGCGTCCAATATCCCCAAGCTGGCCCAATGAGGAGTTTTGGGAGAGTTTTCCAGAAAAAAAGATAGGTGACTGGTCTAACGAAGAAGATAGATTGATAGAACATAGTAGGAATGAGAAAAGAGAAAGAAAGACAACGACAGAGGGAATTTAAAGCACTAAATTTTCAGAAAGTGGGGAAACTATTTATAGAGAAACCTCCGGCACCTTTACGGAAGCCATCACAGCAAAGTCCTCCTGAAAATAATACTCAGGTTAAAACCCCAAGCTGAACAAATCATAGCTGAAGAACAAGCAGGATTCAGGGCAGGGCGAAGTACCAGAAGAATGACAGGGGTGTGAGACTCTTGGATTTTGCTAGATACAACAAACAACAATCTGATACTGGCAAATACTTGGTCTCCACAAAAAATTCAGACTTTGAACATGGCACAGTCCCAGCGGGGAGCATCACAATCAGATTGACTACATCATTTTTAAGAAACGCTTCAGATCAAGCATCAACATTGGTAGGACACGCACTTTCCAGGAGCAGACATCGGAAGTGACAACGATCTCTTGATGATGTTCTTCCGGCTCCACTTGAAGAGAGTAAACACAGGAAAGTTCACCAGACTGAAGTTCGATCTGGACAAACTGCAAGACCCGGAGGTGGCAAAACTATTCCAAGCCACAATTGGAGGGAAATTTGCACTACTGCTCGTTCTGGGAGCTGGTAAAGTAGATGTCAACACCATGACCACCACCTTCAACCCTGCTGTGACAGATGCCGCCATTGAGATCCTTGGCAAAGAAGAAACCGTAGATCACACCTGAACTTTTGGGCCTGTATGATAAACGACGAGAGATGAAAAAGAAAAAGAACATCTCACAGGGAGCTGATGCCTACCGAAAAATAAACAATCTGGTCTTTACAACCACACACCAAACGGAGACCCATCAGTTCTAGCATGTCCCCAGAACATAGATGAAGAGTAATAAGAAATCTTCCTAATTCTCCGAAAAGAAGTTGAGGCAGCAGTGCAATCGATGCAGAAGGGGAAGTCAGAGGGACTTGTACAACATACCCGCGGAATTGCTTCAAGCAGGAGGAGAAGCGATGATTGACGCCCTCGCCATTATCTATAACAAGATCTGGCAGAGTGGGAAATGACCTACACCATGGAGCCAGTCGCTTGTCATCATTCTTCCCAAAAAAGGTAACCTTAAGGAGTGTCAACCTCAGAATAATCTGCGAGAAATACCTACAGCACCAACAACAGATTCTATATCATGTGTTTGTAGACTTCAAGAAAGCCTTTGACCAAGTCTGGCATGCAGCTCTGTGAGCAACCATGAGAGTGCAACATCAGCCCTAACATTATTGAAGTCATCAAAAGCCTGTATGAAAAGGCTACCAGTGCAGTCCTCCACAACAGAGCCATCGGGGACTGTTTTAGAACAACAATCGGTGTGCGTCAAGGATGCCTGTTCTCTCCAACACTATTCAACGTCTTTCTGTCAGATGCCCTTGAAGATCACGAAGGCACAGTCAGCATAGGGGGTAGAGCAATCTCCAACCTCCATTTCGCAGATGACATTGATGGATTGGCTGGAGAGGAACTAGATCTTGAACAGCTTATACAGAAGCTTGACATCATCTCCAGAGCCTTTTTTTTTAACCGAAATAAGTGCAGAGAAGACCAAAAGATGACTAGCAACACCAATGGCATCAACACGGACATCAAAATCCAAGGTCAATCCCTCAACACGGTGCACACTTTTAAATATTTAGGAGCAATTGTATCAGACAATGGGTCTCGATAGGAAGTCCTCTCCAGGATGCCCAGGATAGCACAAATAATTACCGCCCTGACAAGGTTGAAGCTCATTTGGAAAGAAGGGACCACCAGTCTACACTCCAAGGTAAGGTTGCTACGCTCCCTTGTTATCTCCATCTTCCTATACGCTTGTGAAACATGTATCCTCACAGCAGATCTACAACGAAGAATACAAAGCATGGAGAGGAGGACTGGTGCTACAGAAGACTTCTGGGCATGTCCTATACCCAGCACATCACCAACGACGAAGTCCGACAGACCCGAACACAAGTCATTGGACAACACGATGACATACTCGCATTGGTGAAGAAACGAAAACTCTTATGGTATGGCCACGTCACCAGAGCATCAGGCCTTGCAAAGACCATCCTGCAAGGCACGGTGCAAAGAGGCAGAAGAATAGGGAGGCAGAAAAAGAGGTGGAAGGACAACATTCGAGATGGACTGGCTTGACACTGAGCGAAGCCACGGGGATTGCTGAGGAGAGAGAAAGATAAAGTACTCTGGTTAAACGATCATCTGTGGTGCCCCAACGACTTTCGATTTACGGGATATGATATGATTGGATAAAGATTATGTATAGTATAGTATGTAGTACTATATGTATAGTAGTGATGGCATCATAGGCTATCAGCCGTTTGTCCTCTAGATAGGCGTGCATTTAAGAGAACACTTGTTACTTGTCACACTGGAGGCCTTCAGGCATCAGTTGTTTGACCAATTTTGCATATCAGAGGGAGGTGGGTTTGGGGAATCTCCACCCAAGTCAGTGGGGTACACTATGTTAGACAAAATTGTATCTAGGCCGTTTTTAAATGCATTTGTGGTACCAACTGTGACAACATCCCTTGGCAGACTGTTCATGTGTTAGTGAAAAAGTGCTTGTATAAACTAGTATAAACAGTATTTTTTGACTCACATGCATAGCAATTACTCTATTTACTCTATCTCTCTTTCACACACAAACACACGCGCGCGCACACCCACACACAGCACACACACACGCGCGCACACAAACTCCTGATTTTTGCAAATCGTGCAAAATGAGTCCTAAATAGTCCAAAAATGACATTAAAAATGTTTTTGTTTGTCTGTCCATCCTTCTGTCTGTCCACCGTCCGCCTTCCGGCGTCTGTGTGCAAACATTGTAAGTGGGTTAATATCTCAGAACCTATTTCAACTATCACATCCAAACTTGGTAAGATGGTGTGTCCATGAGACATCATAAATGATCAGCGACAGAATGACTTCAAGGTCTAGCTTACCGAACCAACAAAATAATGTTAGTCAAAAAATGAAAGATTTTTCACAAAATTTCACTTTTTTTTCTACGTTATTAATATTGAACTTATGATTCTTTGAAGCATGATAGATATCAATGAGACAAACATCCTTTGCAAATTTGGCCAACTTCACTCCAAAGTCAAGGTCTGGAGCTTCCAAAGACAGTTAGTTTAGGAAGGCTTACTCTAACCCTAAACTATGAGGGATATAAAGTCGAAACTTGTATTTATAGTTGATAGATTGATCTTTCATATTTGTTCCGTTTTTGCGTTGATCGTGAAGGCCAATGTCATTTTAGACTTAGCAAAAACATACAACAACATAGGTAATCTCGTACAGTGGAATGGCTCTATTTAACCCATAGTAGGCCTATGCCACAATATTGGGTTATTTGATCATACATGAGCATGAGAGGTCACGTGAAGGTCAAGGCCATACTAAGGTCAAGGTCACTGAAGGTCATCCCAAGGTTACTGTTTTTTATATACGACTTTTGTTGTTGTTTATTGATAGTGCATGAGTGTATTTGGAGCCGGAGGTCAAGGTCATGTCAAGGTCAAGGGCATAGAAATATCAAATTTAGTTATACTTTGCATTTAAATGCTACCGTTTCTTTTTTTTCCTGGGCACTTCCCATCCTATCCTATTCCGTATCAGTACAACTTATGTTATCAGTACAACTTATGTTAATCTGATGAATAAAACTTGATGCAACAACAACAACCTATTCCGTAACTCGAAAGTTGTTGGAACATTACAGATGGTCGTTTAACCAGCCGAAGGCACTTAACCTATCCTCGTAACTGAGGTCAGTTAGCCTTAGGATGCACCTGTCGTTTAATCTGCCGAAGGCACTTAACCTATCCTCGTAACTGAGGTCATTTAGCCTTAGGATGCACCTGTTAAAATGTCTTTGTACAGCCTCAATTTTGTTGATATGCTTTATAAACTTAGGACTCCACACCATATTCCCCATATTCGAGTATAGGACGAACAAGGTCCTTTGATCAAAGGGACCATTATTTCTTTGCATT
Source organism: Oncomelania hupensis (assembly GCA_036898135.1). NCBI lineage: Eukaryota > Metazoa > Mollusca > Gastropoda > Littorinimorpha > Pomatiopsidae > Oncomelania > Oncomelania hupensis. Next base: position 61,937,061 of record CM072512.1, on the reverse strand, counting down.
TAAACGCGATTGATCTTATTAATAGCGCTGATATTCTGTTGGCCCTTTTTACAACGTCGTTAAAATGGTGTTCAAATAAGAGATTTTTATCAGCAATGACTTCCAAGTCTTTCTCACACCGAATACGTTCCAACAATTTTTGGCAGTTACGTCATCGTTCATAAAGTAGTCATAGGTTGGGTTCTTCTTACCAAGATGAATCGCCTTTCATTTGCAATTTTTAAAACGCAACAGCCACTTATCGGTCCACTGGATCATGCTGTCTAAGCTCTCTTGAAGAACCTGTTTCTTCTCCTCAGTCTCCACGGAACTGAAAGCTTTAGTGTCATTGGCAAAGATCTGGACCACACAGTTGACCACCTCAAGCATATTATTAATATAGTAAATAAAGACAAAAGGGCCAAGTACATTCCCCTGGGGTACTCTACATGAAACTGATACATTTGCTAATGAGAAACTATTTAACTTTACAAATTGTGTACGATCAGTCAGAAAGTCCTTGATCCATGCCAGGAGTGACCCGCCTATTCTATAACCCTCTAATTTTTTTTTTAATAAACTTCCGATGAAGCACGTGTAGAATGTTGTCTGGGGGTTCAAATAAATTGCGTCTACAGGTTTACCCTCGTCAATGTACATCATCCAGTCGTTAACTGTCATGAGTAGTTGTGTTGCGCATAATCTGCCACTGGTGAGTCCATATTGTCTGTTCGATAGAGGTAGTAACCTTAAGGTGTATTGTCAAAGTATCCCTGACAAAGCCCTCAAAGAGCTTGCCGACCACAGAGGTCTTGCTTACGGGTTGATGGTTGCCAGGCAATTTTTTATCACCTTTCTTAAAAATTGGCCTATCCTCTACTACCATCCATGATTGGGGCATCCATCGCTCCCTCTTTTAGGCTTTAAAAAAAAAAGAAGAAAACTCAGTGGTCCTGCCAATTCATTGTTTTAACTCTTTTAAAACCCGGGGATGAATGCCGTCAGAACCTGGTGGTTTTGAGGTATTAAAATTCCACAATGTCTTTTTCACTCTTTCATCGCCAACCACCACACCAAACACTGGTCTGATCGTTTTATTAACTTTGAAAGGTGGCAAGAAATCGCCTCCCTCAGCAGTAAACATACTGCCAAAAAAGGCATTCAAAACGTCAGCTTTATTGTCGTCATTCTGCGCTAAGGATCCTTAGTTTCTAAAGATATATATGTTCAAAAAATTTCTTGGAATTTTTTTTTGCCTCCTTGGCAATGTTCAGTTCTTTGGTCTTCGTCAGTTTGCGGGACTTCCATTTAACTTGGTTTCTAGCTCTAGGATATGTATTGTAGTTTTCATGTGTCATGAACCTGCAAAAATTTCTATACGTTTTTCGTTTGGCATGTATCTTTTGCATCATAGTTTTCGGTATCACCTTACGTTTGAACCACCTGCCGACTTGTCATTTTTTTCTTCCCAGAAGAATAAATTTACCCATTGCCTCATGTATCTTTCCCTCCATCACCCCCCAACACTGATCCACAGACAAGCCATCATGAACAATCTCACCCCAGCGAGTACGACCAAGATACTCCTTCATTACAGGAAAATAAGCCTTGTCCCTAATATATTTTTTTGACTGCTTGTTGTGCTAAAATTGGATTTTCAAGAACGATGCTGAAGTTTAAAACTGAATTATGACTCTGACCCACAAGTGAAAGGTACTTTAAATGTGTGATGTTGTCCTCAGAATTGGAAATAATCAAATCAGTTAGTGTTGGAGTTTGTAAAGCTCTGAAATGAGTAGGCCCATCTATCAACTGAAGCAAATAAATTTGCTGCACAGCTTTATAAAAACACTTATCAGGATGGGCATCACCTTTATTACAAATACCAATCATCTAGTCTCTGGATAATTAAAATCACCCATTAAAATATTATTGGTTAAATCTTCATCTTTCATCTCTTTTTGAACCACACAATTAAAAAATGTAAGTAGGTTCTCATTTTGGCTCTCCGATCAGTTAGATGAGCGATACAGAACGCCCAAAATGATAGATTCATATTCACCTACTGAATCTTACATAAAGTACCTGGGTGAAAAATATCACTGTAATTGACTAGTTGCATAACATTTAAACTCTCCCTTGCCAGCAAACATACCCCACGTGCAGTACATGGGCTACTTGCGTGGCATGCAGAGTTCGAGTATGGACACACACGCGCACTCACACACACACAAACGGCAGCACACGCGCACTATAATCATGGAGTTTGAGGATGGGTGCCACGCCGCTATTTTACGTTGTTTATGTTTTATTTGATCTTAGTCATGGGATAACACTTTTTTGACTGACGTAAAAGACACGGGTTATTGGCGTTTAATGTAAATATTTTAATGGTTTAGCGTGACTTATCTGAACAACTAAACCTAGATTTCGCTTAGCTAAATGTTTCCTCTTCCAAAAACATAGAAAAACGTTCTTTAAATGAAAAAAAAGCTACAAGATTTAAATTAAGTTAAAATGATAGATGGGTGTAAGTAAGTAGGTTATTATGAAAAGCAACTTATACTGTCTTTAAGAAATAGGCCTACTAGATGACTACCCTCTCCCCCTTCCTCATTTCCTTCTTTTTTTCTTTTTTTTTCTTTTTTTTTCATGTTAAAATTTATTTATTTGTTTTAACATAAATTTATTCAACAAACAAACCAGATATTATTACAAGGCAAAACATCAGGGCGCACAAAAGCACAAGGCTTAAATAAGTACTACCCAAATCATAATAATGTGTCAAAATATCACTGGCGGACGACAGGAAACAACAACAGAACATTGATAGAAATACAAGAAATTAAAAAAAAGAAATTTTTATAAAAAGAAAAGGAAATTTTAGACAAAAAAAGATTTCCAAGTGAAGGGGAAGACAAAAAAAAACAATAGGGGGGTGGGGTGCATGATGGTGGTGGGGGAGAGGGGTAGGGCGTGGAGGGGGAGGGGCGGGTGTGAGAGAGTTATACTTGTGGGAAGAAACTAATGAGTGTGTTAAAGATCGAAGTTAGAAAGCGAAGTATGTGGAAAGTCGTTGAAAATAACATTTGAAAATATAATATAATATAATATAATATAATATAATATAATATAATATAATATAATATAATATAATATAATATAATATAATATAATATGCGGTCAAAATCGGTTACATGAAAGTAAAAATGTGTGAACAGTTGAAAACGTCTTGGCATTTTCTTGCAATGACAATTCTGCATTTCCAAAGAGTAAGGTATTAACTTCCCTTAGGATAGGATCTAGAAGACCAATCGTTTGAATACGGGCATCGTCAAACAAAGGACAAAAAAGCAGGAAATGTTCAGACGTTTCGGCCGGGTGTCCGCAACGGCAAATCGGGTCGTTTATCAAATGGCGACGATACATGTCGTAGTTAAGGTTGCTTACACCCAGCCGAAGCCTGCAATGGATAATTTGTTGTTGTCGTGCACCATGATAATAAAAAGGCGGGACTGCAGAGTCGTCTTTGGAGAGATGTCGTTTAAATAGGCTGACTGACGGATTGACTTGAATTTCCTCAGGGAGTTCATTCCACATGATAGTAGAAGAGGGGACAAAGGAATTTTTGTAGATTTCAATGTTGTGTGCGGGGACTCTACGCTCGAAAGGCCTTCGACGGTGGTAAGGATTAACTGACGAGACAAGCGGTGGGACCAAGTCGGAAAGATACTCAGGACAGCGCTCATTGACCATTTTATGAAAGGTAAGTAGTTTGTGCCGCCTACGTCTTTCTTTCAATGGGCAGAGCCCGGATTCCCTGTACAAGGATTCATGGCTAGTTCCCTTTACTGCCCCTACAATTATTCTAATCCCTTCAAGATGAAGTTTTTTAAGTGAAGTAGCTTGAGCGTCAGTACAATTGTCCCATATTACATCGCCATAATCAAAATGAGGTAAAACAAAGGACTTATACATGACTTCGAGGGCTTTTCTGCACAGTTTGTATTTGTATGACCGTAAGCATGCCAGTAGAAGAGTTACCGTCTTAATTATGCTATTTATGTGTATATCCCACTTACAATTGTTTTGCAATGTCAGGCCTAGATGTTTATGGTGATCAATTTCAGACAATGTCGTGTTATTAAATATTAGAGGATAGATTGGCAATGTGTCACGTTTAAAGGTTAAGAGTTCGGTTTTTTGTTCATTGAAAATTACTTTCCATTTTTTTGCCCAATTACTAGTTTTCTCTAGGTCTGAATTTAGAATTTCGGCTCGAATGTCAGGGTTTTTTAGGGCTAGAGATATGCTAGTGTCGTCAGCAAAGAGTTTGATGATGGATTCAATGTTTACAACAATATCATTAATGTATACAAGAAATAATAAAGGTCCCAAGACAGACCCCTGAGGTACGCCTGCGGAGATGGGTTTGTAGGTTGACTTACTGCCTTTGATGACGACGGCTTGTCTACGGTTTTTAAGATAGTCAACAAAAAACTGAAGAAGTTTGCCTCTTATACCTATAGCTGCTAGTTTAGCTAATAATCCCTTGTGCCATACTCTATCAAAAGCTTTGGATATATCGAAATAGATAGATTGGTTTGTTGTTCCTTTGTTATAGGCCAGGCATATGTCATTATAAATAAAAATTAGCTGATTAATAGTAGAATCGCCCTGTATAAATCCAGACTGAGATTGAGTTAGAATATTGTTATTGTTCAAAAATGAATACAAATGGATATGGATACAACGTTCAAGGATTTTTCCGATGCAGCTTAAAAGTGAGATAGGACGGTAGTTAGTACATAATTCAGTGGGACCTTTTTTGTGAATTGGCGTGACATGTGCTATTTTCCAAGTTTCTGGGAACAGTCCTTCCGACAAACAGCGGTTAAAACGTAGACTTAACGGTTCAGAAATTACATCAACCGCTGCTATCAGTAATTTATTATGAATTTTGTCTGGGCCAACAACTTTATTTGGGTCTAGATGTTTTATAACTTTGGCTACTTCTGATGGGGTAATTACAATTTCATTAAGTTCATTTTCTAGGTAAGGCAGCTCAGGAGGGTCGTCATCAGGTGTTTCTAAGGTTGATTGTTGGATAAAATATTCATTAAAAGCATTTGCTTTTTCCTCATTGGTATTGCATAGTTTTCCGTTGAATAGGATTGGTGGTATGCTATCGGAGATGCCCTTTTTGTTCATAAAAGCTTTAACTAATTTCCACCAGTCTTTGGTTCCAAACTGTGTAGGGTCAGATGCCTTTTGGTCTAATTCGTTTAAAAAATCTAATTTTCTTTGTTTAATCTTATGCGTCACCTGGTTTCTAAATTGTCGATATGCTTTCCAATCGTTGGTTTTATTGGTTTGTTTGGCATGTTTAAATAATGTATATCTTCTTCTAAGGGCGTGGCGGATTTCATTAGTTAACCAGGCAGCATCTCTGCTACGTATAGTGACCACTTTCACAGGCATACATGTACAGGCTATATCAAAGAAAGACGCAGCGAAATCTTCGGCGCATTTGTGTATGTTCCCTGTTGTGATCTTTTCGTGCCAATTTATTTCTGAGAGCATATTACAGAATTGGTCAGAGTCTAGTTTATCATAATTATATATAGTTCTTGTATATGAACATTTTGTGTTGATACTGTTGGTAACTGTAACGCACGGTACACAGTGATCACTGCAAATTTCAGGAAGTACTTCTACGTTTTTAACTAAATTGGTGCTCTGTGTCATTACTAAGTCAATACAGGTGCTAGTAGTTTCAGTTATCCTTGTGTCTGAGTTTGTAAGATGATTTAAACTAAACATATCGAGGGTATCTAACAAGTGTTTAGAGGGAGAATTGAAGTCGTCATTGAAGTCACCTAGTATTATGAATTTGCAGCCCGTGTTGTTGACTTTCCGAAGGCTTTCTTGAACTAAATTCCAGTATTCAACAGACAGACTAGGTTGACGGTAAAAGGATCCTATTAGTAATGGTTCGTTGTTAAGCTGGGTTTCTATCCATATTGTTTCTAAGTTGGGTACATGGAGATCTGGTCTAGGTTTACAAACGAGATGACATTTAACATAGATAGCAACACCACCCCAACCCTGGTTGACTCTGTCTAATCTAACTGGGGGATGGAAATTCTGGAGGTCAGTTTCATTACTTGTGTGGGAAGGATTAAACAACGTTTCAGAACAAGTAATGATGTCAAACTTGTGACTTTCAGCTTCAATTAAACTTTTATGTCGTGGAAAACTTCTACAGTTCAAATGAATAATTTTAAGTTCATGATATGGGTTAGGCCCTGGATTGAGTTCTATATCTCCGCAGACCAGCAAAAGTAGCAGAGCTAAAGCAAGCAAAGAGTTTAAAGAGTGTGAGCTTGGTGTTTGAGTAGTTGGTGGCAAGGGATTACTCCATGTCCTATTTGGTTCAGAACTGAGCATGATGTTAGAGAATAGAGTACTGTTGGAGAGGAAAAAAACAAAGAGGGATAACGATAAACCGCTTTGGTTAAAATTGAACAAGAAAATGAGGAAAGCTGCGACATCAAACTTATTGTGGAATATCTTACTATTACAGCTGACCGCTTGAGAGTAAAAGTATCCAACCCTGGCTCTGTAGGTAGGCTACATAAGTCGCAAGTCATTTAAGTTATTGTACTCGAGAGTATTGAGAAGAGGAAGTTGGCCAGGGATAATAAGTAAAACTTTGTCTTGGTAGTGTAAATATTTGTGTCTCTCCACAAAATCTCTCTCTGAGGGGGAGTGGGGGTCGGAAATAACATCGCTTCTTCTTCTCTCTCTCTCTCTCTCTCTCTCTCTCTCTCTCCTTTAAATTTGCTCACGTAGTTTATTTAATTTGCCTTTCATTTTCAAATCTCTGTTATAACATCCCAAATTACCTTGACAATGCTCGCAAACGCTTCATTGGGTTCTCCATTCCCCTTCCCTCTTTCCCTTAGGCCTACCTACATCCCCACACTCCACCCAAACCCCTTTCCTACGTTCGTTCTTACTGCGTTTTTATAGTTATCAAACAAAGCGTAGTCTAGGCGCCCGCCCGCGCTGCGTATAAATCTGGAAATGAACATCACGATTCTGTGTCATTTAATACTATGAGGAAAGCCACATTGAATATCAGCGCCCTCTTTACTGGAGCGGGGATGAAGACCATTATGGAAACAAGTCTAACCAATAGCAGTAGGCTATACACTCCATTTGTCGACATCATTTTAATGTTACCATGGGCTACATGCAAAAGGAAGTTCGTAGTTTGACATGAATATTTCTTATGTAGCGCACATACAAGCTCAAGGAGCTGCTCAAGACGCTTGCATAAAATAGGATCTAACTTACTCAAGCCGCCAAATGCAGCAACTTTAAGCATCAAGCGCACAGTTGAAAGCACTATACATACAGCTTTTAAGATGGCCTTCTTAGTTGGAAGGATCGGGGAGGTTCAAAAGCTTTTTTTTTTCGAGGTTTTCAGATCCCAAATTTAGGTTGCTGAATCTTTTGGACAAACAAAATGTTCAGGAACTTAGGTTCGGGATCGGAGATCCTCGAAAAAAAGTTTTTGAGCCGCCCCGAACTTTCCACGAACTTTTCAATTAAGACAGAATTCTTTAAATCCGAAATAAGCATTATGTAGGTAGCCTAGTAAGGACTGTATATTATCAGTAACGTCTGTGTAGGAAGCCTATAGACCTTTAACTGTAGTGTGTTTATTGACACAAACGTATAAAACACATAACTATTATTTTCTTTTACGAGATAGCACTCGCTACTGTGTCGCAAGTTAAGCACCGTCCAGTGCGGTTAGCACTTGGATGGGTGACCGCAAAACGTGAAGCGACAAATAACAACGCCCCCAGTTGACTCAACTGTGACTGAGTACCTACTCTCTTAAGGGTGGGGAAGGTAAAGCAGCGAGGGAGAGAGATGGGCATCACCCTCATTACGCTGGCCCAAGATAAGTGTGATCTCCAACATCACGCTCCCCTACGGCCACAAGGCTATGGGACTACCTTTACCTTTACCTTTTTTTACTCGTAGTTTAACATGTGCCCCAAAAATGACGTGGCAGGGTCTTTGGGCACGCGCTGAGATGATACTATTCATAAAAGGGCAATGAAATCGCCATTTATTTTAATAAGTTACACTTCCCGGGCCTAGAGGATGCCCACTGGAGCACACCCAGATCTACATCCTCTAATAAACGTAGTCATGCGGAAAGGAGAAAGGGATACTGGGCAAAATATGTGTGTTTAGGTGATGTTTTATATCGCGTTGACGTTACACTGGTTTATTGCCATCACGAGACAATGGACCCGTACTACTCTCTGGTGCTCAGATGTTAGGATGCTGCTGTCACAAAGACAACAAAGTTTGGTGTATTGTTGTTATTGTTGTTTTGTTGTTGTTGTTGTTGTTGTTGTTTTTCATACTTCATCTTATCCTGTGACCGCACGTCGATTAGTTCTTTAAAGAAAGCTTCTTCGATCGAGGTAACCCGGTAGTGCAGTTGGTAAGGTGCCGGTTTCCTATACCAATGGTTGCAGGTTCGGACCCAGCACTGAGCAGGGAACGGACTTATGTTACTTATAATTACGAGGTTTTTCAGGTAACCGAGGACTTTCTCCGGGTACTCCCTCTTTTTATTAAAGGCAATGGCAGCAGTCAATCTCAAAATAAAAATTAAAAAATTAAATTTCGGTGTGTTTCGTTCTTCTAATAAGAATTTTCATTATTTTGCTGGTTACGTCGTATGAGCGTCACAACCTTTGGCACGGACACTAGATGTAGAATTCGGTCTCCACTAACCTGATTAAGATAAATTATAAAGACAACTGACCCCGCTGACTAACCCACCCTTATTATATGTTCTATTCATGCAGCTAGCTTTGTTTCATGTGAAGGCCTTGAGCCACCGCAAGGAACACTAGCACTAATTAAGCAAATTAAAATTTTAAAAACTCGATTTAATATCAATCATACCCTCATCGTTTGAACTTTCTTTCGTTTAGCATGCAGTATAGACTTCGATTAAAAAGTATCATAATCATCAAACAGGTTCATCTCGATATGGGTCAGACCTTCTCTTCGTGCAGGCTTCAATAAAATAATATCGTAAACCTTTTAGTCGTGCAGGTTTCAATAAAATAATATTGTAAACATTAAAATGCATGGGTTCATCATCATCATATGAGTCAAAAGGGCTTCTTTTCGCGTAGACTTCAATACAATATATTATAATAAATAAAGTGCGCTGCAGGCTAAGATCAAAATTGCGCAATACAATGTTTAATTCACGCTAAGGGACGAGTATTTACTTACATGTTCATACATTGTGTGTGGGGGTGAGGGGAGGGGAAAGAGGGGGGATGGTGTGTGTGTGTGTGTGTGTGTGTGTGTGTTTGCGATAATTGAATCTAAACTTCGTATCCGACCATTCAAAAGGTTATCTGTTATAGTCACTGGTTGACTTACCTCCCTTGGAATACACATACACGTGGAGTTGCCAGTCGGTGACCGCCCCAACGCTAAAAGCGTGTGTTTTGCTGTGACTGTTTCTATGCTTCTGGTTCTGGGCTTGTATCGGGTGAGTTGTAATTAGTGTACAGAAAGAGCCCGTTGCTAGACTAGTGACGCTACTTTATCACGTTATCGAGGGACCGACTGCCTCTTTAAACTGCGTACACGCTTATTCGAGAGCTTTCACCTCAGTAATTTGATTAATACGCAGTTTGATGATCATACTGTCTAATGCAAAAGTTTTGAAAAAAGACTCATCATCGTATTGTTCAAACTTTCTTTTCGCGCAGAAGCAGCTGAATTAATTAAGGTATCTCGGATTCAAATTCAAAGCCTAGACATGTTATTTTTTGTCACTTCCTTTGTGGTCATAATTGCGTAATTTATTGGATCACTGCGCACTTTAAAAAAAAAGGACGTTCGTTATGACGTGGTGACTGGGGAGTTAAGAGTTTAACTCGGAAGGAAGTTTAAATGTAGGTCTAATTTGTACACGCATACATTCTATTGCACGGGCTTCCATCGCAAGAATCCTTAACATCTTGTCCTAGAAGAGTGACCGAGTGCCAGGGACACAAACACACCCAGCGAGCCCTAGGTCACTGTTCATCCTCGGTTATCCAGGATACCTTAATAATAATAATAATAATAATAATAATAACAATAATAATAATAATAATAATAATAATAATAATAATAATAATAATAATAATAATAATAATAATAATAATAATAATAATAATAACAACAACAACAATAACAATAATAATAACAGTGGATGCTAAACACGTTTTTTTAATCATATTTTCCCACGCATATAATAACAACATTCTTTAAGCCACCGATTCTAGAAAACTCTCCCCTGACCCTTCTGGATCTGTCTGCCGCTTTCGATACAACAGACTGTTCCATTCTCCTTCGTCGACTTGAAAACAGTTTCGACATCAAAGATGCTGCTGTCAGCTGGTTCCGCTCCAACCTCACTGATCGCTTTCAAACAGTCTCTGCCAACAACAAGATTTTTGCTCCATCAAAGCTTACCTTTGGCGTACCGCAAGGATCAATTATAGGACCCATTATTTTTACTCTATACACATCACCACTTTCTCAGATCATTCAGGATCATAGTGCTGACCATCACTCCTATACCGATGACACCCAGCGTAGCAACTGTAATACTTTGAAAATATATCTTCCATTCTGAAAACCTCATCCGACTGCTTCTCAGATATATAGAATTGGATGACTGCAAAAAAATTACAACTCAGTGTAGACAAAACAGAGGTCAAGCTCATTGGCACTAAGCATAAACTGTCTTCCACTATCACCCACACAATAGCTCTAGATCATAACTCCATCCGTCTTTCACCTACTGCAATGAACTTGGGTGTTGTCCTGGACAATATCATTTATCTGTCAGATTTTAACCGCAAAACATGTCAAGCCTGCCACCACCAACTCTGCCGCATCGGACTTATCCGTAAATACCGATAATCGAAGCAACTTCTAAACTTGTGATGTCTTTCATTCTCTCTCAACTTGACTATTGCAATTCTCTTCTTTCTGGTCTGCCTGCTTCTCCCATCAACCATCTGCAACTTGTTTCAAACGCTGCCGCTCGCCTCATTCTCAAACAGAAAAAATCTTACCACATTACTCCACTTCTTCGCTCAATCTACTGACTTCTCATACAGCAAAGAATTCTTTACAAAATCTGTCTTTTCTGTTACAAGTGTCTCCATGGCTCCGTTCCTTCCTGCCTTTCCGATGAAATCCAACGCTACACTCCCTTTTGCAACTTGCGTTGTTGTTGTTGTTGTTGTTGTTGTTGTTGTTGTTGTGTGTGTGTGGGGGTGGGTGGGTGTGTGTGTGCGCGTGTGTGTGTGTGTTCATATGTGGGGAATCGTTTTGTTTATTATTGCCTCTCCCCCAGTCCGCTTTGATTTCGCCTGCTCCCAGCCATGTATGTATGTGTATTGTACTAATGTTTAATGAGTGTTTGAATGCGTGAGGGTGCGCTTTGATCTGCTCCTTACTAGGAAAAGCGCCTTATAAATATCCTTATAATAATAGTAAATGCTATACGCGCCTTATTTCTCATATTTTCCTCTCGCATTTATGTGGAAAGAGGACTTCACTGACCTCTGGCCCTTTTCCGTGGGCCACTGCATATATTAACTAGTGATTAACTTAATGTTCGAATTACAAGCAGACCACCTTTTAAGTAGTGGCCAAATTTGTTTACGTTTTACGGCTTATGCATTTGGATGGAGGAAGTGAGGCCATGATTATCACGGCCGGGTTCGAATGTATAAACGTGTATAGCGGTGTAATTTCACCATAGCTATAACAAGGCACTTTTTCATGACGATGTAATGTATTCTTTCACGATTTGACTATAATATGAAACAACTTTACCAAGATCGACACGCCACAAGTGAATTAAACTGCCTGAGCTCGCCAAGTCGTGTAATCATGCGTATGGGAGAAGTTTAGGTTGACCTCTACATTCGTGAGGTCACACTCTCTCTCCTGATTGGTCCTCGTAAGCCCGGCTTAAGTATTTTTGTAGAAGAAATCAACATTGCGTTATCCGTGTGAAGTTTTTACATTCATAAGCGTAACACAAGTGTGGCCGGGCTTTTAGGCTTTCATGAGTGCTATCCTATCCTATCCGGTAGCTCGAAGGTCATGATCGTTTAACCAGTCTGTGTTCTCCATCCTTCTCTGTCCTCAGCAACCCTCATGGCTTCGCTCAGTGTCAAGCCAGTCCATTCTCGAATGTTGTCCTCCCACCTCTTTTTTCTGCGTCTCTCTTCTTCTGCCTCCTTGCGCCGTGCCTTGCAGGATGGTCTTTGCAAGGCCTAATACTCTGGTGACGTGGCCATCGGAGTTTCCGTTTCTTCACCACTGTGAGCATGTCATCGTGTTGTCCAATGGCTTGTGTGATGGTCTGTCGAACGTCCTTGTTGGTGTTGTGCTGGGTATAGGAAATGCCTCAAAGTCTTCTGTAGCACCCCATCTCCATGCTTTGTATTTTATGAGTGACACAGGACAATTAAGTGTGTTTGTGTGTGTGTGCGTGCGCGCTCGTGTGTGTGTGTGTGTGCGTTCGCGCGCTTCCCTATGACTGTGTCCCCAATCTGCCTATGTCCACCAATCTCGCTCCATGTATAAGGCAAAATATTGAACACACTAAAATCTATATTGAGTTTAGCATGATTCCGCCTGGTTCAGGTTGCTGCTATATTCGTCCATTCAGATTGCTGCTATATTCGTCCATGACACTTGTAGTTGCCTGGTATAAAAACAAATTACAATAAAAACATCCTTCAATGACAGAATAACAGGAAAGCAGTGTGCTTTATTCACTAAAATGAGTCACACGCTCAAAGAAACACATTTTTGTTATCACGACAATGCTTACAAATGGACAGATTTAATACGTTGACATATTGTTGACATGTTGTTAACATTTAAAAATGGTCCGACTGTTTAAAAAAAAAGTGTGCGCGTGAAGGCGCTAAACAAAGAAAGACAGAAATACAAACTGAAAGAAAGAAAAGAAAGAAATGATAAAACAAATATATCCACAGACATTTTTGACATGTTATTTTAAAGTGGCACAGACTTTACCCCCAACACTACCCTACCCCCTTTCCCTCACACACAAAAACAAACAAACAAACAAACAAAAACGTGTCGTGTGTGTACCGGCGCTTACAAAGTAAGCCGCGTTTACAAAGAAAGAGCGAAATAAAGCAAGAAAAGTTGCAAATATCCGAACACATGTTTGATATGCTGTCAACATTTAAGAGCGGGTGGAAACCTTAAGTGCATAATAATGTGTATGTGTGTGGACGCACACCTGAGTTTGTTTTATACATTTTCGTTATTTTATAGATCGTATCAACAGCTATTTGACATACGGCCATCACCTTATTCTTCACAAGTTTATTGTCTTCACCATAGTGATATTAGACATCCCCCCACCCATCTATCCACCTAACCCACACCCCGCCCAAAATTAAAATAAAATAAATAAATAAATAAATAAATTTTAAAAAAATAATATAAAAAGATAATAAGTAAATAAATGTTAAAACAAATTTTAAAAAATCCCTTTCTACCCTAATAACACAACACCGAAAAACGACTAACTAATGTATTAAGGAAAACATAGAATGCATATATATCTCACACCTAACTTGCATTCACAACACTATTTGACACACACTACTTTTCATAATAAGATCGCTATCGGTGATATTAACAGTCATTTTGCCACAGCAACAACAATGGAGTGATCTTCAAAAAATGTTTTTATATTTTTCTTTTTTACATTTTGAGGAAACATAATTATGTACTATTATTTTACAGACAAATAATAGATGGTACATTTTAGTTTGTTTACCACATACACACTTTACCTCGGTTGAAAATTTGGCTTTAAAATCATTTAATTTCATTCGAAAAATTAGACTTAAAACATTTTTATTAATTGTTATAGTTGCATATTGCTTTACTAAATTTCTTGCACCATTTGAAGTCTCGTTGATTTCTATACCTTTCCCATATAGTAGACTCCACCTTTTCATAACATTCTTGGTATGATAATAATATATTAATTTTGATTACAGATTAATCTTGATTTTTTTTGTTCCTACTTTGGCAGCTCTATCAACCCATTCACTATATAATAAACCACAATTAGGTGGTATCCAACAGAAGCTTACTTTAGTTCCTCTAAGTATTAGTTCATTAATTAGATGTACAATATCACATATAAGTACTCCTCGTACTCCTTGAAAGAATGTTTTTGAGAAAAATACTAAATAATTTAAAGCCATTAATATAGCAGTTAGTTCAGCTTTAAAAATTGAATAGTATTTTCCTAAATAACAAGACTTTTTAAAAAAATATATTTAATGCAGGGATCACAAATCCTGATCCTGAAATACGGCCTTCAGTAATTTTAATAAGCTGCATCAAAGAAGGGACTGGAAAATTGGTGCTTAATCGTGATTTGTGTTCTTGAGATTTTACTGCATATCCTAGTGTTGCTTACAATTGTAAAATCAAAAGCAAAGCAAAGCAAAGCAAAGCAAAATTCATTTTTCGTGTCTTTGTTATACGAGTGCTAGGCTATATTTAGTGTCGTTGGTGCCCCTTTGCAACATCATTACTACATAATTAGTCACTTTACGATTATTTTCTAAACAATGCTACTGAGGAGGAAAAAAACCAAAAAAAGGCGGCATATCTTATTTTGGGTAGATAACAAAAAATCTTTACGTAAAAACAAAAGCGGTTTCTTTCGTAGACATTAATTGGTGTATATAATGTATCAAATGCAAAGCAGTTAATCCGACGCAATCGACTTTAAACGGTAAAAAATAGTCCGCTGTCGCCTGCCACGGTGTAGGAAAGAGTAGAGTTTCGTGGTTAAAGAGAAAGTCTAACCCTGATCGGTAAACCATAAATGACACAGGGTGATCGCTGGGTCTGTTCTGCCTCTTCCAGTCCCTTGATGGTGGTGGTGGTGGTGGTGGTGCTGCTGCCGCGGCTCACTGTGGGATATTTAATACGTGTCACGCTGATCCGTTGACTGTGACAGTCTTTTGCCCTCCATTGTTATAGTGTATGTTTAAACAAGAATAGACCTTTAAGATAATAGTTCAAACTAAAAATTCAAATGATGTAGATCTATCACAGTTGCATTTAATTAATTAATTAATTAATTAATTAATTAATTAATTAATTAATTAATTTATTTATTATTATTATTATTATTATTATTATTATTATTATTATTATTATTATTATTATTATTATTATTATTATTATGTATAACAGCACCTTTCGTTTTAATTGTCATATTGAGATAGTTAATAATTCTTAATAAATTTATCCTAATTGAAATATTATTCCTCCCACCACCCTCACCCCTACTCTCAACATCTCTTGATATTGATTGTTCCATTCTGAAGCAGTAGATCCTCCAATTCCTATAATATTTTTGGAAGGTGATCTAAAAGATGAAAAAGTAAAGGAGGAGGATTCGGGGTTTTTAATCGCCTTTTAACTTTTATTGCAAAATCACATTGTTTTGTTATTCTTCATTCCGAATTAGGATTGCCACAGTCACTGGAAATATATTAACAGTGACCAAAGTGATCCCTGATTTCCATTTCGTTCGGTTTAGGTCTAGTAATTTCCACCCTTGCCTAGCCCCTTTCAGCTGCCCCTTAATTTATATTTGGACAAATGTAAAACATCTCCTTTTTACTTGTAGCATTTCTGACTCAACCGTAGGACCTGACTGAAAAGGGGGCTAGGCGGACGTCAAAGCTGTTGTGCTGTACTTGATCGCGTGCTTTGGACGGACACGCACATCAGTCAGCTGCAACTCCCTGTGCAGAGTCAGCAGCAAGTCTGCTGCGGGAGTTGATGGTTTGGAACTGTGTGGTCTGACACTAGAAACGTTAACGGGCGATATAGGCTTTGTTTATGCTAAAACTAACCTAGCGAGGTCGGTTTGACATCGTGGCCCCACAAAGTTTTAAGTTCAGAACCTGTGGAGTAAGTGACTGTGAGTGATAGTTTTAGTATTGACTCGTTGATGACAGAGCCATTTTTCAACAGCGACCAGTTGGATACTGTTGGTCATTCAAAGAGTCCATTTCAAGGGATTTTTTAACATTCATTTTTTTCCTGTCAGTTTTGCTTGCGACTGCTGAGGCAACGCGCGGATGTCAGTGTTTGTCTGACAGATTATTGGGATTGATTCTAATAACAATGGCTGTAGCTGTGTGAACAGTTTTACCAAAGATTTGTGAAGGATTCGGACGTGGTTGCTGCTTATTGCTGGTGTTGTGTTTCTAACTGGTAAGTATTATTTGATTAGATTAATTTTTTAAATCTGAAAGAGTTGCAAGACTTCGGGCATATTTTTATTAAGAAGGGGGACGGGTTGGTAGTTGGGAGGGGGGGGGATTATTTATCACTAGCAAAATTAATTTATATGTTATGATTTTAGACGAAGGGACCTGAGAGGTGCTATGTTAGAGACCATTCTCTCTCTCTCTCTCTCTCTCTCTCTCTCTCTCTCTCTCTCTCTCTCTCTCTCTCTCTCTCTCTCTTTCTCTATTTTGTAAACAAATCACGCTATTTTATTATATATCCATAGAGAGAATCCTTTTTATATATCTATATTAAGAATCCGCGATATTTTTAAAAACTTTTCTTTGTCAGAAATAATCAATACAAAGAACGTGGGTTAAATTTTTTCCCGCACAGCTTAAAAGAATTCAAAGAATATTTACAATTAGAGAAAATACATTAAAATAATGAATTAAATGCATATAAACAGACTTGCAAATGAAGAAACTGAGAAAACCCAAAGAAACAAACACACAAATAAACGAGCAAGTAATAATGCATACAGAAAAGCAAGGAGCCAACCAAACAAACAAGCGCAGTAAAATTAAAGACGAAAAGGTTACTAGAGTGCCGCAATACATAAAGCTGCCAAAGTGTCATTGGTAAGGATCGGTATATGGGCACGTAATGTATTCTTTTGGGTAATTGTTACCGCGTGCCCGCTGCTTCGCTTTGACAACAAACATTCAAAAAATTACATTTGTTTCAAATATAAAGTATTCGGTAGAGATATGGGTACGCTGCAATACGAACCTTATGATGATTGCATGCAGGTTTGAGTAGGAGTAAGAAGCTAGAAAATTATATGAACCAAAAAGTGGTTACTCCGATTAACTTATATTGTTCCATTTAGACGATTGTTAACATTATTTTAAATTGTTTAATTTATTTCTTTTTATTTTATTTCTTTTTTTTTTATTTCTTTTATTTTTCCACAATTTTTTCGGGAGGAGGAGAAGGGGATGGAGGAATGGGGGGATGGATGGAGTTCAGAGTGGGTGGTTATCTTTTTGAAAAAATAAAAAAATACAGTACGGTATTTCTACATTTTGGAATGGGTGTTGGCGCTCAGCACTGATTGAGGTGGGGTAGAGGTAGTATTGGGTTCCGATTAGTAGATAAAGGTTAGGGTTTTTCCCCAGTGTTTCAAAACTCACTGTGAATGTTAAAAATGATCTATGACGCTTAAATGTATTATACAATGCAATTTAATAGTTAGGCCTACTCATCTTATTAAGTAGCCTATAGGAACTTTTACTCGTCTGAAGTCCCGCTGTTTTACTGGGTCAAGTACTTTGGAGACTAGTGGCAGAGATTTAAATCACTTCATAATTAATGTTGTTTGTCTTCAGACACAGGCATCATGCTGGGTACAGCAAGCACCATCATCTACCCCTACATTATACCCATGCTGCTGGGTAGGACCTTTGACCTTTTCACTGCGCAAGTCGGCATGGACATCTTCTCAACAGACGTCATCCGAGCACCCATCCGCATCCATCGCAGTTATGTCACTTCCGATTTCCGCCTCATTCGCAACGACTCCGAGGCTAGAAAGTTGGTAAACCCGTATAAAAGATACCTAGATTTATGTTTTATAGGACTTTATTAGAAGCTAAACCATTACTACCTGTCTGAAAACTAGAAAACAATTAGTAGACTAGTCTTTTGAGTTTGTTGCGCTTCAGTATGTGACAGCAACCAAGAGCCACACACCACCCGCCACACACCACCCACCACGCACCAACGGACTCCTACTCCCCAACCCCCTCCTTTCCTGTCATGAAACTAACGTCGTTCCAATTTTTACTGAAGCACGAACATCACATCCCCCGTTGGGGTGCCGGGGGTTTCAGTATAAATAGTATCCCCACTTTCTGGAAATTTAGTGCTTTAAATTCCCACTGTCGCTGTCTTTCTCATTTGCTCTTTCTCATTCCTGCTCTGTTCTATCAATCTGTTATAACCAGTCATCTACCTTTTTTTCTTGAAAAACCTTCCGGGACAAAACTCCTTATTTGTGTATGAGGTCTGTTGGATCAGCTTGGAAATATTGGACGCTTTCTGGCAGGTGGTCACTAGGGCTTCCTATGATGTTATTATTTAGCAATGTAGGCATTTTATATGTATGTGTTTTGTTGATAATTTATAATGATGTTTGTATTCTATTTTGTTTTTGTAAACGGGGGTTCGATAAATTAGAGTACAACCTCAGCGTCCCCTGCGTGGGATGTCTTTATTGTAAAGTAACTGGCTGGTGGAGAGTTTTCAGTTTTACCACTAGGGTTGTTTCAGCAGATCTTTTATGCGGATCAGGGGTTGTCCGGTCCTGATTTGGCTCGGAAGAGTCCGCTGGACCTAAGGCAATAATCATGTACTGTAACGAACATCACCCGTCTAAAATTAGACATAACCTAGAAATTTTTATTCTGGGCTAAACAGAAACGGGACATAAAAGTACCCACTAGTCTAAAATTCATACTGTTTTTTTGCGTAAGGACACGTTCAATCAGAATAATACAAACGACTGCTGAGGCCTACTCCCAATAAAGACTGTGTGCGCGCAGTCTGAGGAATCTACGTATATAGGCCTACTAGATAGCCGTGTTGTTATGTCCCTAAAACATCTGAGGCGTGGTAAAAAGAACAGTCGAAGAAGTTTTTTTAAAACTAACTACAAATGTATATTATGTTACAATGACAATACAATAAAATGTCAAAATAAACAATGAGTGAGAGAGATAGAGAGAGAGAGAGAGAGAGAGGGAGGGAGGGAGGGAGGGAGAGGGAGAGAATGTAATTTAATCCCTTATTGTTATAGTAGTATGTGTGAGCGTCTAATGTAAGTATGCGAAAAACGTGTTTTTGTGCGAGCGCGCGCACGTGTGTATACCTGTTTTTGTGTGGCTTATGAAATGTGAGTTGTGCGTGCGTGTGTTATAGTGTGCGCGCGCCTGTGTGCGTATGTGTTTGGGTGCTTGTGTGTGTGAGTGTGTGTGTGCGCGTGTGTGTGTGGCCAAGCTGTCAAAACTTTCCTGAATGTTTGATGTTGCGAAAATGGATTTAAGCAAACATCTGACCATTTTGATTAAAAAGAAAAAGCCAGTGTAGTCTCAGCTACTTTGTGTGGCCTTGAAGAAAGTAAAATGTCGTAACATATATCGAGCTTGTACTCTTCCTGCCCTAGGAAACGCGAGGCAGCAATGAAATGAGTCACGTCAAACAAGTCAAGGAACAAAATTGACTTGCTTTTAATTTGTCATCATACCGCAGATTTTTTTTGAAACGTGGATAACCTTGTAAAATAAATGCATGATTTCAAAGTACATTTATTTATCTTTTCAGCTTTTTGGGTATAACAGAAGACTTATCCCTACGCGTCAAGTCCGGAGTATTAAAAATAGGGGCAGCTGGAGACTACTTACGCGATGTACAAAGGAGAGATAACTACGTTGAAATTCTAGTCAAATCCACGTATGAGACTTTCACGGAAACTCTCCACGGATCGTCGAACCCCATCAAAGATTGGGACCTGTTAAGTCCTAGCTATCTGGGTACTCACTTTGTGCGCAGTATTACGTACGGCGGAATGATGCTGGCGTCTCTCCGTCTGTACGTTGGTACCAAGGTAGGTTTGTAGATGAGAGGGACAAAGACAGAGAGACTATGTGTGTATTGTGTTGTGTTGTGGTGTGTTATGTTGTGTTGTGTTGTATTGTGGTGTGTTGTGTTGTATTGTATTGTGGTGTGTTATGTTGTATTGTGTTGTGCTGTGGTGTTTTGTGTTGTATTGTGTTGTGTTGTATTGTGTTGTGGTGATTGGGGTGGTGGAAAGATGCTACTTCTGCTGCTGCTGCTGATGTTGTTGATAATGATGATAATGATCATTATCATGATGATAATAATAATTAGTCTAGATGATGATGGTAGTATGTGATGTTGATTTCGTTGGCCAAGCATAAAACTAATAATGGTGGACAATTTCCTCGCAAAAGTTTTTTTCCCGTGCAATACAATCAAGGGAGGTAATTAGTATAACATTCTATTAACCATGGACTTACCGTGCTTTGATACGACCTTACGGCATTAATGGCATTTACTTTTTCAGGCAGAAAAGGAGTCGATAGAAGAGTATCTAAACTCTCATTTCAACTTTAATGAGTTGAAAGTGACCTTAGAAAAATCGGAGGACGAGATCCACTTCGTCAGAGAGATGAACACTTTCGAGAAACGATTGGAAAAGATGATGTACGACGTAAAAACTCATGTGAGTCCATTTCATTATTATTATTTTTCTTATCCTATTTGTTTTCCTTGTCATTTGATAATTCAGTCTAGTTAGATTTAAACTGAGTGTGAAACCTTGATCAGAATGCGAAAACACTTATTAAATAATTCATGCTAAGAGGTTACTATTAA
Source organism: Oncomelania hupensis (assembly GCA_036898135.1). Classification (NCBI taxonomy): domain Eukaryota; kingdom Metazoa; phylum Mollusca; class Gastropoda; order Littorinimorpha; family Pomatiopsidae; genus Oncomelania; species Oncomelania hupensis. The sequence continues at coordinate 61,916,181 of CM072512.1, read as the reverse complement.
TTGCTTATTATGTAGTCATTCTGGTTTTTTTATGTCTGGGGTTTGTGAAATTCGAATCTAAACGTCGTGTTAGAACGTACTAAAAATAATCTTTTAGAATCAGTAGGCTATATGACTTAGCTGTCGTCATCATTGTGGGAGCTACAATCACTCACAGTTAGCCAGCCGTAGATTAGAATAGTATACCACGGACTGCCTATGCATGCTCCGTAGGTTAATTAACCAACACAATACCTCCACTACTCCCCCGAAGCGTCATAACCTTCGCGTGTTTCCGCCGTGATTCTCGGCAATTTTCGGCGACGGCCATGTAGAAACTACAAACTTATTTCTTATATTCTTATCGGAGAGCTTATGTGGACTAATTTTTTTTAATCTTTTATAATAATACTATTTAGTGTAAAACTAACACGTTTTACAAATGTCCTCAGATTCATATTCAATAATCCAACAATCGACTGTGGTAATTTCGATACAGTTTTTTTTAAATACGTTGCAGGTAGGTTCAAACACGTCTTTGAGCATCAAGTATTACGCCACCGTCACGGCGCCAAAAGTGCCCCAGGATATTCCAAGTTTTCTCTCCATCTTGGAAGAATTCCCGTCCCAAGCTAGCAAAACCAACGGCGGTAAAGGAGTTCCGGTCACCGTGGAGTTAGTGCCATTGCATGAGTTGTCTGCCCGCATGGTGGCGCTGCAACCCGACTCCATTCTGATTAACTCGCTGAATGACCTGGAAGGCAAATATAACGACCTGCTGCTCACCCACAATTCCATCAAGCGTCTGTCGGATCACCATATGAACGACTACGGGAAGAAGTGTAAGGTACGTTTCTGGCAAAGCGGTTACGTTCTTCCAAGTTGCCTGCGCAAGATGTAGGCCTATGCCCATTCGTTCACCGTTCTCGTTCAATAAAATGTTAGCTGAATTAAATACACTACATGGTATCAGAGCTCTTGGATGACTGCAAACAGTCAATGCAAAGGAAATATGACTTTTTAGTTTGTAGTGGTATGCAAATAACGCAGGAAAATAAAATCGATTTTAGGTGCATAAGCGTACCTTAAGCATTAGGGGAGAATATACTTTCAAGACTAAGATAATAATTATTATTAAACTATGTTTAGATCGTAAAGCAGAAGGCAGTTAACTGAGTTTGGGAATGCTATTGGCCCTTATGTTACGACCTGCCCTGAGAACATCAAGCTACTATAGAAGTTTTATATCATTTATTATGGTATGGACAATCATATGACAGAAATTTTACAAGTCTCGACTCACTTATTTAAATAATAGTCAAAACCTTATAGAAGCTTTAATTTTATTGATTTAAGTGTCTTGGGGTTTGTTTTGTGGTTCCATAGCTAGCGTATTTATTATAACGGATATTGTGCACAGGTACGTGACCTTGGGACGGACGTGCACGACAAGCTGGACGTCTTCAACCAGGTAATCCAGCACCTGGACACGGCTTCTCCAGATTCCAGAAGCCTCAGCGAGCGCGCCATCCAGGCATACGAGCAGAAACCAACAGACAAGGTGACTTACTACGACGAGTTCAAGGAGCTGGAGAAACAAGTAGTAGAGACGAACGCGACTATTATTCCAGGCAACAATAAGACTAACAACGGGGCATTGCAATACCAAGACTTTGCAGCAGGCGACGGTGGATCGATGAACCCTATTTCAGTGCTGGAGCAGTTTGGCTACTTGGCGGAGATGGCCATGGCTAACGGCATGTGCGCCTCCGTCAATAAATTCTCCGGCTCCTTCATCACCATGCGCAGGAACTGTTCCATCTCCGACCCTGTCCCACTCACCTGCACCTCGGTGTGTCACCAGCTGCAGATTGGACCTGCTTACAACGATCGCGGGGAATGTGTTGGGGTTGTGGCCGCGCAACTGCAGACCTCAGTCACTCTCGGCGCGGTGGGGAACAACCTGCCCGGGGGTAAAGCCGTCGGCGCTCAGACCGCCAACCTCGGAAGAACCACCTGCGATCGTCAGCAGTGTTACAAAGAGTTCTGTTGCTGCCGTCTTACTCGATTCACCAACGGCATCTTGTAGGATTCATGGCTAATATTGCCTATAGTGTAGGCCTACTCTTCAGCATTCATTATGTGAAAAGATACACTACGGCGCATCAGGAATAAAGAAACCCGCATGATAAATCAACATCAGGATTCGCAAGATCAAATTAATCAGTTCTTACAAAAATCGCATTTTAAAAAACCCTTTCGGTATTCATGTTTTTCGGAATCAGTTAAATCTGTTTAACGATTTAAAAAAAAAAGAAGATGAAGATTGCAAAAAAACATTCAAATATTATGGACATATTAAATTCTTCATCTTTTGATGTTGGCTTTCACTGCGAATAGAATGGCAACTTAAATTGGTTTGCCAGCTGTAGAATATTACAGAGGTGTCATTCAAACATATGTGCGCCCTAATGTTTTGCCTTGTATTAATATCTGGTTTGTTTGTTTAATAAAATGTATGTTAAAACAAACATATAACAGCCCGTATTGTAGGACTTAATAGTACTCTTTCGGATGATAGTATAAACCGAGGACTAGTCTGTACAGACACGCATTCCATCGCATGGACTTTAAACGCTCATGTCCTAAGCGAGTGATTGCCGGCTACACACATACTCTACATCCGTTTCGTTCGTTTCGTTGGGTAGATTACCGTCCCCGGACACGGAAGCGTATAGGGGACTTCACTCTACATCCATCACGCATTAGGTCTCTTATCCCAATCCCAAGTCGTCTAGGATTGTGCTCAGTCGCCTGTGGGGTCAGACTATGTGTCCAGGCTGCAGGTGGGCACGGCGGCCGGCTTGAGTTAGATCCTGTAACGGCCAGCGCCTTGAGCAGCTCTTGGGCTGGGAAAAGCGCTATACAAGAACGATGAAATAAATTAATTAACTTCCCCTTTTCAGGGTGTTTTGAAGGTGGTAATCGGCATTACATTTTTTTAAAAACTCAAATTAAATTTATTATAAATTTTTGCAAGACAGGAATTTTATAATTGCTATAAAACAAACATTAGTAAATAGAAAGTACGGAGTATTAGCTTAACGTGATTAAAATAGCACAGGCAAGCTAGTGTGTGCCCTTTTCCAGTTTACCAGCAATACATTTAGTTTCTTATTCCTATTTACACCAATCTTTTTAGTCCAGTCGTCGGAAAAGGCGCACTAATAAATTTAAATGAGGTACTACGCAAGTTTATAAACATGAAATTTAAAGAATTATTGAAATATGACAGAAGATTTACAGTGTTTGATTGTGTGGCGTGGTTGTTGTAGTTGTGTTTTAATGTTGTTTTTAAGTCCTGGGTTGCTGCAGTGTTGTTGTTATTTGTTTAACGTTTGGTTGTATATTGTAGCTGTAGTTGTTGTTGCTGTTATGGTGGACTTCGTTGTTGGCGTCTTATTTTATATAGTGGTTTTTTTCCACCTCTAGAACTGTTCAAGGCGCTGGCCGATACAGGATAAAGCCGCCTGAAGTAATCTGCAATTATGAAAACGTTCTTCAAACACGCAGCCCGTATTTCAACTAGCACGTCGGGATTATTACAATTCATATTATTATTACTATAATGAGTTTTCACTCGAGTTTTATAAATGTTGTCAGTTTCAACGTGGCCCTTATTGTCATCAACATCAGCAAATCATTTTGTAGTCCTCATTTTCGTCAATAAATAAAAAATGGACACGTTCTAGTTACAATAAGTAGTAGTAGTAGTAGTAGTAGTAGTAGTAGTAGTAGTAGTAGTAGCAGTAGCAGTAGCAGTAGCAGTAGTAGTAGTAGTAGTAGTAATGGTGGCGTTCAAGAAGAAGGGAAAGAAAAACGATAAAAACCACAATGTTTAATCTCCGATTAAAGCAAAAGTTTTAGTTCCTATTGCTTATCTTCAAAACAGAGTTTAGATAAAATTTTATAGACAACGTTGAATAAAGTAAGTTTTCCTTTGAAAGTCTTTTCATATCGCAGTGATATTATATTTAAACTAACTTACATTTCAATAATAACAACCAACCATTGCGTAAGCTTACTAGAATAACATGCTTTAAAAAAAATAAAAAAGAAATAGGATCTAAGCTGCAGACAGCATTGACTTGTCATGAACATTGCTAAGAATTGACAATTAAGCGTAACTCTCCAAATTTTACAATACATTCCATACATCTATATATTAAATAAGAGCACAATCGAATATTTAACCCTTTCTCCTCCACAGACTTTTCTTCAATTTAGTACAGACTAGCACACACACACACACACACCCACACACACACACACACACACACACACACACACACACACACACACACACACACACACATTTATTTATTTATTGGGGAACTTTACGGACATCTTATACCTTCCTGCACTGTACAGTGATCTTTAAGTTATGCTATGTTTCAACTGTGCAAATCAGAAGAGAGTTGCTCTACTCCAGGGCCCGGTCCTGATTTGGCTCGGAAGAGTCCGCTGGACCTAAAGCAACAATAAATCAATCAATCAATTACTCCAGGGCGTAAGTAAACCATTTATAATTATGATATTGACCGATGTCATCATGGTATCTAATTCTAGTGGAGTACCCAAGACCTGTGATAAATAGTTGCGGTGATACTTTTAAAACTATGGAACAAAAATCCAAATGTTCAAAAGTAAAATTTGTGCTGTTGTTTTGTTGTTGTTGTTGTTGTTTAAAGTAGACTATTCTCTTGTGTTGTTACAAGTTGATTATATCATCATAATCGCTATCACTGTCGTCGTTGCCGGCATCATCATCATCATCATCATCATCATCATCATCATCATCATCATCATCATCATCATCATCATCATCACCATCATCATCATCATCATCATCATCATCATCATCATCATCATCATCATCATCATCATCATCATCATCATCACTACCACTACTACTACTACTACTACTAGACTAGTATTGTTTTGTTTAACAATGAGTTTTCACTCGAGTTTTATAAATCTTGTCAGTTTCAACGTGGCCCTTATTGTCATCAACATCAGCAACATCGTTTTTTAGGTGGATGGTTGAAGTCCTCATTATCGTCAATAAATAAAAAAGGGACACGTTCGAGTTAGAATAATAATAATAATAATAATAATAATAATAATAATAATAATAATAATAATAATAATAATAATAATAATAATAATAATAATAATAATAATAATAATAATAATTATTATTATTATTATTATTATTAATAGTAGTGGTAGTAGTAGTAGTAGTAGTAGTAGTAGTAGTAGTAGTAGTAGTAGTAGTAGTAGTAGTAGTAGTAGTAGTAGTGGTGGTGGCTTTGAAGAAGCAGGGTAAAAAAAACCCGATATAAGCCACAATGTTTATTGTATAAAGGGAAACAAACATTGTTATTTACTGGCCTGTTGTTTGATTGCCTCCCCTTATCCGCGAAAGTCAAAATTTTAATGTTAAGAATTCTGCATTATAAACATTCTTCACAATGATTATTGCGATAAAATAGATCATCTATTGAATGGAAAACAGATGCGTACTTCGGTGTGGCAGTTTTTATGGTTTGATCTATAATTATTGCATATTATATTGTGACGCAGGGGAGACAATATTTCCCATTCTTAAACTTAAAGCGCCTCTGAAAGTTGAGATGAAAATTGCGGAAAAATTACAACTAACAAAGTGTCTAATTCATGCATGCTATGAGATAACAATATTTGTCTATACATTCGTACTTTGTAATTATTTTTGTTATAAAAATGTCTGATATTTGCAAACGTTGCGTTTGAACGTTCTAAAGACCTCAGCTAGAAGTAATACATTGCTTATTTCCTTTAGAAAACTTAGAACAAGCAAAAAAAAAAAAAAATCATCTTTGGATGACCAACATGCTATAGCGCTTTGATTGTGGATTAAAACGATGGAGACCACTGTGTGCCTGTAGTATCGGGTAATCCTTGATAACTATATAAAGGACTCCTTTGCTAGACTCGAGAGGAGACGTTAAAAAGGAAACGAATTTGAAAGATGTTTACATGCTTATTCTAGCGCTTTCGCCCCAATAATGTGGATTGATAAACTCTTCTATGATCGTACTATATAGTGTAAATGTTAGAAAAAAAAAAACAACAACAACCATCCAGCTGACTTTAACACAGCTTTGCTTTAATAACAATAAAATGGGACAGTTCGTATTCTTTACTTGGGAGGCTAATTTCGCCTTTTTTCATTTTATCTTTTGTCCTAACACACACACAGACACAGACACACGCACATGCACGCACGCCAGAGAGAAAGAGAGAGAGAGAGAGAGAGAGAGAGAGAGAGAGAGAGAGAGAGAGAGAGAGAGAGAGAGAGAGAGAGAGAGAGAGAGGGTTGGTGGAGCAGAGAAAATTACAGAAAACAAGAAGTCCACTGGAACGCACAGCTTTATTCTGTGAAGCGGTCAGGTGACGTCATACCATCCTCGTCATGCAACACTGACGTCATTGGACTAAAAGTGCTCCATCGCATTCACAGCAACTTTAACATAACACACACACATTTCAAACCGTTTTGCAAAATCAAAATGATTGCAATCAGCACCTAGCCAGTTGAAATTGTGTGTGTGTGTTTTTTTTAAATTTTTGGCAGAAAATGATAAATATTATATATTTGTATTCGTAACTGCAGTCCTTCATAAAACGTCGATACCAATTATTTCAACGGAAAACTGACTACCAATGCCTTACAAATGCTATCCACTGTTGACGATAGCATTATTCTACTTCAGTTTTTTTTAAAAGTCACCAGAATCTTTATTCTTGAAGTTGAAGAGACCAATTATATATTTAAAAACAGATAAAAACGTTAAGTCTTGAATGGACAAATTTAAAGTCACAACAATTTTCATTCTTGAAGAGTCAATTTCGTAGCTCACATAAACTTTTCTCCGTTTGAAGATATAGTTTCTTGTTCGTTAAATACATTTTGAAAAAAAAACACCCAAAGAAATAATATAAAACAACTTTAATTGTATGTTGTGTTGGTTTTTCCTGGGTAAGGGCGGGGATTACGAGTAATTAAAATACGTTTCTTATTAGGTCTACCAAAAGTCACATAACATCATGGTGTTTCAGCGGGTCTTTTCATTCTGATCAGGAAATAAATACATGTAATGATCATGCCTTTGAGTCTGTTTCTCAATGTGGAATTGTGCGCTATAAAAGCGGACATGGGATTGGATCGGATTAAAGAAACAATTACCTAGGCCCTGCACGTTTTAGTCTAGATTCGCAGTTTACATCCACGTGGCAAACTTTAATATTCACAGGAGAAAAATGAACAGAACTGAAACGGATTTTTAGAACAACAAACATACACCCAGTATAACTTAAGACTACGATGTTTAAACGCATGCTCATGACCAGATTTTGGGTCTGATTCCAGCTCGGATAGAAAATTTATATCGAAGCACAAACAACGATAACTTAGGCAAATACATTATAATATGTAAATATGGCAGTAAATATATACATGCATAACAAAACAGTGCAAGCATCCAAGATTATATAATTGTTGTGTATTTCATTTTCAGAAGAATACACAAAGTAGTTATTATAATAATCAGCTTAGAGCAGTGTTAATAGTTTTACAGCTAAAGTTTATGTGTGAGTGCGTGCTGCGTATGTGTGCGTTTGTGCGAGGGAGAGGGAGATAGACAGAGACAGAGAAAGAGAGAGGATAAGAAAGTACAAGTTTTCTTTAAAAAAAATAGAGAGAGAATATTCAAAAATGTTAAGTTGATTAATATTGTTTATGTTTGATTATAATGTTTATGTCGCACAAAGAAAACAAAAACTTATAGTTTAGTGTTTTATTAACGAATATAATCTAATAATAGTATTTTCAGAGACTGTGTAGCTGCACAAAGGCTTTTTACTTCTTGCAGTCACAGCAGACATAGCATGGCATGCAACGTACAACGGGCATCTGAAGCTAATCGAGCTGCACAAGCAACTTGCAAGTCTACTGATACTCAGTATTTTGGAGACAACAACTAGACAACAAATATTTTGACTATTGGAGTTTAGTAAGTCACACTCACACACATTAAAGAAAGCTTAATGATAAATAAAAATAGGCGAGCGTGTCCGCCACTTAAAAGTAAACTAAACATTAGTCCTGGCATATTTGTCATGTACATAATTGCTTTGTAAACACAAGCTAACAACAAACTGTAGTAAAGTTATTTTAAAAAAAAAGATAATGAAAGCAACAAGAAAGAAAAAAAAAGCAAAGCAGAAAGTGCAAAAATGATAAGTCTACATATCGTGTAAGAAACGTCGAGCTGGAAAAAAAACTACAAAAACAACAACAACAACAAAACCAACAACAAAAACGAAAATACATGTGTGAATATATGAGTTGGTCCGAGATCTTCTTATGTCTTAATCATTTGAATTTACTCACGCTGTGTCAGTCCAAGGGCTATTGGTATTATACTGGTTGCTCTTGTCTCTGTGAGATGACATTAGAGATCTGCACTTAAATTCTACCAGAGTAAGGATATCACGATACATTTGTTTCTCTCGTGCAAATGCGGTACTATTAATATGCAAAGGTTATAAGCAATTTGTAATGGGGAGTAACTTTTCAACCACAGCCCTTGTTCTTATGCAGCTTTTTGACAAAATCACCAATAATTTTCTTATTAAACATTGTCATCTTGGGGGTGTTTAGTTTACATGAGTGTCTTCAAGTGCTTGGAAAAAGTTGGGAAGTCAGGATAATTAGCAATCACTGCTGGGTTTAATTGCGAGTGAAATGGGGTGGAGAATTTGGAGACGAGAAAGGGTATCTGCATATCCTTAGCCTAGAAATGATGATGATGATGATGATGATGATGATGATGATGATGATGATGATGATGACGACGATGATGATGATGATGATGATGATGATAATAATAATAATAATAATAATAATAATAATAATAATAATAATAATAATAATAATAATAATAATAATAATAATAATAATAATAATAATAATAATAATATCACAGACTTGTGAGCACACACAAACACTCAAATAAATACCGCCTGGATTATATCAAGAGTAAAAACCGCTTAAAATTGAAGGACATGCCAAACGCACAACAAAGATATAACACACAACTGTTAGAATAGTGTCTTAGCCGATTAAAATATGACTCGCTAGGCTTATGGCGGCTTCCATCAATTTTCAAGTTCAGGATTTTTAAAAAAAAGTAGTTTTTGCACCCTAAAGGGTGTTTTGGGGATTTAATAGTGAAACTGAGGTTTTAATAGTTTTGGTATAAAGCAAGATTTCAGTTTAATATAAATAGACCTCCTCGACAATGAGGCCCTAGAATTGTCATTTTTTCTTAAATTTGTAAAGGGTGGAGATGGGGAAGAGTCATGGTAGAGTATATTTAAGAAATTAGAGAAGAACAACAACAGAATTTCCAGCAGAAAACATTTATAATAATTTTTACTTACTAGCACAATCCACAGTCCTTCAAACACAATGAAACACAAAATACACACAAAACAATTACAACGGGATATTGTGTTCTACCACTGTGTATGTTACACAAGGGTATTAACGTCGGTAGCATGTAGTTGTACTGTCAGCATGATTTCCCTGTTATGAATTGTTTTTGCCAAGAATTATCCAGTACAAAGGAATGCCTGTGAAAAGCGCTTTTGACAAACATTGTGTGTGTGAATTTGCGCTACAAACAATAGATTCTTATTCTTATTCTTATTCTTATTCTTATTCTTATTATTATTATTATTATTATTATTATTATTATTATTATTATTATTATTATTATTATTATTATTATGATGTTAATGTGTTATTTTGAAAGGTAGACCCACTAACACTTTGTTGCGTGTATGCTTTGTGCATGTTTTTGGAGGAAGGAAGTTTATAAAGTTACTGTTATTTCGGGTAATTATAATATCCTTTAGTGTTTGTTCCCTGTCATTTTACTAAACCGATGATAAATAAGCACGTAAAATATAGTGTGTCAAAATCTTTGGAAATAGTGTTTTTTTCCGATGCATTGTTCTAGAATCTAGACAGTGGTTCAAAACAAAATTGTCAGATCCTCTCGTTGTTTTACACCTGTTAGGACCACTGTAATATTAACCTTTCTCCCTGAGAAATACGTACTGCCTGAATAACCTACTAACGTTCGGCAATAACATATAAGTTGGTCAATAAATCATCATGCATTATATCTTATGGACCGAAGTTTTGAATCCAGTTTCTGACAATGCCCGTCGTGTTTACAAGAGATGATTGTTAAAACTGTCTTTCCTGTATTCGTGTTATGTGAAGAGTCTCTACAGGCCTATGATCTTACGGACAATTTAGATGCCGGTGCAAGTGTGCGAATGTTTTAAGTCACCAACACTTTATTATTGAATATCCATTTGTCTGCATCAGTCCTTATCAGAAAGCTGAAAAGGAAGTAACGAACAAGTATTAGAGTGTATTAAAGCATCTTGTGTATATTGTTTAAAAAATACTTTTTACATTATGTGTATAATTTTTTTAATGCAGTTATTGGTTGCCTTGAAGTCAATACGACGATATTATCTCTTCAGGCAGCAGAGGGAGGGTTGTAACATATTACCATGAGGTCCAATTGCTATGCCAATCCTAAAACGAAGTTTGCTGCCAAACGCTGATTATCGTAGAGGGGGAGGGGGGAAGGGGAAGAGGAAGAGGGGGAAGATGGGAGAGGAGGAGAGGGTGGGAGGGGAAATGGAGAATAAAAACCCATCACACACTGTTCGTCAATAAATACACAAAAGTAATATCCCGCAAATATCATCAAGCAAACATGTGCTTTTCTATGAGCTTTTAAAAGAAACGTATACTTTGGAGAGAGAAAACAAAACCACCGTAAATAATACATAATTTAACAACGTAAATGTAACATAACAAAATAACATAACATAGTCTTGAACAACCGATGCTAATCTTGACATTTCAATAAAAAAACAAAGAAGTATTTCATTGGGTATTCATTGTATAAAAGAAAACTCTATTTAACTCAGCAAACAAGGCATAGTAGATTTACTCAAAACAGTTCAAACAAATGTTAAAACATGATAAAATGTACTCTGCAATAAATGTTGCACACCCAAAAACTGATATATAAAAACACATTAAAAAATCATTCATGAAATACATATTACGAGCAAATTAGTGTAATTCTTGGTCTTATGAACTGATCGCAACAAAATTAACACTGTATGTGGATTTGTAATAAAATAAATAATAATCGAGGCGATTTTAAATAGACATGTCTCTTCACATTGCGCTCGAAGCTTATTTTGCTGTTCCATGCGGAATGCACGACAGCACGTTACGTCAGTCTTGAGCGCATGACGTCAAGGCGCGGTGACGTCACCTGTCGGACCTGGTAGCGCTACTGCACATCCAGGCCGAATAACTCTTGCGACGACACGATGCCGTCCCCTGAAACAATGCAAAAAAAAAAAAAAAAAAATTAGTGAATTCATGAAAATGTGTAATCGTGACAAATTTTGTGTTAAGAACAAAAACTATTTTGTTTTAATATTTTGATTGGCAGGTATAAAGGGGCTGTTCGTGCCAGATTAAGCACCGAACCGTTCAATTATCACAAACTGTTGTTTTCCCTTTTCGTCTGTTGTGAGTTAGTTCAATGGGTGGTGAGTATGGGAGAAAAGAGTTTGTGTTCGACTTTAATTGTGTCGAATTTAAGGCCGCTATTCATTATCGTTCTCGACCTTCTTATAAAACCGACCCCAACAGTTTTCTTTAAGTTCCAAAGTATGGAGGACTGTTCTAATACCACGCAGAGTGTCCGAGCTTACGGCCTATTAATACACTGAATGCCATAAAATGGGAGCTATGCGTGTCAGCAGATTCAGTTACTACTCTGTATGTTCCGATACTTGAGAGAGAGAGAGAGAGAGAGAGAGAGAGAGAGAGAGAGAGAGAGAGAGCCCGACAGACAGAGACAGATAGACAGACAGACAGACAAATGATTGCAAAATGCCACATGGAACAGCTTCGCAATATATGTCAATTGACATGGTACTGGAACATTCCAGGTTACTGGAGTTTCAATTCCAGAAAAATTTTCTGTAATAAATAATCACAATGACTGCTATGGGTGTGGCAACAGTTCGTTCATAACATAGAGCTGCTGTTGGAAACAAAGTCATAAATACTTGCCGCAACCGGAGGCACTTAGTTAACAAAGTAATTCAAGCTGCCTATTATAATTACTCATGGCATCAAATGTACAATCTCTCTCTCTCTCTCTCTCTCTCTCTCTCTCTCTCTCTCTCTCTAAATGTTTGACACTTCGTTTTAAACATTAATTCCTCATAGTTTAACTGAAATAAATTCTTGTTGTACCTATCCGTTTATTGTTAATTTGTTTTAAAAAAACAACTTATCGTGATTTAAAACATGCTGAAGAAAAAACGACCCACAATTAAATTGCACAACAACGTATGGTAGCTCTTTACCCTAATTTTGCCTATCAGATAAACCATCCGCGGTAATTCATTCGAGAGCAAAACATGTTGACCTTGAAATCATTCCAGAAATGTAAATGAACCTTGCTGTGTAATGGATAATATGGCAATAGTTACATTGATAATATACTATTAGTTAAGTTCAAAGTCCTCACCGGCTGCTGTGTTAAGAGAAGATTTCATTTGAAGAACTTCACTGTCTAAAAGATGAATCAATTACGATTCACTGACTGACAGCTGCCAAGTGAATTCATACCCTTAAATTGGTGCTTCCAGCAAGTTAAGTATTGTTATTTTCGAGAGAGAAGCTGCTGCTATGTAGGGAGAGAAGGCGTCATTAAAATGTAAGCATGTAACGCGGGATCATAATTACTCAGTGCCTTTAAGCACACACGAAGGCACACGAACGCGCGCATATACACAAAGCGGCAGCAACACACGCGCACAAACGCATGCTCTGTCTGTCTGACTCTCTCTCTCTCTCTCTCTCTCTCTCTCTCTCTCTCTCTCTCTCACACACACACACACGCATACACACACAAAGAACTCAATTTCTTTATTTTCCCGTTTGAAATCGTTTAAAAAGTTCATCTACGGATTCATTGTAGATTTAATGCGACGTCTGCGATTATTACTGTGAGCATGTACTTTAAATCACTGTATACAGAGTGGGCTGTTGCAATATCTTTTACATTGTAAAACGATTTAGAATAAACTAAATTTCTAGTATTTTTACCTCTTCTTCGATTTTGGGAGCGTTTACACTCCTCTACGAATTGCTTCAATTTATTAGTCATGTAATTTGTATTTTGAATTGCCTCTGTGTAGATAACTTTCAAACAAAACAAAACAAAACAAAACACAGAACAAGGAATAACTTAAGGGCTGCGAGTAAAGAAAACAATCCCTTGAGTGGGAATGCCCTTTCAGAGGGAAATGTGCAGATTAATTCGTAAAAAATGTTTAATTATCCCTGTCAAATGCGTTTGTTCTACTTTCTTTATTTGCGAAATTTAATTCGTACTAGGAGGCAACATCAGCAGATTGTAATGCGCTTAAAGAAACTAAAAAAAACAAAACTCATTCATTTCACTAACTCTCTCTCTCTCTCTTTATTTTATATAAAAGTTATGTTCTTATACCAATTGTTACAAGCCTCAAGGATAAGATGTTAAATAGCACATTCAGTGTTTATTCTTTTACCCTTGTAAAATAAAATTGTTATATTTTCTTCTCTTCTCTTCTTTCTGTCCCTCTTTGTCTCTCTCTGTCTCTCTCTCTCTTTCTCCCGCTCGCATCTCATAGGAGCGTTTCGCCTACCAAGTGATCTCGAAGATGTTGTCCCTCCGTTATTCAGATCGAGGCGGCAGGGACGTTTTACCTACAGGAAAGCGCGTTCTCACATATCCTGAACATTATTCCCAACCATGTTTATAGATATGTGAGCATGACATGTGGGCCTAAGCTGCGATAGGTGGGAATGAGAAGACGACCGCCACTGGTACAGAGCTGCGAACCTAGTATTATGAGAAACGCAGAAAGTCGGTGGTTTGATGACCTATGCTGCATTAGCTTCTTCCATTTCCTCTGTACGCCTCGCAAAAAAAGACCCCGCGAACTCATTGCTCAACGTGCAAGTACATTCCTGTCCCGTCTGCTGAGATTTGACCAATATTTTCCTTTCGGGGGATGAGGTAATAAATGGCAACCGAGTGAATGGGCAGAAGCGCTGGCAGTCGAAGTGTCAGAGGTCTATCACGCATTGGCTTGGCAGGCGTGTTCCTAAACAGTCCCTGGTATTCAGATTGTGCGCAAATATCCCAATTCCCCTTGTTTGCATAAACGCACAGAGGAACGTTCAAAGGTCCAAATGCCATCTTCCCAGGGACAAGGCAATCATCACACCTCAAAGAGGAGCACTGTCTCAAGTCTCTTGTGGATAAAAATCACTTCGGCGAAAAAGACATAATTTGAAATCAAATAAACAAAAGATCTGAAATCAAACCAATCAACCAACCACATTTACTCACACACGCACACACGTACACACTCACGCACGCACACACACACACACACAACAAAAACACACATAAATAGAATTGCGATTATGCATTTAAATCCGATGCGCGCGTGTAATTTTTGCAGTTGTTTCATTTAAACATAAACTCTCCTCAGTTTCAAAATAACTTTAGTAACCGATGCACGCGTTTATTGTTTCCGAGAGGGGAGGGGGGTATGTGCGCGCGCGCGTGTGTGTGTGCGTGCGTGTATGTATGTGTGTGCGTGGGTGCTTGTGTGAATTTAAAGTCTGTTCATTGTTTAACAATACATTTAGCATAATATTGAAAGAAAACCCCGGGATCTTAAAATTTGTCAACGAATGCAAACACATACTATACACAATATGGAACAAAGGTGATCGATATTTTAAAATCAAATTCACTACATCTAAGCTATCGCGTAATGCTTTGTTACCGTTCTCGTCATTCTATAGTGGCAACAGATACTGACAGTGCTACTCCTTCGGATGAGAGTATAAACCGAGGTCTAGTCTGTGTCGCATACATTCCATCATAACGGACTTTAAAGATCCTGACGCTCATGTCCTAGACGGGTGAGTGCCGGTGACAAGAAAACACCCAGCATGCACCTAGGTCCTTCTCCCCCATCCCTGGCTGCCCAGGATTGTGCTCAGTTGTCCGGGCGTCAGACCACGCGCCCATAGGCTGCGGGTGGGCGTCTCGGGCGGCTTGAGTTAGATCCTGTATCGGCCAGCGCCTTGAGCAGCTCTTGAGCTGGAAAAGCGCTATATAAGAACGATTAAATAAAAAAATAAATAAATACGAGTACAGGAAGGCAACTCAATCATTGTCACATTAACTCGGGACACATTGATGGACACCGAAGTGAAAATGTGTTATTACAAACTTTCAACTCCAAAGCATTCTACTTTAAATTAGTAACACCCCAAGTCGCAACCCCAGGCTTTATGAATAAATAACACTCAAATCAGGTTGATGCGAAGCTAATTACGCTAATCCTTTTCTTAGTCCTTGATCCTGACAAAATCCACGTCCCTAACATTCTAGTGGCATCAAAATATTCACCGTGCCACAAAAACATACACTTTCAATCGCTGTCATATAGAAGGAGGGACACGCCGCTGAGATAATTTTTGTCCACACTTTGACACCAGATAGTATTATTATAGACAAGTACTGTTTATTTATCCATATTTTGAGATTAAACTCTCCGACGTGGGGCGTGTAAACAATTTAAAAAGTCATTGAGATTCCGGATAACCTCGCGGGTTTCGCTGACAGATGGACCTCTAATGCAATCATTGAGCGACACTTCAGACTACCTTCAAGCCCATGGATTATACAGGGTGTTCCAAAAGTCTTGGGCACATTTGAAGTCCCCATATCTCAATTACTATGAATGGTAGTAAGATAAAAGTTGTGCCATTTTAAAGCTAATTACATTAATTTTTTGTAAAGCTGTTGATTTTTTTTAATTTCTTTTCAGACCCATTAATGGCGTTCACTCAACAAGAAAATGCTGGGACGCGTTTGGCAAGAATTTGACTATCGGCTTGATGTGTGTCGTGTGACCAATGGTGCTCACATTGAACATCTTTGAACATTCCATGTAAAAATTGAGATTACAAGCTTTCTGAATTTACCAGATGCGTTTTTATATCCTTAATAGTTTCGGAAATATTCAATGTCAAAATGTGCCCAAGACTTTTGGAACACCCTGTATTTTCCCCTTTGGCTAATCTAAGCAACGCTTTGAGGTTTGTTGGCTCCGCTCGGCTGCGTTTGTATTTGCTTCGCTTGTGACAGTATTCTAAAGAAGATAAGCCACTTATTGCTATAGCAGTCGACCTTCTGAAAGCTCAGATGCGACGTTTAGATACTAATTTGGTTAATAAGGTATAGGTAAAGGTGTTCGACATGCAACCTTTCGGGTGTTGGGGAGAGACACTTTTGCCTATCCTATCCTATCCTTTTGAGACGTCGCTTTTCTGACGTCAGTTCATCTTCCTCGCTGCCTTGCCTTCCATGGTTCTAAACACAGCCAGATACACCAATTCACAGCTGGGTGGACTGGAGTCTGGTGCGTTTGTTTCATGTTTTGTGTAGTTTGGTGGTTGCCATCCAAGTGTGTCACCCATCCAAGTACTTACCGCGCTCGACGTTGCTCAACAAAATATTTGTAGCGCGTGCCCAAACCACAGTGACTACCCTAATGCGCCACCCAAGTAACCTAACATAACTTTGACAATGTGTTTATAAGCAAACAGCAGTGTCTTAGCGTAAAGGACACTTTGCAATTATTTTAGCATTTTAACACAAATCCATACCTCAGGCTCTCTTTAATGTAAACGATTCTACTCTACAATAAGAACACCCTGTATCTGATTCTGTTAAAAAAAAGTAATAATACCACTTCTCGCGACTAGGAGAGCTATGAATAATGACTAAGCAATCGGGTGATATTATGGGAGACAGGCACATATGCACCTGTGTATACAATCCCATCACTGCATTACTGTCAATCACAGGTGAAATACTTGAATGCGAAAACACTTGTAACATGTCTAATCCGCACTTACAGAAACTGATTAATTCCCACCAGTTTCCGATAGTCATATATCGGAAACTGTTAGTGAGAGAGAGAGAGAGAGAGAGAGAGAGAGAGAGAGAGAGAGAGAGAGAGAGAGAGAGAGAGCGAGAGAGAGAGAGAGAGAGAGAGAGAGAGAGAGAGAAAGAAAGAGAGAGAGAGAGAGAAAGAGCGAGAGAGAGAGAGAGAAAGAGAGAGAGAGAGAGAGAGAGAGAGAGAGAGAGAGAGACTCTGATGCTGCCTTTTTGCATTTCAGAGAGAACATCATTTCAAAACATAATACTTAATATTAATAATCATATTCAATGAATATGATTCTCTCTCTTTTTTCTCTCTCACAAACACGCAGCACGCATTTGCACACACACCCTCTCTCTCTCTCTCTCTCTCTCTCTCTCTCTCTCTCTCTCTCTCTCTCTGACAAGGAAGTTGAGGGATGCGTGTTGGTATTTGGTTGGAATAGTGGAAAAGCCTTTTGGTAGTTTTCTGGAATGGATGAATAGAGGAAAAGCGGTTCTGTATCAATTTGCTCTCTACGATAGAAAATCAAGCTTTAATGTACTTCACACGCATTGTTTTTTTCTTCCGCTTCACTCTCATCATTGTGCTAGCATCTGACGCGCCATAAATAGGATTTTTGCTGGGATTAAATTGTCTGCATGCAATCCCATAATGCATTCTGGAATAGGCCATATAAAGTTCAAGCATGGGTGTATATACATTTTGGCTGAATAATTTCGCTAAATATTGAATTATTGTAATATGAGTCTCAACCTTTGATCAGTATGCGACAACATTTATTTTAAAAAATACAAATTCACGCTAAGAAATGACTATTTGTTTATAAAGTTATATAGATATATACAGTTTTCATCCGGATAGTTGAGAGATTCGATATTAAACGTCAGAGTAAGGGGGAGAAGGAGAGAGAGAGAGAGAGAGAGAGAGAGAGAGAGAGAGAGAGAGAGAGAGAGAGAGAGAGAGAGAGAGAGAGAAGCTATAAATCTTAAATAATTATTGGACGTTTTGCATTGTGTGTGTAACAGAAACTAGAGTAATATTTCTAATGGTTGTTATTTCAACTACGAAGTTCTCTCTTGCCCTAGTATAAGAGCCTGCCGCTTCCTAACAAAGGGAAATCCAAGTACAAATTTCCCTGATAGATAGCTAATACCTTTGATCAAATAGAAACTTGTTTTCTTTTTAAAAAATCAGTTACATAATTAGACAAATCTTTCGTTACGATTGTGCGTTCTTTTTGTGTTCGGGAACGGATGAATGAATGTACAGAGTCGTAAGGGTAATAATGTCTAGTATTTCTCATTACTGCACGTTAACTAAGCGTTACAAATGGGAAATACCTTGACTCTGCTTGCTTTTGAATCTCCGATGTTAAAGTGCATCTGAGCTCGAGATCAAAATTGCGCCAAAACTTATCAACTTAACGCTTAAGAGATGACTGTTTGCTTATATATTCATACATTTTGTGGTGTCTAGTATTCGCGACAATTGAATTTAAACTTCGTGTCCATCCTAGCGGTAGGCCCTGAGTGACTTGCTGCCCTTAGAATACATGTAAGCCTACAGGCGCGGAAAATCTGGTGTTATATGTGCGTGACTCAAAGCAATTACGGTATGAAAGGCTTTCCTGTGACTGTATTTATGCGTTTGAAGCGTAATGACTACATAGTATGAAACTCACGAGGTGACGTTATATAGGAACGGCATGTCTTTTTAAACTGCTTACAAGCTTATTTGAAAGCTTTCACCTTAATATTGTGGGTTTTATATTAACTCTTCAAAGATCCTGAATGCATAGTGTAAAAGTTTCAAAATATGGCCTCTTAGGCTACTAGACTCATAAAAAAAAAAAAGATTTATGACGGAACTCGATTTCTAACGCCGGTAAGATAAAACAACAGTTTTCTTCAATGCAGAGTAACAATAAACATACTTTCCTATCCTATCCTAACCTATCTTATCCCGTAACATACTCCATATGTTAAAAAAAATCAAAATTTGAAGATTGGTGTTTATATATTTTGTTGTTGTTGTGAACTTGAATAATATTAATTTGTCACATGCGGGCAAAATTCGGTTTGCCTTCTCACCGATAGCTTAGCAGCGAACATAGCACGACACCCAGGATCATGTGGATTGTGAGGTAGTACTTTAGCAGTAAAACATTTGCTGGGCCAGAGTGGACATTTTCTCACTTATGATGCATTTAATACTAAATACAACATTCCCACAGGCTTTGTATATAATGGCTGTTTACAAGCACTCTCCGTTCATCCTCAGAAAAACTGCTGAAAGTTCTGCGTCGAAACCTCAAAATTGTTGGCGAGCGTGGTTTTAGTTTCATTGTGCCGCCTCTTTGAGGCGCACTTCTTGCCGGTCTGAGGAAATTGGAAGATATTGACAAATTTAAGGCAGA
Organism: Oncomelania hupensis; assembly: GCA_036898135.1. NCBI lineage: Eukaryota > Metazoa > Mollusca > Gastropoda > Littorinimorpha > Pomatiopsidae > Oncomelania > Oncomelania hupensis. Next base: position 61,896,536 of record CM072512.1, on the reverse strand, counting down.
ATTAAAGACATTGCTTAGCATTTGGTTAGATTAAGATTGACAACATATAATCTCGTTTTTATTGTTTTTGTTTTGTTTTTCGGGTTCGATGTATTTACATACCATGCATTTTGTGAAATGAATATTGAATTAATACGTAAGTATGCGTATTGAACTTTTTTCTCTTTTTTTGGGTGGGGGGCTTAAAGGCTCTATATAAATGTAATCCATTATTATTATTATTATTATTATTATTATTATTATTATTATTATTATTATTATTATTATTATTATTATTATTATTATTATTATTATTTTTATTATTATTCGTAAAATGGGTATTATATTGACAACCGATGGTTTTCTTCAATTTAATAAAAGTCCAATCAGAGGTGTGTGTTCTGTAGTAAAAGGAGCAGGAATGTTAGAGGTATATTCATCAATTTCTAAAATCTAATATTTGCTATTTTAAGCTTGAAACTAAACGTTGCATTTGAGCACCTATGAGCACTATGATCAACTGAGCTTTTGAAACAATATTAATAAAATTTATGTTTGAAATCACTGCTGTTGTTCTGAGTTAAACCAAAAAAAGACACGTAATTATTGATTGTTACAGTTGAGAGCACACGATTGTGTTTTGGCACAAAGCGTGCAATGATAGCATTTATTTACCTTTGATTTGGTTATATGCTGTTGCTAGAAAAGCTAAGATTAATGTTTATTTGTGTCCGTCGTTCGATATTGTAGGAATGTTGAGAACTTTCTGGAAGGGTTTGTTTACAATCGACGGAAACCTCTAGATCTATCATGTTTCGTGTGGTCAACTAGTCGAACTCTGTAGAACATTCTATGACGTTAGACAGTGCGTATTTCCGGTGAGGAGTTATATTCCGACTGGTTGTTATTGCGTCAATCTATAATTTTCTATGCTTTTTTACATTGGAGAGAGAGAGAGAGAGAGAGAGAGAGAGAGAGAGAGAGAGAGAGAGAGAGAGAGAGAGAGAGAGTATATAAAAAAAGCTCTGTCTGCGCGTATGTAGAGAGTTTTTCTAGAGTTATTTGAGTGAAGTTGATGATGCTGTTTGCGTCTTTACTGAATAAAGATGGAAAACTATGTAACGACGTCTCTTGCCTTATTATTGAGTGAACTGGCTGCAGGTACACAGATTCAAGCATAGGGGTTGAATCGACCTTTGGCCAGTGACACTGGTCTGTCCACTATTTGACAATCAGACCTATTTTCCTAGTTCTTGAAGGTCTGCCATACACTTCATTAGTGTTACATTTGTCCACTGAGAAATTGGAGAAAAAACAACTAAACCCCCGATGTTCACATGGACCAACAAGCATATTTACGATAAATAAACTTGCCGATAAATAAAGTTTAATGCTTATACTTTTACTATGAAAGCCTCGATCTAACTACTTCTAGCATTAATAAAAAGAAATTCAAAATAAATAATGAAAAAAAAGAACTCCTTGATCTAGTGTTTTTTTTTTAAATCGATGTGTGGTGGTCATTTTTGGGTCGTAAATATGCGTTTTCTTTTCATGTGGGTTTCTGTAATATACTATTAATATTTTTCCATTTATGCAATTCATGTAGAAGTGTAACAATGGCCACGAACAGCAATAATTGTTTGTCTTAAATGTGTGTTTTCTTAAATACGATTTATAACTTCCATTCATGCATAGTCCTGTAGAAATACTTACCGTCAACATCAATAAATTTTTCTATCAAGGCCTCGATCAATGTGGGGTTGTTAGCAGCCAACTGTGATAGTTCCTGTACCGTCATCAGTTCGCTGAAATAAAGAGAAAACAATGTATTATCACAACAGATAACGAATACTTTCAGTCTGGTTGAAACTTCCAGGCAATATGGTATTAACGGGGTGGCCTCGTGGCGCAGTGGATAAGTCGCTGGTTTCCTATGCCGAAGGTCGCGGGTTCGATTCCCGCAAGGGGCGAACGTATGTGACTTAGGTACGAGACTATTGAGGTCACCGAGGGTTTTCTCCGGGCACTCCGGTTTCCTCCCTCCCTTCAATAATGGTACAGGACGCAGTCAATATAAAAATTTCAAAAAATAAAAATTCGATTTTCTTTCCGTCTTCTAATAGCGATCTCCCTGCCTTTACACCACCTGTTTGAGTGATGGATGTGTGTTTGGTATGTGTGAAGGGTGGATGAGACAGGTGAGCGTGTATGTTGGTATAGGTCGCCGCGCTTTGAGCCTGAATGATTGGGGGTAAGGCGCGTATAGCATCCTGTATTATTATTATTATTATTAAGTGAACATTTCAAATAGTTCAGGTATTATTGACGCCATGCGCTAGTTCGTTAATTGCCTGAAATGTTTCAGTCAATATTCCTGTATTGTCTGAAATTACATTTTGTCTGTAACGGATATATACCAGAAAAACATTATTATATGAGACTCTAGTATAATAACAAAACCGCAGTACATGCATCACAGGCAAATAGGTAGAGAATTACAAGTGCAAAACACCTTCCCCCCATCCACACACAGTTAACGTTGATAAAGTTTAAAGGATGATGCTAAATGGTGAAGATGTATGGACTTTGGAATGAAGAGGTTAAAAAAATAAAAGAGGAAGAGGAAAAAAAAGAACAACATCAACCAGATGAAGATGGATGATGAATGAGATGATGTCGACGACGAGGATGAGAACCACTCCCTCTCACAATCCCTCTTCCTCCCCTACTTGTGACCACACAAATAAAGAAAAACACGCCACCTCATTGTGAAAAATAGTCTTATAGCCACAACATTGTCGTACCGTACAAAAAGAATATTTGGTAAAATGTATTAGGTAATAATATGTTTGGCAAAATCTGTAGTTCTGTAATATAAACCAGCACCGACAGTACTACCCAGCATTTTTTCATGACCTCAGCTCAACTCTAATTCAATTGAGAAGACGAGAGCAAAAATTGCTCTCGACCACTCCTTATCTCGTGATCCGAATCAACTCTTCTGGTTGGTTTAATAAGGTTATCTTTCTAAGTCAGTGTGGTCAGTTGTGGGTCGTCCTAACTACAGCATGCGTGTGTGTGTGTGTGTGTGTGTGTGTGTGTGTGCATGTGTGTGTGCGTGTGTGTGTGTGTGTGCGTGTGTGTGTGCAGTCCACGAATGCTCCCGCTGGCGTCTCTGTTCCCACCCCTTGCCCTCCTCCCCACCTATCCCAACCCCTGACCGCCCCGCGTCTCTCTCTCTCTCTCTCTCTCTCTCTCTCTCTCTCTCTCTCTCTCTCTCTCTCGGTTGTGCAGTGTGGTAAACTCAATAGTAGATTACCGTTCTTGGCTGCTCGTGTTTTCCCCCAACGGTTTCCTTACTATTTCTGATCTGGACCCGTGGCAGGTGAAAGGTTTGGAATTGGGACCCATCATTTTACCAATGATTGGCAACAATTAAAGAGATGTATGCACGTACCAAATAACATCATGATCAGATGAACGGTTCGCGAGTTATTCGTATGGAAATTATGACTGACACTGACTGACCAGCTGCTGCTCTTAGTAACCGACAAGTCTACTGCACAGACGATTTATTCTTGACTACTCTGTATCTTGATGAAGTTTTGAGTCTGTCTTCTCTTCCTCTTTAAAACTGTCTGATTCAAAGTGTATGTGTAGAATTTATAAATAAACTGCTTTGGAGCCTTATTCAAGGAAATATATTCGTACAGTACATGCAGATACTTTAGAAACAGAAGCCCTCTGCACAGACGACTTATTCGACTGCCTTTATTGTGAGAAATTTGTTGAGTCTGCGTCATCTTCTTCAAGCATTACTGAATATTGACCATCTAATTTTACCATTTAGACCTACTTGTACACTGTGCTAAATCTTTTGGCATAATTATTTCGTGCAAATTTTGAAACCCATATTGCAAGAACCAGACAACCAAATCACTATAACATAATGCATGTCATCAATGTAAAAAAAAAAAAAGTCGATTGTTTTCTAAAACAATAGCGTCCCTGTTGGATTTGATTTACTTTGTCATTACACATCAGACAGATTGCCCGTTATGGACTGAAACTGAAAGCATATATGAGTAACGAGAAAATCCTCTGGAATTGGTGTCAGGTTGGCCAGGCCAGTAGTGCCATATCTGAGCCATCTTCACAAACCCTGGTCAGACAGCTAAGAAAAAAATCCAGACATTTGCAAACAGTACAGATGAAAATGTCAAGCGCCTGTCGTGCAATGACTTACAATTACGGCTTTTTGACCAAATGTAGGTGAGAGATATTCCAACAGTACACTGGAAATGGGTAGCAAAGGTATTACATACAATTGCAATTCGGCAAAAGAACAATCAATTTGGAGGGGAGTGAAGAGGGGTATGAGAGAACGAACGTTACACTTAGTTTTAAGAGGAGGAAATCCATTCACATATCTTTCAATTAAATATAAACGTAGGATAGAGATATCCGATATATTGTGTACTGAAAATTGGTAGCATGTAATACAAATATCCTGCCAAAGAAAAACTTCAAATATAAAAAAAAACGTCTAAACTTAGAGACGAGAACGTCGATTCATTTGCAGTCCAATAATTCCTAATTTAGGGTTTGTCAAATTATTTAAGTTAAGGGTAGTCAGTGAAGTCAGATATCTACAATCTTGAAAGAGGACATTCGTAGCAAATGTATGACAGCAACAAATGTGCGATATAAATTACAAACATACAATGACAGAAAATTCTGTGCTTGACCAAATGTTAGATTAGGGCAACTCTTTCCCTCTCTCTCTCTCTCTCTCTCTCTCTCTCTCTCTCTCTCTCTCTCTCTCTCTCTCTCTCTCTCTCTCTGAATCACTGATTATTTTGTTGCACAGCGGTTGAATCCTAACAAAGAGAGTAAACACTCGTTTTAAAAAAATAAACAAGAACTACCAACATTGTATTAACTAAATGGCTGTCAAACCAGTTTTAATTTAACATTATCATTAAAGTTTACTTAAAGTGCGTCTGAGATCTAGATTAAAATTGCATAAAAACTTCTAAAATGTCTTTCACTCTAAGAGATGACTATTTGCTTATATATTTGTACATATTTCGAGTCTAATATTTACGAAAATTGAATCTAAACATCGTGTCGGATCGTTCAACTTCAAATGGTCGTCTACTGTAGCAGTAAATGGATAAGATATTAATTAACAAAGTGGGAATATTGTCTCCCAGTGATACTGAGTGACGCATAAAGACAGTATGTATCAAGAAGCCATTTGCTAAACTTGTGAGGTGACGTTATTGAGGAACCGAATGTCTTTTTAGGCTGCTTATTTGAGAGTTTTCGCATGACGTGCATCATACTTTGTAGTGTAAAAATTATTTTAAAAAAGACTTCAAACTCACTTTAGTGACAGTTTTCTCGCCTCCCCTCCTCTGTTATCCTTTTGAATAAATTGTCATTATTATCAAACTCACTTTAATGACATTTTTCTCTCCTCTACTCATAAGTCTTAAAATACCGACGTGTAACTTCTGTTACATTTGTGAATAAATTGTAATTATTATTAATTTAAGTATGATTAAACTGTCAGTGTTTTTTTAAACATGTTAAATTATAATTCTTTACATTTGTGAATAAATTGTAATTATTAATTGTTTAAGTATGATTAAACTGTCAGTGTTTTTTTTTGAAAACATGTTAAATTATAATTCGTTATTAGATTACTCATCGCATATAATAATGGTTTAAACGGAAAGAAATCGGAGCATATACTGTTTCTGGATAATTAGGAAGCGCGTCCTTCACTCCCGATTACGTCACCTGTCAAAATGACTTCCGGTGGACATAGAAAGAAAACAAGAGCAGCAACTGCAGAAGCAGCAACAACAATGAAAGGAAATACATTACAATAAATTCAGCATTTAAATGTTGTTTTTCCCAGTTTTCTTAGCAAAAATCTTGAATTGCTGGGTTAATATTAGTATTTCCTGTTGATAATTGGGCTTGAAAAAATATTTATTGGCATTTCTTATGAGGGTAAGGACTTTATTACGTTTCGTTTTATAAACATCAAATTGTTTTTGTTCCCTAAATCTGTTACACCAGGCCATAGCAACTTTAATTTCAAGTTGGAACTGATGCATGTTTTACCATTTTCCTCCCGAGTGAGATAGTGCGTCAACGACAGAAAAGAATAGTTTTAAAAACATGTGGGCTTTGTTTCATTAACTCAAGTCTTGTAAATATGTAGACCTAAACAAATCCTGAAATTTGTATACATAATGTATGTATGTCCTATGGACGGCGATTTTGGAATCTGGCATGACCATCTGCAAATAATATGGCCTTATGAAATAAAAGAGAAAGACAAGAACAGGAGGCACGGAAAGGAACTAGAAGAGGACGAAAGGAAAGAAGATAAGGAAGCTAGAAGACTATTATGTTATACGAGAAGAAGTATCGAAGATCGGCAGATACGGTGAATGAAATTAAACGAATGCATTGACCTAAGTAAAGGAGAAAATAATCGAAGGCGAAATTAAGAAAAAAAAAAAGAAAGAAAATAAAAGAAAGAAAGATAAAAGAAAAATTGAAACAAAGGGAGAAAGAGAGAAAGGAGAAATAAAGAAAAAAAGAAAGAAAGAAAGAAAGAAAGAAAGAAAAAAAGAAAGAAAAGAAAGAAAGAAACAGAAAAAGAGAGAGGGAGAGAGAGAAAAAAAAGAAAGAAAAGGAGAAAGAAAGAAAGAGTATTCGTAAGAAATTAAGAAAGGAAGAAAGAAACGGAAAGAAATAAAGAAAGCTGATAAAGAAAGCCAAAAGAAAATAAAAGAAATCAAGGGAAAAGACCATCATGTTCTGCGAGATGGAGAATCGAAAGAAGACACGATTTTCCTCTCACTCAACTGCGTCAAAGGCAAATGACCATCTGTCCGTTTTTGCCAGGGCTATTTAGAAAACGTGCGAATTTCGTCTGAGGAGAGTCCCTCGCCGGACATTTTGTGTGAATGATGGGGATGAAAATTTGCTACAGCGTTTGAAGGAAAATAACATTCATTTTTCTTTCTCGATTCCGTTCTTTCTTTCTTTCTTTCTTTCTTTCTTTCTTTTTTTCTGCCTTTTCTTTTTTTCGTTCTCAGGCAACTCACAAAGGCTATCTGTTTCGTTAAAATACGAAAAGGAAGGAGGAATCGGTCAATGGAAAGTTGAAACGCAGAAAAGTCTTCCTCTAGAGATTCCCCCACTCCCTATCCTCCCCCTTCCTTTCACATACCCCCCCCCCCACTTTCCAACTCTTCCTCCTGGGATTACATTTGAGAACACGAAGGATGCTCCCATCCAAGAAAAGACACATCTCTTTTACACCGACTCATGGAAAAACCTGTTCTTAGGCAACTTCGTAATCGTTGGCAGTAGTAGATTTCGTCAAACGTTTTATTGAATACAAATTATTGTTATTGAACTTCGAGAATGGTCTGGCGTGACACTGAGTGAAGCCATGAGGATTGCTAAGGGCAGAGAAAGATGGAGTACGCTGGTTAAACGATTATCTGTGGTGCCCAAAGACTTTCGAGTTACGGGATAGGACAGGATAGGGACTTGTGTTTAAGTGCAGTTGCAGACTTGATACAGGAGAGTAAATTGCTGCTGCTGCTGCTGCTACTACTACTACTACTATTACTACTACTACTACTACTACTACTACTACTACTACTACTATTACTACTACTACAACTACCATCTCCTGGAGCCTTCTTCTTGTTGTTCTTGCTCTTCTTGTTCTTGTTCTTGACTTAATTCAGAAGTTTCTTCTCTTCTCCTTCTTCTGCTTCTTCTTCTTCTTCTCATGGATAATTACGTGTGAAGCATACATCCTCGCCATGCAGTACTGTAGAAATTCAATGAAGGTACGCATTAAGACAGGGGGGAGGGGGGGGGGGAAGGATGTTGAAATTGGTACGATGCCAAGCTAGCGTGATTCACTGATTTGGTCTTACTTCTTCCCTTACCAGTAATGATAGTATTCTGCGGTTCTTGACAGAAAGTAAAATTACTCACCGCGCCTACTCGTCGTGGACGTACAAAAGAATGCAAAATCAAATTTAAATCCAAAATCGGGTTGGCATGGTAACCGTATCTCTATAAACCACCTGCAGTCTCTCATTGTTCTTCACCTTTTTCCAGCACTTCGTGCTAGTGTTCATCCCCATAACTTACTAAGGATGTTTCATCTCCCCCATCTCTCTCTCTTGCTCTCTCTCCGCTTCCCCCTCTTCTTCCGTTCGCCTGGGCCAAATAATCATTGAAGTAGTATAAGAATCGTGACAAATTGATATTCCTTTTTTGAAAGTAAACCTAGATTATAACACATTGAGTACAAGTAAACGCAGAATAATGTTGCAAAAGATAGTAGTTATTTCACTCTCCCTCCAACTCAGGCCTCTGTACCTTGATCTGTTTATTATTATTATTATTATTATTATTATTATTATTATTATTATTATTATTATTATTATTATTATTATTATTATTATTATTATTATTATTATTATTGAGGATTTTTATAGCGCACTTATCTCGCCGTACTTGATCAGACTCTAGGCGCTGGCCAAAACAGGATCTAACTCGAACCGCCCGAGACACCCACCCGCAGCCTTTGGGCGCATGGTCTGACGCTCGAACAACTGAGCACTATCTTGGCCAGCCAGGGATGGTGGAGAAGGAACAAGTGCATGCTGGTTGTGTTCTTATTACCGGCACTCACCCGTCTAGGACATGAGCGTCAGGATCTTTAAAGTCCGTTATGATGGAATGTATGCGACACACAGACTAGACCTCGGTTTATACTCTCATCCGAAGGAGTAGGAAACGGGAGTAAAGTGTCTTTCCCAGGGATATAACACAATGGCCCGGACAGGGCTCGAACCCGGGACCTTCAGATCCGCAAGCCAAAGCACTACCATTCGACCACCGTGCCTCCCTAAGTTTCCTGAGAGTCATACACAGGCCCTATGGAATTATTTGCTTGTTCGACGTGTTTGTCACGTTTTCTTGATAATAAAAGGACAACGTTCTTCTTCTTCTTCTTCTTCTTCTTCTTCTTCTTCTTCTTCTTCTTCTTCTTCTTCTTCTTCTTCTTCTTCTTCTTCTTCTTCTTCTTCTTCTTCTTCTTCGCATGGACATGATATGTGAAGGATATAACATCGCTATGCAGTATTGTAAAAATACGACGCTGGTACGCATTAAGGCTTTGTTGTTGTTGTTGTTGGGTAGATTAGTGTCCCCAGACACCTGAGCATATAGGGGACGTGCATTAAGGCAGACAAAAGAGTGCTGAAATTGGCAATGGAGCTGCATGCGCGGGCATGTGCGTACTAATTTTTTACTGACACCGACTTTTTACTATTATGAAAGAATGTTATATTAACGACCATTATATGCGGTGGGTTTGCCTGTGATTTTGAAAAATAGGAGATATAAATTGTAAGTTATAAACTAACGAAGACATTATTTAAACACCAAACTTACTTTACGTTAGAGATAGAGAGAGAAAGTATTTTCATGCATTATCTTACATATTATTAAAAAAAAATTAAGCAAAGAAGGAAGGAAAATCGCAACAAGACAGAACGAAAGGGAAGTTTTAAACAATCGACAAAAAAAGGAAAAAAATGTAAATGAACAAGAAGGGGCAGCCTGTCCTATCAAACCTCTAAGGAACCGGGCATGGACAGACACAATTGTTTCATTTAGTGGAATATGTGTCCCACTCGACACCCGGTATTCATCACGGCAAGTGAACCGCAAAGTCCGAAGGGGCACCTCTCACTCATTCTCTCTCTCTCTCTCTCTCTCTCTCTCTCTCTCTCTCTCTCTCTCTCTCTCTCTCTCTCTCTCCCTTTCTCTCTCTCTCTCTTGGTGTGCTAATAAACTATGACCAAAATAACAATACTACGGTGATTATGATGATTAGAAAGATATTGTTAACATTGAATATATAGCAGAGGTGAAGGAGAAGGACAAAAAGGAAAGTGGGCGTGTGTGAGGGACGGAAGTGGTGGGTGAGTGGGTGGGGACGGGGGGAGGGGGGGGAATCAGTAATGGAAAAGTGTGCAATGAGATAAGAAGAAACAGAACATTGCAGAATCGTTACAACAACACACAAACAGTTGTACTTGACGGACGCACAAAGTAAATATGGCAACATATAATTATACTCCCACAAACCCCCACTTCCACCCCACACACATACAGAGAAAGAACACACACAAAAACGCGAATACGCACACACAAACACACAAACGCACACACACTCAAACACACACACTCCCTCTCGCCTTTCCCTACCCCCCACCCCCTACACACACATGCACACACAACATGGTCGTGAACGTAAACGTGACCAATCTGATAACGCATTGAACTATGGCAAGCACTATGAAACATCACTTCCATAAATGCATCTTAACTTTAAAACTGAACAAAAAATGCTTGATGCTGCGCACACGAGTGTAAGCGAAACAGATTTCAGATACCCATTAGCCAAATGACATCGAAAGAGCTTAGAAAGTCATGATCGTGGAGAATGTCCTTAAGAAAGATGACACTCTAGAAGACCGATTTGAAAAGAAAACGATCTCTATTGTAAGACATGACTTCTATGTAGGCAGGAATCGAGGAAACAGGAGAATCACGCCTGTAAAAGTGAGGTTGAGGCCATTTCTTTAAAATATTTTATTCTAGATACTATGGTCAAGGACAGTGGCACTCTGAAAGTAATGGTTTTAATGCTGGTGTGCTGCAGTAGAAAATCTTAAACTGTACACTACAGTTGTTCTGCCCCAAACCTTATTAATGGCTGGGATCTGGTGGGGAACATTCAAACTTTAGTTGTTTTCCTTTCACGCTACAAATAAGATATTGTGATCAAGAAATAGATTATTATTCCGTTATTAAAAAGTTAAAACATATTCCCTATTCCGTAAAAATAACTTCTTTCTTTCTTTCAGAAAATTTTATGAAAATCACCGCGTGAATACCCGACTAAGCTGACTTGAAGTATAGGCGTTGAATTGAATGAATGACCTACTAAACATGCGGCAGAGGTCGTCGCTTATGCAGGGAGTCAGTGATGTATACTCTAAACTAGTAGGGCTGCGTCTAACTGCCAGTGCCCGTACACTCTCCTACGCTGTCAGGTACTGGTAATAACAAGCGAATGTTTAGAACACTTGGACAAGGGTGTTCCGATTCAAATTTTACAAATATCATACACAAAAAATTGTTTCTTTGCTTCATTTAACATATATTGACTGACTTGATTTAAGACTAGAAAATTTAAAGGAAGTTGATGGAACGAGGATATTGGTTATTTGGATGAGAGAAGAGATAAAAATTGGAAAAAAAAATCTAAAACTAAATTAAAAATAAAATAATAATCAATTAAACAAACTAATACAAATGAAATAAGGACAAATCTAAGTGATATATTTAACGTCAGATAAAAATTAACATCAAATTGCTGCAAAGTAGACAATACAAGGAGATAGTAATCTCTTAGCATGAATGTGTACTTTTATAAGTATGTTTGCAGTGTCATTAAGTGTGCATATTCACTTTAAGAAAGCGCGCTTTGGTTTTTAAAAATTGCTGATTTGAGATAACTTGATGGGGAATACAGAAAATATCAAGTACAGCATTTCGAGATTCGACGATCGTTATTATCAGTATAACAGAATCTCTAGAACTATGCAATTGTAAACCCAATTCTTACAGCATTTTGCAAACGAATAAATAATCGATGTTATCTCACTTATTAATGATCCTCTCCAATCCTTGCGTAATCCGAAACACCCGATCGTCCCGCAACTGTGCCCTCTCTCAAAAGCGCTTATATCCAGATGATTTAAACGTAGCTATGTACCTCGTTGTCTTGTTATAATGTGCTAAATTTTAAATACAAGTCAGTTCTTGATTGCCTCGAATATGGTAAATGAAAAATACTAGTTAATTTCTGGAGAAAGAACGAAAGAAAAGAAAAAGAGAGAAAGAAAGAAAAAAGGCAAACCGTAATAAAACCATCTAAGCATAAACGTTGGTTTTTTTTGTAACCAAGAGGGATAAAACAACTTATACATTATTTTGGGGGCAACGGACACATCAACACTATAAATAAACTCATTGAAATGTTGATTTAAAAAGCCATCAAAAACGACTCACTTTGCTGGCGGAATTTTCAACGCTGCCATATTGTCGTCCCATGTGTTAAAATCCCGCTTGCCGTACCCGTGGGCCACCCTGTTTGCTGAGTTGGCGCGGAAACCTCTCTTCTGCCGACTCAGATTGTCTGTCGGCAGAGCTTGAGAAAGGGCGACAACCAGCAGTCCAACTAGCACCAATGATGTACACCGCGACATGATTGTTTTTTAATATATGGTTTTAGTACAATAACAAACTATTTTGCTAGAAGAATAACAGGCAACGCTGTTAATTTCCTGATAAGACAACGATAACCGGTAGCTTCAGTTTATATTGGACGTCTTCGACTGTTTTTGACGTTTCCTTGGTATCCTCGTTGGTCAGGTGTTAGTGTCTCACCGTTCAATCAGTATTCTGCAACCAAAGATAATAAACAGTTATAGCGTTTCCTTTCTGAGCTGTTCATTGAATGTGTATATTTTGAAAAGAAAAACAGTTACAGGTACATACTCCTTACAGAATCGTCATAGTTAAGAATACTTCAAAATGAACCAAACACAAAAAGTCCACAGTTTCAAACACAGTTTTTAAAATTGATAAGCAGAAACATGGTTCGTGGATTAAAAGATAATTTGCTTTTTTAGAACCAAATCAGAGTATACATAGAAAGAACAAAAAAGATGACAGGACTGTACTAAAATAAGAAAGAAAGTGATAAACTACCAGAAAAAAACCAGAGCTCTTCAAATATTAAACTTAAAGAATATAAATAGCTCTGTAAAATTTCAAACAACAAGACAAACGCAACCTAGCGCATGATATATTGCGAATTCGACGCATTAAAACAAAAAGAGATGTATTTTTTCTTCTTTCTTATGTTTATATTTTCTGAATTTGTACAAGTTTTGCTAATGCTAATAATTATAATATTTTGTCACCTAACATACAAAAATGAACGAGAACGTTTGGAAAATACTACTGAATATGAAGCACCCCATTACATAATAATTTTTGTATTTCTGAAATTAATTATTAGGAAGTTAAAATGCTATTTTAGATTTAGAAAGAAAACAAGTCTGCTGTAGGATTAGACGATATATTACGTATTGATGAAACTTCCTGGTAAATGAATAAAAATTGTACATAATATTTTTTAACTTAGGCTGGAATACGGGTACTTTAATTTACGTACTTATTGGAAATCTTCTATAGTAATACCTATGTTAAAATCAGGTAAGCCCCGGTCAGTTACGTTAAGTTATAGACTAACATCATTGACGTCTCATGTAAAATAATGGAAAATAATATTTGAGAAAGTATGTCATATTATTATATACAAGGGAATAATATACTAGATAATAAGGCTGGTTTTCAAAAAAGGAAGATCAACAATAGATCATTTAGTAAAAACAGCAACTAATATTAAGAGACAATTGCAGGAGGAAAGAGCGTTTTAGCAACATTTTTTGACATTACCAAAGTATACCACAGAATCTGGCATGCAAGACTAATGTACAAAGTAAAATCAAATAAAAGTGGGGCATTTATATTCGTCTAGCTATGAAACTAATATGTTAATTCCACAATGATCTATAGTTTCGCCGATTTTATTTAATATCCTAATTTATGATTTACCAAAGGTATTGAGTAATAAAATATCACTTAATATGTCGATGCCATCGCAATATGAATTAATGTAAAAGTAAAAAAGAAAACATCCTTAATACGAAATTAAATATATTACCAATTTATATCAAAATGAATTAAATAATATAAGTCATTTTGTTAATCAGAGTGGTTTTCAATTATCAAAAAAACCCAAACCTGGTACTATTTAATCATGGTCAGGAACCTAGACAAGTTCCAAAATTAGAAATTGAAAATAAAGAACACAAGTATGTGTAGCCGGGCGGGCTACAAGGAATTTCTGACCGTTACGATATGTAGGTCTTACTCTGTTCTCTGTTATGTTTACACTAGCTGTATGCAATAATTTGAGATATACTTTTCAGATCCCTTAAAGCAGATAATCGTTAGACGCCGCATAAAATTCTCTATTAGAATATATAAACTTTATTTGTGATTTATGTAGCAATTTTAAAGGAGAGCGTGATGTTTAGAATAGCGCGATGCCTATTACATTGATAAAGACACCGCACTGTTTGCGGACCAGGCTGACAGGCTTACTGTTGGCTGGCCGCCTCAGCACTTCCCGCCTTGTGTAATTGTAGATTAACCCATGATAAGAACAAAATTGTCGATGATGGCGATAGCAAAGATTTTCCACTGTAACACCTTAAGTGTGATATTTTCCGATGCCTTAGTTCATTCTCTAATAGTATATATTTAAATTAAATATTAGTTTTATAGGGACATACATCGGAAGAGAAACAGAGGAAAAGTTGTAAGAAGAGGTAGGATGTAAATTATTGTTGTTGTGTTAGGTGTTTGCTATTTTAGTCAGTCATAGTCGGAACCCAGAATAGTAACCATGTCATATTATATATTTTTGGAAAGAGGAGAGGTTGTTCTTTCTTTGTCATTATTATTATTATTATTATTATTATTATTATTATTATTATTATTATTATTATTATTATTATTATTATTATTTTTATTATTATTATTTATAATTGTATTAAATTAAAGAGTTTGTACGAGTTTAGGCTCGTGACATTCCTAAAAGCAGCAGCCAACTCCCTCTTAAATTGCGTATTATTTTATTTCGTAGCAGATAGGTCCGAGATTATTATATTAGTAGAAAGGTCGTATTTCCGCGTTTCCGCCCATATATAATTTGTGTAGTGTTCGTTGGCGTTTCAAGCCTGATATGTAAAATAAAGGTTAACAACTAAAACAAATTACCGAGAGAGACGAACATTCTATGGCGCGGAGCGCGCGTTAAACCTCAGGTTCAGTACGGTCCGCGCGTATACATAAAAGCTCGGACGTGCAAATATTTTGGGACACACTCGAACACACTCGGAGAGAGCAAGAGAAAAAAGACAGAGGACTGGAGCACGCAGAAAGAGAACAAGAGAACGGGAGAACGAGTCAGACACACAGAGAGGGCAGAATATAGCTGTACGAGCATTGCCTGTTGCGCTCTCTTAGTATGATGCACTTCGAGAATAAAACTTTCAACGATCATCAACGAACTGGCGTTGGGAAGAGAGAGAGAGAGAGAATGTGTGAGAATTCTTCTTCACCCTAGCCTCCATCACTGTATCATCTTCTCTCCAACCACCAACACCACTACATATGTAAAAGAGGTTAAAATTTTTAAACGTTCATCTAACACATAAACTGCATTGGAAACGACATATAGGCTATATAATAACAAAAGGCTTTCAAAAGCTATAATCTATTGAAAAATATTAATAAACAAGCTTGGGGACAAGATGTAAAAATGCTGATTCATATAGCCAGTGCTTTAGTGTGATCCAAATTAGTTCTTTTATTTTAAGTCTATTCATTTGTTCAATGATTTTAGACATTCACGACAGTACAAACATGTAATCAAAAGCAAACTCGCACACACACAAACACACACACACAAACACACACAAATATACATACATATATAAAGACATACACATACACATATGCACAAATAAATGTTAAAAATGTTTCTTAAATCAGAATAATCCTGGCTATTTTTCTATTATTATCTTGTACAATATATTATTAATTTCATCAGTGTTTTTTTAGCATAAATTCAAATCCAAATTAACATACGGGCAGGATCCGTATTTTTCAGCCCCTAAATGCGATTCCAAAGTATTACAAAGATTAGATTGTATAGCAATACAATTAGCATTAAGGGTCCAAGTTCATACATAAAACTACAGAAGCCTATAAACTTGCGGGGATTATCCTCCTTAATGAATGGCGAATGGTGTCATGTACCAAATACATAGTAAGAGCAAATGCATGCAGTTAATACAGTACTGACGAAGAACTGTTAATACGATTTGATCTAGATATTCCCAAACTCGATCATAAAGGTGTACTCTGGTAAAACAATAAGAACATTTACAAAAGATTTCATTCAAACTTACTTAAAACATACTGAACGTTTATATACATATATTATTTCAGCAGTATATATGTGGTAACTAGAAAAAGCTAAATATGACATTGATACTATAATCAAAATAAGAACCACAACCATTTGCTTATTACAGTTGAAGTTCGACACCACACACATGAGAGGAAACCTAAAAATATATAATGATGGAGCTGAAGCAACAGCAGAGTTCGTAATGTCGGATTTAAATATATCAGAATAATATTATTTAGGGAGATAGGACATTCAATATTCACTGCTGAATTAATTGCAATATTAATGGCTCTATCCTATCCTATCCTGTCTCGTAACCCGGAGGTCGCAGGGGCACCACAGATGATCGTTTAACCAGCATATTCCATCTTTCTCTGTCCTCAGAATGGCTCTAAATACCTAAATATTTAAAACAAATTGTGAATATATTCAGTGTGATTTTATGCGTAGATTTTATGTCAGTTTTACTAGCACTGAATTCAGATAATCTTGGTGAAAGGAAAGAAATTATTTCGGAAAGTACAAATATTTTTCGCAATTTGATAACTAATGACACTCGGGTGACTTTTGCTGTATTTTTTCACATTGTGGGTTCCTTTATAATGATTGGGCTGATCGGGCTGCAAAACGTGGTGCTTCAAATATTAATTCTCAAACAATAACATTACCGTTGTCTTCTAAAGAAATTCAAAACTCTATATAGAAGAAAATACATTTGTAAAAAAGATTACACTTAAGTATAACTACATGTATGATAAACTTTGTGGATTGCTAGATCAGTTTCAAGCATGGCATGAAGAATACTATTAAACTCAATTAAAACAAAATATTGTGAAAATGCGAAATGCATATGCGGCCAATCTATATCTTGAAACCATGTAATATTTCAATGCAGCGATATTTGTCCATTTTTGCCAACTGACGTTCATGTTATCATTGTAAGCATTAGATTAGCAATTAGGTATTTTATATGTATGTGTGCGTCTAGGTGCGAATGTGTGTGACTGCGTGCATACATGTACGTCTTATCATCTCGATGAAGAAGACGTTAATAAAACAACCAACCAACAAACCAACCTACATATTGTTTTCTTCGAAGGTCATTTAAAAATGTAATGGCAATTCCAATAATGTTACAGGATATTTTCAGTTTCTTATAGTTTACTTGGACTGGTTATCGTAAGATGTTAATTTGTTTTGCCTGGTCTTCGAACTATGGTAAAGTTTCAAAACAAATAGCTTGCCTCCACATCAGATTTGATCTGCTTTGCCGAATTAGTTTTAATAAATCGAAATAATTTTTAGAAGGTCAGGCAGGAATTGGATTGTTCAGTCCAAACAATAACAATAAAAGTAGCTTTCCCACACATCATCATCATCTCTCTCTCTCTCTCTCTCTCTCTCTCTCTCTCTCTCTCTCTCTCTCTCTCTCTCTCTCTCTCTCTCTCTTAAAGATTTGCAACAAAACTGTTGAAGAAGTACAATGCCATCATAAACTTCTTGGCGTGACATTAGACAGTAATTTATCTTGGTTGCAACATATTTTAACTGTTAGTAGAACTATTTCCAGAAGGATTTATCAATTATTAAGGATTAAACATTACTTAAATCTCCAGTTTCGTAAACTATTCAATTTGGGACATATTCAACCATTTATTGATTATTCTTCAACTATTTGGGATTCTGCTGGTAGCAATGCCAGAAGCCTTTATTTAAGATTCACAAACGTGCAATTAAAATCGTTATTACTTAAAACAAAATCTCTCTGAATGATTACACACAGATCAACATACTACTTCTTGCCAACCGATTAAAATTTAATAAAGGAATTTTCATGCACAAGATCCTTTCTGATAATACACCCTCCTATCATTCTTCTCTTTTTTCTAGGAAAACTGCCAGATTTTCAACCAAACTAAATATCACATTTTCAAGAATTGATCTGTTTAAAACCAGTCTGTCGTATTCAGGTTCCACTTTATGGAATAACTTTTTAGAAGTTCTCCGCAGTGCAGTCACTAAATACACATCCTTTAGAAACCATCTTTTACAGCACATTAAAATTAATTGCAAAAGTTCAACATTCATAACTTTAATTAGATTGTTTTACATAAGTTGTGTGTGCGTGTGTATTAGTGTGTGTGAGTGCGCGCGCACGCAGATCTTGATTATATTGTTACTAGTTTATGATGTTATTGTTATGAAGTTAGGCTATTTTGTTATACTAATTGTTATTGTTACAAGCCCCAAGGGCAAGATGTAAAAAAGCACACCAAGTGCTTAATCTTTTACCCTTGTTAAATAAAATTGTTATCATATTTAATATTCTCCCCACCTCTCTCTCTCTCTCTCTCTCTCTCTCTCTCACACACACACACACATGCGCGAAAGAAGAAGAAGAAAAAGAAGAAGTAGTACTTTTTCATAGTTTGCTTGACTAACGCGATGTGTTTATTTCTTTAAATGATAATTATAATTTATATACTACGGTACAGTTTCAAAATAAAGATCTGCCTCCATGTTAGGTTTGATCTACGTCGCTGAATTTGTTTTAATAAAACGAACAGGTACCAAAGATAGCAATAATCAATGATCCGTTTGATGCATCTTCATCAATTTTTTTAAAAAATGGGAATCGATTGAACGAGATCTGCGCGATTTTCCTCTCATACTCCTCTCACTCTTCCCCCCTTTCTTGTTTTTTCTTTGTGTAATGCAATATCTTACATGTAGCTGTTGCAATCGACAGAAGAAAAATGTTCATCAGGAAAGTGGCCAGTCCTAAGTCTGAATACATGGACAAGATGATGGGCTTGAGAGGTCGTCACGCATTGAAATGAGAGAGAGAGAGAGAGAGAGAGAGAGAGAGAGAGAGAGAGAGAGAGAGAGAGAGAGAGAGAGAGACAGAGATAGAGAGAGGGAGAGAGTGACAGAGAAAGGGATGTCCATGATATCGCAGTTTCTTAACCCATCAAACAGCAATTGTCAATCTGTAACACACTTCCAACCAAAGCAGTTCGGCACATTCTATTGAGGCTTTCTCCTGGCGCTAACATAATCCAAAATAAACGCAGCTAATGCACAAGTGGTGTTTTCAAAATGTATAATTTCCCACATGTCACACTGACATGGCAATGTTGATTAAAACTACACCCAATGATGTAAACCGCGTCTAGACGCACGTTCGTGTTCCGGAACATGAAAAGAATATTTCGTCGATTAAGGGAAGAGTATATAGTCTAGTAACTTATATCTTTGGAAAAAGGAGAGAGCGAGATATACAGATGTACAAACACACATACAGGCAGACAGAAATTATTAAATCATTATGAAACAAAACAGATTTATCACAATATTATAACTCCGATAGAGCAATGCCATGAAATTATTTGTCCGTGCAATAACAGAAAAAAAAGATATGGTCTCGTTGTTGATGTAAAAACGTGATTTCACGTCATTTCTGTGCTGGGACAAGTTTACCTCGTAAAAGATAAATCTCCTTTTCGATTTGTTCTGGAAACACGTTTTATTAATTTAAAGACGAATCTCCTGCTCTTCCCGCACTTTTACTCTTAACTCTCTCTCCAGACCATGAAGTGCAAATGGGTTGGAACAGCAACCTACTTCACCACAACATAACAAAACCTTAAAATAAAATGAAATGAAATAAAGTAAGTAAGCCAATCAGTCAGTGAGTCAGTCAATAAAAAAATTAATGAAATGAAAAAAAAAACACAAATAAAAGTCGGCTGATATAGAACGCTGTATATTCATTGTTTCAATTAACATAACTTGCTTCTCCTGCATAATGTGTGAGTAATATGTGTGGACGTTCAGCAATGAGTAGCAGTCTACGACAGCAAATGAATCAAGGTGTTATACAGATTGTGGCCCAAGAGGAAGAAAAATATATTTTAATTGCGCACAATAAAAAACACAGTCAATAAGTACTCTTTTGCATCCTGAGGATACATGGGCGGTTTATGGTTGTGAATTCTGTTATAGTCATTTGATTTTTCAATATTTAAGTCTGACTGGAAATTCGATTTATGATTTACGAAACTGACGCTGCAGAAAGTAAATTGAATAGTTGGCCTTTGAAAGAGTTTAAGACTCGACGTGCTGTGAAGTTTTATTCAATTGAACCTAGTTTTTGTCACCTTCAGGAATTTACCTGCCATTTCGCTGTAAAACGGACACTGAATTTGACGGCAGAAGGTTGCACGCCATTGAAGAAGATAGTATAGTGGCGGCGTATATCCTCTATGGAAAACTCTTTGACATGAAAATTAAAAGGCAAACTGTCCTTTGCAGAAGCAGCAAGTGCAAGCAGAAGATAAAATAACGTGAATCTATCGAGGTAAAGCTCCCATACACAGTGATTTAGAACAATTGGATGCAGACAATCAACAATTATCTTCAAAAGAAATTCCCCACAGTTAATTGTGTCAGTTCTCTTTCTTCAACAACGACGCCGTTAGATGCTCAACACGCACGCACACACACACAACTGCGAATCCTACACAGTGGTCCGAATCTGCCAATTCTTCATGAAAACAGCTGTGAATCCTTTATACAATATGAGTTTCAAATAGGTACACAAAGTCCAAACCTTGACTACAATATTCCTTGTAATTCCTATTCCAGCTCAAGAACTGCTCAAGAGCTGCTCAAGGCGCTGATCGATACAGGATCTAGGTCAAGCCACCGAGGTGCCCAATTGTTGCCTTAGGAGCATCATCTGACGCCCAGATGACTGGGCACAATCCCACAAATCTAAGGTAATATATTTGTATTGGGTTCCTTAAACTGACATGTGGCGTTTTCATCAGATTTAAAAGTCATGCATTATAGGTACACCATCACCGGAGTCTGGAACAATTGCCGTGCACACTACATTATAGTAAACCTACAACTATTCAGATCTTCTGCGCTTTACTCCGTAGCAGGTTAAACTTCACACTGAACCAAAGCTTTGAACCAATACGCACACAATGCGCCACGCAGTATTGCAGGTGATCCAGACTGCGCAAATTATTTTAAAATAATTCAAGTATTCTAACAATCAAAGTACAAATTGGCACACTTCATTGGTTAATAGGATTTCGGATTTGATCTGAGATAAACAGAATAACATTTAGCATCTCGGTGTTTTATAATTCTCGTTTTGTGTCAGTAACGCATCACGCACAAGTGATGCTATTATACTAAGCTTTTTGTTGTTGATAAGGGGAATATATGCATTTGCACATGTATTTTAATGAAGTGAGTGCGATACAGCTAGGGGTTCCAAAGCGTATGCACAGTGATGTATTGCGAGATACTGATCTTAATCATTAAAGTGAGTCTGAGGCAATTTGTTTCCAATTTTAACACGAAATAAGAATGAATGCAGACGAGTTTATAAAAAAATAGTTTATTAGACGAGTTTTTGTTGTTGTTGTTGTTGTTGTAAAATTGTATATTTTACGTGCGGAGAGACGGATAAATAATTAGCTCGTAAAGGCAGTACTACTTATCTCTCCCTAATGTTCCATTTGATTCTTTGGAAGCTTCCGTCTACCTAACAGCAGCACCATTCTATCGTTGCAAACTGACTATTTGGCCTCTATTCCACGACTATCTCCTTAGATCGCATTCACAGCACTAACCCATCTCTCCAATTAACCATGAATAATGCTAGAGCAAAGTATTGTTACAGCACGACATGTTCACTCAAAATTGACATTGTAATCTAGATGCATGGTGCTCCACGTACAAGGTCACTGAGAACAGCGACACAGACTTCGCGGGTGTAGAGGAAAACTATTCTAAGTGACATTTTGACCGAAATTGAGTTTTTCCCATGGTTTAAACAGCCATAGAGGGGGGCAACTTCTGTCAAAATATCAGAACTGTAGCTTAAAAAATGACAGAGTTATAACCCTTGAAAAAAATATTCTATCTTTGTCGTCAGAAAATGTTTGGTGGAAAAGTATCCTATATGGCAGTTAGAGTAGTTTTCCTCTCAAATATTTTCTAATATTATTAGAAAAGGAAGAAGACTATTCTAACTGTGTAAGTTAGAATAGATTTTCTCTCAAAATGTGTCTTTGAAAACGAAGTAAACTATTCTAACTACCTCTTAGAATACCTTTCCTCTCAAAATGGTTTCTTCAAAATTGAAGAAACTATTCTAAGAGTCAGTTAATATACTTTTCCTCTCAAACATTTCTTCCAAAACCCCAAAAATATATTTTAAGTACCGCTTAGAATAATTTTCCTCCCAAACGTCTTTGCTATGAGAACAAGGAAAGTGCCAGTTAGAATACTTTACATCTGAGTGGATTTTTCCATTAGGAGTCCTGCGTGAGAAGCGTGCTCAATATTTTCAGCAATTTTAGTATGAACACTCACTAACGCAAGGTGTACTTTCTGCTCAGTAGCAGAGCTGGTGTGTGTGTTTCTAACAATGTTGTGGCGATTCTAGCCCAAGACAATATTGATAAGGTGAGTTTACATTTTACACAGACGTGTGTCGGTTTGGGTATTTGTATCTTTATATGCATGGGGATGGTGAGAAAGAAATGACAGAGACGACACACTAGTATGCCACCAAAATGTCATTAGGCTAGCCTATGCCGTAATGCTAAAGAATAGTACTAGCAGCGTGTTGCTGTTTGCAAATAACCTAGATCTATGCTGCTTTATTTTCAGATGTTTGTTCGCTTGCTTGTTTCTTTCTTTCTTGCTTGCTTGTTGTTTTTGTCTGATGACATCAGGCAAGCAAGAAAGAAAGAAACAAGTCTGCATCAGCCGTTGGAAAGTGGCGGGGGCCGAGATTAGACCCATTGGCATCCGGGTGTACTCATAGAGGCCCATAGGAGTGACGAAGGCTGTTTTGGGTTGATCTCGGGGGTCCATGGCGATTTGGTGATATTCACTGGCCAGGTCCAACGTGGAGAAGTATTGGGCCCCAACCAGCGCGTCAAAGGACTTAAATGCGAGGTAGCGGATACGCATCACCAACCGTCTTGGCGTTTAGGCGGCGATAGTCGACACATAGCCGCACAGTCCCATCTTTCTTTCGCACAACGACGATTGGTGCCGCGTATGGACTGTGGCTCTCGACGATGTTGTTCTTCTCCAGGAGTCCTGAAGGTCTTGGATTTCCTTCAGCTGGTGAGGTGGGATGCGCCTGTAGGGTTGGGCGACGGGCACTTCGTCTCTCGTCCGCAGTTGATGTTGGACGATGTCCGTGTAGCCCAAATCCAACTCGTTTTGGACAAAGGCTTCTCTGTTCTTGCCTAGGACTTGTTGAAGAAGTTCCCACTGTCTGGTTGTGCCATCGAACGTGGGGCAGGGAATGGTGTTCTTGGTGGTCTGTCCTGATGGTGTTCCGATGGTGACCACGAGTTCATTTACAGTGGCGGTGAATGCCACCTCGTCCTTTCCTTGGACATCCTCTACTGTCTGCAGTGACGCCAGTGGAGTCCGGGCTGGAAGGATGACGTCCATCTCTGAGAGATTGGCCACTCACACGTATCGCTATGAAGCGTCACCGCTGACAAGGGTCGGAACGATCAGCAGACCTCCAGGCAGGGGTTGTGCTAAAGGTGACGCCAGTAGCTGTCGCGTAGGGCGCTGCGTTGAGGTCTTTCGCACAGTGGCTATGGCGAAGGGTGGGACCACTGTTTGTACTGCTGTCTTGGCGATGCCTTGGACCAAGGTGTTGTCATGTCACACTTCTTGGATGGACGCAAACAGGCATTGAGGTAAGCTGGTCGGACTGGCTGTCATCCACTCTCCCAGGACGTTCATCCCGACCAACAAAGGCAGGCGCTTCTTGCGTTTCCTCATGACCGGTTCCGTGGGCTCCCTGACGACCAGGATGGGAATACCAGAAAACGTGGTCCCGTCCAACTGCAGCTCGGCGACCAGGATACCGGAGTAGGGTACCTCTGCGCCGTTTACTGCCCGCAGCTTGAGGTGGGACGACTGAAGGAAAACGTCACCAAGATTCTCGGTGACCCAGGTCTGCGTCACAGTCGTTACCTCGCTGCCCGTGTCGAGGAGAGCTTGCACAGCTCGGCCATTGATGCGTGCGGTTGTCGTGGGGCATTCGCCAATCAGCCTTTTACTGCCCTTGCCCCCTGTTGCCTGTGTTTCGACAACGGGGCTAGCAGTTTCCCTGCTGTCCTCGTGGTGGTTGGACGTGGGGTTGTCTTTGAGGACAGCTCCTCTGGAGGTGGCCCCTTCGGCCGCAAACCCAGCAGACGGCAGTTCTGGTGTCACGTTGAGGAGCCGACTGTGGACGTTGCGTTAGCTGCTGCAGCTGCTCCTTCAGCTCTGCTAGTTGACTCTGCAGAGCCGCCGTTCCTTGGGGGTCGGGCACCGGCGTTGCTGTCTGTTGTTGAGTTGTCACGCTTCCGCTCTGGCCCGCAGGTAGGAGACATCCTCTCCCCTAATGATGCGGCGGAGCTCCCGTCGAAGGTCTTGTGATTTGAGCCCCTCAACGAATTTATCACGCAGCATTTCGTCAGGGATGCTGCCAACCTTTCTTGTATTGGACCGCAGGGCCAGCTGCTGAAGTTGTTGGCCGTACTGCAGCACGGTCTCTCCTGCTCCCTGCTGCCGGCTGTGGAACCTGCTTAAAGTGCTGGTGACTCCCCTCTGGTCGGACACCCAGGGCCTCCTCTGCCGTTTTCACGTCTGCCCGCTGGATGATCTCCTGTCGGGCACAGCCGCGGAGCGATTGAAGCAGCCACTCCATAGCTGTACCACCATCCAGCTGGCAGTGGCCCAGGATTCGCCGCGCCTCCTGTGTGAAGTCCTCGACGTCATTGCCATCCCCCGTGAAGGTTGGAAGTTTGGGGGGGTGGCATCATCCACAACTTCTGCATGGTCGAGGAGGGTGCGTGGGTGGAAGAAATGTCATCTTGCGCCGCCTCTGATGTCCTCTCGTGACTGGATGGGTGATGAGGTGTGGTGTCGCCTCTGTGGGCCCCTCCTTCTTGGATGAGGGTAGTCTCTTCGCTCTCGCTTTCCACTGGTCGGTTCCTGTTGTTTGTTTTTGTTTGTAGATTATAGTCACACGACACTTTCGCATATAGGTGACTACTGGACCGATTTATACTGACACCAGCGGGCCAGTTGTTGGTAAAGGGGAAAATAATATGATCACACGTTGACCAATTCGGGATTCGAACCAGCGACCTTTCGGTTACTAGCAAGACGCTCTTACCAACTGAGCTACCCGGCCCCTCGGTCGGTTCCTCAGCTGCCTTGCCTTCTTATATGCCTTCCTTGGGTTTGTCATCTTTCTTGATCCTGCTCGCAGCGCCAACATTTTTGTAGTGGTGTTGGATGTTGGAGAGAAGATGATAAAGTGATGGAGGCTAGGGTGATGAAGAATTCTCACACATTCTCTCTCTCTCTCTCTCTCTCTCTCTCTCTCTCTCTCTCTCTCTCTCTCTCTCTCTCTCTCTCTCTCTCTCCCCCCCCCCTCCCCCCCCCCCAAAGCCAGTTCGTTGATGACCGTTGAAAGTTTTATTCTCGAAGTGCATCATACTAAGAGAGCGCAACAGGCAATGCTCCATTTGTACTAGATCTAAATAAAAGTCTTTTTGTGTATTAATGCAGTGTAATTTGACCAGTCATGTTCACTTTATCAATGCTATATCATTTTGGTAGCTGCATAACACGTTGTCATTATTTTATTAGTGCACTAATAAAATACATGAGTAGTAGTGGTACAAGAG
The DNA here is from genome assembly GCA_036898135.1 of Oncomelania hupensis. Classification (NCBI taxonomy): domain Eukaryota; kingdom Metazoa; phylum Mollusca; class Gastropoda; order Littorinimorpha; family Pomatiopsidae; genus Oncomelania; species Oncomelania hupensis. Next base: position 61,870,568 of record CM072512.1, on the reverse strand, counting down.
TAGTACATAACGACTTATGTCTAATATGATTTTAATTATTTTATGTTAATGGTACTTTGGAAAATGAAGATAAGGTTTTGTATTTGGTTTGAATAAAATTGGGAACTCGTTTTTGAGGATGAATATACAGTGTTGCTTTCTCGTTCTTTTGTTTGTTACAGAAAACTATTGTAAGTGTATCATGTGTAAGTTGTTTTTTGTGGGTTTTTTCCCTCAGTTTTCAAAATTTTTCGAGAGGAAAAGTATGCTATTTGACTCTTACAATAATTTTCTTTTCTTTCCTTTTCTCAGCAATGGAGGAAAACTATTCTTTCTGACACATAAAATAGTTTTCCATTAATATTTCAACATTTTCAATGGAAAACTATTCTATGTGGCAGATAGAGTAGTTTTACTCATACTATTTTACAGAAGGAAAATATTCTAAGTGGCATTTTTTTTATTTTAACAAGATAGGAAAAGATTTTTGAGAAAAGTATTTTCAAAAACAGACCACGATCCATTTATCTCCTACATATATGGGTTTCAGACCATAAAATTACTTTTTATTGAAATAGGAAGATTTTTTGCTTCTCCTGTAAAATTTCAAAAAAGTCACTTAGAATAGTTTTCCTCTAGACCCGCTAAAAGGACATCTTTACCAGTGGAACTCAGGCCTAGGAGAAATATGTCATCTTCCATTAGAAGACACAACTACCCATTCCACACTGCGTAGCAGAGACTGTCCGAGGCTTAGGTCACCTCTCCGCCGTCTTTGCTGAAGGGTTTAAAGAGGAGATAATGAAAAGAATGCAGGATCAATATGTACAGAAATGGCACTTTGAAATTTACACAAATGAATTATATTATAATTACAGAATATTTAAAGAAAAGCTTGTGTTTGAGGCATATTTGACAGTTCTGCCCGCCAATCTAACTGCTGTTGTAATAAAATTCAAAACCTTAAACCGTAAGCTACCAGTTCATAGAGAACGATTTTTTAAAATCCAAAGATGTGAAAGAATCTGTAATAAATGTGCTCTCAACGGTTTAGGAAATGAGTTTCACTGTATTTTTATATGTCCACATTTTGGTGATGATCGGAAAGAGCTGCTAAAAACGCTTTCTATGTTCGACCCAATGCAAATACAATGTGTAATTTATTTTCAATAAATCATAAGACCGTTCTGCTTAAACTGGCTAAGTTCATTAAAATAATAGTAGATTGTTTCAAAACGTAACATAAATTTAAATTAATAATGACAAATATGTATAATACCCCCATCCGTGTCAATTGCTCCCCCCAGCCCACTTTTATCCCCTCCCTCCACCCCCTAGTCTTGCGAGAGAGTGCTTGTGATTTGTGGTTATGTTGCGTGTAAACATGTAGTGTACTTGCGTGGAATGATAACTAAAGCATGCGTTTATTGCGAATGAAAAAATGCTGGAATGTGAGTGACTAACTTTTATTTTTGTAATATATGTACATACATGTTTGATATTACATTTCCTCTGCTCCATTGTTTTGGTATGTTTCACTTTTATTCATTTTTTTAAATTGCGTCCACGTGCCCCCAAAAGGTTTATGAAAATATAGAGACTTGACGTGTTGCGCAGTGTGCCACCCATTCGTGTCTTCCGCAGTCCCCTTCTCTACCCTATCCCCCATTTCACTCTTACCCTCCTCCATCCCACCCACAGCCATTGATCTCGTCTAATTTGTTGAATGCTTGTTTGAATCAGCAGTCGATGATAACAGGTGTGTGTGTGTGTGTGTGTGTGTGCGTGTGTGTGTGTGTGTGTGCGTGCGTTTAACAATTTCCATAATTATAATGTGAGGACTATCGTTGCAAAATTTATGCGAGAATCCGCTTCCGCGTATTATCTGATTTGCGCATAATTACAGTTCTAGACGAGATAAATTAACATGCCTTGTCTGAGACAACGTGTATCAATATATGTAGATTAATTCTTTTTAAGGTCTCAAATATCTTTAAATTTAATTCTGTTTCTTGATGCAAGCGCAGCCTTCACTCATTTAAACACACACATAAAAAAGCCTTTTAATGTTTTAAATTTATTTATTTTGTTTGTTTTGTTATTATGGTTTTTGAGGGGGGGGGGGGGGAGAGGGAGAGAGAGAGACAGAGAGAGAGGGGGGAGGTAGGATACGGAGCGCATGGGAGAAGGAATGATTTGTGCTGTGGTCACTTCAATATTCATTCTTATTATTGTGTTCTATACATGTTCATCTTATCACGAAATCTAGTTAATTCTACAAATTGGGAAGAGAAAATACGATTTAAATATTCAATTGTACGACTCCGTGTCCTCAAAGTCTTCAAAGACATAACACATATTCATCGTTCAAATCGTATTTTAATATTGATTAGGTAACCAAAATATTCAAAATAAAATAGACGTGAGATAGAGAGAGAGAGAGAGAGAGAGAGAGAGAGAGAGAGAGAGAGAGAGAGAGAGAGAGAGAGAGAGAGAGACAGACAGACAGACAGACAGACAGACAGAGAGCGCGAGGTAGATGTGTGTGTGTGGGGGGAGGGGAGGGGAAAGATGGAGAGACAGACTAACTCACATAACAGTGACCCAGTCAGTTCGTTTTGGGCGATCTATAAACGTGGCATTATCATGAACTGTGTGTTCCATAAACATTCTGAAAGTAATCATTTAATTTACAAATGGCGCCCCATAAGTACGATCTTTTGCGTGTGGACGAAGGATTTCTGGTGCTGTGCGTGCATAGAATTTTGTTTCCGATCCGCCTCTCCTATTCCACCTTTTGTTCCATTTGGGGCTCTAATTCAACCTCACAGTGGAGCACCACAAATCCTGTCTCTTGTACTCGTATACAATACAAATATGTTCTTTGATGTCACAATACACATGTTTTCTGCGCGCTAAGATTCCAAAATTCATAGCACTTTGGCCGACATGTACATCCGAAGCAAGTTAGACCTAAGGAAAAACGACACGAATTCGAAGATAGATAGAAGTATCGAGTTGTCAAAAATAGCTTTAACAGATACTTTTTTCTTATTTTATTGACTAATAACTGTTGTGATCAAAAGAACCACTTGAGACTGTTTTTAATAATTATATAACTATAGTTCATAGACTAGTGCCAGATTGTGTTTTAACAGGCTCGTTTGTACGTGTGAGTGTGTTCTTGTGCGTATGCGTGTGTGCGTGCGTGTGCGCGCACGCGTGTGTGTGTATGTGTGTGTATGCACAGTGCGGTTTGTGTTAATTAGCTTGTGTATAATAAGTGTTCGTGTCCTTGTGCTGTGCTTTGTGGGTTCGGGCACTGAATAGAGTAGACCCAATGTTTCCCGGCGTGTCGTAAGAGGCGACTAACAGGGGTGATGTCAGCACGGCATCACTGGGCGAAAGTCTTCTACACAGAAGTCACCGGCCAGGAAGGAGGAACCTCATGTCACTACAGGTTCAACGACCACGTGGTCGAGGCCAAGGCCAGTCACACTGTATTCGTGGATATCGGCTGTGGCCAACAGCCTGGAGAGGATTGGGCCCTGCCAGGTCTTCCTTGCCCAAGACACACTGCATGATGAATAGAACCATTCGTTCCATACCGGATCGGTCGTCCCCGGGTCACGTCACCAAGGACCGCGCCTTCCGTTGGCCAATAGAACGAAGGTGATAAGTGTGCTACTGATTGACAACCGAGCAAGATCCGCACCAGGAACAACATCGTCATAGGAACCTGGAATGTCAGGACCCTAACTGCGGAAGGAAAATTAGAAGAACTGGCCAACGAGCTGGACCACTATCGATGGAACGTTTTAGATATCAGTGAACTGCGCTGGAAAGATCTAGGTGAAACAACGACCGACAAAGGCCACAAGCTTTATTTCAGCGATAGAGATGATAGGCACAAACGCGGCTTTGGATTCTTGGTCCACAAGAACATTCTAGCCACTGTGATGGGTTGCCGCCCAGTCTCCAGTAGACTTATTACCATCTGTCTAAGAGCAGCCCCTTTCAAAATCACCATCATCCAGGCCTATGCTTCAACATCAGACTATAACGACAGCGAAGTGGAGGATTTCTATGAAAATCTACAGGCTGTCCTTGGCCAAGTGCCGAAGAAGGACATAGTCATAGTGGAAATGGACTGGAATGCCGAGGTTGGCCAAGATACTACCACAAGTGGGGAGACACATGTGGACCCACTGCAACAACGAGACAAATGACAGGGGTCTGAGACTCTTGGAATTTACAATCTAATACTGGCAAACACGCTTGGTCTCCACAAAAAATCCAGACGATGGACATGGCACAGTCCCGGCGGGGAGCATTACAACCAGATCGACTACATCATGGTCAAGAAATGCTTCAGATCAAGCATCAACATTGGCAGGACACGCACTTTTCAAGGAGCAGACATCGGAAGTGACCACGATCTCGTGATGATGGCCTTCCGGCTCCACTTGAAGAGAGTAAACACAGCAAAGTGCACGAGACTGAAGTTCGAACTGGATAAATTGCAAGACCCGGAGGTGGCAGAACTATTTCAGGCCACAATTGGAGGGTAATTTGCACCACTGCTCATTTTTGGGAGCTAGTGAAGTAGATCTAAATGTCAACACCATGACCACCACCTTCAACTCAACTGTGACAGATTCCGCCACGGAGATCCTGGGCAAACACCGGCCAAAAAAGAAAACGTGGATCACACCCGAACTGTTGGATCTGTGTGATAAACGAAGAGATATAAAAAAGAAAAAGAACACCTCACAGGGAGCTGATGCCTACCGAAAAATCAACAATGACATCCGAAAAGGCATGCGCACAGTAAAGGAGAACTGGATAGAAGATTAATGCCAGAAAATAGAGAACAGTCTGAACAAGAAGGCCTACCTACCAGCAACTGACAAGTGTTAAATAGCCCAAGGTCTCCAAGATCCAAAGCAAGTCTGGCATATATGCCTTACAGAAGAGCAAGATGTCTTGGACAGATAGACAGAGTACTGCTCTGACCTTTACAATCACACACCAAACGGAGACCCATCAGTTCCAGCATGTCCCGAAAACAGAGGAGAAGACGAAATTCTCAAAAATCTCCGAGAAGAAGTTGAGGAAGCAGTGCAATCGCTGAAGAAAGGGAAGTCAGCGGGAGTGGACAACATACCCGCAGAACTGCTTCAAGCAGGAGGAGAACAGATGATAGATGCATTCACCATTATCTGTAACAAGATCTGGCAAAGTGGGGAATGGCCTATACCATGGACCCAGTCGCTTGTCATCACTCAGCCATCCCAGCAAAGTCCTCCTGAAAATAATACTAAACAAGTTGAAACCCCAAGCTGAATAAACCATTGCTGAAGAACAAGTAGGACTCAGGGCAGGGCGAAGTAACACTGAACAGATTTTGAACCTCAGAATAATCTGCGAGAAATACCTACAGCACCAACAACATCTATGTCATGTGTTCGTAGACTTCAACCGTAAGAGTGTACAACATCAGCCCTAAAATTATTGAAGTCATCAAAAGCCTGTATGACAAGGCTACCAGTGCAGTCCTCCATAACAGCGCCATCGGAAACTAGTTTAGAACAACAATCGGTGTGCGTCAAGGATGCCTAATTTCTCCAACACTTTTCAACATCATCCTAGAGCGCATCATGTCAGATGCCCTTGCAGATCACGAAGGCACAGTCAGCATAGGAGGTAGAGCAATCTCCATTCTTCGTTTTGCGGATGACATTGAAGGATTGGCTGGAGAGGAACGAGAACTTGGAACAGCAGGTACAGAAGTTTGACACCACTTCCAGAGCCTATGGAATGGACCTAAGTGCAGAGAAGACCAAAATGAGGGCCAACAATACCAATGGCATCAAAATGGACATCAAAGTCCAAGGTCAATCCCTCAACACAGTGCATAGCTTCAAATATTTAGGAGCCATTGTATCAGACAGGATTGCACAAACAACTGATGCACTGGCAAGATTGAAGCCCATTTGGAAAGACAGGACCATCATTCGACATTCCAAGATAAGACTGCTGCGCTCCCTTGTCATCTCCATCTTCCTATACGCTTGCAAAACATGGTCCCTCACAGCAGATCTACAACGAAGAATAAAAAGCATGAGATGAGATGTTACAGAAGACTTCTTAGCACTTCCTATACCCAGCACATCATCAGGCCTTGCAAAGACCATTCTGTAAGGCACCGTGCAAGAAAGCAGAAGAAGAAAGAGACCGAAAAAGAGGTGGGAGGACAACATTCGAGAATGGACTGGTTTGACACTGAGCGAAGCCATGGAGTACGCTGGTTAAACGATCATCTGTGGTGCCCCTACGACCTCCGAATTACGGGCTAGAATAGGATAGGATATTCATTGTGCTCTAGGATCGAAAATCTATAACACTAAAATAAGTTACGTCTTCTAATTTAAATAAATACCTTTAACTCGTAAAATACGGTAATTACCAATATTGAGAAGGAAACAAAAACTGCATCCCGCCATTCTTGTGTACAGCTGCACCCAAAAACACTACTTCTCTTAAAATACTTTCCCAATGTAAATGTGCTTTAGGTTGTGCCTAATTAGGCGCTCGACAACAGGGACATTTTCAACAGATGGATTTGAAGCTAAAATTACATTGCCCAAACCAACACGAAAGTTTAAAGAATTTATTGCTGCTGATAGACCTTAATTGACACACGACATACCAATTACTTTGTTGTTTAAAATCGATTTCCTTTTCTTCTTCAATTTGCCGGGTTGAGTGATTTTCCCTAGAGCAACATCCAGAGAGAGGGAAGGAAAGTCCGAGAGAAGCAGGAGAAGAAGAAGAAGAAGAAGAAGAAGGAGAAGAAGAAGAAGAAGAAGAAGAAGAAGAAGAAGAAGAAGAAGAAGAAGAAGAAGAAGAAGAAGAAGAAGAAGAAGAAGAAGAAGAAGAAGAAGAAGGTAAATCCGAAGAAGAAGAAGAAGAAGAAGAAGAAGAAGAAGTGAGACAGACAGACTGTCAGACAGACAGACAGACAAACAAATACAGTGAGCAGTAAATAAATAGACAGAGAGCAGTAAATAAAATAAAACTGTTTTAACTTAGGACGGACAGTTGCAATGGCGAAGAGAGATAAAACTAATTCCAAGGGAGTCACAGAAAAACTTTGCTTTATCTCGGCAACTTTTCTTTAACTTTTCCTGTTATCTATGCTTTTATATGTGGTCCCACTTCAATATAATCCTACCAACAGTGTGTCCAAAACACACTGCATTCCTTATATCCGTTCCGCACCCGGATTCGAATCGTCCGGTCACAATTTAAACACTAATAACACTATACACAACCTTCATACGTAATGTTTGAGGTCCCTTTGGCGCGCGCGTGATCAACAATAAATTTCTTCCGTGCATCTAGACATAGTTAAGTAGAATTTCGTGCCCGCATACTTTATTTGACGTGGGGGAATGTTAACATCATATTGCCAGATCGTGGTCTTTATCGCTCGTGAAGGTCGAAAGACTGCGTCTTTTGGAATGAGTTTAAATGTATTATTCATATAAATTCAAATTCATTTCAACATTTATGTCCATAGTCTTTTTTCCTTCTAAATACACGTGACTTTTTTTTTAAATTACATTATTTTTTTCCCCTAGTGCTTAAAAAGGGAGTGGATGTCGGTCTGCGATTCAGTGTAGCACTTCTACATTTTCGTCATCATTGTAAAATTGTATATGTTTTTAAAAAAAAATAGTAGCTGATTCCACCTACCACCCCCACTCCTTGCCTCTCTTTCACCGTTCAATGTTTGGCGGGAAATGGGCGATAAGTCAGTGGCAGTCAGTGGCTTCCCCTCCTTTTTTTGGCCCCTGCGCCAAAATGGCGGCGTGTCGTCTGATACGGGCATCTCTTTCTCTCTCTAGTTTGTCACGGTTATCTGATGCTGCACGATGATGCCCTTCTTGCCTATGGCTTGATTGCAGCTCACAGAGGATTCTTCCAGAGGCTTGAGCAGATTAATTTTCTCTTCTCTCCAGATTCATTCCGCATACAGAGTTTCCACTACTGGTAGGGATTGTCTTTCATTGAACAAACTCTAACATAGTGTGTAGATTTCCCCCTCCCTTCCTCCCGTCCTTCAGTCTTTCAGTTTAAGTTTGCAGCTGTATTCGTAAAATGTGCAAAATGTTACTGCAGGCCGCCAGACAATGAATAAAAACGGGTAGGTACTGTTTTAAAAACAGAACTCCGTTACATTACAGACATGGCTGTTGCTTTAGGTCCAGAACTCCGTTGAGGTACAATGGATGCAAAGACCGTAGATACAAATATATAAAGTTGGCACTCGTTGTCAGATTTTCACCTCCGTATTTGCAGACTGGCGATATCCATAGTCAATGTTCATGGAATTGTAAGACAATCCAATGCAGGCCTGCGCTTCTACAGGGTGGGCCATAAAAAGTGTCCACATTTTATTGTGCAATAACTGAGATAGAAATTAATATTTTACAACATGTTTTATTCCACGTAGACAACAATGTTAAAGGTTTTGTTCAAACGAATCTTAGCAAAATCTGTGCATTTTCAGTGTCACAGAATCAATAGTTCATGATGTGCTCAATCCATGCTCCGCGTTGTTGAATAACAGCTGCGAGCCGAACGTTGAAGTTGTCCACAACTCTTGTCAGCATCTCTGCAGGAATGCTTCTGATTTCTCTCCTGATGCTTGCCTTTAGTTCTTCACTTGTTCTTGGATTGTCTGTATACACTCGTTCTTTCAAATAACCCCAAAGAAAATAATCAGCAGGGTTCAAGTCTGGTAAAAAATTCAACGTTCGGCTCGCAGCTGTTATTCAACAACGCGGAGCATGGATTGAGCACATTATGAACTATTGATTCTGTGACTCTGAAAATGCACAGATTTTGCTAAGATTAGTTTGAACAAAACCTTTAACATTGTTGTCTACGTGGAATAAAACATGTTGTAAAATATTAATTTCTATCTCAGTTATTGCACAATAAAATGTGGACACTTTTTATGGCCCACCAATTGCACTATGTTCTACTTGTAATAATATTATCTCTTCGTTCCCATGTAGTGGAGCTATTTAGGCTACTTCGCTTCTTGTCTGCTGGGTAAGAAGTGTTAATAGTAAGGGAGTAAAAAGGATCTGGTCTGAGTCTACCAGTTTTGAATACTGACATCCACGATGGAATGTGCTAAAAAAAACTTAGTGCGGCAAGTCAATCTATCTTTTCTCTACACATTGATCGTCTGATAGAATGCGTTAGGTAAATGATAATACTGAATTTATGGGGGCCAGGTCTTACCCTAACTTTGTTATTTCTCAGAGAAAAGCCTGCCATCAGTACTCCTTATATACCCCCGTTGGGGTACCGGGGGTTTCAGTATAAACAGTATCTCCACTTTCTGGAAATTTAGTGCTTTAAATTCCCACTGTCGCTGTCTTTCTCATTTGCTCTTTCTCATTCCTGCTCTGTTCTATCAATCTGCTATACTATCTTCTTCTTCGCTAGACCAGTCATCTACCTTTTTTCTTGAAAACTCTTCCGGGGCGAGACTCCTTATTTGTGCATGAGGTCTGTTGGATCAGCTTTAAAATATTGGACACTTTCTGCCAGGTGGTCACTAGGGCTTCCTATGATGTTATTATTTAGCAATGTAGGCATTTTATATGTATGTGTTTTGTTGATAATTTATAATGATGTTTGTATTCTATTTTGTTTTTGTAAACTGGGGTTCGATAAATTAGAGTACAGCCTCAGCGTCCCTTGCGTGGGATGTCTTTATTGTAAAGTGACTGGCTGGTGGAGAGCTTTCAGTTTTACCACTAGGGTTGTTTCAGCAGATCTTTTATGCGGATCAGGGGTTGTCCAGTCCTGATTTGGCTCGGAAGAGTCCGCTGGACCTAAAGCAATAATCATGTAATGTAATGAACTCCTTATATGGGTAATCAGCTGTCACATGCCACATCATTCAGGTCTATGCTTGAAACAATCTGTTTCAGGCTTACTCCTTAGAATCATTTTCTCCTCTTAATAAAATATTGAATCTAAATCTGAGTCTGCACCTTTGATCAAAATGCACATCTATTTAAGCAGATACTGAGATAGTCAGCGTTACATAGACACACTGTTTTTATAAAAGTGTTTACTTTAGTACTCGAAAAGTAAGTTGTACTTCAAAGTAATTTTTTCATTTAAAAGATGTGGAAGAATCGTTGAACTATGACTGAAGTATGCCCATTGCCGGACGAAAATTGTATATGTGTGTTTATCTGTCGATGGTGAAGGGAATTGTATTCTGCGAGAATGAGTGGTGCAGTACACGTAGATCAGTGGTTCGGGCTCACTTTACATAATGTTTGGTGAAGCAACGTCGGGACCTGTAAGTACTTGGATAGGTGACGATGCTTGAAAGGCAACCACATCACACACACAACACACAAAAATAAATAAATAAATAAATAAATAAATAAAAGAAACAAGCACCCAACACGTTCCCAAATCCACCCAGCTTTGAATGGATACCTGGCTCTGTTTAGAACCGGGGAAGGTAAAGCAGCGAGGGAGAAGAGATGGGCACCGCCCTCATTAAACTGGGATAGAGAAAAGAGAGGTCTCAAACGCCTCTTTCCCCAACGACCTAAAGGCTAGGGGAACACCTTTACCTTAAGCACTTAAAGGGTTAAGGGCATCACTGAAACCCAACACCAAAGTTCGTATTGCTAGTCAAAGATGGGGAATCTTAAAAACCTTGGAGCGTAAAGTCCATTTCCAGGCATGAAATATTTAAATCAGTAACGTCAAAACATTTTAAGTGGTCGACACAAGTTTGTGTGGGAGTTCAAGTGTAATTTAAAGAAAGAAAGGAAGAGACGATAAAATAGTGCAATTGTCGAAGAAGAAGAAAAAGAGAAGAAAACACATCTTCAATGTGTTGTAAAGTGCGTTTGAACCTGTGACGGTGGGTCTATTGTTACTGGGCTCTGCACAATGGAATGCTAATACCCACTCGTCTTTGTCTGCGGGGATCGGCTAGTATAATCACCTTATGACTAATCTTAATACATTTATAAGGTTAGCTCGATCTGTGTGCGGATAGGGTTATAGAGATAGGAAGAAAGTGGTAAAGATTCACTGACACACTAGCTCACACGGCTATGAAACATAGGTAGTCCAGCCACTTGTTAACAGTAAATATCACACATTTATTTCCTCTACTCTATACATAATTCTATAAACACTCTCTTAACTTAAATGTCCAAATTCACTTCAAATAGTTCGTTTTTTGATGGGTCTATGCTGCTACTGTTCTTAATATTTGCTAAATGTCTCATCATTGGGCTATTTGTTCTGGTTGGCCTAAGGTTGGTTTCAGTAGAATGGACTACCGCACAGTCCTTCTATGTTAGTGTGGGTGCACGCTTTCGGTGTCACTTAACTGCAGTTTGAGGTGTGGTGATGGTGTCTCCTCCTTTGGTGGTAGACTATTGGGCTATCATAGCTCAGTGCTAGATGCTCCACTGCAGGCCGAATGTCAGGGTTGATGCTTAGTGGTCTTCCTCCTGCCTCGGGCCAACGATGCCTCAATCAATCAATCTTTAATTTAATGTCTATTCACACATTTAGGTGATATTAGACACTGAAAATGTAACTTTTAAAACATTTTAACTATTTCAAAACATAATTTCAAAACAAGCAGTCTATAAGAGTCTACCAAAAGGGGATTTAGCAATAACTTTTACGACTGTAACATTTGGATGACACATTTAGGTAATATTATACATTGAAAATGTAACTTTTAAATCACTTTAACTATTTCAAAACATAATTTCAAAACAAACAGGCTATAAGAGTCCAACGATGCCTGCTCGTCTGCAAAATATGAGACGAATTTCTGCAACAACGGGTTTACTAAGGGTGTGCCGAGCGTCTCACTGATGGCACGAACAGCCCTCAGTGATAGTTCCACATATATATATATATATATATATATATATATATATATATATATATATATATATATATATATATATATATATATATATATATATATATATATATATATATATATATATATATGCGACGAACAATCTTCTATGTCCGTGGTCCACTGGATCAATCTCCACTCTAATTCCTATACATATACACATCATGGCTAAACTAAACACATGGAGAAGTAATTAACAATATACATATTCTCCGGTACAGCCACTGGTCTGCAATAATACACATAGGAGAAACAACAGTGGGTCCGTAGTGGATACCTCATGGTAGCGAAACCGGTCGCGTGTCAGCCACGTGGTCCAGCAAAGTTTGACTAACATTCACAATTCTAAACATGGCAAAACTTCACAAAGATAATACAGCAAAAATATCAATAAAGCGTGATGAAACAAAAGATAGATCATTTACATTTTTGACAATGTCAGGATGTGGCTATACTAGGTTGAATTGAATTTCACCCGTCCCTGCTTTAGTCTTCTGCTAGCGATATTTTAGAGCGTTGCTCCGTCTCGTGTGAGAGTTAAGCACAGAATGACTGCCTAGCCTTGCGGTCAGCAAACGCCTGCGAAAACTAGCACTACAAGTGGCGCCTCTAGCGGGTATCTCTGGCCATACGTCAGCTGAATGAGGTCACTGCCTAACTGAGCCAGCGTTAGCGTACACATGCTTAGCACACAACTGATTTGCGTCGTCTGCTTGGCATCGACTTTAATTTACAAAGGCTACAGCAGGCTGAACTATTTAAGGCGAGAAGTCTTAGTGCAGGGTCTAAATAGCCTTCTGTGACAGAACCCAACATCACAATTGTCTATAAAAAGTCTAATTCACACTAAGAGCTTACTATTTACTTAAAAAAAAAAACAACCAACAACAACATATTCAGTGTCTAATATTTGCGAAATTTGACTTTAAACTTCGTGTCCCATTGTTCAAAAAGGTTGATTGAGACCTGAGATAGCTGTAAATGGCTTATCTCCTTTAGAATACAGGCGCTAGCGCAAACAGATAAAACGCAGTCGAGCGTTACCAACATATTCCAAGGTATTGTTATGAATTAACCTAGTGATAAAATTGTAGTGCCTCTGCTTTTTGGGGTAACGCTTGATGATTGTATGAAGGATCCTTTTGCGTGTCTCGTGCCGTGACTTTGTCAGGGAGCTCATATTGTTATACTATCCAATATGAAAGTTTTAAAATTTGAAGTCAGATTCATTTTAATTCAGACTGGTCTCTTTGAGACATGAATTTATGTAATTTTCAAGTTGATCGCGGTAGGAGAATGAACACATGGCGATATAGAGTGTACAGATGTGCGGTATATGTGCGTTCTCGGCGGTTTGTGTTCGATGCTAACATAGGAATCATATCCTTGAACAACTCTTTAAACTAGAAACTGCCTCACAAAAGAACTAAATTTTACCTTCTTTAAATAAGTATAATTTGGTGAACTTATAACATAAAATAAAAATTATAAAAGCATAAAACGTAAAGCCGAAATACTCGTGTCAACTTGGGGTTTTGAATGCGAGGAGTGGCGAGGGTCAACCTCTTCCTTCCAGGACGCGTACTCTGCTGCAAGCAAACTAGACGAGCGTTCTATAGTCTTGCAACGCGTCTCAAAAAGCGCTGGAAGAGACTGATATTCGGATTTTCGGTACTCATCGCTGTTCTTAGCTCACGCGGTTATTTAAACCCCTTCCGCGAACTGTAGTTCCCTGTCATGAATTGGCTAGCTTTAACTCTGCCCAGTGACTATTTAGCCTTGTGTAGTCTTTGTAACAGTAGAGAAGTTAGACTATTACACAGCAGCAATTAAATTACACAGCATACCACACACCGCGAGCCCGACCCACATCGCAGTGAGTCAGCACTTGAGCTTTGAATCGGACCGTTTTAACCAATCAGAGCAGGCTCAGTGGGTAGAGCAGTTTTGAATGTGTCAAAACCTAAGACAGTTTGAATCAGTCGTGTGTGAGACGAGGTAGAGTCAACATCTCCACAGCTAGAGAAATCTCTACACTCATAGACCAGGAAGCAGGACTTAGGAATCTCAGAATTCTATCAAGCCATCACGGGCCTGAACTTGTCAAACAGGTAAATGAACACCCTTCTGTTTCATCGTGATATATTTATATTATTGTTGAAATTATGTTTGTGGAATTTGCTATGCATAAATGTGAATTATTAATCCGAATTTGCGGGACCACGTGGAAGAGCCTACCACGAGGCGAAACACGACCGGTTGCGCCGCCATGTTGTATCCCGTACGGAACCACTGTTGTTTAACTTATATGTATGTTTGCAGACCAGTGGCTGTACCACTGAATGTTTATATTATTATTAATTCTGTATGTGTATAGTTAGACACGATTGATATTTATGTATGTATAGGAATTTAGAGTGAGATTCCAGTGGAACCCGGAAGTAGCAGAATGTTCGTCGCTTATGTATAGAGATGTGGAGCTATCACTGAGGGCTACTTTGGCTTTCAGTGAGACGCTCTGCACAAACCGATTATTCAGGGTTGTGCAGAATTTCGTCTCTTATATTACAGACGAGCAGGCGAGCTATCCCGAGCTATCCCGAGCTATCCTGTGCACCCCACTCCACAGAAACGACTAGTTGGATGAGGAGACTCTACCGCACAAGACGGAAAGAGCTGCCTTGAAAAACCCCCTACAAGACCCCACAGCGTGGCAAGGGAACCCAACTACACAACTACCCAGGTGGACCAGAAGCTACCTCACAGAAGGACTTCGCACGCTCCATCTAGCAGTTAAGTGAACACGCCAAGGTGCACTTAAACTGATCATAACAGGACCACAGTAGTCCAACTCTTCAGAAACTGTAAAACGGACCACAGTAGTCCAACTCTACATGAAATATTATAGAAAGTGCCCGAGGAAGATATAACAGCTGCCTAGACTGTCAGCGATCGAACTATTAGCAGTGACTGAGACTTTTTAAGTTAGATTAGTACTTAGAGAATCTTGTATAGAGTAGAAGAAATAAATGTGTGATTTTAACTGTTATCAAGTGGCTGGACTACATATGATTCATAGCCGTGTGAAAGCTAGTGTGACAGTAATCTTTTACCATTTTTCTATCTATTTCTGTATCCCAACCTTAACACAGAACGAGCTAAACAAATAAATTTATTAAAGTAATTCATAGGGTGACTTACTAGCAGTTCCCACCGAATAAACGTGAGGGTCCATAATTTCATTGTGCAGAGCCCATAAACCCCACGTGACACTTTAATTGGCGAGCCTGCCAGGATCTGTGTAATAGGAATTGGGTATAACCGGACCTAAGTACAATAAAATTAGATAACAGTAGGAGTAGTAGAATAACTTAGAATAGTGTAAGGGTATAACACTGATCAGTTGGGTGCACTATTCTTTAGTTAAAAACTTTTTTGCTTCAATTCTTTTTGTGCCTGTATGTTGCATTGTTCTTTTGCAGGTTTTGCTTAAATAACTGTTGTATGCCATTTGATTCTTGTTTTATTCTATTATTGATTACGAATTTGATTGTCTTTGCATTGTTTTTATTGAATTGCAATATTGCTAGTGTTTTGGTATTCCACGTGATTCAGAGGTTGTTCATAGACACGTTTGGCAATGTCGGACCCAGTGGCCTTGAGATTGCGTTTCAAGGAATTAGGGGAAGCTTTACACTTAGCAGGGGGAGACCTAATTGCGTATATCAATGCAGAGGTAGAGAAACAGGAGGCTAAGGCAGAGAGAGCAGCAGAGAGAGAGGCGAAGAAACTCGAAGCGGCAGAGAGAGCCGCAGAGAGAGAACAGAAAAAAGCAGAACTAGAAGCAGAGCAGAAGAAACTAGCATTAGAAGCAGAGCAAAAGAAATTAGCATTAGAAGCAGAGCAAAAGAAAGCAGAGTTAGAAGCAGCTAGAGAGCAGAAGAAACTAGAGCTAGAGGCAGAAAGAGAACAGAAGAAGGTTGCAGCAGAGAGAGAAGCAGAAGTTAGGAAATGGGAGTATGAGAGGGCAGAAAAAGAAAAAGAGAGGGAAGAAAAGGAAAAAGAAAGACAGCATGAGTTAGAGCTAAGAAGATTGGGATCAGGAGCTTCAAGTTCTTCCTCAACCCCTCCCCACTCAGATCAGCTAGAGGTAGCATCCAACCCTGTACAAGGAATGTCATTTCCACTGGGAACATTCAATGAGAGAGAAGAAGGTCTAGATCTCTATCTGACTAGGTTTGAGCGTCTAGCAACAGAGTACAAACTAGATCCCACTCATTGGTCTTTTAAGCTTAGTCAAGGGCTTAGAGGAAAGGCTTATGACATCTACAGTAAGCTACCGACTGACAGAGTGACTGACTATCTCAAAGTAAAAGAGGCACTCCTAACGGGATTCGAACTGACAGGAGAATGCTACCGGCAAAAGTTCCGCACCAATCGGAGGGTGAAAGGAGAGAGCTATGCGCAGTTCGCGGATCGGTTGTCCACAACGCTGGATAAGTGAATTAGCCAGTCAGCCACGGCTAAGACGTATGATGGACTGACAGAACTGTTAGTATGGGAACAGCTACGGGAAACCATGACCCCCGAGCTGAGAACATTCTCAGTAGAGCAGGGCGCGGAAAGACTAGAAGATCTGGTCAAGGTCGCAGATAGGTACGTGGCCGCCCACGGAGAAGCCAAGAGCTTCAGGCGAGACCTAAAGCCTAACGGGAAAGAGGCACAGAAACGAAGCCCTAACCGGGAAGAGCGCGCCGCGAATAAGCCGAATAACCCCAGACCTGGGCAAAATAAAGGACCCAACACGGAATTCGGGAAAAGAGGTCCTGCAGAACAGAGACGGTATTGTTCGTTCTGCAACAGAAACAATCACTCCACCGCAGAATGTTTCAAGTTGGCCGCACAACGTAGGGAAGAGCGCGAAAGCCGGCCAGCGCACAGAGTTCTAACTCAAAGCAGCGGTAACAAGCCACACACAATCGGAGATCACCCATCGGTGACAGACACGGTCAAGGTCAACGGTAAAGAAGCGAACTGTCTGTATGACACAGGTCTATCATACGACGCGATAGTTAGCGAATCTCTTGTATCGCGCGCGGACTTGACAGACAAGACAGTCGACTTACAAGGAGCAGACTTGACGAAACCGACGACTACTTGCCCAATAGCTTGGATCGAAGTAGAGAGTAGGTACGTCACAGGACGAATCCAAGCAGCTGTTTTACAGAAACCCCTGTATGATCTAGTGCTAGGTTGTAGGTATGTGTTCTTAGGCACGCCCCCTAAAACTGTAGAGATAGCTGCAGTGCAAACCAGGGCCCAAGCTAAAACCCAACCACCCCAGCCCGAGTTCGCTCCGAATCCAGGACTCGAAGAGATCAAAACAGCACAGAAAGAAGACACCTCGATAGCGAAGTGCTTCCAGAAGCTACCCAAGGCGCACACACCCCCGCACAAGGGAGACTTCTACATGGAAGAGGGAGTTCTACATCGACAAGGAGATGGAGATCACACCCAACTAGTACTACCAGCCACCCTTCGAGCCCAAGTACTAGAACTAGGCCACAGCATGCCACTCAGCGGACACATGGGAATTGGAGCCACAGTGCAGAGAATCAGCGCACACTACTATTGGCCAGGAATCACGGAGGATGTCAAGCGCTACGTGAAATCTTGCCACCAATGTCAACGATATTCTCCGCGACATCACACCGTACCAGTTACCTTAGGACCATCGGTAGTAGTCGGCGTACCATTCCAGCAAGTCTCAGTAGACATATTGGGACCACTGCCCATGACCAAGAAGCGGAACAGATTTCTACTCACACTCGTCGACGCATGTACGATGTGGTGCGAAGCAGTCCCGTTGCCAGCGATCGACACCAAGAAGATTGCAGATGCACTCATCGCCATCTTTACCAGAGTCGGATTCCCGGACAGCATTAGAACGGACAACGGATTTCAGTTCACCGGCCGCCTGATGCAAGACGTGTTCGAGTTGATACAAGTTCATCACATTCGCACACCACCATACCACCCCGCCAGCAACGGACAAGTAGAAAGACTGAATGGAACCCTTCTCACCATACTCAGGAAAGTCGCCGACGACAATCCAGAAGCGTGGGACACCTACGTGAATGCGGCACTGTTCGCATACAGAGAAACGCCCCATGCAGCCACAGGCTACACCCCGTCAACATTGCTATTCGGCAGACCTCTAGCCGGACCGCTAGAAGCCCTACGCAGAAGTTGGACGGAGGCCAAGATAGACGACACACCAAGAGGTGCCACCAAGTACGTCGCAGACCTGCAGGAAACCCTCAAAGCAACGTGGAAGAAAGCTGGTGAAGCACTGAAGAAGGCAAGAGCCCGTCAGGCGAAGTACTACAACCGCCACGCGAAGGACAGAGAACTGCACGTCGGCGATCAAGTGCTACTCTTACTTCCAAGTGGAACCAACAAGCTGGACATCGCTTGGAGAGGACCGTACCGGGTGACTGCCAAGAAATCCAAGACAGTCTACCAAGTAGAGGTGAACGGGAGAGCCCGATACCACCACATCAATCTCCTCAAGAAATACACGGACCGACCAGCGACCCCCAGCACTCACAACTTGTTAGCCATCGCCATCGCGGAAGAAGGAGAAAGCATGGAGACCAATGCAGTAGAGTATCCCCTGCACTCCAAGGAAACCTACAAAGACGTGATACTCAACGGAGACCTAGCCGCTACCCAGCGACAGCAAGTACTACAGGTCATTCGACAACATCAGACTGTGCTCACAGACCGACCAGGGAGGACAGACCTCGTCGAAGTAACCTTAACGGTGACCGACCCAACACCCGTCCGCCAGAAGCTCTACCCGATGCCACTGTCGCAACAGCGAGCCATCAAGGAAGAGATAGACACCTTACTGGCAGCCGGAATCATCTCAGAGTCTACCTCACCATACAGCGCAGGCACGGTATTGTTGCGAAAACCCAACGGAGAGCACCGACTGTGCATCGACTTCAGACTCCTGAATGCCGTAACGCAATTCCAGCCAGAGCCACTCCCGGACCAGACAGACCTATTTGCCAAGCTACAGCGAGCGAAGTACTTCTCACGCATCGACCCCAGCAAAGGATACTACCAGATACCAGTGCAACCGCAAGTCCGAAAGTACCTAGCGTTCCGCACTATGGAAGGACACTTCGAATTCAACGTACTTCCATTCGGACTCCACAACGCACCCAGCATCTTCAGCGCCATGATGCGAAAACTCCTGGCACCCCTGAGCAGCGAGCACCTACATTCGTTTATGGACGACATCCTCATCGCAACACCTACGTGGGAGGAACATGTCACGCTCCTACAACAAATACTCGCCCGCCTCAGAGACACGGGATTGACGGCAAGACCCACCAAATGTCAGATTGGATTCACAGAACTAGAATTTCTGGGACACACCATCAGTCAAGGAAGCCTGCGACCGGTAGAAAAGACAGTGAAACGCCTACTCGACGCTCCTAGGCCCAAGACAAAGAAGGAAGTGCAGTCGTTTCTAGGACTCTGCGGCTTCTACCAGAAGTTCATCCCCAACTACAACAGCATCGCCGTACCTCTGACAAATGGAACCCGGAAAATCGCCCCGGACAAAGTAGTTTGGACAGCGGAATGTGAGACAGCATTCCAAACACTCAAGGACAGAATGACATCGGCGCCAGTACTCCACCTACCCGATTTGACTCAGCCATTCGTTCTTCGCACCGACGCAAGCGACTTAGGCCTCGGAGCAGTACTGCTACAGCGCGACCCCAAGAATGCAGAGACGCTATTCCCTGTCGCCTACGCCAGCAGAAAATTGAGACCCGCCGAGACCCACTACGCCACGTCGGAGAAAGAATGTCTTGGACTAGTCTGGGCCATACAGAAATTCCAACTCTACCTGTATGGGACCCACTTCACAGTTCAGGTGGACCACCAACCACTATCGTTCCGGGCAGCCTCCAAGTCTTTGAACTCTCGCCTGATGCGATGGGCACTCACCCTTCAGGCGTACTCATTCCAAATCGAGTACATCCCCGGCAAAGAGAACCACGGAGCCGACTACCTCAGTCGCCATCTCGTGGAGGACACAGCAGCTGTCGCCCACCCAACACAACTAAGGGCCACAGCACCAGAATTCGTCCCCGTCCAGTAAAACCCTGTCACTAGTGTCCGTAGCTACCTGGCACAGCATTGCAGCTCAGGTAGAGCAACTTACTTAGTTGGTAAATAGGACCCTAGGATAGTGCAGTGTTAAACTAGGCTCTGTAGTAGAAAAAGGTCGAATCCAGTAGTCATCGCCTTTTTTCAGTTGAGGGAGCCTGTCATGAATTGGCTAGCTTTAACTCTGCCCAGTGACTATTTAGCCTTGTGTAGTCTTTGTAACAGTAGAGAAGTTAGACTATTACACAGCAGCAATTAAATTACACAGCATACCACACACCGCGAGCCCGACCCACATCGCAGTGAGTCAGCACTTGAGCTTTGAATCGGACCGTTTTAACCAATCAGAGCAGGCTCAGTGGGTAGAGCAGTTTTGAATGTGTCAAAACCTAAGACAGTTTGAATCAGTCGTGTGTGAGACGAGGTAGAGTCAACATCTCCACAGCTAGAGAAATCTCTACACTCATAGACCAGGAAGCAGGACTTAGGAATCTCAGAATTCTATCAAGCCATCACGGGCCTGAACTTGTCAAACAGGTAAATGAACACCCTTCTGTTTCATCGTGATATATTTATATTATTGTTGAAATTATGTTTGTGGAATTTGCTATGCATAAATGTGAATTATTAATCCGAATTTGCGGGACCACGTGGAAGAGCCTACCACGAGGCGAAACACGACCGGTTGCGCCGCCATGTTGTATCCCGTACGGAACCACTGTTGTTTAACTTATATGTATGTTTGCAGACCAGTGGCTGTACCACTGAATGTTTATATTATTATTAATTCTGTATGTGTATAGTTAGACACGATTGATATTTATGTATGTATAGGAATTTAGAGTGAGATTCCAGTGGAACCCGGAAGTAGCAGAATGTTCGTCGCTTATGTATAGAGATGTGGAGCTATCACTGAGGGCTACTTTGGCTTTCAGTGAGACGCTCTGCACAAACCGATTATTCAGGGTTGTGCAGAATTTCGTCTCTTATATTACAGACGAGCAGGCGAGCTATCCCGAGCTATCCCGAGCTATCCTGTGCACCCCACTCCATAGAAACGACTAGTTGGATGAGGAGACTCTACCGCACAAGACGGAAAGAGCTGCCTTGAAAAACCCCCTACAAGACCCCACAGCGTGGCAAGGGAACCCAACTACACAACTACCCAGGTGGACCAGAAGCTACCTCACAGAAGGACTTCGCACGCTCCATCTAGCAGTTAAGTGAACACGCCAAGGTGCACTTAAACTGATCATAACAGGACCACAGTAGTCCAACTCTTCAGAAACTGTAAAACGGACCACAGTAGTCCAACTCTACATGAAATATTATAGAAAGTGCCCGAGGAAGATATAACAGCTGCCTAGACTGTCAGCGATCGAACTATTAGCAGTGACTGAGACTTTTTAAGTTAGATTAGTACTTAGAGAATCTTGTATAGAGTAGAAGAAATAAATGTGTGATTTTAACTGTTATCAAGTGGCTGGACTACATATGATTCATAGCCGTGTGAAAGCTAGTGTGACAGTAATCTTTTACCATTTTTCTATCTATTTCTGTATCCCAACCTTAACACAGAACGAGCTAAACAAATAAATTTATTAAAGTAATTCATAGGGTGACTTACTAGCAGTTCCCACCGAATAAACGTGAGGGTCCATAATTCCATTGTGCAGAGCCCATAAACCCCACGTGACATTCCCAACCAGTGATAAGTTCACAGTAGGATAAAAAATTCAAACGAAGCGTGTTTTAATAGTGGTACTCTTTTAACTAAACCAAGCTCAAGAAGTCGACCATGTTATTGCTGCAGATGACAGATAATAGTTAGTACAAGAAAGTTTCAATCAAGATGGCATCTTCAGTCAACGGTTATCTTCAATGAAGGTGGAACTTCCATCGAGATAAAATATAGTTTCACTGTCAGTGACCTTTTTTTTTTAAAGACAGTCGTTGTACACAATAGTAATAATGAAGACAAAAAAAAGAATTGCTTTAAAAATAGAAGTTGATCGTTTGAAAAATTCAAGTTAATAACAATTCTGAGGAAAGAAAAAAACCTTTTTTTAATACATTCTGCTTCGTCTTTCAAAATAAAAGTCGTTGTACTCAATAGTGATGATGATGATGAGAACATTTGAAATAATCTTATAGTAGAGTGGTCGCTTGAATTTATCGTTTTGCATTTGTTCAAAAGTTCTTGAAGTTCAAGACGCCATTAATGTATATGTGCACTTGTTTGTATTTTATAAAGCAGTCTTACTCATTATATTATTGAAGAGAGTAAGGAGAATTCAATTCTTGTCATCATCGTTTGAAATTTAATTTTAAATTGAAAATTAAATATTCTGAAGTCTTAATTGTTAATTTAATTGTGGGAGCAATTGGTTGCCCGCCAAAGTGTCCGTAAGAACAACGACGAGCTTAAAAAGACCATTTAACCGAACATTTCATGAATTAATGTGGGCGCGCGCGCTTGTGTGTGTGTGTGTGTGCTTATGTTTATGTGCGTGTGTTAGCGTGTGTGTGTGCGCGCGGAATTTTGTGGGTGAGTGGACAGGCAAGTAAACGTGATTCCTCTTTGCAATGCTTGTTAACAATATTTGAAAGACACAAACCTATTTTAGAGTCTTTGACAAAGAGTCCATTGTTCATATTTGGGATGAAGCAAACCTGTTAAGTTGATTGTGTTGTGTTTTTTTCTCAATAAACATCTTACAATGATCCCATCTCCCCCCAATATCCACTTTCCTCTCTCTCTCTCTTTCACACACACACACACACACACTCACACACACACACACACACACACAAACTTGTTTAGTTTGCGTTGCTATGACTTTCATGAAATGCCACATAATTATGTTGTGTTGACAGTGGTTCATATTTAGCCCGCCCCCCCTTTTTTATTATTTAAAAAGTACCTTTAAGTGATCTAACGCTAATCCTAACCAATACCCTTTTCTTACCCTAACCCTAACTCTAAAGGTTCATTGATTTGACGTCAGCATCACAGGGTCCTTCCAAAAAAACCCTATGTTGATTCTCAAGTGTATGTCACAAGAACGCCGTTTAAACATGCTCACACACACACACCTACACACACACACACAAACATTCTCTCTCTCTCTCTCTCTCTCTCTCTCTCTCTCTCTCTCTCTCTCTCTCTCATTGGCCCTATTTCAGTCAAATGGACAATGGTTTCGAGAACAGGAATATCTGCATTGACTTTTAGGGAAGGGAAACTCAATGGCAACGATAAACAGGTACTAGGTGACAACGATTCAGAGAATGAGAGGCTTTGTATTACGCAGTTGTTTACCCATATTTGTTATTTGATCGTACGGTCGTGTCCCCAAACAAGTGTCGTGTTGTCCACACGAAACACCGAAGCAGAAAATCAGCTTTACAGTATGCACATTTCTCGTAAATATCTTCTCCAATGACATTATACACATGTCTCTTTAATACATTTTCCCTTGTGGAAGAGGAAATAACGACAAAGTTTATGTTATTTGCTGTTCCCGTAACACCATCAGCTACGACCATAAACAATCATGTGTACGCACTTTCTTCGGTCGGAGATCAAATGTCATCTGCATGCATCCTGTTTGCAATGGTAAAGAGCGAAAACATAACACTACAACTTCTTATAACTGACGTTTCTGTGTAGAAACAAAAAGAGAGAGGCGACTTTGGAACAGTTAGTTGTTAAGAGTGCTTTCTAGAACGTTCTTTAAATAGGGCCCGTGCAGTCTTTTTTTTTAAATGCCGTAATTATTAGCTACCATCTCACCACGTTTAAACGAAATAAATATTCCACGAATCTTATGCTAGTTGCTCAGTGTCGGTTAGTCAGTTGAATGTATAAACAATGCACAGAGAAGTGAATTAACGTACTGTGTTTTGGAAAAATATATTGCATTCTGTATGGAATGTCCTTTGTTACCACTGCTATGTAAATGTACATGTAATTGGACTATGAGAAAACGATCACTGGTTTTTTGCTTATTCATTTAAAGAAAACCAAAGAGAGCCCCTATCCCCCACTTTAATCCCACGTAATTTGAATTAAAACTTTGCATTTGGTTTCGCAATCGCAAAGGGTGGTGAAATTAAATATCATGCCCTCCAAAACAGAAAAAATATAACTCCTCTTTAAAAAAAAGTTTTTCTATGATTAATACACTTTTTAAATATCTCAGTAATATTGCATGTTAATAGCTTTCCCGTGACGACTGGAACACTTTTTAACATCATACCATCTTGGTTTTTTTAATAACGAGGTGAAGGACAAAGGAGGTCCAGATTGCGCTACATCAATACAAACATGTATGAATGCCTCTGACGGATTCAGTTACACAACGTCAACAGACCAGGAGCGCGCAACGCTCATAAAGAAGAAAGCTGATTACATCTCGTCAGAAATGACAAAACTGTTTTCCTGCTTTTGCCCATAACCATGCAGCAGTCGCCCGTATCTGAATATGGGAGATGCCGAAGTAGATAATAATAGATAGAGACGAACTGGATAGAAAGCGAGGCTCTCAAACATCCAGATACAGGCGCCATGTGCCATGGCGTCTCTCTCTCTCTCTCTCTCTCTCTCTCTCTCTCTCTCTCTCTCTCTCTCTCTCTCTCTCTCTCTCTCTCTCTCTCTCTCTCTCTCTCTCTCTCTCTCTCTCTCTCTCTCTCTCTCTCTCTCCCTCTCTCTTTCTCAATAACATAACTGGAGAGTACCAAGCTGGCTTTACGAATGGGTATTCAACTGTTGAAAATATATTTACTTTGTGTCTTGTATTCAAAAACAGTTTAATGTTGATGGTAATAAAAAGTTGTCCGTAGCCTTTATTGATTTTGAAAAAGCTTTTGACTCTTTAAACAGAAATATTTTGTGGCCGATTCTGTTCAAGTGTGAGATTCTTGGTAAGCTGTTTCTGTGTATTCCCAAACTGACCCAACAGACCTCATACACGAATAAGGGGTTTTGGAAGTTTTCAAGAAAAAAAGGTAGGTGACTGGTCTAGCGAAGAAGAAGATAGTATAGTAGATTGATATAACAGAGTAGGAATAAGAAAGAACAAAGGAGAAAGACAGCGACAGTGGAAATTTGAAGCACATGGGACCATCAGTCTACATTCTAAGGTAAAGCTGCTGCTCTCCCTTGTCATCTCCATCTTCTTACACGCTTGCGAAACATGGACCCTCACAGCAGATCTCCAACGAAGAATACAAAGCATGGAGATGAGCTGCTAGAGAAGACTTCTGGGCATTTCCTATACCCAGCACATCACCAACAACAAATAAGTCCGACGGACCATCACACAAGCCATTGGGCAACACGATGAGCTGCTCACAGTGGTGAAGAAACGGAAACTCCGATGGTATGGCCACGTCACCAGAGCATCAGGCCTTGCAAAGACCATTCTGCAAAACACGGCGCAAGGAGGCAGAAAAAGAGGGAGAAAGAAAAAGAGGTGGGAGGACAACATTCAAGAATGGACTGGCTTGACACTGAGCAAAGCCATGAGGGTGGCTGAGGACAGAGAAAGCTGGAGTACACTGGTTAAACGATCATCTGTGGTGCCCCAACGACCTTTGAGTTACGGGATAGGATAGGATAGGATAGGAAATTTCCAGAAAGTGTCTTTGATGTCTTCACTTCTCTAAATGCAAATATTCACGCGGTCTATGGAGAATAAAATCTTGAAATGAACGAGAGCGTGCACGCGTGCATGTAGCACACACATAATCTATAATGTGCGTCTGATGTTATCATCAAATTTTATTACCGGTGGCGGTTGGGTATCCGCCTGGTCCGGCAAAAAAAGACCGCTCTCTCGGGAAGGGCGGCAGCTTCGTCATTTAACAAGTAGACAGATCGAATTCGGGCTATTGTGTCTGCTTCTGCATCTGTTTACAGCCTGGAAAATACCTATTTGCAGTCAATCACTGAAGGGCAAATGCAGACACCAAAGGAACTGATAACTTATTTGTCCTACTGAGGATGTTTTCTTTGTACACTGAAAAGTGTTGTGCTCAGTAGTCTGGGAGTCAGACGATGCACCCAAAGGTTGCAAATGGGTCTTCCGGCGGCTTGAATTAGATCTTGTATCAGCAAGCGCATTGAGCAGCTCTTAAGCTGGTAAAGCTCATAAGAACGATTCAATAAAAAAAATAAATAAGTGCGAGGCAGCATCTAACACCATATGCAGTCGACCTCAGAATCACTGAAGGGAAGAAAATACCAGTGTGCAGTCAGTTGCGGAAGCATTTAAGAGCAAGCCATGTCTGGAACTACTCATAATGTAGGAGCATTCAAGATGTGTTTCTGTACCTTTTGACTCTCTCTGAAACCTCTTGACCCTGATATCTTTTGCCCTGCGACTGTAATCCCTTGTTGCTTCAGAATGATGAGGCCGGTAGGAAAGTCTCAGAGGCAGGCGGTTGGCTGTTTTGAACGAATTTATGTCCATGGAATTACTCAGAGCGCCACATGGTAGCACGTGTTCATCTTGAGCAAGGCGAGTTCGATTCTGACTTCTGCAAACCACTTTATGTATGGTGAGCCTGGCTGAGAGGGTCTTGAGCATCTCTTTTCCATATTAATTTTCATAGTCAGAGCAACCTAAATCTTATCCGCCAACTCTTGAGACACGAGCTGGACGCTCTTGGTGCCGAGCTACTAGCTTCATGGTTCCTTGTTAGACCTCCACCCCTGTCTCCACCCCACCCCCAAATCCCCTTGCTTCACAACCACAGCAATTGTATCCACACACACATTCAAAAGAATCATTATTCAATATTTGAACATACTTTGGTTCTTTTCGTACTAAAAGCAACGAGGTTTTAAACAAAACCTGTCCTCTGATCCCAGCAGGAAGAGCTACCATACACAACATTTTTATGTTGCAACTGCGTCCGAAACCAAATTAAACAATTAACATGTGTGTGATGATATTCTGGGGAAGATACGTTTACCTTACTAGGGGAGTAAGACTTGTAGATAGATGGGGCGTTAGGCTACCTCTATCAGCCGTTCTTTTGCCAGAATTCCAATGCATTGTGAGAGACTAATCACTGTGCTTGGTCACATAAAATTTATATTTGTTCTTGGGTTTCAAAGTATTATTTGGCTCACTTTAAGAAATCCTTATTACTAATCAAAGGATTAGTTTACTTGGTCTCAAGAGAAGAAAAACTAGTAGACACACAACAATACAAATAGAATGACACCAGTCGTATGTATGTGATTTAAACTTGTATATAGTCAACACACATTCTAACATTACGCCATTTAAATATAAATCAATAACTATAATTGTTCAATGTGGTGGGTAATTTCTTTAGCAGTTCTTCATCACTTGCTAAGCTGTTCTAATAATGTTATTGTTTTCGTAGTCTAATAATATTGTTCTGGTGGTCAACTACGGGTCCGAGGGGGTTAGAGCTCAGTTGGCATTTGAGGGAGACTTAGCTTGATCGCTGCTGCGTGTGCTTGAGTCCGTCGATCAAGTTGAGGGTTCTTGCCTCGCAGGATGATCGGGTGAGTCGTGTAGCTACGGGGTTGGATGTGGCGAGGTAGATTCTAGATGATCTGTTTCTCTTCCACGGGAGCAAGCGTCATGCGTTGACTCCACAAACCGTCCCAGAGCTGAACTGTAAAATTCAGAACTCTGGCTAGAATATTCTATTCAGATATGGGTATGCGGTACCACCTGCTAAGAGTCTATAGCATCAGACACCTGCCGAGTTTCCCATATGCACACTTCGATCCGAATCTTAAGGCTAAGATATATCAACCAACATGCTTGTTGTTGTTGTTGTATCAAATTTTATTCATCAGATTAACATAAGTTTACAGTTTAACCAACATGCACAACGTGTCAGAAACAATAATCGGTTTCTGTAAATTTATATATAACATGAACATACTAATACATGGCAATCAATATAATATATGTAAACATACACTATCAAAACTACTAGTGTTAACTTACTTCTAGTCTCTGGGAATCATGAAACCGTCTCTAGTCTTATCACTTTTCTTGATGAGGCTAAGGCTTTCTGGTTCACTGCAGTCTGTTCCTTTTACCCTCGTGGCTTCGTACTTCGTATTCGACTGACGAGCAAGAGTTTAGGGTCCGGGGATATGCAGGGGGTTCTACGTCCTCTGACCAATCGTTTAATTCTTGTTTCTAATTAATCTCGTTCCTACGGGAGTACATTTGAATCTTCTTTTTGGAAATTCCTCTTACCTGTTCTACTTGGGAGACACGCTCAGTTATGTCTGGACTTTAGCGTGTCAGAGACGCAACAGGGTAGATCCAATAGAGATATGAGTCGCATAGGCTACTTATCGCTCAAGAGACCCTGGTCATATTAGCTGAGTAAGCTACTTAACATTCTTGGTTTACGAGGTCTGCTGGATTGTCTCGGGAGCAAACGGTTCAAGAATGTTACTTAAACACATGTGAACTTCTTTTTAGATAACTAGTACTTTAACGTCAAGTTTTATTGAATATCGCTATTGTTTATTATTGTTTATCGCTAAGTTAATTTACCACATTTTCCGGCAACATTTCTGCTGTTACATAGTGCAGACATAATTTCACGTAATCTTGAGCATCAAAGTCGGTCGAGGTATGCACATATGTTGTATTTAGTCTGTGCTTTTATAAATAATGTCCGTATATCTGAATGTCAAAGACAGCTGAACATACGCATAAAACGTAGCATAAAACCTTTTAGCTATAACATGCTTGATAGACCACTGACAATCCGCTTTTTGTTGCTGTTATACGTGTGTTTCACGCTTTGTTCCCAAAATAGAAAGCAATTCAAGCTTGGTTAGCTTTATGCATCTCAGATACTCTGTGTGAGACAGAAAATTATTAATGGATTCGTTCTGTCATCATTAATGTCATTGTTTCACCAAAAACGGTGTTTACCTCCCTGTTAAAATATTCAACTTGATGCACGATCAATTAGGTAACATCAACAAAAACAACCGTGGTGATGAGAAGGAGACGAAACTAAACTACGTTGATCTGTGAAACAGCTAGCTGTCTGGAATTGTTTTACATCTGCGCAAGCTGAGTGTCACAAGATCTATCAAAGCATAGTCTTGCAGGCGAATGCCTAAAGCAGTCTTTGATACTCGGTGGTGTCTGTGTTGTGACTTGTACTGGACACGTGAAACTAAACATAGGCAGATTCTCGGCGGGCGCGCTGGGGGCGGAAGGAGGGGGTGGCATGGGGGAGAGGGGAGGAGGGGTGCAATTACAGCAATTGTCCATCGTTGTTTGCCTTGATGATTGATGTAAGATTGCTGTCACTCCTCACAGGCAAACAACATGGGTGCGGGGGCGGAGGGTTGGATTCTAGGGTTAGAGAAAGAGGTGAGGGTGATTGCGATCAAGAGATTGGGAAAACGGTATGCTGAGGGGTGGAGAGAGAGAGAGAGAGAGAGAGAGAGAGAGAGAGAGAGAGAGAGAGAGAGAGAGAGGGAAAGAGAGAGAGAAAAGAAAGAGAGAGAGGGAGGGAAATTAACACTAAATACCGCTCTGTGATAATTAGCAACATGTGATCTATCACCACAGTGGTGCAACTGAGTGCTTGTGAAGATAAACAAAATTCTGTTACACTTAAGCGAGCGCGCGCGCTCACACACGCACACACCCACCCACCCACACACACACACACATACACAGTTGCTGCGGTCAATAAAAAGTAATGTTGACAACCCAAGATAATATTTTTAAAATACTTTTTATCGGCATCCTTAAATCGCGTTGTGAAGATAGTTTCAATAATTCCTGATTTTCCAGCCCTGGCTTTTTCTTGTAGACTACGTTTCTGAAAGAAAACATTTGTCATTCCTATCACTAGGAAAACCAATACAAGACTGGATTTTGAATTCTATATTTATTCAACACTATTTTTTATTTACACACTTTCTTATGTTATAACTTTGTTTCTATCATTTTTCACCAGCTAAATACCCTCCCCCATCTTTTGATTGAAACCCAAGTTTAAATAATTTAAACTAGTAACTAACCAGACACAGGCGCTTGTGTGATGGATGAATTTCCATTTTTAACCTGGTCCTGAAAATTTTAACCATGTGATTATTGTAACGTCCCATATATGCGCAAGTGTCCGGGGACTATAATTTAACAAACGTAACGTAAAGGCGCTTGTATCTGGATACGCGAGCGCCTATGCCTGTGACGCGACCATCTTTGGTTATCTATAACACAGGTCCCATACTGCACTGGAGCAAGCAACAATTGGTGGTCTTCGCAGTTTTAAAATCTATATGAACAAACTCAAAGAGTTCTTCCCAAAGAAGCAACTCATTCATTTCAGCAGTGATTCATGGAAACAAACAAAATAATAAATATGCTCCGTATATTTTCAAATCCGTTCAATTTCATTAAAAATGGTCCCTAAAAAAGACACTTTTCTTGATCACTTCACGGAAGTGGAGAAAACTATATGCTGGGGTACTAAGCGAGTAAATAACAGTGCAGTCAAGATGCACAAATTGCACATTCGTTTCAACAGCATGGCTGATTTTACAACTTGCCAGAAAAATGCCTCCGATCGAATAGTTTCTGGGCCCAATTAACGTGGCTGTTTTAGGTCAAGCAGGCAGTTGGCAAAACATTTGTTGTGTGAGAAAGTGCAATGGTACTGGGTGAAATGGGCAAGAAAGTTGCTGTTACTGCTTCAAACGGGAATAGCAACAACGCAGTTTCACAAATGCTAATGACCCGGGATTTCGGATGCAAGGGCAGGTAACTCTTCCGAGCGGATCGCGATTTCCGGGAAACCTGACTCTAATTTTACCGCTGATACCAGGATCAGATTACGGTCTCAAACGGCTATGTACAGTGTTTGTTTCTAAAACAAATGACCAATAACTAAAAAGGAGGCACTGGCGCAGCCCAGCAACTACGTTTTGTGGGGAAGCTTTTTTTTTTTAGTATATTCTACTGAAACTGGCAAAATGTTTTGTTTTCTGAGCCTTCTAGAGGGTACTGCAATTTCCTATGTATACACTGCGTTTTATGCACTTTTGTATTAATTTTAGACACCCGAGGGACTTTTGGAAAAAATGTTTTATTTTTGTGTGAGGGTTACCAACTTTGAACAGTTAAATGAGTGCCTTGATATTGACCGACTTTAACAATTTAAATTTTGTTAATCTTCTAAAGGTACCTACTATATAATAAAGCAAAACATAAAATACTGAAACAAACTAAAATTTTCGTCCGTAATGCCATTGGCAATGGCAAAACTATGCATCGCAGAGCAGGCATCATGGATGGGAGATACACTAAAGAGGAAGCTGTCTCGGTTATACGTTCAAAAGGCGAATTGTGCAACAAATTATTTACAACCGACGTACTGATTGTTGATGAAATCAGCATGATCAGCGCCAAAATTTTTTGATCAGGTAGTATTTTTCAAATGTTCTGATTGTCATTCGCTCCTTAATCATTGTGCTAATTTGGTCCGGATTTGGCTCGGAAGAGTTCGCTGGACCTAAAGCAATAACCATGTAATGTAATGTATTGTGCTAATCAATAATCACATTTTTCCACCAGTGTAAAGTACAACAGTAAACAGTAAAAGATAAATGTAATAGTTAATATTGGTGACTGTTCCCGGGTCAAGGGATTTTAGGTATTATTTATACTTAAGAAGAATTTATATTAAAAAAAACTGAATCAGAGAACCGAATGTTACAGGAAAGTTGATGTATTGTAATTTGTATGAAATGAAAATGAATACCTCTTTTTTGAATAATTTAGATATTACTTTTTTACTTTTTTGTGTTTTTTTTGGGGGGGGATGGGGGAGTTTTGGGGGTGATGGGAATGGAGAGAGGGAAAGGAGATGTTTGAGTGGGAAATAAAACACTTTTCATCAATATTCCTTGAGTTTAGTGGGTGACGCTTTGTGTGTGTTTATCATTATGCATTATGCATGTGAGTGTGAGTGTGTGTGCAATACTACAATTGCTGAATATAGGAATTTGTTTAAAAATTTATGTAGAAAGTTGAATTGAACTATTGTGAAAATGTTGTACTAAGATGTGCAATGTTATAGATGTTAGGTGTATGTGGGTAGGTTAAGTTATCACTTGTTTATATATATATATAACATATATATATATATATATGTCTACATGCCACACTGTATTCATGGATCTCGGCTGTGGCCAACAGCCTGGAGAGGATTGGGCCCTGCCAGGTCTTTCTTGCCCAAGACACACTGCATGATGAAAAAAAACATTTAAAACGATCTTCTGTGGTGCCCCTACGACCTCCGAGTTATGAGAAAGGATAGGATATATATATAGATATAGATATAATCTTGGGCAACCGGGTGTGGGGGAAGGAGGAAGGGACCTTGTACTTCTGTTTTTTTGGGGGGCATGTAAGTGGCTATGAGTGTCAGGATAAATACAGTACATGCGATTGAATGCATTTGTGCATACATTAAACTTTGACATATATTCTCTCAATCAAGTTCAAGTTATCAAGTTCTGTTTTTCTGTCCCTCTGTCTCTCTCTATCTGTCTCTCTCTCTGTCTCTGTCTCTCTCTCTCTCTCTCTCTCTCTCTCTCTCTCTCTCTCTCTCTCTCTCTCTCTCTCTCTCTCTCTCTCTATATATATATATATATATATATATATATGCGTCATATGCGTCAAGGATGCCTACTCTCTCCAACACTCTTCAACATCTTCCTAGAGCGCATCATGTCAGATGCTCTTGCAGATCACGAAGGCACAGTCAGCATAGGGGGCAGAGCAATCTCCAATCTTCGTTTTGCGGATGATATTGATGGATTGGCTGGAGAGGAACAAGAACTTGAACAGCTTGTACAGAGGCTTGACACCACCTCCAGAGCTTATGGAATGGAAATAAGTGCAGAGAAGACCAAAATGATGACCAACAATACCAATGGCATCAACACGGACATCAAAGTACAAGGCCAATCCCTCAACACAGTGCACAGCTTCAAATATTTAGGAGCCATTGTGTCAGACAATGGGTCTCGACAGGAAGTCCTCTCCAGGATCGCACAAACAACTGCTGCCCTGACAAGGTTGAAGCCCATTTGGAAAGACAGAACCATCAGTCTACATTCCAAAGTAAGACTGCTGCGCTCTCTGGTCATCTCCATCTTCCTATATGCTTGCGAAGCATGGACCCTCACAGCAGATCTCCAACGAAGAATACAAAGCATGGAGATGAGGTGCTACAGAAGACTTCTGTGCATTTCCTATACCCAACACATCACCAACGACGAAGTCCGACAGACCATCACACAAGCCATTGGACAACACGATGACCTGCTCACAGTGGTGAAGAAACGGAAACTCCGATGGTATGGCCACGTCACCAGATCATCAGGCCTTGCAAAGACCATTCTGCAAGGCACAGTGCAAGGAGGTAGAAGAAGGGGGAGACCGAAAAAGAGGTGGGAGGACAACATTCGAGAATGGACTGGTTTGACACTGAGCGAAGCCATGAGGGCTGCTGAGGACAGAGAAAGATGGAGTATGCTGGTTAAACGATCATCTGTGGTGCCCCTACGACCTTCGGGTTATGTTATGGGACAGGATAGGATAGGATATATATATATATATATATATATATATATATATATATATATATATATATATATATATATATATATATATATATATATATATATATATATATGTGTGTGTGTGTGTGTGTGTGTGTGTGTATTCTGCTCCACTGACAGCAATACATTGCCTGTTGGTTATCAAAGACAATTGACGAGGCGAGCATAATTGATAAGCTAGCGGCGCCTGTCACCACATGCACGTACATTTGCCGCATCAGTTCTGCCTAAAGGCCTAGTCAGACGAAGATGAAAAGGTCGCTATAATGTTGAAACAAAATACACGGACTGAAAGCAGTAGTTTAGTAGTACAGCGTTTGCTTGGCACACCAATTACCCAGGTTCCCGTGGTGGGCAAGGTAAATATGACAATGTTTCGCTGTCTATCTCAGCAGAATGATTGCTTTGGTGGTTCAGTGTTTATTTAAGTCTCTACCCCCTCTTTCATGGGACAATCACCCCCCTCTGCCGTATCACCAATGGTGGGGGTGGACGTTAAACTTCAATGTTCATTCATTCAATGACTGAAAGCATTTTGAGTCTTACGAACAAGATACTTTCTAGAGAGCAGTGGAACTCATCAGCGAAGCACGGTTCTCCTTGGTATGGCAGATAGATTAAAGTCCCACGTCACATATAGCGAATAGCATACATTAGGACCCCTTTTCCTCCTTTCCCGGTTCTCCTTGCTGCAATTTAAGCAGTTTGTTAAATCTGTCCTAAACTGATCAACACGAAATGGACAAACTGCACGTATGGAAAGTTTTAATGATAATTTGCACCTGAAGAAAGATGAACTAATCGCACAGCAACATAGCCATAAGACAGCTATAAAAAACAACAACAGGCACACACTGAATAACCAAACCACACACTTTTAAGCATTGGCATCAAGTAATGGCGGATTAGTAGAAGGGTATGTTTCATATCTGCCCTGACATTGAAAGTACACTAATTTTAAATGATGTCCTTCAAATCTTCAGTCTTTTGTTATTCCAGTACCGGCTGATAGAGACAGAATTCTTACCATTGAATTTTACAAATAGACAGCCGTATGGTAAAATAAAAGAATCAAAACCAGAAACAAATTTTCTTGTAAGATATTTCGGGTTCTAGGCCTTTTGTCTAAAAAAAACCCGGACGAAATCAAATGTGCGCTTTACACAATTACTTTTTCTTCCGCGATGTAAGCTTATATATAGAACTGTTCTAATAAAGTTTCAATGCTAAGCCACTTTCAAGTCCAACATCTCTTCCTTAAAAATGTCTGATCGCACCTCCCATCACCATCTTCATTCCTTCTTTTCTGATTCAGACCACAACCGTCACATCGCACGCTCCCATCCCCCTCACTCCTTAGCTGTTCTCCTCCTCACCCTCCCTCCCTCTTCTTTTATACTTTACTTGTAAATATTCTTTTTCATGTTTGTATTGTGTCTTTGCATAATTTATTAGTGTATCGTTTTTGTTGAACTTCTTTTCATATATGTTTCGGTGTTAACGTTAAGTATAAATGCGTGAGAACCACGCTTTGAACTCCCCCCGTTGGGGTGTCGAGGGTTTCTGTATAAACAGTATCCCAACTTTCTGGAAATTTAGTGCTTTAAATTCCCACTGTCGCTGTCTTTCTCCTTTGTTCTTTCTCATTCCTACTCTATTCGATCAATCTACTATAATATCTTCTTCGCTATACCAGTCGCCTACCTTTTTTCTTGAAAACTCTTCCGGAACAACACTCCTTATTTGCGTGTAAGGTCTGTTGGATCAGCTTGGGAATATTGGACGCTTTCTGCCAAATGGTTACTGGCGCTTCCTATGATATTATTATTTATCAATTAAGGCATTTCATATGTATGTGTTTTGTTGATATTTTATAATGATGTTTGTATTCTACTTTGTTTTTTTAAACGGGGATTCCATAAATTAGAGTATATAGCCTCAGCGTTCCCTGCGTGGTCCTTTATTGTAAAGTGATCGGCTGGTGGAGTGCCTTCAGTGTTACCACTAGGGCTATTTTAACAGATCATTTATACGCATCAGGGGTGAGTCCATTTCAGCTAAGGTGTGGTCTTGATTTTGTGGCCCTGATTCGGCTCTTTGCAGTCCACTGGGCCATGTAAGCAATGAATAACTAACTACGCTTTGAACTGATGTCATTCGGAAAAAGCGCTATTATTATTATTATTATTATTATTATTATTATTATT
Source organism: Oncomelania hupensis (assembly GCA_036898135.1). Lineage (NCBI taxonomy): Eukaryota > Metazoa > Mollusca > Gastropoda > Littorinimorpha > Pomatiopsidae > Oncomelania > Oncomelania hupensis. The sequence continues at coordinate 61,834,519 of CM072512.1, read as the reverse complement.
ATTATTATTATTATTATTATTATTATTATTATTATTATTAGTGAGTTTCACACGACTGTTTTATTGGTTTGTTGTTGTCTTCCGCTATTAATGAACAAAGAACTATTTCAAGAAATTAGCTATATTACGATCCTTTCGATCCTGCGGCGAGGATGACCCTGTGTCAATAAGCCTAGGACATGATTGTCTTTGATCTCTTTAATAACTAGGGGCATGTATCACCGTAGTTGTATCACCTACAACTTGCTCAACGCTTAAGCAGGATCAGTCTCCTCTGATGCGCCGATGGCGTCGCGTTAACTTGGTGCGAGTTGGCCAACGCATCAGAATTATTTAATGGTGTATTTTAAGATTATATAGTCACAATGACATTGTCCATCAAAATATATGAAATTAATGTTTTAGTAGGGGAAAAATGTTCGTCGATGACAGAAGTGACATCCTTTCTGAGGACAAGTTGCCAAAGGTTTGCGCGATGTGGCCAAAGCAGTAGGACTGCTTACTACTTTATTTTTATAAACCGTTTTTACGGAATCTAGTTCTGTCCATAAAACAAATCTAATACAGCAAGTTGTCGCAAAAATAAACCAATGTTCACGTCGGATTTTGTTATTTATATAACATCCTATATAACATACAACTCTTTGTCCTTTTTCTTTGTAGTGAAACTTTTTCCCCTTTGTTTTACATCCCAGAGCAGTTCAAACAAAGCTATGCAATAAATCAAACATTATTATGCCTCACCTATCACAGTAAATAACATCAAATTAAACCGAATTTAACGTGTATATTGATCAGTGCTTTTTATCAATAAAGCAAACAATATATTGATCACATTGGAAGCACGCCAACAGCTCTTTGATCTTTTAAAGCATGGGCAACCTAAAACAATTATGATTTCATAATCTAAAACAACTTAGGACGTTCGATTGTCTTGAATATATCAAAACTTTTAAAATATTCGATCTCTTTTAATAGTGTACGGCTGAATCAGAGAACAGAGAAATCTCGGAATTGTAATAAAACTGGAGAATAACCATATTTGGATAGAAGCGGAATTTGAAATTATCCGATTTTTCATATTCAGTACAGTTATAGATTGCACCTGGCATGGCTCCAGGCATGTAGACATGCATATATTTTATAAACGGACGCATCAACATTGGTGTGTGTTATAGTTTGTAAGCCGATGATGCAACAATATTGGCGCTTGCAAAATAATTTGTAAGATGATGAGTCAATATTGGCCACAGCATTTTTGTAAACCGATTGTGCATCAATATTGGCACATGCAGTAGCTTGTCAACCGATGCGTCAAAATTGGCGTTATACGCCATCGATCTTGGCCCGAATAAACCAGACTGCCTTTGATGTTGCAGCGGCTGGTTAACTCGCTAGTGGCGAGTATCTCGTTTACAGCAATCGGAACTGCCAAAGCAGTCCTGCAGCAGTTAGCATGATGACGGAAGTCTACAATTAGCCCCACACTGAGTGAGCTATCCAAGACTTAACAATTGTGAAACACTTGTAACAGCTTATTAGCTTGTGCAGAAAATAAGTTACTATATATATTAGGAACTATTAACTTCCTGTTCACATTAAAGTTCTTCTTGTAGCATTGTCGCTAACGACGTTTTATAAAATAAAAGAGTTCGTTAATAACACACAGAATATCAGAGAATTAGGGAGTGGTCTTGAATTGCAATGATTATTTTAGTACGTACACAGTTTGTTCTCTACATGCAATAACTATAAGGATTAACTGTACGCACTCAGTTGTCTGCGGTCATGTCAAAACCACGTTTACCCGTTAGTGTATAGCAGAATGGCGTGGGCACAGATATAATAGTAGTATTGCACAACAATCTGGTCATGATACTCTGACGGTTGTTCTCAGAGTTTTAGAGAGTATTGTATTGTATATTAGATTTACTGTCCCCGAACACTTTAGCATATAGGGGACGGAAATTTAGAGAATCAGGGTTAATTAAGAAATTTCGAATCATTATTCTGATCGGTACAAATTATAATCCACCGTGGGAGCGAACAATATGAGTCAGTATAATATGTCAGGCATATAAAGCTGCATGGAAGTGGAAGGGCGGGCCGAACTCGCTCAGCGCTGGCTAAGGGAAAAGACGTATCGCTGTTAAAGACAGCAAGGTCTCGCCTACTAGTTCATTGGGGCGTGCCGCCCCCGGACAGAGAGGCAAATGAGGGAATAAAAACAAGATAAAACCAAGGGGTCACATAAAACTGGTGAAACTAGGAAGCACACAAAATGCTAATTTAAAATTTATGTACCATAAAATTATTTTAAGAACTCAGCACAAGTGTAAAATAACAGGAGTGTCCAAACAGTCGAGGTACACATTCGGCTAAAACATGCAGGATAACCTGTAAGATATTGAAAAAATTTTAAAACGATAATAAATCGATCAGCTTAATGCCGAAAATTTAAGTAAAAAAATAAGGATAAAAGCAACACAAGGCTGTTCAATGTACAATCCACCAGTATATGTCCAGACAGCTACATGGCAATAACTGGGCTCACTGAGGTGGCAGCACAATGGCTATCCTAATTGGTAATAACCACCGGGCAAGTGACCACACAGCAACGTGGCTATGCATGGTCTTACCACGGTGGGCCATAGGAACCACAAAACGTCAAGTGAGATAAAAATTATTATTAATAGTTAATGGATAAAAACAGCACAAAGGCTATCGTATGTAAAATCCACCAGTATATGACCAAAAAGCAACATACGGCCATAACTGGTCCCACTGAGGTGGCAGCACAGTGGCTATCCAATAAGGTGATAACTACCAGGTATATGACCATGCGGCTCCAGGGCCATTTGTGGTCTCACCAAGGTGGGCCACAGGGGCCACAAACATCAAGTGACAAGTTTTAGAGACCTTGCAGGGTCCTTCAAATACCGCAGCAGCGACCATTGCCCTCTCTACTAGAACGACCAACTCATTCTGTATCTACAAAAGCGACCATTCCCTAATCTACCAAGGCGACCATAATTATCCAGTTTCTCCAAGAGCGACCACTTCAAATTCCTACGACCGCGACCATTTGCAGTCTCTACAAGAACTCCATCTTGATTAACTACAAAAGCGACCATTCCAGTCTACAAAAGCGACTGTTCCAGCATATCTGCTACAACGATCTTAGGTCTCTACTAGAGCGACCATCTCCAGCGACCACCTCAAAGGCGATCATTCCTACTACAGCCTACTACAGACTTTGTAAAGGCGATTATGGTACACTCTTGCGTCCCAGACACTTTGTATGAAATTCTCCAATAATATCGATTAACGAAAATTATCAACATTATACAAAGCTTCTTCCAACTACAACGCAAAATCAAATAAAAGGTAAATACACTCTGTTATTGCATGCTTTGCAAAATAAAACGATCGGATCTATCGTGCGCGTCTCAAACGTAACAGGCATCAACAAGGATATCAAAGTCAAAGGTCAATCCCTCAACACAGTGCATACTTTCAAATATTTAGGAGCCATTATATCAGACAATGGTTCTCGACAGAACGTCCTCTCCAGGATCTCACAAACAACTGCTGCCGTGACTAGGTTAAGCCCATTTGGAAAGACAGGACCACCAGTCTACATTCCAAGGGAAGGCTGCTGCGCTCCCTTGTCATCTCCATTTTCCCATACGCTTGCGAAACACAGACCCCCACAGCCTTTCTACAACGAAGAATACAAAGCATGGAGATGAGCTGCTACAGAAGACTTCTGGGCATTTCCTATCTTCAGCATATCACCAATGGCAAAGTCCGACAGACCATCACACAAGCCATTGGACAACATGATGACATGCTCACAGTGGTGAAGTAACGGAACTTCGATGGTATAGCCACGTCACCTGAGCATCAGGCCTTGCAAAGACCATCATGCAAGGAACGGTGCAAAGAGGCAGAAGAAGATGGAGGCAGAAAAAGAGGTGAGAGGACAACATTCGAGAATGGACTGGCTTGACACTGAGTGAAGACATGAGGGTTGCTGAGGGAAAGATGGAGTACGCTGGTTAAGCGATCATCTCAAATTCGCCAACGACCATCGAGTTACGGGATAGGATAGATAGGAAGGATATTACATTATTTAAAACATTATGAAATCAAAATAGTACAATTTCAGCCTGCTTGGTATGACAAGTAAACACTACAATTATAGCCAACTGAGCTCAAAAACGTTGGTTTAACAAAAACAGAATAATTATAACATGAAAAGCTAAATTAAAACTACTAGCTTCTCCAAATTGAACATCTAAATTGCTGGAATGACTCTAGTCTGGCTGTCTGCAAACGGAAAACAAATTTCTTTATTTAATCAAGGTTTCTTTTGCAAGCGCAGAACTCACCAAAACACAGTGGGGAAAAAAATCCATCACATTGAACATGGATGCTGGACCAAGTCGTTAAATCATTCACTATTGCAAACCGAGATCTAGCCAGTGCATGTATACATTATATCGCACAGACTTTAAAGATCCTGACGCTCATGTCCTGAACCTGTGAGTGCCACATACAAAACACACCCTGCACACAGGACGTCCTATTCACTCTCATCCTGAGAAGCTCTGCTCTGCGGCCGCTGTGTTTTTGCTAAGAAGACAACTTGAATTTCGCCCTCTTGGGTCACACATATTTTCCAAAATTGTATTTATTTATATATATATTCGTTCTTCTATAGATAGCACTTTCCAGGACATGAGCGTCGTGATCTTTAAAGCCCTTGCGATGGAATGTGTGCGTTCACCGACTAGACCTCAGTTTAAACTCTCAACCGAAGCGTTTGATAAGCATGCTCTAGATGTTGGGGAGAGAGAGAGATGGGGGGGATAGAGGACGGGAGGGGGAGGGGGAGATAGATCCGAACAGCTGTCCCTTTGAAAGCGCCTCTATGAGATTCAAAGTAATAAATCTGGATTTTCTAGCATTGCGCAAAACATACAGAAGTCATCCGAACAATGCGTAATCCATGCGATGGATTTCTTTGTATTGTTCATGCAATTCAAAAAAGAAAGTTAATTAAAAAAAAAAACAACTGAAATTATTACCGTTGTTCTTTTATAGTATAATGCCCTGATGAATTGATGATACGCATTGAAAGGAAATGCGCAGTTAAGGGTCTTGTAGAATACCCCACGTCCCCACGCGAAAATTAAACCCTCAGTGCAGGTGGTGCTCTTTTCTTGTCCGTTTTGTTATAATAAATAATAATAATAATTTATTTTATAAAGCTCAAATTCAAACAGACATTTTGCTATAAGCGCTCACACGCATTCACAAACATTCGCGTGCGCAAGTTTTACAAGAAAAAATAAAGTTGTTTAAGAAGACATTATAGCATAAACACACAGACAAATATTGTATAGATAATAAAACAATACATGCATTTAGAAATTGCAGTTTAAAGAAAATCTGTTAATACTGTTGTTGGTAATCTTAACAATGTAAAGGGAGTCTGACAATCCTGTCTTTAAAACTGATACTGGATTGTATGTTCAATGAAAATGTTGTTTATCCATATTACTCTATAATCAGTGTGTGGAAAGCTTTCCGATAAACGCATTTTTCAAAAGTAACTTTTCTTTGGCGTCGCCAAAGTTTCACCGTGATAATGTGCAGCAGAGATGATGATGAAGTCCACTTGTATCGGGCCAATGGAATCTCCATGTCCTTTGAGGATATGGTCGTGCGGTGCTAAATTATTTACTGATTATCGCAGACTATGCTTTAGAACACTTGTACCCGACCTTTATAATCAAATGTTCAGCAAATATAAGGAGGAAAAATATAACTGTATAAGCAAATAGTCCAGTCATCTCTTAGCGGAAATTATACATTTTATTTTTTTAAATATGTTGATATAAAGTCATCTCTTAGCGAGATTGCATTAACATTTTTTTTTTCAGAATCAGAATCAGAATCTTTATTGTCCCAACAAAATGCTAGGAAAATCTTTTCGTAGTGTACAACAATAATAGACAATACAGTTCACACAGCACAGTATAGAATATATAAAACATCAATTTGTTTACAAGTGTTTTAAAATTTTCATCAAGTTTCAGACTCGCTGTAAGAATCTAGGAAATTTCTTTACATTGTTATGGACAAAGTCTATGGGCACCTTATCAAATGTTACATTTATGTTTTATAAGTTTGAAGGTAAGCTCTTAAGGATGCAGCAGAACAGCGATAACCCCGGTGCAGTGTAACAGAGGCAAATGTCTTCTTATTTGATTCAAGAAGAACGTAAAGATTGAATGAAAATGTATGAAGCGTATAAACATTTCCACACAAAAAGCATGATCACAGCGCTTAGGGCGTAGGAGGAGGGGGAGGGGAGAGAACATTTCAACCGAAAATGGAGCACTTAATACATTATTGTGTTACATGTCGTACTTTACAGGGTTTAAAAAAATCTAATTATATGTACATCTCTAAGCAACCATTGATTGAAATTAAATCCGAATCTGAAGAATTTGTCGAAGAGACCAGAAAACTTGGGAAGAAAGAGTTCTTTAAGTATTCCAGAAATTGAAACTGTTGATATATTTATTTATAAATATTCGTTGCAAGCACCGATCTGCAGTTTGAGAGATTTACGGCAGTTTGGAATAAGTCTTCTAAATAATCTTTACTTATTACAATGTTTGTTGTATATTACAACTCTTCTGTTTTTTGTTTGTGTGACAATGACTTTACTTGGAAAATTGATTTGTTTTCACATAGTGAATAAGATGACCTTTCCTCAAACCGATCGGGGAGCGGTGAATTCTATGCGTCTCTTCTTGTCCACTATACACACTTTCAAATTTTAGATTGAACCTTGATGCTATGGCTATATATACATCAATACTGTACTTTTACCAGAGGTTATTTTGTGGCTTGATCTTTTTTCCCAATGGTGCAACACTCACCGTGAATTTGTAATGGACCTGTGACGCTGAAATGTGTGTCTATGATGGTTTATACAATCATAAAAATCGCTTACATTATGTTTAATACTTACATAAGAATTTTTAAAAATTTAGTTAATGTGTGTATGCTTATGCAATTCTACATATAATTTTTGTTTGTGTAAGTCTGAAATCATTCTATCAATAAAAGAACTTTAAATTAAAAAAACTGAAACTGAATGTGCTTGGTCCAGGTGATCCATGCTCACGCGTTGTTTGTAAAGGACCTGTGACGCTGAACGTTGTGTCTAAGTTGTACCACATACTCGTCTGTGACTCTGAAAATGCTTACAGATTTTGCTAAGATTAGTTTAAAACTCAACTATCTGAACGTGTGTTTATTTATACACATGTACATATAATTTATGTTTGTGAAAGTCTTAAATCATTCTATCAATGAAAGGACTTTAATTTTTTTTTAACTGAAAATGAATTAGACTATATAACCAGTTATTGCCCACAATAAATACTATACTAAGGTACAGAGTCTTTTATGGCTCTGAAACAGACATATACAGACCTCTGGAATACTAAATACTCCCCAGACCCTGACAGATCCCATACACTCAGTATGATTCGAGTCTGTGACAGATCAAACACAAGCACGCACAACACGCGCATCGCACGGATAAGCTACTTTACTCGCATGCACTATAAATCACATGACCGGACGTGAATTTTTTTAATTTTGTTATTTTTAATTTTTATTTTCTTGTTCTGTTCTTTTCTGAACTTTTCCTTATTTTCTCGCTAACGCCGCAGCACAACGTGCCAGGTTTCGTCGTGTTTTATGATCGAGTTCTCCCCTCGTGAACTAAGGCTAAGTGGCTTGCTTGAGTTTTTCCTTATGTAAGCGGCCGTTCAACTGTCGGATAAATAGCGATATTTTAAAACCTGCCGCTGGAAAGCTCCCGCTACTGCGTCACGAATATTCCTTTTTTTTCCCCGCCAAGATTGCAGTTATTTGACGCTCATCGTCGGTTTTGTAATTCGAATTCATCTAGATACATTTTGCAGCCGTTTCAGGAAACTTAAGCTAGAATATTCTACTGTAAACCATTCAGTGAAATACGAATGCATAGGCATTTAAAAACTAATAGTATTAATAATAAGAAAAGAAGATAACATAAATTTGTATATCTCTCTTTTGCAAGAAGAATCCTGACTATAAACAATCATTAGAATATCTCGTCATTAGAATATTTCTATATGAATTCAATTTAAAACCGATAGTAAAATGTATTTCTTTTTGGGGGGAGGGTAATTTTAAAATCTCAGCAAGAATTTTGGACCGTAAACATTCAACAAAATTTCTCTTTAGGAACTTAATTTATGCATAATAAAATGTAATTATCTCTTGCTGTTACAAGAAACACGAGAATAAGAATTATACGACATTAAACATGCACACCTTTATATGCATTTAATCTATAGACGACATATATATTTCAATCTTCAACCGTTTAAAAACTTCAAGAACCAATCTGTGATAAGCGGAATATATCTGTTTGCATTTTAATTTTAAAACAATAAAAATACGTGTAGTCTGTTTCAAACCTTAAGCAGTGAGCTTTAAATATAATACAGCAGAAAAATGCCTATGTAATTTATTTGTTGTTAACTGAGAAAAAACGACAACAAACATAATATGTTTTTGATACGGTTTAATCTAACACTAAAATAAAACATAAGTCCTAACCATTAAAATCAAGTCTTATAATCGACTTAAAATAAGCGGAGTTTAAGCTAACAGAACATTTCGCTAGAGAAAATCATTATGGTGTAATTTATTTAGCAAACTTATTCCATCTGTGTGTGTGTTTGTAGGTGTGAAACAAGCCAACCGATCGAAAAATTCCTTGACATTCGATAATTAACTAGTAAGGGTTATAGTTGAGAACTGAAACTATGTTCTGTAATATACCGAACGTCGTAGTTAGCCAATACTTACGATGCAATTAATTTACACCTTCCCTCGTTTTCCTTTCATTATCATTCATCAACAGAGACGTGTACAAGGAAGACCCCAGGTAAAAAAAAGGTTGTTTACTTTTGGCAAACACGTGTTAACCCTAAAATTCGCATTGTTTTTACACTAAACGGTGATAAAGTGGGTATTAGATGCTCAAACTAACCACTAAAGTTCAAGATAATTCAAGATAATTAAATTTGGAATTTTCAATTTTTATTTCTGACAGGGAGTTATTCCCCCCCCCCTTTTTTTAAACAGTACAGCTGTGTGAACTTTTATCCTATTTCTGAGTGCACCACACGAATTAAAGTTTGCTTGTTTGGTGTCTGACGTGGGGTAGGTTCTATTTTATCAACATAAAACGAAAAACCTTACGAGCAATTGTTTTATGGGTTCTATCTCTTATCAGCTGCTGTTGTTAGCTCCAGAACGTTGGTTTGGCAGGCCAACGGGTGTTGCTATTAGTAGGTACACAACTTACGGAATTTATTCATTTAAAAGAGTTTTTTGTTTGTGCTGTAAGCTTTCTTTTTCAGTGGGGCAACACTCCCTTTGAATGTTAAAAGGACCCGTGGTCATAGTGGGTCCCTTTAAACAGACGAGCAAGCTGATCGAGTGATTTGTGACACGGCGAGGTCAACCTGCTCAAGGTTCAAACTATACACACTTGAACCTGGTTTTACCTCTTCATCCGTTCAGTCCAGGAACAAATGTCTTAAAGAACAGCGTTCAGTTGTCCAGCATCGCATTGCAACACCGCTGATAAGAGCTAATGGGAGTCAAGATCTTTGTATTTGAAGAGCAACAGATGCTACACCTATAGTACCAACATTGCGCGTGTTAACTATCGGGTGAAGATAGCGATGATTCTCGATTATTAACCACTCCAAAAGGGGCCGCGTGCATTGTTGTTCGCAAAAAGAGCTCTTCATATTCTCGAAAGGAAGTTTCAACGAAGTTAAAGAGTCTGATAATAAAAACTCCTTACCTGCATATTTAATTTCATGTTTAAAGAATCCATTTAGCCAGAGTGGATAAGATTAAGACAAAACGACGCGTGCGACATGGGTCACGACATGGGCAAAACAAAACAAGGAAATAAAATAATACTTTATCACTGTCTTAGTGTCTATATTAGGTGCATGATAGCATCCACAACAGCCGAGGTTAGTGTAATGAACAAATCATGCAGACAGACAGAGGAAATAAACAAAGATAAACAGAGAAAAAAAAAAAAAAAGAGAGAGAGAGAGAGAGAGAGAGAGAGAGAGAGAGAGAGAGAGAGAGAGAGAGAGAGAGAGAGAGAGAGAGAGGCAGATAAACAGTGATGCACGTTATCCTGAGAAAGGGACAAGTTGTGCTCTGCCTCAGCCAGAATAAGTTGTTACAACACCCAATTTCGCGTTTAATGAGAAAGAGAAACAAGATTGGCAACCCAGATCTCATAAATCTTCTGGAGCCAGTACAAGCGAAACAAGTTTAATCCGAGTCCGTCCCAAAGGTCCGATCTTCTGGCCCAAAAAGCAGTGGTCTTTGACACCGCTTCATGATGCATCAGAATTTAGAAGTCGAGAACTTTTAACTTCTGCGCTGTAAATACACACACGCAAATTTCAGGCGTTAATTAAAAACAACAACAACAACAAATAGCGTTTATCGGTAGTATCCTGTTTCAGCCAGGGCATTGAGCAGCTCGTTGAGCCGGTAGATGTGCTATTTAAGAGGAATTCATTTAATTTTATCATGGACTACAGCGACTCAGCTATTCGTTAGGATAAGCTATACACTATAACTACATTAGAGAACTATGGTTTGCAGTCTGAGATGAGGACTTCGATCTTGCTAGTGATCGACAACCACTGAGCTATATGTAAATAGCTCAGTGTCAACAACAGATGATGAAATAACAGTCATCCACACCACCGCCACTGCCGGCGCGGCAACCACCAGCACTACCGCCTCGACCATCGTTATTATTACGTTATGAACAGGAAGAGGGAACACCGTTCCAGGTTCTAGAGAAAGGAAGAAAAAAAAGCGAAATCGGCCGACTGTGGGTGATCCATCAAAAGGGAGATCATCCATAGTCTACGCCTCCACTCATCTCAGCCAGGGGAAATCATCCATCTGCTACTTTTTGGCGTCGGCGACGGTAGACAAATCAGGTGAATTGAAAGAGATGAGCACGATGTGTAATTTCACAAGTGTAGGGAGTTGGTACCACGCAAAGTAGCCACGGGGGACAATTGTGTGGATCCCCTAGGCAACACAAGCGGAAAGCCACAAAGCCCAAAAGGGAGTTGAGTGCCAGTGAAACAATGGAACAATTCTAAAGTTTTCGCTCCACCATCTTTCTTTTTGAAACGAAAAAGCTGTACTGGTATCGCCTGGTAGCTCAGTTAATAGTGAGTTAGTTTCCTATGCCCAATCTCGCGGGTTTGAACTTATGTGACTTAGATTCGAGACTTTTCAGGACAACAAGGGTTTTCTCCCTTCCCTTCAATAATGGAACTAATTGCAGTCAATCTGAAATTTCAACAACAACAAAAATTATTTATATTTCAACTTCTGTAATAGCGATCTTTTCGGATCGCCGCACTTTGAGTTCAACTGAAGAAAAAGCGCGTGATAGCATCCCGCATTTTTCTTATTCTTCTTCTTATTATTATTATGATTATGATTATTACGTGGTGCCATCTGTATGGAAACAATACTATTTTCTCGTTGCGGCGCAAGCTGTAGAATACAACATGCATTCAACAAGATTCCAAATTCCACAGAGTGATTGTTGTCCCAGGCTTTAATAGGTATTACAATTATATCAAATGACTAGTGGTTTTTGTACCCTGGCAAGCCAGGGTACACATGATGCTGTTTAAAATGTAGACAGAGAGAACTTGTGTCTGCGAGTTTCATTTGGACGATGATACCTCCCCATATCCCCTTTGATACCTCACCATACCCCCCCCCCTGATATCTCCCCGTCCCCCCCCCATGATGCCTCATCATACCCCCTTGATACCTCCCCGAACCCACTTGATACCTCCCCATACCCCCTTGATTCCTTCCATACCCCCTTGTTTCCTAACTGTACCCTCCTTGATACTTCCCCGTTGATCGTTTCGCAGGTATGGATGAAAGGAATCGACCATCACCATACCCCCTTATATATACCCGTATCCCCGTTATGCCTACCCATGCCCCTTTAAACCTACCCGTAGCCCCCTTTTAACTACACGTACCACCCCATCCCGATCCTTGGTAGTAGTAATAATAATAATAATAATAATAATAATAATAATAATAATAATAATGAATATAGAATAATACAAATAGAAATCAGAAAAAACACCAAGGTTTTAAAATAAAATTTGATATAAGATAGTATAATTGTTATTATAAGAATAATAATAATTATTATTATTAGTTTATAAGTAATAATAATAATAATAATAATAATAATAATAATAATAATAATAATAATAATAATAATAATAATAATAATAATAATAATATTGAATATAGAATAATACAAATAGAAATCATAAAAAAACAGCAAGGTTTTAAAATAAAATTTGATATAAGATATAATAATAATAATAATAATAATAATAATAATAATAATAATAATAATAATAATAATAATAAATTAAAGGTAAAAAGTCTAAATTAAAAAAAAATCCATATTGTAGTGTAAAAAAAAATTAAAATAAAATAAGGCCCGCGTGAGTATCGATCTTGGGTCGCCCGAAACCGTAGGCGAAAGATTAACCCACTAAGCTATGAAGGCTTCGTAGAAAAACCATGAATTTTTTCGTCTATATGGGAAAACATGCTGAAACCTCAATTTGATTTTTAATGGAAGCGCGCGGAATGAGGCTATTGCAGTTTGTGGACATTTTGTTTATTTATTTATCTCAGAAACGGTTAAACGTTCGGTAAGGAAATGTCGGCTATAACGATTTGGCTGGTTTTGAGCACACAGCAGGCCGATCAGCAGCGGTCAGCACCTGCCCAGATCAGCGTCCATAGGAGACAAACTTTATAGTAGAGGCGAAGAAGGACTTCCGGCTAAGCAATTTATATATATAGATCTATCGCATTGTTTAAAATGAATCTAACGTCATTACCCCGCTCCCCCAATCTGTTACACCAGATGATGCGATGGTAGAAGAGTTTATGAACCCACATTGTTGAGGCGAAAATCTCCGATGGGCGTGTAAGCAGCTTAAAGTCTTCGGGGTCCCAGATAACGTAACGGGGCTTCACTAGCTGAGGGGCCTCTACTTCAGTCCTTGAGAGTCACTTCAGACTACAGGCACTGAATTACTTCCCTTGGCAACACATTTCATCGCAGCGCGTTGGAAGTTGTTAGTCACGTTCCAATGTTCTTTTGGTTTTTTTAATGTGCGCTTGTGAATGGAGATAAGAAACATATATATATTGTCTGAGCAACTAAAACTATGTTTCGAGAGGGACAGATCAGTCGTTTCTGCATAATAATATTAACTGTCTGCTACCGTCTGCTATTATAAAAAAGTACATATATCTTTTGGTCGCCATACATTTTTTACAAACAACTGTTTGCAACCGCCTGAGACTAAAATTGTACATTAAAGTATTTTACTATTTTTCTCCATGTGTTCTTGCAAACAATGCGCGAAGAGAGAAAATTGCTACACACTTCGTTGCTAGCACCCACAGGACAGAATTACGACGACGGAAACTTTGCTGAAGATAATTGTTGTACCGCATCGTCTTGCTTTTGTTGAAGAAGTATCCTGAAGTCTCAGCAAAAATACAATGAATGATCCAGAGCAATGAGACGAATAGTGCCGCGCTATTGTCCGTAGGGAAAGATGGCCGATGTGCTCTGCGCCTTTCTAGATGAGGGCCAGAGTCGCCGAGAGCGGGTTCCTACATTGGGCGACAAAAGGCTAAAAGCGATTTGGTTTCCTGCTCGAAATGCGATTAACTCTTGGGCAGGCAGTTGAGAAAATTGCCGCCATAAAGTTAATCAAGCTCTGGAAAGAGGACCTGACAAGCCAAGATGCACAGCACATGGTCAAATGGAAAGATGGAGAAGTAAAGGGTGGGGTGAGAGAGGGAGGAAGGTGGAGGTCATATATATATATATATATATATATATATATATATATATATATATATATATATATATATATATATATATATGGAGAGAGAGAGAGAGAGAGAGAGAGAGAGAGAGAGAGAGAGAGAGAGAGAGAGAGAGAGAGAGGTTGTAAATAGATACAGAATATACAAGTGAATACAATGAGACATGGGTCGGAAGAAGGGAAAGAAAACAAACGATGAGATAGTCCTTCAATTCCTTATAGTTCCTTTCCTATCCTGGTCGTCTGATTTCGGAAGAAGAAAACAGTTAACTCTTGAATTCCGGCAGCAGCAATGTTCAAGGGGCGACGAGAAAAGCGCGGCTCATTGCGTATTAGAACTGACACATCAATACTCATCATCATCATCATCATCATCATCATCATCATCATCATCATCATCATCATCATCATCATCATCATCATCATCATCATCCGATCCTTTCCCGTAACTCGCTATTCGTGGGGCACCACAGATGATCGTTTAACCAGCGTACTCCATCTTTCTGTGCACCCTGTCCTCAGCACCCTCATGGCTTCGCTCAGTGTGTAACCAGTCCATTCTCGAATGTAATCCTCCCATCCTTTTTCTGTCTCCCTATTCTTCTGCCTCTTTGCACCGTGCCTTGCAGGATGGTCTTTGCAAGACCTGCTGCTTTGGCGACGTGGCCATACTATGGGAGTTTCCGTTTCATCACCACTGTGAGCAGGTCATCATGTTGTCCAATGGCTGGTGTGATGGTCTGTCGGACTTCGTCGTTGGTGATGTGAGGGGGTATAGGAAATGCCCAGAAGTCTTCTGTAGCACCTCATCTCCATGCTTTGTATTCTTCGTTGGAGATCTGCTGTGAGGGTCCATGCTTCGCAAGCTTATAGGAAGATGGAGATGACAAGAGAGCGCAGCAGCCTTCTCTTGGAATATAGACTGATTGTCCTGTCTTTCCAAATGGGCTTCAACATTGTCAGGGCAGCAGTTGTTTGTGCGATCCTGGAGAGGACTTCCTGTTGGGGCCCATTGTCTTATACAATTGCTCCCAAATATTTGAAGCTATGCACAGTGTTGAGGGATTGATGTCCGTGTTGATGCCATTGATATTGCTGGTCATCATTTTGGTCTCCTCTGCACTTATTTCCATTCCATAGGCTCTGGAGGTGGTGTCAAGCCTCTGTACCAGCTGTTCTAGTTCTTGTTCCTCTCCAGCCAATCCATTATTGTCATCCGCAAAACGGAGGTTGGAGATTGCTCTATCCCCTATGCTGACTGTGCCTTCGTGATCTGCAAGCCAATTGGCTCGTCCTCATCATCATCATCATCATCATCATCATCATCATCATCATCATCATCATCATCATCATCATCATCATCATCGTCGTCGTCGTCGTCATCATCATCATCATCATCATCATCATCATCATCATCATCATCATCATCATCATCATCATCATCATCATCATCATCATCATCGAAGAGGTTACAGGAGTTATAAGGACAAGATTCGCCTCCGCCCTCACCCTGTTCTCTTTCTTCGCCGCTCCACGGCCTTCTCTCTCTCTCTCTCTCTCTCTCTCTCTCTCTCTCTCTCTCTCTCTCTGTCACTCTCACTCTCTCTCTCTCACTCTCTCTCTCTCACTCTCTATCTCTCTCCCTCTCTCTCTTCCCCCCCCCCCCATCAGCGCTACAATTCTCGTCTCGGATACTTTGAGAGCAGAGTGAAAAGGTAAGTATTTTGCATTAGGCTGTTTGCTTTTCACTTCAGGAATGACTAAAGTCGGCTCCAGAGTCTAAAGAGCGGAAAGGGGCCAGAGAGCAAAAAGAACCAACATCCAAGTTTTTGAGGATCACAAAGTAGCAGCACACATACTCGGAAGCGAGCACGAACACCCACGCTCACACATAAGCACACCCCCATACACACACACACACATACACACACGCGAATGAATTTGCACACTGTAATATCCAGACACGAAGTACTATAATATCCACACACCCACACACACACACACGCTCACACACACACACACACACGCATATTTAAAAACAAATTTGTTGGGTGCCATAGGCAAGTGAGGCTGACATCTATTAACGCAATGTAGTAATTATGTATCTTTTAATGACCACTTGCTAACCACTGCATACAAACAAAAGAATCTAATTGTTTGCAAAGTGAATGAAGAATGACTGTGTCTAGTGATAATGGATTGTTGCGGAAGAAATTCACAGCATCATCATTATAAGAGTATTAAAACATATCGATTATTCATCTCTTAACGACAACGCCATTTGAAAGAGCTATAGCTGCCTGGGTATAGACGTTACCATGAGTTTTGGGTTTATATATAAAAACATTTGTGCTCGTTGTTTTAATACAAATGTAATTCATTCGCATGCTGTTGTACTCACGCCCCATCACACCTATCAACATAACTATTCAACTGTGAAATAGTGGGATAGCCTTTAACATGGCCATTCTAGCTAACACAAATGAGTATTTGCTGTTTATATGCATTTAACAACAGATCCTGGGTAACATAGACACAGAGACAAACACATACGGAAAGAGAGAGAGAGAGAGAGAGAGAGAGAGAGAGAGAGAGAGAGAGAGAGAGAGACAGACAGACAGACAGACAGACAGACAGACAGACAGACAGACAGACAGAGACAGAGAGAGACAGAGAGAGAAAGACAGAGAGAAAGAAGTCCCCTTCTCATTAAAACTAAAACCATAAAGGACCCATACCAATCGCAGTTCCAGAACCATTTTCTCAGTTTACTCCGTCCTTTTAGCGTTCACTTCCTTTTTCTTGTCATAGTTAACCGCTGATTGGCTGTGACAGCTTCAGGCGGCCAGGGATTGTGCATTTTAAGCGCTCGGGAGCCATGGAGGGTAATGTGAAGTAAGCACAATAGCGATTGAGTATGGCAAATCGTGCGTACGCGTGCACTTCCACACGCACACATACACGCACGCACACTTACACTGTTCTGTTCTACACATAGATATACATACACAAACTCGCTCTCTCCCAAACACACGAATAAATACACACAAACACAGACAACTATATTCCCCTTCCATTCGAGACACTCACATTTTATATGCTAGTGGTAATTAAAATCATCAGCCATCCAGAAAGGTCCTACGGAAAATAATACTCAACAGGTTGAAACCCCAAGCTGAACAAATCATAGCTGAAGAACAAGCAGGTATCAGGGCAGGGCGAAGTCCCACTGAACAGATTTTGAACCTCAGAATAATGTGCGAGAAATACCTATAGCACCAGCAACATCTATATCATGTGTTTGTAGACTTCAAGAAAGCGTTTGACCGAGTCTGGCATGCAGCTCTGTGGGCAACCATGAGAGTGTACAACATCAACCCTAAAATTATTGAAGTCATCAAAAACCTGTATGACGAGACTACCAGTGCAGTCCTCCACAACAGCGCCATTGGGAACTGGTTCAGAACAACAATCGGTGTGCAAGGATGCCTATGCTCTCCAAACCTCTTTAAAATGTTCATAGAGCGCATCATGTCAGTTGCCCTTGCAGATCACGAAGGCACAGTCAGCATAGGGGGTAAAGCAATCTCCAACCTCCTTTTTGCGGATAACATTGATGGATTGGCTGGAGATGAACAAGAACTTGAACAGCTTGAACAGAGGCTTGACACCACCTCTTATGGAATGGAAATAAGTGCCGAGAAGACCAACACGATGACTAACAACACCAGTGGCATCACCATGGAAATCAAAGTCCAAGCCCAATCCCTCAACACAGTACATAGCTTCAAATATTTAGGAGCCATTGTATCAGACAATGGGTCCCGGCAGGAAGTCCTCTCCAGGATCGCACAAACAAACTGCTGCTCTGACAAAGTTGAAGCCCATTTGGAAAGAGAGGACCATCAGTCTACATTCCAAGGAAAGGTTGCTGCGCTCCCTTGTCATCACCAGCTTCCTATACGCTTGCGAAACATGGACCATCACACCAGATCTACAACGAAGAATACAAAGCAATTAGATGAGGTGCTACAGAAAACTTCTGGGCATTTCCTATACCCAGCACATTAACAACAACGAAGTCCGACAGACCATCGCACAAGCCATTGGACAACATGATGACATGCTCACAGTGGTGAAGAAACGGAAACTCCGATGGTATGGCCACGTCACCAGAGCATCAGGCCTTTCAAAGACAATCATGCAAGGCACGGTGCAAAGAGGCAGAAAAAGAGGGAGACAGAAAAAGAAATGGGAGGACTACGTTCGAGAAGGACTGGTTTGACACTAAACGAAGCCATGAGGGATAGGATAGGATAAGAAGCCATGAGGGTTGCTGAGAACAGAGAAAGATGTAGTACGCTGATTAAACGATCATCTGTGGTGCCCCAACGACCTTTGAGTTACGGGATAGGATAGGATAGGATAGGATTGGAAGGTAATTAAAAGAAGATAAATTATTGTGGCAAAGTTATTTTTGTATTAGCGATGTTTGTGTAGCACTCGACGCAATGGTTTTTAAGTAATGCATCTCTGCAGCAGACGACTCAAAAAGAGACAATATTGTCAATGGTAGTTTTTTTTAAAGGAACACACTTTGACCACGCTCCTTTAACTGATCCCTTTAACAATCAAAGTGAGTGTTGCCCCACTGACAAAATAAGCTTACAGCCAAATAAAACCTAGTTCGAAAGTATAGCTATTTTTTAAAGGAATAAATTCCGTAGTTTTGGTGCCTATTAATAATAGCGACAACCGTTGGCTAGCCAGTCAATATCCTGGATCTATAAACGAAGGCATGCAGCTACATAAGACGGTAAGAAAAATAACCGTTAAAAACAATTGCTTGAAAGTTTGTGTGTGTGTTGTTTTAGATTAATAAAATAGACTGTACACTGCCCCGTACACCAAGGTCACCCAGAAATAGGGTAAAAGGTCACACGGCCGTACCGTAAAAAAAAACAGAGAAAATAACTCCCTGTCAGAACCCAAATTAAACATTCAAATATTAGCGGTTTGTTTGAGCAACGAAATTCGAAAGCTCGCTGCATCATTGTTTACTGTAATAGCGAACTTTAGGGTGTACCAGTTTTCGCTAAAAATTAACGAAGCCTTCGAATTGGGGCCTTTTTAAAAGAAAACAAATTTTGCGGCAAACCGGAAGCGGATGGTACTGTACAAAAACAGGCTAAGAGACTCAAACCTCTTCTTCCCATTCCCTGTCTACGTGCTAACTCCGAGGACAGAGTGGATTAAAAACGGACATTGGCCTTCACTTAGGCACGGATCTGGGTGCCCCAATGAAATCAGTCTCCTTGGTACAGGCGACTAGAAGCAGTATTTGGCTCCTTCATGGACCGCGGTGCTGCTCGGAGCTTTCTCGGAAGGGTCAAGACTATGAGTCACGGACCGTTTGTGTGGCCCACTATATGAATCGTTAGGGTGTCTGCACAAGTCCCAAAGATAGGACATCGAAAGCCTTGCAATGGGTATTAAATATGAGATTGTTTAATTATGAAGTGTGTCTTCAACGCTATGAAGAGAAATGGAATTGTCTACACGAAATCTAGCAAGCCAAATAGCTCAATGGTCAGTGCTTGCCTGAGCTCAACTTACTGCATTCAGACTGTATTTGGCTTTTAACAGTCCTACAAATAAAACAGTGAAGATGGCGGAAAACTGTACTGCGTCGTGTAAAAATATTTACTTCAGAAATGAAGGTATTAATTTGCGAACATTTGAACCAAATTAGGTAATGCAATAAAAATGTACACTACCCTCTGTCATTGTGCAAAGTTTGAAGTAAAATGATGCAGCATTTCAAAAGATCAAAGACACAAAATTACCATATATTATATGGATTCCAGAGTACAAAACAATTCAAAAACTCAGTTCAGAACGGTTATCTTTTCATTCTTTTAAACCAAAATTTGAACACCGTCCAAATATTGTAATTTAATTTACCTTTATAAAAAATATATAAGATTCATTAGGCACTGTTTGTATTTTGATCAGCCAGAAAACAGTTTGGTAAAAAAAAATTATCCGATAGTGAGGTTCCTCCCCTTTTTCCTCTGTCTATGTTTGTTTACTTCTTTAGTTAAATTCAATGTTTTTGGTATTAAATAAATGAAAGAAACATAAATAGGAAGATAACGAATGGGCAGAGAGAGAGAGAAAGAGAGAGAGAGAGAGAGAGAGAGAGAGAGAGAGAGAGAGAGAGAGAGAGAGAGAGAGAGAGAGAGAGAGAGAAGTAATGAAATAATGGTGACCAATTTTTAAACATACCTAATGACAGAATGTTTGCTTTTCCAACTCGGATTCGTTTTCCTGGCTGACCTAACCACAACCTTGCCAGACATACACATTTTCATTTGTCCAATTGGGATTTATGAATCTCATTTTTCTAGGGATGACGAAATGGCATAATAGACAATAAGAGTTGGTTGAAGCTCAATAATAATAAGGGTGTAGAGGGGGAGGGAGGAAGGGGACTATGTCTATTGCTCTTTGGAATCCAGACTGTTATACTCCAATGAAATGCTGGTGTTTTGTGTTGGTATTTTTGCTCGCCTACTCCAGCTCCCTTTCTGGCGGCCTTGTCTGATCCCTCTCACTGTCCTCCCCTCCAACTACCCTACCCTTCAGCTCCCTCCAAATAACATATTTGGGCCTATCGCTATGGTTCGGTCACTATGATTTAAAAAGTTGTACTACTTACTTGTATACATGAGTTCTATAGGGACCCATTTATATACTCTTGCGTATCCTTTGTTCGTAACGAGCTAGACAATACGTACTTAGTAATTATTAACAACATTATTGTTCTATTCTCTATTATTTTAATGTATTTATTAATTTTTATTTAACCACGAGAGTGTACAACATCAGCGCTAACATTACTGAAGTCATCAAAAGCATGTATGACGACGCTATCAGTGCAGTCCTCCACAACAGCGCCATCGGGAACTGGTTCAGAACAACAATCGGTGTGCGTTAAGGACGCTTACTTTCTCCAACACTCTTCAACATCTTCATAGAGCGTCATTTCAGATGCCCTTGCAGATCACGAAGGCACAGGCAGAATAGGGGGTAGAGCAATCTCCAACCTCCGTTTTGCGGATGACATTGATGGATTGCCAGAAGAAGAACAAGAACTAGATCAGCTGGCACAGAGGTTTGACACCACTTCCAGAGCCTCTGGAATGAAAATAAGTGCAGAGAAGACCCAAATCATAACCAACAACACCAATGGCATCAACACGGACATCAAAATCCAAGGCCAATCCCTCAACATGGTACATACTTCATCTATTTAGAAGCCATTGTATCAGACAATTGGTCCCGACAGGCAGTCCTCTCCAGAATCGCACAAACAACTGCTGCCTTAACAAGGTTGAAGCCCATTTGGAAAGACAGGACCATCAGTCTACACTCCAAGGAAAGGGTGCTGCGCTCCCTTGTCATCTCCATCTTTCTATACGCTTGCGAAACATGGACCCTCACAGCAGATCTATAACTAAGAATACAAAACATGGAGATGATGTGCTACAGAAGATTTATGGGCATTTCATATACTCAGCATATCACTAACTACGAAGTTCAACAGACCATCACACAAGCCATTGGACAACTCGATGACATGCTCACAGTGGTGAAGAAACGGAAACTCCCATGATATGGCCACGTCACCAGAGCATCGGGTCTTGCAAAGACCAACCTGCAAAGCACGATGCAAGGAGGCAGAAGAAGAGGTAGACCGAAAAAGAGGTGGGAGGACAACATTCGAGACTGAACTTGCTTGACATTGAGTGAAGCCATGAGGGTTGCTGAGGACAGAGAAATATGGAGTACGCTGGTTAAACGATCATCTGTGGTGCCCCAACGACTTTTGAGTTACGGGATTGGATAGGATAGGATAGGACAGGATTAATACACAATATGAAAAACATTGTGGAGTATCCGGATCAGTTGTGACAATAGCCTACAGGATTTTGTTGAAATCTATAAGAACTAAACATTGCAGCAATGTGAATTGTTTATGTAATCACACTATTTCTCTGAGTCATGTATTATTTGATTGCAACTATATACGTAATTATTTACCTGTCAGCTTTGACTCCTGAACTTTTAGGGACAACATTAACTTTGAGTTATGTGTTGATTTAGCTAAAGCATTAAATATTTCTCCCGTTGGACAGTTTCTTTGAAACAGTGTGATTGTAAAAATGTGTGTGTGCGTAGGCATCCTGCAAGGCACGGTGCAAAGAAGGAGACAGAAAAAGAGGTGGGAGGACAACATTCAAGAATAGAGTGGCTTAACACTGAGTGGAGCCATGGGGGTTGTTGAGGACAGAGGAAGATGGAGTGCGCTGGTTGAATGATCATCTGTGGTGCCTCAACGACTTTTGAGTTACGGGATAGGATAGGATATGATACGAAAGAACAGTATTTGTTCATACTACTTATTTCCTATTTTAACACGTTTATTGCTCAATAATTTTAATTCCAACTGGACTAATTAAGCCTACTTATGAATAAGCTCTTTATATTATTCCACTTAGCACTACTGCAAAACGGTGTAAACAGAACCCTCAATCTATCGACCTGTTTTGTAGTTTATAAACATTGTAAGCACGCCTTCGGGCGTGGAAAGTTTGTATGCGTTTTATTGTTACTAATTAATTAATTCGTGTATATGCCTAATATAAATGCGAAATGTGTGTGTATGTGTGTTTGTGTGTGTGTGTGTGTGTGCGTGTCTTAATTTAATTGTTTGTTGATTTATGTCAATTCATACAACGGCTTTTAATTGTTTGTTTGTTGATTTCTGTCAATTCATACAACAGCTTTGCGAGCTTTTATGATGCAAGATGTTATACGAATGTTGATAAGTCTATTCTTCTTCTTCTTCTTCTTCTTCTTCTTCTTCTTCTTCTTCTTCTTCTTCTTCTTCTTCTTCTTCTTCTTCTTCTTCTTATTATTATTATTGTTGTTGTTGTTGTTGTTGTTGTTGTTGTTGTTGTTGTTGTTGTTGTTATTATTATTATTATTATTATTATTATTATTATTATTATTATTATTATTATTATTATTATTATTATTATTATTATTATAAAACGCTGCTATAAAATTGGTGGATAATACAACCCTTAATCTGTCGATTCGAACCTAAAATTCACACCGTCCGTTATTATCAGGTCCATAACGATTGTGCGGCTCTGAAATGGGCAAAACAACATCAGAAAAGAAAGTATTCCAAAGCATGAAAAGAGAAGTGGTCTAACCGAGCGTAACAATGCAAGGTTTTCGGCTTGATTTAGTCCCCGTGACAGAAACAACCCGCACCTTTTGTTTCCGCTTCCGCCGAGAGCTGAGAACGCGGCTCGCGCAACAGGGGCGCGCGCAAAAGACAGCCAATGTGTCAAAAAAGGGTATCGATGTAATAAGAAAATAATTGGTTGGGCATGTTTGCAGTATAAAGACACAGAGACACGCTGCCCTGTTTATATACTGAGTATCAGATACAAGATGTTTCCCCGTGACAAGCACAATATGAATAGTGAAGGACCGCGGTGATCTCTATGGATTCCTGATGCTCTGTGTGCCCTTGCCCTCTTCTCTAAACCGATGACTATTCTGTCACTTTAAGCAAAAACAATCTCGCTTTATTAATATGCAAACGTGGACAAATATTCGAAGATAAAACATTATAAATAAAAACCATCGAAGTGAAAATATTTTAATTGTACAGTTAAAACTTAGGTTAAATGGAACGACGTTTCGCCTAATCTAAAACCCGTCAGTGTATAAGTATTTACAATCACGTTTTTTAAATAAAAGATGCAAGTCATTCAAACGTAGATAAATAAAAAATGTTTTGGAAAATAACGTGAAATTTGGAGCAATGGATTGACCGACAAACCGCCACTATATGATTGACCAGGAATTGGAAAATCTATATACCAAAAATCATCACAATAGGTTCAGCCGTGTTATGAGGTATAGAACAAAACGTGTCTAGCAATGAATTTACCCTAGTGACCTTGACTTTTAAGATTGAGCAAATATGAAAGTTTGGGAAGCTGGCCACTGACCCCTGTGGTCTTTATATGAAGTTTGGTCAGTATCCGTTCAGTGATCCTTGAAGTATGGCGTGGCTCGGACCGACGGGTCGACCGACCGACAGACAGACGGACGGAACGACGCTCGGCCATTTGGCTCGTTCTAATTCACGACTATTATGTGAAAATTCAAGGCCTTTCATTTGTAAGAGTTGGACATTATATACGTCTAGATCTATATTTCGAAGAAACACATTGTCATTTTTCGTTCGAAAGCGTGGGCCCGAGATTATATCAGAAGTATTGTTGTTAACGATTTTTTGGATCAGAAGTAGTTGTTAGCCATTTGTCCGATTTCACAGTATTGTGGAACCACGGAGTAATTATGGAACAAGGGCCGTGAACGGATCGAATAATTATGGAATAATTGAAGCGAACTCCACCTTCAAACACGCGGGCAAAAAACAAACCCATATTTTGCAAGCAAAAGATACAGAAATTAGACCAACAACGCTTTGTGCTTCATTAACTACATTTGCGTATTTAATTACACCAGTCTTATGCGCCAGTAGAAATAATGATACGGAAGGACAAAAGGGAGGAAAAAAAAGAAGAAGATAAACAGTAGCATTTTTGTTCTTCGTTAGAGGACGCGTTCAGTTTCGTAAGATATCCTATCTGAAGTTACCCATTCATTGGTTTTGTAAAAATGTTCTGCACCGAAATTTTTATTTAAACAACCTTAGAGTATGGACATCAAAGCAATTAAACCGGCTATGTTTAGTTCAATACACATAAAACCGAATATGCTTATAAAGCAGCTGGAGTGTACCATTTAATGAGTGCAGAAAAATATCATGTGCGAAATACATAGTTACACTCTGTAGAAAAAATGTCACTGATACAGAATTAGAGGTAAGGTCTGACTTACAATTTCCAAATTAAGCATAAGGTATCAGTCATTTATAAACAATAGCAACTTAAACGAATAAACTTCTACAAGGGTCGGGTATAATTTCTAAAACAAAAATACTACAAATACCTATACCAATATGGGAATTTAAACGAGGAAAATATTACATTGAATATACTGCTATAAGGAAAAAAAATTGAATTTTGTTAGCAATTGAAGCATATGAACATGTAGAACGAAAATGTTATTCTTATTTGCAAATTTATGGTGATGGTTCTGTTTTAGATACAGGTCAAACAGAGGCTGATTATGTTATATCTGCTTTAAAAGTTAGTGTTGTCTTTAGGTAAAGATCGTTCAGTTTATACCGCAGAACTTACTGCAATTCGTATGACATTAAATAAGATCATTAGTCTACAAAAGACCTTTTAAAATATTTTATTATGTCTAGACTTTAGATCAGTTCTCCAAAGTTTGGACTCTAATTTTAATAAACACAGAGGTGATATTATGTATGAAACAAAATATTTTACACACTGCTTAATTATAAACGGAACTAATGTTCAGTTTTGTTGGATACTATATTATTGTGGTTTACCACATTACGATTAGGCAGATCCCACCCCATCCTATTCTATCCTATCCCATAACTCGGAGGTCGTTGGGGCACTATACAGATGATCGCTTAACCAGCGTACTCCATATTTCTGTCTTTAGCAACCCTCATGGCTTCGCTCAGTGTCAAGCCAGTCAATTCTCGAATGTTGTCCTCCCAACTCTTTTCTGTCTCCCTCTTCTGCCTCCTTGCACCGTGCCTTGCAGGATGGTTTTTGCAAGGCCTCAAGATCTAGTAACGTGGCCATACCATAGGAACCCCCGTTGGGGTGCCGGGGGTTTCAGTATAAATAGTATCCCCACTTTCTGGAAATTTCAATGAATGAATTCCCACTGTCGCTGTCTTTCTCATTTGCTCTTTCTCATTCCTGCTCTGTTCTATTAATCTGCTATACTATCTTCTTCTTCGCTAGACCAGTCATCTACTTTTTTCTTGAAAACTCTTCCTTATTTGTGTATGAGGTCTGTTGGATCAGCTTGGGAATATTGGACGCTTTCTGCCAGGTGGTCACTAGGGCTTCCTATGATGTTATTATTTAGCAATGTAGGCATTTTATATGTATGTGTTTTGTTGATAATTTATAATGATGTCTGTATTCTATTTTGTTTTTGTAAACGGGGGTTCGATAAATTAGAGTACGGCCTCAGCGTTCCATGCGTGGGATGTCTTTATTGTAAAGTGACTGGCTGGTGGAGAGCTTTCAGTTTTACCACTAGGGTTGTTTCAGCAGATCTTTTATGCGGATCAGGGGTTGTCCGGTCCTGATTTGGCTCGGAAGAGTCCGCTGGACCTAAAGCAATAATCATGTAATGTATTGTAATATCATAGGAGTTTCCATTTCTTCACCACTGTGAGCAGGTCATCGTGTTGTCCAATGGCTTGTGTGGTGGTCTGTCGGACTTCGTCGTTGATGATGTGCTGGGTGTAGGATTGGACAGATAGGGAAGAAAAAGAAAAGGCGAAAAATCAAAACACTGCTAGCCGGATTGTCATCCCCTTATTACCAAAAGAAATATATAGTATAATCATGAAGAAACTAAAAAAATAGTTTTCCTTAAAATAAGATATATAGTGAACATTCACAATATTATCCTCTTTAGCATATCGTCTTTCACCCACGTTCAGTATAAATAGCATCCCCACTTTCTGGAAATTTAGTGCTTTAAATTCCCACTGCCGCTGGCATTGTCATTTGTTCTTTCTCATTCCTATTCTGTTCTATCAATCTTCTTAGCTAGACCAGTCACCTTCCTTTTTCTTGAACACTCTCCCAAAACTTCTCATTTGTGTATGAGGTCTTATGGGTCAGCTTGGGGATATTGGACGCTTTCTGCCAAATGGTCACTAGGGCTTTCTATGCTCTTATTATTTAGTAATGTAGGTATTAGATATGTATGTGTTTTGTTAATATTTTATAATGATGTTTATATTCTATTTTGTTTTTTGTAAACGGGGGTTCGATAACTTAGATTACAGCCTCAGCATCCCTTATGGGATACCTTTATTGTAAAGTGACCGGCTGGTGGAGTGCCTTCAGTGTTGAGATTGGCGCTGTTTCAGCTGAGTTTTATATGGATCGAGGGTGAGTTATCTTTTAGTCAAGTTGTGGTCCTGAATCGGCTCTTTACAGTCCGCTGGACCATATAAACAATGATTAACTAACTAACATGCTTTACATTATTTGAGGACAAAATTCTGCTGTGATATTGTTTGCATTTGGAATGAAAATATAACTATAAATCATATAATTCATGGCTGCAGTGTTTTAGCACAATATATTCCACAGAACATTCATAATGTTTCAAATAAAAACAGTGGATATTGGATAACCCTCGCCAACTCTATAATTTATAGTCCTGTAAGACGTAAAAAAAAGAAAGAAAGAAAGCAAGTAAAACTTTATTCCGAGTATTAGTTTATGACAATACCACAAAACTGACTAACTTTATATGTACAGTGCACAAAATTGATGTTATATTCTTATTGGACGTTAACATTTATCAGTTAGATTTGCCTGCCGTTTTATGTTTTAAATATTAGATTGACTAATTAATTTCTATTTTATTTCATTTTATTGTACTTTTACATTTTGTCTTACTGTTACGTTGAGACGCTCATGATGGTGCGTGTGAAATGCGCACGATATTATGTGTGAAGCCCGTGCGATGGTAGGCTTGTGTGTGACGCGCGCGATAGATCTGTTCGTTTTATTTTGCAACGCATGCAGTAATAGAGTGTATTTATCTTTGATTTGATTTTGCGTTGTTATTTTCGAGAATTGGTTGTTTACTATCGATCGAAGCGTATGGATTGTTCTGTTGGTAACCATGGAAGCTTCCATTCCAAATAGGGTTGTATGACGTGAGACAGTGATGATGAAATTAATTTTGATTGGTTGTGGTGTTTCATATAGGATATTCTCGTTTGTTCCCGAGTATGTAGAGACTATATAAGTGCCGCACTATTTCAAAATAAGGTTGTTGTTGATAGTGTGTTGAAAGTAAAAGGTTGAGAGCGGAATAGGCGATTGTATGCAGTTGTTGATGTGTGCTGAATAAAAGTGGAAAACTTCATACGTCGACTCTGTGACTTGTATGCTGATTGAACGGGTTGCGTGGATAAACGAATCTGAGTTTACACATATCAGGAGAATTCAAGCATTGGGGCTGAATCTACTACTGATAGAAAACACCAACATCAAATCGAGTGTAACACTTACATGTTATTTCCATTCCCATCCAAGGAGCAAATATTCTTCTCCCCTTTTATTTCTTAGTCTAAAATCAATTCGGTGAATAGATATTAAATGAAACAAACAAACAAACAAACAAACAAACAAGCAAACAATTTGTAAAATGTTTGTGCCTGTATTATTTATGTACCACAATCTTCGTTGTTACTTTTTGGAAGCAATAATCTGATAACCCTTGTTTTTATGTATAAAATACACTTTTTTTAAAAACTGCGTGCTTTGCATGATTAATCGCCATCACAGGTCGTGCGCGGAACATCGCAAAAACGTCTTAAGATACCTCTCACAGACGTTGACTGATCGATAATTTAATTAACTCCCTTGCATTGACGTTTCATAGGGATGAAAGGATAAGAATTTACCCTTAACACTATCTGTAAAACACTCCAAATAAGCACGAGTTGATAACTTATCTTTAGCTATTTGGGTTTTATCTTTTTTATGTATTGAATATTTTAATATTTGTATGATGTGGGCGTTTTGACACATAATACTTGCGTTTGGGCTTTAAAAATATAAATCCGCTAGTCGCATGTAACATTTGCTATTCCTTCTTTCTCTTTTTTTTATTTTTTTTTCTCTTTTTCTTTCTTTCTTTCTTTTAATTTACTTTATTTCTTGCAACTTTGTTAAGTAATTTATCTTCTTTCTTCTTCATTCTTCTTCATTCTTCTTCTTCTTCTTCTTCTTCTTCTTCTTCTTCTTCTTGTTCTTCTTGTTCTTCTTGTTCTTGTTCTTCTTGTTCTTGTTCTTGTTCTTGTTCTTCTTCTTCTTCTTGTTCTTCTTCTTCTTCTTCTTCTTCTTCTTCTTCTTCTTCTTCTTCTTCTTCTTCTTCTTCTTCAATCAGTATAACTTACAATCTTATTCTTAAAATTTAATACAATTTATTCTTTTTCTTCTTCCATGACCCATTCAATTTGCATCGCTCTTCAATCATAACCTCTGCCATATCTTCTTCTATCTATATATATAAATTGCTTAGCCGGAAGTCCTTCTTCGCCTCTACTGTAAAGTTTGTCCGGTATGGACGCTGATCTGGGCAGGTGCTGGGCGCTGCGGATCGACCTGCTGTGCGCTCAAAACCCGCGAAATCGTTATAGCCGACATTTCCTTACCGAACGTTTAACCGTTTCTGAGATAAATAAATAAACAAAATGTCCACAAACTGCAATAGCCTCATTCCGCGCGCTTCCGATTCAACCCGTGTCAAGAACGTGCCGTTCCATAAAACCGCAAATTTTGTTTTATTTCCATTCAAAACACTTTTGCACTCACGTCACTAATCTTACAGCTGAAGGTTACCTGTTCACTTTCTTTTTCATCCATACTTATATGCGCACAAAAATTCATTCACAAACAATCTTGCAAGAATCCCATTCAAGCGCCAAACGTGACGTCACATATAACTTTGCAGACGACATTTGACAACAGCGTCGGCTGTAAGTGTAAGTACATTGCAATAAATATCATGCCTAATATTTTTAAATAAAGGTATGACATGTAAAAATACGTTGCCTAACATAAATACTAAATTAAAATAAAATATTTTAGTGCATTACTCAAACATGCTTCACCAAAGTTACAGGGAGAGGATGCCTTTTACCCTGACAGTATATTACGATTAATTTCAGTGCATTGCATGCTCATGTAACCAAGCTCACCCCTTCAAACGACCAGTCCCATGAAGCTTATTCATATGTGCATTGTACTTTTTTTTTATTCCAATGTGCAGCGCTTAGGCCAAAGAAAAAAAAAGTTCGTTTACGGTCACCTGACCGACCCTGTACATTTTGCACCAACCCTAATTTTTTTTCAAAAAACAAAAAAAATAAAATATTAAATAAAGATACTTTTAGAAGCCAAGGCAAAATCGTCCAAATGAAACTCGCAGACAACAGTTATCTCTCTGTCTACATTTTAAACAGCAACCACTAGTCAATATTAACCTTTTTTTCTATTCCCTCCTCCCTCGTCTCCTCCTGTCTCCCTACTTCTCCCCATCCTCCTCTTCTCCCAACCTTACCACCCTCGCATTTTAATCTAGTCTTAGAACTAGCGCTATACGAATGACGTATTTATCGCTTTTGTTGTGTTATCATCATCATCATCATCATCATCATCATCATCATCATCATCATCATCATCATCATCATCATCATCATCATCATCATCATCATCATCATGTATTATTATTATTATTATTATTATTATTATTATTATTATTATTATTATTATTATTATTATTATTATTGATGTGCATCGGATCCGAAGAGTTTGGTTTCTCTAACGGGCGCAAGCGAGCGAGATACCCAGCCTAGCGGCATCTTCTATAAGGGTCAGGCTTACCCATCCTCGGAGTGGATTTTAAACAGCGTCGCTTTGTCGGGCGGCCGCAGTTTGCCCATTGCCTGCTAGCTTTGCTGCTTCTGCTGCTGCCGATGGTAGTGGTGCCACAGTGAAGCATCACTGTGTGTGCTGAGGATTTGTCACGCCCCTTGAGAGTCGCAGCAGTAAGTGATCATCGGTGTAAGAAAGGATGAAAGGGTTAGAGAATTTTTTTTTAAATGTCTGCCGAGAAACACAGACTTACAATGTGTCTCCATTACGTACGACAAATAGATACTATCCTATTTCCCATTACAGATGACCAATACATATTCCTGATATAATAACTGGAAAAGTTTAGAGCCTGGCAAATGGCCACGAAGAATTGCAGCCCGAAGGGAAACTAGATTATTAAACAGGGACAAAGAGTGTGAAGAAAGATATCACAATATTAAAGATATCTTTTCACAAAGTTATTAAGAGATGACAACATCAAACACATGTGTGAAGAGCTACGATTGTTCGATTTATAAAATATTCTTTTCAAGTAAAATCTATGAACGGATAAAATCAGATTAAAAATGAGCACTAAGAATTTCCTTGCAGGTGTTTGTGGGGACAACAAAGATTCTGTATTCTGTATTAGATTATATGGTATAAGTTATAAGCAAATGTCTGATTTTATTTTTTTTTCATGGTTTTACTTGAAAAATATAGTATATATTCACACACAGAACTTGTTTCTGATGGTAAAATGATAGGTACCTAGTCACATGGGCATCCACGGCAATATTGCAGTGGACAAAGCGGCTAAAGAAGCTATGCATCTAGATTTCCCTTCAGAGATTTTCCAGTTTGTTCCATACTCTGACCTGCGTTGTATGACTGGAGTTTATTGTAAACGTCTGTGGCAGACTGAATGGTCTAAGCAAATCAATAACAAATTATTTGAAATTCTTCCGGATTTATCTGCTTCTTTGCCTAACTTTGCGTCCACCCGCAAAGAGGAAACTGTTTTGGCTCGCCTTCATATTGGGCATAATTATGTCACCCATAATTTCCTTTTAAAAGGAGAAGGACCACCATGGTGCTTTGCATGTAACAAATCCTTTTCCGTTCGTCATTTTTTGTCTGAATGTGCTGAACTGGTTGATTTAAGGGAAAGATATCCTTTATTCAGTACCTTTTAATGAGGTTTTTAAAGTATGCAATGGTCAGAACCTGTTTCAATTTTTACATGATGTTGGTTTGTTTTATCGCCTCTAAATCATGTCGTCTTGTTTTGTATTCTTGTTTGGATTTTATTGAAGAGACTGATTTTATTTACATCTTTCAAAATATTTAAATGTTAACAGTTTAATCTGATTTTACTTAATTTTTTGTGGTCCTGATTCGGCTCTTGGCAGTCCGCTGGACCCTATAAGCACTGAGTATCTATCTATCTATATATTCACAACCTGTTGTAGAATCAAAAAGCAAACCAATTTATTTTTTCTAAGGACAGAAAATATTCCATGTTTTTTTAAAAACATTATACTTAGTTCATTTTATTTTAATATGATTCTAACGTCTATGTATTATTTTTGCCAATTTCATTTTCCTTAGATTCCCATTCTCATCATTGGCTGGTTTTCAATGTATCTAGCAAACGATAGTCGGGGTTTTTGTTTTGCCTGAAAAAGTGAAACCCATCTAAACCATGGCTGGTCGTAACCCTGCCTTCCTTGAAGTTAATTAATTAATTAATTAATTAATTTTTCTTCTTCTCACATGTTACACACACTCTTACATACACAACAAACATCCTGTTACGTTGAAACGCGAATGGTAGTACGTCGGAAACGTGTACGATAGATCTAATCGTTTCGTTTTGCAAAGTATTCAATAATGGAGTTTATTTACCTTTGATTTGAGTTTGCATTGTTGTTAGGAGTGGTTTTGTATAACGTTGATAATTTTCGTTGGTCGATATTGTTGTAGAGTCTTCTGGATCGGCTTGTTTACTATCGATCGAAGATTCGGGATAATTGTAGAAATTTGAAGGAACGATCCGGAAGGAGAAGAAATGTGTAATGACGTAAGTCAGTGATGACGATCTTTAGTTCGATTGGTAGCAGTACGTCATTTCTACCGTATTCGAAATCTTTCCGGAAAAGAGAGAGGTTATTTAATCGTGTGCCGAGTTGCTGTTGAGATAGTAAAGCTGTTGATAGTGATTTGGAAAGTAAATTTGAGAGTGGAAAGACGATTGAGAATTGTATGCAGTTGTTGGTGTGTGCTGAATAAAAGTGGAAAACTTCATACGTCGACTTTGTGACTTGTACGCTGTTTGGACGGGTTGCGTGAATAAACGAATCTGAGTTACACAACTATCAGGAATTCAAGCATCGGGGCTGAATCAGATACTGATAGGAAAATACCAACATCAAACAGAGTGTAACATTTTGGGGGCCAAGCCGGGATTCACGCCATAGCCAAGGGTTCAACTGCTACAACAAGCGAGTCAACGTTACGAGAGGCAGTCATCGAGGGTAGCCGCCAACGAGTTGCGTCGAGAGGGGCCAACATACTGGGACTACATCACCGATAGGTTCGGGTTGACTGCAAGGGCGTGTAGTCGCCGAAGAGTTGCTTCGTGAGCGAACAACAGAGCGGGACTACGTGGCTGCCGCAAGACTACGCTGCCGTGAACTGACAAAACCGAGCAAGTCCACAAAACCTACTTTCGAGAAAATCGACGTTTTGTGTTGCGCTATATTACGCGATCGTTTCTGGAAGTTTAAGGGCATATTATAATGCAATTCCTCGATTTAAGAGTGCATACCTTGAATGTTAAAGAAATGTTTGATAGATTTGATGTTTTAAGACTATTTGTGGACTTGCTTTGTTTTGTCAGATTATTCTTGAGATAGATCTTTGTTGAAAACATGACAAAACCAAGCAAGTCACCCGCTTGGTTTTGTCAGTTTATTATTGAATTAAATCCTTGTTAAAAAAATTCACAAAACCAAGTAAGTCAAATCCGCTTGGTTTTGTCAGTTTATTATTAAGTAAATCATTGTTTTCAAAATTCACCAAACCAAGTAAGTCCCATAGGCCGTTTCGTTTCTTTGTTAAAAAGTCTGACGAGATAAGTCACATAAGTTGGGTTTTGTAAGATGTGGGTGCGGCAGTTACAGTGAGTGTATATGTGTGCCTGTTTATTGTTTTTAGCCATTCTTCACTTAATATTCCTGGGTTGGTATGCAGGAGTCATGGGTTTTTTTGCTCTCCCTTCAAAATAATATTAGATGCAGCCAATTTAATTTTAAAAATACAAAACTATTTTCCTTTCAGTTTCCTATTGTAGCGATCTTCCTGCCTTTACACCACGTGTATGTCTTGTATTTTGTTGCCCTTGTTGTGTGTCTGTAATATATTTGTTGCTGTTTGTTTGTGGGTTCGGGCACTGAATAGAATAGGCCCAACGTTTCCCGGCGTGTCGTAAGAGGCGACTAACAGGGGTAATGTTAGCACGGCATCACTGGGCGAAAGTCTTCTACACAGAAGTCACCGGCCAGGGCGAGGAACCTCACGTTGCTACAGGTTCAACGACCACGTGCTCGGGGCCAAGGCGAGCCACACTGTATTCGTGGATTTCGGCTGTGCCCAACAGCCTGGAGAGGATTGGGCACCGCCAGGTCCTTTTTTGCCCAAGACACACCACATGCATGATGACAATATCCACTAATTCCATACCGGATAGGTCGTCGCCCGGCTCAAGGACCGCGCCTTCCGTTGGCCACCAGGACGGAGGTGTTAAGTATGCTACTGATGGACAATTTAGCAAGATCCGCACGAGAAACAACATCGTCATAGGAACCTGGAATGTCAGGACCCTAACTGCGGAATGAAGATTAGAAGAACTGGCCCACGAGTTGGACCGCTATCGATGGAACGTTCTAGGCATTAGCGAACTGCGCTGGAAAGGCCTAGGTGAAACAACGACAGACAAAGGCCACAAGCTCTATTTCAGCGGTAGAGATGACAGGCACGAACACGGCGTTGGATTCTTGGTCCACAAGAACATTCTAGCCACTGTCATGGGTTGCCGCCCAGTAGACTCATTACCATCCGCCTGAGAGCAGCCCCTTTCAACATCACCATCATCCAGACCTATGCCCCAACATTAGACTATGACGACAGCGAGGTGGAGGATTTTTTATGAAAATCTACAGGCGGTCCTTGACCAAGTGCCGAAGAAGGACATAGTCATAGTGCAAGGCGACTGGAATGCCAAGGTTGGCCAAGATGCGCACCACAACTGGGGAGACACATGTGGACCCCACTGCAACAAGGAGACAAATGACAGGGGTTTGAGATTCTTGGAGTTTGCCAGATACAACAATCTGGTACTGGCAAACACGCTTGGTCTCCACAAAAACTCCAGACGATGGACATGGCACAGTCCCAGGGGGGAGCATCACAACCAAATAGACTACATCATGGTCAAGAAACGCTTCAGATCAAGCATCAACATTGGCAGGACACGCACTTTTCCAGGAGCAGACATCGGAAGTGACCACGATCTCTTGATGATGTCTTTCCGGCTCCACTTGAAGAGAGTAAATACTGCACTAGACTGAAGTTCGACCTGGACAAACTGCAAGACCAGGAGGTGGCAGAACTATTTCAGGCCACAATTGAAGGGAAATTTGCACCACTGCTCATTTTGGGGGCTGGTGAAGTAGATGTCAACACCATGACCACCACCTTCAACTCAGCTGTGACAGATGCCGCCACTGAGATCCTTGGCAAGCACCGACCAAAGAAGAAGCCGTGGATCACACCTGAACTTTTGGATCTGTGTGATAAACGAAGAGAGATTAAAAAAAGAAAGAAAAAGAACACCTCACAGGGAGCTGATGTCTACCGAAAAATCAACAATGACATTCGAAAAGGCATGCGCACAGCAAAGGGATAACTGGATAGAAGATCAATGCCGGGAAATAGAGAACCGTCTGAACAAGAACAACAGCAAGAAGGCCTACTAGACTGTAAAGCGGCTGACAAGTTTCAAACAGCCCAAAGTCTCCACGATCCAAAGCAAGTCTGGCATATGCCTTACAGAAGAACAAGAAGTCTTGGACAGATGGACAGAGTACTGCTCTGACCTTTACAACCATACACCAAATGGAGACCCATCAGTTCTAGCATGTCCCGAGAACAGAGAAGAAGAAATCCTCCCAATTCTCCGGGAAGAAGTTGAGGCAGCAGTGCAATCGCTAAAGAAAGGGAAGTCAGCGGGAGTGGACAACATACCCGCGGAACTGCTACAAGCAGGAGGAGAAGCGATGATTGATGCCCTCACCATTAGCTGTAACAAGATCTGGCAGAGAGGAGAGTGGCCTATACCATGGGCCCAGTCGCTTGTCATCACTCTTCCCAAAAAAGGTAACCTTCAGGAGTGTAAAAATTACCGCACCGTCAGCCTCATCATCCATCCCAGCAAGGTCCTCCTGAAAATATTACTCAACAGGTTGAAACCCCAAGCTGAACAAATCATAGCTGAAGAACAAGCAGGATTCAGGGCAGGGCGAAGTACCACTGAACAGATTTTCAACCTCAGAATAATCTGTGAGAAATACCTACAGCACCAACAACATCTATATCATGTGTTCATAGACTTCAAGAAAACGTTTGACCGAGTCTGGCATGCAGCACTATGGGCAACAATGAAAGCGTACAACATCAGACCTAAAATTATTGAAGTCATCAAAAACCTGTATGACAAGGCTACCAGTGCAGTCCTCCACAACAGCGCCATCGGGAACTGGTTCAGAACAACAATCGCTGTGCGTCAAGGATGCCTACTCTCTCCAACACCCTTCAACATCTTCCTAGAGCGCATCATGTCAGATGCTCTTGCAGATCACGAAGGCACAGTCAGCATAGGGGGTAGAGCAATCTCCAATCTTCGTTTTGCGGATGACATTGATGGATTGGCTGGAGAGGAACAAGAACTTGAACAGCTGGTACAGAGGCTTGACACCACCTCCAAACCTTGTGGAATTGAAATAAGTGCAGAGAAGACCGAAATGATGACCAACAACACCAATGGCATCAACACGGACATCAAAAGTCCAAGGCAAATCCCTCAACACAGTGCATAGCTTCAAATATTTAGGAGCCATTGTATCAGACAATGGGTCCCGACAGGAAGTTCTCTCCAGGATCACACAAACAACTGCTGCCCTGACAAGGTTGAAGCCATTTGGAAAGACAGGACCATCATTCTACATTCCAAAGTAAGACTGCTGCGCTCCCTTGTCATCTCCATCTTCCTATATGCTTGCGAAGCATGGACCCTCACAGCAGATCTACAACGAAGAATACAAAGCATGGAGATGAGGTGCTACAGAAGACTTCTGGGCATTTCCTATACCCAACACATCACCAACGACGAAGTCCGACAGGCCATCACACAAGCCATTTGACAACACGATGACCTGCTCACAGTGGTGAAGAAACGGAAACTCCGATGGTATGGCCACGTCACCAGATCATCAGGCCTTGCAAAGACTATTCTGGAAGGTACAGTGCAAGGAGGTAGAAGAAGAGGGAGACCGAAAAAGAGTTGGGAGGACAACATTCGAGAATGGACTGGTTTGACACTGAGCGAAGCCATCAGGGCTGCTGAGGACAGTGAGAGATGGAGTATGCTGGTTAAACGATCATCTGTGGTGCCCCTACGACCTCAGGGTTACGGGACAGGATAGGATAGGATAGGATAGGATAGGATGGGATAGTTTGTTTGTTTATTTCCACACCTCGTGGATGTTGCCGCGTAAGCGGAAGATCTACAGGATCCTTCATGGTGGGCAGGAAAGTACATGAAGAAAACTCTTTTTCAAAAAGCCGAACACGTCCTTTGCTGACCGAAATTTCGTCATCATTTTCACAGGAAAATAATATTGCACAGCAGCAATAACATGGATTCTCACTGGTCCACTTTATCTTAAGGCGCTTTCTCATTGGTCGGGAGGACTTACTTTTCTTTGTCAGGTTATTGTAGAAAATGACGTCATCATGCCAACTCGAGCATCAGCCAGAGGATCGCCGAAACAAAATCGCAGGGGACTTGCTTGGTTTTATCAGTTTATTCCCCCACTTAAAATTTTTTTAACAAGGACTTACTCTATGATATCTCCAAATCTAAACATAGTTCGGATTTGATTTTTACAGGTAAGATGCGTCATTCTCTTGCAAGTTTGATGGCGCAAAAAACTCATTTTCGACCTTAGGTGGACTTATTCGGTTTTGTCAAATCACGGCAGTTAACGTCGAGGGACAGTCTCGGAGCTACATCGCCAGTGTTATAGAGAGCGGCGAGCGGACGTCGCGTCTACTTCAGCACAGGAGCGTGTACATCAACACCAGCGTGGTGCAGCGTCGCATACGACGAGGACAGCGGGGCCTGCGTCAGCGAAGGCGACTAGTGACAAGCATCAGCGCTACTGCAGAGAGCGTGCTGTTCTAGAACAGTCTAGAAAGGTACAGCACAGTCAAGAACTTTCCAGAAAAAGAACTCTACAGTCAAGAACTTTCTAGAAAAAGAACAACTTTCTAGAAAAGAACTTTCCAGAAGCATCAAGATGGCTGACTTCTGGCAGAAAGGGGTTGAACCGAATCTAAAAGGCAAACAGCTGACGGAGTACGTCAAGTCTCAAGAGAGAATATGGCGCGAAGAAAAAGAAATAGAATTAGAACAGAAGCGTCTAGAAATTGAACAGCAGCGGCAAGAAAAAGACAGAGAATTCGAGCTGAAGCGTCTTGAGTTCCAGCTAGAAATGGCGCGTATCCAGCAACAGCAGAATGCGCCACAAGTTATCAGTGACAACACGGCTCCAAAATTGCCAGCTTTCGTCGACGGGAAGGACCAGATCGACAGCTATCTGGCGAGATTCGAAAGGTTCGCCGAAAGCTCTAATTGGCAACCTCGAGACTGGGCGATTCGACTGAGTGCACTTCTGACGGGGCAAGCTCTCGAAGTTTACACCAGACTGTCGACCGATGACGCCCAAAACTACGACGTCTTGAAAGAGGCCCTGTTGCAGTGCTACAACTTTACAGAGAAGGGCTACCGTAAACGCTTCCGTGAATGCCGGCCTAAGTCAGACGCGACGCCAAAGCAGTTTGTGGAGCGCCTGTCGTCATATCTACACAAGTGGGTGGAGTTATCAGGCGAAATGAAGTCTTACGACAGTCTCCATGACCTGATTGTGAAAGAACAATTTCTCAATGCCTGTCACAAGGACCTAGCGACCCACTTAGAAGAACAAAAGCTGCAGACGCTTAAAGATGTGACTGAGGCTGCTGAAAGATATCTCATCGCTCATGGGAAAACCCTGGGGCCACCCAGCGCGACGAAACATTTTCAGAAGACTGGAAACCATGTGAACCAGATCCAGGGAAGCCAGACGAGCCAGAGACAGACAGACTCCACGCCTCCTCCCAGGGAAGGGCATTCAAGAGGCTGTTTCACCTGCAACGCTACAGACCACAGGGCGGCTAATTGTCCTCAAAACAAAAGTAGCGGACAGCGGAGCAGTACGGACAATGCAGCGGTAGGCAACCGACAGAGACGTTTCTCCAATCAACGGCAAACCAGTAGATCTGACCATCAAGTGTGCGGCGGGAGCGTCATTCTTCCGAGTGAGACCGAGCGCACAGCTACTCCTGCGGACGTGCAAGAGTGCATAACCGATGGCCAACTTCTCCTTGCCAACGGAAAATCCATCCCCGTCGTCGCCAGCGCAGCTGTGACCGTCCAGAACATGCCTGTTTCAAAGGGACGCGTCGGAAATCATGAAGTGACTGTCTTAAGAGATTCTGGCTGCAGTGGGGTCATCGTCAGAGAAGATTTAATCGCCAAAGAACAGTTCACTGGCGATTCAAAATGGACACTCATGGCCGACAGCAAATGTGTGAAAGCGCCAGTTGCAAAAATTCATGTCAACACCCCTTTCTACATAGGCGAAGTCGAAGCGGTTTGCCTGAAGAAGCCGCTGTATGATTTGATGATCGGGAATATCGACGGCACGAGACGACCCGACGACCCCGATCCAGAGTGGAGTCCTGCCTCAACCCAACGCGTCAAAGTTGTGGAGGAGGATCCATTGCCGTTTCCCGATGGAGACCTTACAGAGCTGCTACGGGACAATGTGGTTACTCCGGCTCAGCCCTGCCGACCAGAGATCGTCAGTGCTGTTACTACCAGGGCCCAGGCCAAGAGAGACAAGGTGTCTACGCCACTGAAGGTCGCCGACAACTCCAAAGCTGCCATCGTGGACAGAGATAAGCTGATCCAGCTCCAGGAAGCTGACAGCACTTTAAACAAGTACAGGAACCGCCAAGACCACGTGACCAAAGGCAGTGGTACGGTCTATTTTGAGGTGAAGGCCAATATCCTGTATCGAATCTTCCAGCACCCGAGGGTCAACGGAGGGAAACCACTACGTCAAGTATTGGTACCGTTACCTCTAAGGCGCCAAGTGATGGAAGTAGCTCATGACTCTATCATGGGAGGTCACCTAGGCATCAGGAAGACGTCAGACAGAATCCAGGCGGTGTTCTACTGGCCAGGGCTTCATGCGGACGTCAGCCGTTTCTGCCGATCATGTGACATTTGCCAGAAGACCATACCTCGAGGAAGGGTCCCGAAAGTGCCTGTGCAGAGGATGCCTCTGATCGACCGACCTTTCAAGAGGGTGGCCTTAGACTTAATCGGCGAAATAAGACCTCCGAGTGAAGAAGGTCATCGATGGGTACTGACTTTAGTGGACTATGCGACTCGGTACCCAGAAGCAGTGCCACTGAAGAAGATTGACACTGAAACTGTAGCAGAGGCACTGGTGGACATGTTTAGTAGACTTGGAGTGCCTGAAGAAATTCTGACAGACCTCGGGACGCAGTTCGTCTCTGACTGCATGAAGGAGGTCAACAGACTGCTGAGCATCCGGCATTTGACTACGACACCCTACCATCCGATGTGCAACGGGCTTGTCGAAAAGTTCAATGCTACGCTGAAGTCCACCCTGAAGAAACTGTGCAGCGAGCAGCCCAGACAATGGCATCGTTACATCAACGCCTTACTGTTCGCCTACAGAGAAGTGCCGCAGGAGTCCACCGGCTTTTCTCCGTTCGAGCTGCTGTACGGAAGAACCATCCGAGGGCCGATGCACATCCTGAAAGAACTGTGGACGAAGGAAGTGGACACCCCAGAGGTGAAGAACAGTTACCAGTACGTGTTTGAGCTACGAGAGAAGCCGGAGCAGACTCTCGAGATAGCCAGAGAAAACCTGAAGAAGTCCCAAGACTGTGGAAAGCCCTACTACGATCGTAGGGCCGTGAGCAGGAAGTTTAAACCTGGCAACAAAGTGCTGGTGCTGCTACCTACTGATCACAATAAGTTGCTGATGCAGTGGAAAGGCCCGTACGAAGTGGAGACCGTGGTGGGAATCAACGACTACAAGGTGAAGGTCGGCCAGCATTCCAAGATATACCACGCCAACCTCCTTAAGCTGTACGTGGAAAGGCCATCAGAGACTGTACATGCAGCAACAGCAGCTGAGATCGACAACAGCTTTGACAGCGAAGAACTGTTGGAACTGGGAGACTTCCACAGCAAAGAAGGCATCGATGATGTTAAGCTAGGACCAAGCTTGACGGAAGGTCATAAGATGGAGCTCAAGGACTTTATGGGCGAGTTTCCACCTAGATTCAATGATGTCCCAGGCTCTACGACTTTGGTCGAACATGAAGTCCACACCCAGACCTGGAAGGAGCATCTGCAGACCTTGAGGGAGCTGTTCCACCGTCCCGCAGAAGCCAACCTGACCGTGAGACCCAGCGAATGCATTCTGGGAGCTGACAACGTCGACTGCGTCGGACATCCGACGGGAGAGGAAGACAACGGAGGATGCACTGACTCCAGGAAAGCCCACGAGATCACTGTCTTTGACCCTGGGCCGATGATGACCGCAACTGACGAGGGCGTCGTTTCCTTGCGGTTGAAAGAACATTGACTGTGTGGTGAACTAAGAATATTGGTAATGACAGACTTGAAAATGAAAAACGTTGACTGGGTAAATGATCTGTGAACATTGACAGTATCCAGAAAGATTTGCAGATGAGAAACATTGACTCTGTGTGAATGGACTGTGAACATTGACAGTATCCAGAAAGACTTGCAGATGAGAAACTTTGTGTGAATGAGCTGAGAACATTGATAGTGTTCAGACAGTCTGAA
This sequence comes from Oncomelania hupensis, assembly GCA_036898135.1. Taxonomy (NCBI): domain Eukaryota; kingdom Metazoa; phylum Mollusca; class Gastropoda; order Littorinimorpha; family Pomatiopsidae; genus Oncomelania; species Oncomelania hupensis. The sequence continues at coordinate 61,792,454 of CM072512.1, read as the reverse complement.
ATAAGTTTTAATTCTGTAACTTTGTTTGTGCATTACGTTTCAACGTTGTTGAAAGAAATTAGGTAAATTTCTTCTTGAGTGGGGGGTTATGTTACGTTGAAACGCGAATGGTAGTACGTCGGAAACGTGTACGATAGATCTAATCGTTTCGTTTTGCAAAGTATTCAATAATGGAGTTTATTTACCTTTGATTTGAGTTTGCATTTTGTTAGGAGTGGTTTTGTATAACGTTGATAATTTTCGTTGGTCGATATTGTTGTAGAGTCTTCTGGATCGGCTTGTTTACTATCGATCGAAGATTCTGGATAATTGTAGAAATTTGAAGGAACGATCCGGAAGGAGAAGAAATGTGTAATGACGTAAGTCAGTGATGACGATCTTTAGTTCGATTGGTAGCAGTACGTCATTTCTACCGTATTCGAAATCTTTCCGGAAAAGAGAGAGGTTATTTAATCGTGTGCCGAGTTGCTGTTGAGATAGTAAAGCTGTTGATAGTGATTTGGAAAGTAAATTTGAGAGTGGAAAGACGATTGAGAATTGTATGCAGTTGTTGGTGTGTGCTGAATAAAAGTGGAAAACTTCATACGTCGACTTTGTGACTTGTACGCTGTTTGGACGGGTTGCGTGAATAAACGAATCTGAGTTACACAACTATCAGGAATTCAAGCATCGGGGCTGAATCAGATACTGATAGGAAAATACCAACATCAAACAGAGTGTAACACATCCAATCACCATTCAAAGTCCCACAGTTAAAGCTAAACACAGAAAGCAACAATCATACTCCGAATATTGTAGTATTGAATGCTGGTGCAGGAAAGCAATAATTACAGTATTATTATACTACGCTGCCCAAAACCTTGCTATATATAGATTGGAATCCATTGGGCTTCATCTTTGAGCACCAGTTGTTCTTTTTTCACGCTGTTTGTATTAATTATCTTGCCGCTTTAAACTCAATGCAGTAGAGGCCTTTCTTCTGACCGCTTTCACGCTTGTCTTTCATGAACGTCCCTGAGGTTCTGTGGCGAAGCGACGGTAAATGAAGTCAAGCGACACTTTGACGAATTAAGAGCCCAAACCCGATTAAAAAAACGCTTATCAAGACGAAGAAAACATTTAAAAAATAGAAGTGTTCTTGATCCATAGTGATGTTGGCAGAGATGTTTGTGCAGCAGCTTGTGAACTTATCTATCTATCTATCTATCTATCTATCTATCTATCTATCTATCTATCTATCTATCTATCTATCTATCTATCTATCTATCTATCTATCTATCTATCTATCTATCTATCTATCTATCTATCTATCTATCTATCTATCTATCTATCTATCTATCTATCTATCTATCTATCTATCTATCTATCTATCTATCTATCTATCTATCTATCTATCTATCTATCTATCTATCTATCTATCTATCTATCTATCTATCTATCTATCTATCTATCTATCTATCTATCTATCTATCTATCTATCTATCTATCTATCTATCTATCTATCTATCTATCTATCTATCTATCTATGTGTTTGTGTGCGTGTGTGTGTGTGTGTGTGTGTGTGTGTGTGAACGTTTTAATTTGTTCTCCTTCCAACTGCTTTAAATTGGGGACTTCTTTGTGCATTTTTATTTTACTTCAATGTTGTCTGTGGCTTCGTTATGCATTTTTTAATCTTTAAATGAGCGAATGCTTGTAATTGCATTTCATTACACATTTATTACAATGTGTTTTAGTACTGTCAGCAATGTATGCCTTATAGTCTCTGATTGAGAAAATAAAGTATTCTTGAATCTTGAAGAACATAGTACAGAGAAGAAGAAAAAGACAGTACAGAGAAGAAGAAGAAGACGAAGAAGAAGAAGAAGAAGACTGTACACACAGAAGAAGAAGACATTACAAAGAAGAAGAAGAAGAAGTGCAATTCCTCTTTCTCACGATGCAAGATGTATGGGTATAAATGTAAGGGGAAAAGGTCGTTACAACGTGGAACTCAGCCAGGTCAAGTCAGTTCATTTTGAAGCAAACACATTCACTTAAAGGGCCAGGGTATGAAGGATGTTTCTTTAATATGTGTGTGTGTGACAACGAGCGGACTTGGGGAAAATGCATTGTTGTCACATTAAACGATGATATAATAAGTAGCCCATATACATCATTCTATTATTATTATTGTTGAAATCTACCTTCAACAAACAGAAGTCCAAAAGTACATAGCATAGTAGGCCGCCTATCTCTTTCAAACGTAAGCTACTCAGCTTACTACGTCTGTCGGTTTACCACACAATGCGTTTAACCTACCAAAAGCGTGCGACACCCATTGAAAAGAGCGACAGGAAGAGTTAATGTCATCATCATAAGCCAGCTATCCATCAATCATCGCCGCTTCTAAAAACAGCGCATGCATGGGATATGAGCTCACGCTTTCCGGTTCCATTATTAGTTATTATTAAATATCTATGGAATACCTCCCCAAGAGACCACCAACCATCCCGCTAGCATAATCATTTATAAAACTTTCTCCTTGATGAAGAGCCCGTTAAACCCCAGAATCGGAATTGTATCAAAAAAATTATATTTTACCACCGTAAACAATTATTCTGGTGATCTTGGGGGTTCTTTTCACCGGTCTTAATAGCAACTTTAACATTTGAAATAGTAATAATAATAATAATAATAATAATAATAATAATAATAATAATAATATATTACTACTACTACTACTACAACTACTTACTATATTAATTTATAACAATAATATATTATTATTATTATTATTATTATTATTATTATTATTATTATTATTATTATTATTATTATTATTATTATTATTATTATTATATTAATTCAAATGTAAAAGTTGCTATTAAGACCGGTGAAAAGAACAAAAAAATCACCATACTACTACACTACTACTACTACTACTACTACTACTACTACTACTACTACTACTACTACTAACTACTGCTACTACTACTACTACTAATTATTATTATTATTATTATTATTATTATTATTATTATTATTATTATTATTATTATTATTATTATTATTATTATTATTATTATACATTCCCGATGCAAACACCTATGCTAGAAAGATTCACCTCCAGCATAACGCTAACACAAGTGTTCCTCATGTTGCGAAATAATAACCCTACATCATCTTCTAACAGAATACTACAGTCAGCACACTAAAATCATGACACAACTGAGCGATCTTTGACGCTCGAACAGGATTGCAGCAGCCTACTGGCTTGCTGAAGTTGATATCAGGTTTTAATTTACCAATATCAGGTTAGCAACACAACCTCTTTCTCCCTTATGACCACAAGGTTATGGGAATACTTGTAGGCTTCTTCTTCTTTTCCCTTTAAGCTGTCAACATCATTTTGTTGATGGTTCTGTCGCTACCTTTACTTTGACAGCGTGAACTCGGATGACGACTGACGATTCATTGGCGATATCTTGCCTCATTGCAGGCAATGGCATCCATCGTCCTTTGTTCAGTGGTCATTGGTTACATTGACATCTTTCATGTTTCTCAAAGGTTTGTAGCTGACGAACCTTGATTCTCGGACATCGTCCAGTAAATGCTGTGTACAGACAAAAGTATCTCCACCTCACCTTCCACTTCCACAAGATATTTGTTTTAAGTTGCTTAATGGCCGAGTGAGACTTGATCACCGACTACAGTCACGTCAATGCTCTGTTCACAGAGTGCAATTTAGGTCGTTGTGGCCGCGTGGTCTGGGCGTTATGTTTCTCCGCATATTATTTACTTCCGACGCGAGTAACGTCTCGGGGGTTTTCTTCGGGTACTCCAGTTTGCTCCCCCAGCAAAATTTCAAAAACACCACTATTATTGGGTAGGTTGGGTTTGGGCGTGCCACAGGCTGCGACTACGCCTTCTCCATAGGAGGCGGCCCAGAATTTCCCGAAAAAAAGGGACAATAAAGTGTCAAACATAAAAAAAATAAATCAAAATCAATATTTCTTACTGTTGTTATTTTGGAAATAAGGGGAGTGGGAATCTGCTCGTCCCCTACACGCTTATGTGTCCGGGGACGTTAATCTATATAACTAACAAACTAAAGGGGAGTGGAGATTGGGGTGGGGGATTCGATCGCTGACTACAGTAAGATCCATGCTCCGTTCAGCGGAGAGTGCTTTTTGACGGCTTGGCGCCAAATTACAGGAAGTAAACGGGCTGAGGCGGCAGATCAAATCAAGAGCCATTTCCGGAGGTAAACGGAGCACATCCTTTCTTCGCAACGCATCTCGCCACAAGCGTCCCCTCCCGGGATGAGAAGCCCTATGGAGAGCATAAACAATTTGTTTTGGCCAAGAGGGCTTCGATTACAAACAAATAAATTGTTGTTGTCTTTCCTTTTATTCAACACAAGCTCTGACTCACCTCTTTGGTTCGTCTGGGCCTCTAGGGTGTGACGGCTGAAATACAAGCTGTCGATACTCTGAAATCAATATTTAATGCCATGTCCAGTTGCATTGCACAGCGCCTATCTCTACACAATACATCATTGACACAATGTAATCTCCTCAATCCTCTTATCCTGCTATCCAAGCTTCGCGTGTACTGCACTGCGCTCATCCCCATGTAACGGGGACATGCTGGGGACCCTTCTTCCACGTCTTTAAAGCCTAATGTCTTCTGAAATTCGTGAAGGTTTTATACTCGTCCCTGTGATGACTGAAATGATTTTGTACTTCTTTCGATATGGAACAAATGGGAATCTGGCAAATATAGTAAATAATAAATTGCAGATGAGAGAATTGTAGTCAGTCAGCCAAACAATATGTAAAAATCGGATTCATTGCAATTATTAGAATAAAGACTTTTCCAGCGTTCATGCTCGGGCACTCTTTGAAAGGTGGTCAAAAGGTCCAAAATGTCTGTACACCCAAAAATGGTATGGCCCCAAAGCTGAATGTCTTTTAAAAAATCCTACTACACCCAAATATAACAGTACAACACGGTCGGTTTAACATCCAGTTTTAGGTTCCACGTCAGTTCTAGTTTCAGGTTAATCGAACATCCAGTTTCAGTTCACTCCCTGTTCCAGGTTCATAGCTACCTTTCTCTTCATGACTTTTGGCAATAAAGACTAGCATGCAGATAGGCTTTGAGTTCCAGGTGGATGATTCCGATTGTGCCAGAACGTCCAGACTATGAAGATATTATATTTCTGGAACTAAATGCTCTCTTCTGAAACCTTGCAAAAAAATAGTTAATTTGTAAGCTTATGCTATCTTTAAAACAAAGGCTTCATTCCCTTGCATCATAAAATTACAAGTCGGTTGGGTAATCCATAAGCTTAGGCTAACTTTGCAATGCAGTCAACATTCTCAAACAAAGATGAAAGATGGAAACTACGTAGTCCTAAGTTTCCTTAAATATTCTAATTTTCAAGCGTCCGGAACTTAGAAGATAGATACATATGCGTAAGATTAAGCTACCTTTGGAACAAAACCTACTTTTTCAAGCGTCCAAAATTTTAGAAGACATATAACTATTATTAAGATTATGCTTTGGAACAAAGCGCACTTTCTCAACCGTCTGAAACCTAGAGGACAGATTGATATTACGTAAGCCTAGACTGTCTTTGGGGCAAAGTCTACTTTCTCAACTTCTAAGACAGACGGATACTAGGTAAGCCCATGCTATCTTTGGAACAAAATCTTCTCATCACAAGAGTCGTGGTCGGAATAGCAGCAGACGGATGGATGAGTCAATGGTCAAGATTGTGAAAGATGTACGGGACTAGACAGTAAATGGAGGGTCATTGTGGGCCTCTGTTCGAGGGCTTGTCAGTCTTCTTGTATAGGATCACTATATTATTGCTTCTTTGTTGAACTATGGCCAGCTTCTTTGTAAACTGAGAACCTTTACGAGGGCAGCCAATCGCATCTTCCATCCCTGATTTCTCTTGACCCAAAATGTGGAAAAAGTTTGTATCATTATTTATTAGTCTAGTTTTAAAACATCAGTCAGAAGTATAGACACAGAAGTCATTAAACTAAAACAAGATGGTAAAGCGTTTAAATGTATTTTTAGACACACACATATTCGAAAATCAGCAATTTCAAAAGATTTTGTAATTTATTTGTGCGTATGGCAGTGTTGTTTCTAGACCTTCAAACATGGAATGATTGGCCACTATCTGAACTATCTGCCACGGAAAGACCGACTGACATTTTGCTCTGATTCACGACTATTTCAAAAAGCATGAAAATACAAAAGCGGGATCGAAATTTCCGAAGATCACACACTGTGCATTGCATCTTCCACCCCCAGTTTGCCATGGCAGACAAGGAAAAAGGATTTTTTTTATTATTTACGCGTGATATCATTTCAGTAAGACTAAAAATTAGTCAAGCTAGCTGCAAAAGCAGATACATATGGAGACGAGTCGAAAGTTCCGAAGACCAGACTGCACATTGACATTTTGATTTATAACGTCGGCGAGACATCGTGATGACGATGATCATGAGGAAGAAGAAAAATGCCAGTCTCGGTGATAAAGAAGAAGAGAAGTGCTCAGAACACTAATAAAGAAAATGAAAGGTGCACCGATCATTAATTTTATGTTCATCTAACCTCATCCACGGAAATTGAATAAAGAGACGAACAAAATTTATCAGAAACAAGGCGGCCGCCGTCGAGTCTTATTTCTCTCCGCGTCGTTGTTCTTGGGAGTGTGTTATCATCATAGGCTTTGAACACAGCAAAGCAATACGAAGTTGTGGCCCCCAAACGGGTCGTTCCTACACATTTTTGTCACCAAAGGGATAGTTACAGGTTGCAGATTTGCTGGCAAAGTCCAAAGCTCGCCATTGCTTTGTGTGTGTTTGTGTGTGTGTGCGTGTGTGGGTGGGTGGGTTGGTAGTTGAATGTCTGAACGCGCGGGTGTGTGAGTGAGCGCGTGTTGAGTTTATTTTTAGAATAAAATTTGAAGTCTTTTCATTGAAAAGTATGTGCGTGCCTGTATGTGTGTGTGTGAGAGAGAGAGAAAGAGAGAGAGAGAGAGAGAGAGAGAGAGAGAGAGAGAGAGAGAGAGAGAGAGAGAGAGAGAGAGAGAGAGAGTTGAATGCGAGAAAGAGTGAGAGAGGAACGAAGGTGGTAGGGGCGGCCGCCATAAGTGAGGATTATGTCGGATGAGTTGTCTGTAAATAAGAAAGTGTTAGATTTGGATTCTGATACAAAGAAACACACGGGTACTCAAACACTCGAATACCGGTGCTTCCAAACAATGATGACTGAGCGAAGTATTATTATTATAATTATAGTATCAACGCCCACTGGATTTTGAAGCTCACAATTGAAACACTGAAGCGAACTGACTATAGCTATGGATCCATAGAGTTAAATGTGTAAGTAATTAAACTTCAGCATGATAGTCTGTTGTGCAAATACTAGGCATAACAGCAAAGGCATGAAGGATAGTAGAGAGAAATGAATCAGGAAAATGCTGTTGGGAGTTGAGTTGCGTTTGCGAGATGGCGAAATAATGAGTTCTAATGGTCCCACTCCGTACTTTAGTGGTTGCGCGTTCGCTTAACACATCAACGACCCCGGTTGGAAGCCCATGGTAGGCAAGATACAAGTGGCCATTTTTTTTCACAGTCCAACTTAGCTGTATGACTGACGTGGTGATTCAATGTTGTTTTTTAAGGTCTCCGTCCGCCATAGCTTCAAAGATGGATGTGGACGTTAAATTTGAATGCCCATTCCATAATTTCTGATTCGTTGTGTGATGAGACTGAATGTTGAAGTAGGTCACAGATATAAAGCACACAATAATCAGAAAAAAATAGATTAAACGAATAGATGAAATTAACCAACGGGTAGCGTTCCATTAGGTCAGAAACACGTAGAAATAATAATCAACAGAACAAGAAAAACGAACACAATATTGAGAAAACACTTTTCATCTTACCGCCAATGCTCCTATTCTTCTTTTCTTCTTTCTGAATTTGTTGCTGGTAGCTTGTGAGGTTGTTCCTTAGCTGTCTTTGAGTGGCTTTTGTCAAAGGTTGCTCGGTTGCCAAATGCTACTGTTTCGTGGCGGATTCGGTTTCCCTTGCGTTTTGTTACGGTTGCCTTGTGGTCCTGCAAAATACAAAAGATGCAAGATAGGATTTACACGAATGGACAGACTGACAGACATTTAATCGATCTAATACAATGATCACACATGCGCAGAGCATGCTATCACATCACGGACTGAACGCGCTACACAAGTGACCAACAACGTCATAAACATCAACATCCACGAGGAAGGAACAATGTCGTTATCCTGCAGTTTTTGGTAACACGAAACAGGCAAGATACGGATTTCAGGACTATAAACATACATAGTATAAATGTTTCACTTTGCCGTAATTGTTACCATGTAGATTAGGGTTCAGCATGGTCATGTCCAACACTAATACGCTAGTTGTGCATTTTAAGAAATGAGGCGCTAAAACAACACCCGCAAATGGCAAAAACATTGCAATAAATAAAATCCTATCCTATCCTATCCCATAACTCGGAGGTCGTAGGGGCACCCAGACGATCGTTTAACCAGCGTACTCCATCTTTCCCTGTCCTCAGCAACCCTGATTGTTTCGCTCTGTGTCAAACCAGTCCATTCTCGAATGTTGTCCTCCCACCTCTTTTTCGGTCTCCCTCTTCTTCTACCTCCTTGCACTGTGCCTTGCAGAATGGTCTTTGCAAGACCTGATAATAAGAATAATGAGAATAAATAAAATACAAGTGATAAAAGAGTTTATTGCTGGTTTGCCATTTTCCAACTTTCGGAAATGTCAATAAATATGAGAATTATGGATGAATCCAATCGGAAGTGCACGATTTGTGAAAAGAGGAGAGCTGGTGGAAGAGAGAGAGAGAGAGAGAGAGAGAGAGAGAGAGAGAGAGAGAGAGAGAGAGAGAGAGAGAAGAAGGGAGGGGGGGGGGGGGGGGCGTTGATGGAGCAGGCGAGAAGAAGGAAGGAAGAGTTTTATGGAAAGTAGATTTTAACAAAATACAACAAAAAGCAACACTAGGTGCAAACGGAAAACCGCTATTTTGATGATTTGATCTCCGGGAGGAAATGGGATACGCCAAAGCGACACCTACGTGCGCGCTGTTAATATTGTAATGCACATCCGCTCCTTTGTGCTTTAAATACATACCTTTTCGTCAATTATGTTTTTTCTCTCCAAAGAAATTCTCTTCCTGCCGGAAACGGAACTGTCATTAGTGCAACAAAGATGGCGGTGTAATATTCTGTGAAGTTTGTTTTTTGTGGCTGTTTTCGTTGCTATTGTATTGTGGGTGTCCTTTCGCCATTGCTGTTCGATAATTATACGTGCTGCATGTTTTGTTGTTACTACTGCTGTTTTTTGCTGTGTTGTTATTGTTGTTGTGGTTGTTTTTGTTGCTGTTGCTGCTGCTCATTCTGTGTGGGTGTTTTCTACATTATGGATTAATAATTATTTTAATTCACATTTTTGCATAATTTACGATAATTAATAATTATAGGCCAATGGTGTGTGTGTGTGTGTGTGGGGGGGGGTGTGGGTGTGTGTGTGTGCGTGTGCGTGTTTGTGAGTGTGTGTGCCTATGTGTGCGTGCGTGTGTGTGTCTGCATATGTGTTTGTGTGCTTTTGATGTCTTATCTAAAATGGTTTGTTAGTATTTTTAAATTGAATACTATTACTTTAATCAGTTAATGTGAATAGAAATTACAAACAAAGCTGTTGGCAGATATAATACCTCATTTATAATTCCTTTGGTATTGTTCCATTTCAATATTTCGACAGATAATTTTTCGACAGATAATTTTTGTGCAACAACGAGACAAATGACAGGGGTCTGAGACTCTTGGAGTTTGCCAGATACAACAATCTGGTACTGGCAAACACGCTTGGTCTCCACAAAAACTCCAGACGATGGACATGGCACAGTCCTGGCGGGGAGCATCACAACCAAATAGACTACATCATGGTCAAGAAACGCTTCAGATCAAGCATCAACATTGGCAGGACACGTACTTTTCCAGGAGCAGACATCGGAAGTGACCACGATCTCGTGATGATGTCTTTCCGGCTCCACTTGAAGAGAGTAAATACAGCAAAGTGCACTAGACTGAAGTTCGACCTGGACAAACTGCAAGACCCGGAGGTGGCAGAACTATTTCAGGCCCACAATTGGAGGGAAATTTGCACCACTGCTCATTTTGGGGGCTGGTGAAGTAGATGTCAACACCATGACCACCACCTTCAACTCAGCTGTGACAGATGCCGCCACTGAGATCCTTGGCAAGCACCGACCAAAGAAGAAGCTGTGGATCACACCTGAACTTTTGGATCTGTGTGATAAACGAAGAGAGATGAAAAAGAAAAAGAACACCTCACAGGGAGCTGATGTCTACCGAAAAATCAACAATGACATCCGAAAAGGCATGCTCACAGCAAAGGAGAACTGGATAGAAGATCAATGCCAGGAAATAGAGAACAATCTGAACAAGAACAACAGCAAGAAGGCCTACCAGACTGTGAAGCGACTGACAAGTGTCAACAGCCCAAAGTCTCCACTATCCAAAGCAAGTCTGGCATATGCCTTACAGAAGAACAAGAAGTCTTGGACAGATGGACAGAGTACTGCTCTGACCTTTACAACCATACACCAAATGGAGACCCATCAGTTCTAGCATGTCCAGAGAACAGAGAAGAAGAAGAAATCCTCCCAATTCTCCGGGAAGAAGTTGAGGCAGCAGTGCAAGCGCTAAAGAAAGGGAAGTCAGCAGGAGTGGACAACATGCCCGCGGAACTGCTACAAGCAGGAGGAGAAGCGATGATTGATGCCCTCACCATTATCTGTAACAAGATCTGGCAGAGTGGGGAGTGGCCTATACCATGGACCCAGTCGCTTGTCATCACTCTTCCCAAAAAAGGTAACCTTCAGGAGTGTGAAAATTACCGCACCATCAGCCTCATCAGCCATCCCAGCAAGGTCCTCCTGAAAATAATACTCAACAGGTTGAAACCCCAAGCTGAACAAATCATAGCTGAAGAACAAGCAGGATTCAGGGCAGGGCGAAGTACCACTGAGCAGATTTTCAACCTCAGAATAATCTGTGAGAAATACATACAGCACCAACAACATCTATATCATGTGTTCATAGACTTCAAGAAGGCGTTTGACCGAGTCTGGCATGCAGCTCTATGGGCAACAATGAAAGTGTACAACATCAGCCCAAAAATTATTGAAGTCATCAAAAGCCTGTATGACAAGGCTACCAGTGCAGTCCTCCACAACAGAGCCATCGGGAATTGGTTCAGAACAACAATCGGTGTGCGTCAAGGATGCCTACTCTCTCCAACACTCTTCAACATCTTCCTAGAGCGCATCATGTCGGATGCTCTTGCAGACCATGAAGGCACAGTCAGCATAGGGGGTAGAGCAATCTCCAATCTTCGTTTTGCAGATGACATTGATGGATTGGCTGGAGAGGAACAAGAACTTGAACAGCTGGTACAGAGGCTTGACACCACCTCCAAAGCCTATGGAATGGAAATAAGTGCAGAGAAGACCAAAATGATGACCAACAACACCAATGGCATCAATACGGACATCAAAGTCCAAGGCCAATCCCTCGACACAGTGCATAGCTTCAAATATTTAGGAGCCATTGTATCAGACAATGGGTCCCGACAGGAAGTCCTCTCCAGGATCGCACAAACAACTGCTGCCCTGACAAGGTTGAAGCCCATTTGGAAAGACAGGACCATCAGTCTACATTCCAAAGTAAGACTGCTGCGCTCCCTTGTCATCTCCATCTTCCTATATGCTTGCGAAGCATGGACCCTCACAGCAGATCTCCAACGAAGAATACAAAGCATGGAGATGAGGTGCTACAGAAGACTTCTGGGCATTTCCTATACCCAACACATCACCAACGACGAAGTCCGACAGACCATCACACAAGCTATTGGACAACATGATGACCTGCTAACAGTGGTGAAGAAACGGAAACTTCGGTGGTATGGCCACGTCACCAGATCATCAGGCCTTGCAAAGACTATTCTGCAAGGCACAGTGCAAGGAGGTAGAAGAAAAGGGAGACCGAAAAAGAGGTGGGAGGACAACATTCGAGAATGGACTGGTTTGACACTGAGCGAAGCCATCAGGGCTGCTGAGGACAGAGAAAGATGGAGTATGCTGGTTAAACGATCATCTGTGGTGCCCCTACGACCTTCGGGTTATGGGACAGGATAGGATAGGATAGGAATTTTTGTACTGGGTTCACGAATTCGTCATATTATTTCTCAAATTAAAATGCGTTTCGGTTGCCTTTCAGTGGCCACTAAGCGCTATAATATTTGAAAGGTCGTTGTATGCTGTTAAGATTTTGACGTGTCTTATTAGTTCTTTTCGTCAACTTGGACTGTTTGAAGAAAAAAACCAGCTTCAATTCGGCGATTTTACGTTAGTGCTCTGGATCTACAAATTTAGTTTCAACCTCAGCATTTTACACAATCTCCATCATCGGACATGGATAAAGTCAATGGTGAATGTTTTCTTTTAAGGAAGAGCTTCACACGTTTAAATGTGCCAACTGTTGACTTTATTGATGATGATGATGATGATGTCCATTTATAACGCTTCTGTCTCCATCCATTGTCGAATGCTCAGTGCGCGGGCCGATAAAGGATTTAAATCAAGCCGCCAGTGGCACCCAATTGCAGGCTTGGTGCGCATAGTCTGACGCCCAGAAGACTGAGCACAATCCTGTGCGACCAAGGGTGGGGATAAGGGACCATGTGCATGCTGGGTGTATTTGTGTAGCACTTACCCGTCTACATGAGCGTAAGAATCTGTAAAGTCTCTTTTGTACTGTTACGATTGAGACGCGCGCTGTAATTACCAATATTATGTTTAGGCAGAAGGCCTGCAATTATAGTGTTTAGTTTTCATTGATCTAGGCTGTTGTCTTCCATATTATTCACCAAATCTACAATTAAATGTAAAATTCTCCCCAATGCGCGATCATGTTTGTAAACACTGAGGTTTGATGTAGCCCATATAAACAAACTAACAAACAAATTCGAACATTCTGTACAGCTCTAGATGTCAAATGAACTCCGCTCTCATGTATATGCGTTGTGCGCGAAACCTCCTGGAAGGGTCAAATGAGAACAAAACGGCAGTAGCATTCTGCATGATTGGAATCGCATTATAATGGGCCGCGAAACACCTTAAATAATCAGTGTTTGGTTTTGGTCTCTTTTGTACTGGTATACGATGGAGACCCGCACTATAATTACAAATATTAAGTTTAGGCGCAAGGCCTGCACGTATTGTGTTTACTTTTCTTTGATCTAGGCTGTCGCTGGATGGATTCTACATAATGTTTATTGATAGAAGATTTAAGAGATGGTTACTTTATCAAAGTAAGTAGAACATTCTATGACATAAGACTGGTGATGAGTTTTATTTCTGATTGGTTGTTGATTGCGCAGACCTGCCTACCCCCCCAAATTTTTTTGGTTACAATGAGAGCAAAAAATGAGTACAATCTGAAAAATTTGGTTACAATTACCCTCGCGTCAAAATCCACGCCATTTTCTTCTGCTTTAATGTAGCTTAATATAATAATATACAAAAACACCAAATGTTATTCTTTATATTCTTTTTTTATTAATTTTTTTAACCCTCTAACCCCCACAGGAGCCTAAGCCTTATCTGCCTCTATTTCCTAGGTCAAAGCAAGCAACTCCATCAAAATGCTACACCATGCACATACAAAAATTAATTAAAATGCACCACCCAAAATTATGTTCCACTTATCATTATTAATAAATCAACCACATATTTTTCTTCAAAATGAAATGTTACACATACATTTTTACAATGTGTTGCAACTTGAAAAAAAAATCTGAATGTCAACATTGCATACTGCACAACATGCAGCAATACGATCACTGACTCAAGTAATAAAGCACCGATTTTTCATCGTTTTTGTTAATCAAATCCGACAGGAAAATATCGTCAAAGTGAAAGTCCAAATCACTTTCCTCTCCATCATTAACCTGTACCAAATCAGCCTCCTAAAATCCTTCAAATGGGTCATTTTCTTCATCAGATTCTGCAAGAATCTGACGCCATAATTCTCCGCCTCTCAAACATCAAACTTTAAAAATTCACTGTGTGCGTTCTACACACTCTAAAAAATGCCGTGAAAACACCGCCGGAAACAGCAGGAAATCACGATCACGTGTGCGAGAATCTCGCACGTTTGCTATAAATAGATTTCCACATGGCAGCCTCTGATCAGACCACGTCATTACCGGCCGCTGCCGATCGCTCCGCGAGTATGCACATATAAACGAACTGTGATTTTTCGTATAAATGGAAAAAAATGCGTACAACCGTACAAAGCTTCAAATTTTCGTAAGATTGTACGAATATTTCGTACAGTAGTCAGGTCTGATTGCGTCATTCTGGAACTTTTCAGAATTTTTCTACATTGTTGATAATCTATATAAGTACCACAATGTCAGTTGTTTTTTGGGGGTGGGGTAGGGGTAGGGGGGATTTTGTATGCAGTTGTTGATGCAGTTTGATGAATACAGTTGGAAAACTTTATAACGACTACTCCTGCTTTGTTACTGAGTGAACGGGCTGCGTGGATGACGAATCCGAGTTACACAAGATTCAAGCATCGGGACTGAATCGACTCTTGCCGTGTAACATGTACTCTGTATCACACTCCACATTAGGACTCATTGTACGGTAAGCTCGCGACACAGTTCTTTCACCTCCACAAGCTCCCCGTTCCCCAACTCATCTTTCCAAATAAGGTTTTATCTTTTGTTCTCTGTGACATACGTAGTATTTAATGTCATCGACTGTTTGTGCATTATGCGTTACAAAGCACTAATGTTCTAATATAGCATCCCGAAGCCTCACAAGTCAGCCGGCAGTGGAAAAGTTCAACGCACTTCGGCAATTTTATAACGTAGTAGTCAGTTTTAGTGTCATTTGAGTCTGTTTCTGCTAGAAAACAGCTTTTTGTTTTTGAGCGCATCATGTCACCATCCAAAATACCAGTGCCCACAAAATGGTCTGAAAATTGCGTCTATTCTAGGGGAATAAACTCATTACAAGTATGGAGGAATTTCATACTAGGCTCCAAGAGTTCCGTTACTCCCGAGTATTATGTTATTAAGCGATCGGTTCCTGCAGAATGTAATTTGAACTAACTAGAAGGGCTAGGGGGGTGGGGGGGGGAGAGAATGTGGGTTCCTGTCAAATGCAGGAATGTGCCTTTAGGGTGTTAAATGCAGTATCAAACCTAGATGTAGGAAAAGAAGTTAAGCCCGTAGATTCAATGAAAAACAGCGGTTTTGCGTACAGAGAGCAGAGAAAGGGTTATTGAAGAAACGCTATTGCTGTGATGAGAGAAGTGTACCCTTAGGACAGAAAGAGTGAATATCTAAACTCCTCTACAAACAAATGATAACAATTTCCGAAAACTCGAGAAAAACTTTAATTCAGAATATGTTAAATTCATACTATGCTTATTGATCTGTAGAGACGGTAAAGCAGATGTTGTTCGGGATGTTGTTTCTAAAAATGGGCTGGATATTATTGTCTTGAATGAAACATAAATGCGTTCACATAGAGATGTCTCACTCTCAGTGGTTACAAGACTGTCTCTTTCCCCACGTTCCACTAGGGTTGGGAAGATTGCCATCATATACAAAGACTGCCTTCACCCCTCATCTTCGTTTTTCTCATTCACCCCATTTTACGCGTATCCCTCTTTCAAATTTGCTGGTTTGAGTCTCACTCTGCTTATGTAACATTTTGCTGCCTATGCCATCGGTCACCAAGTCTTGAAAACACACTAACCAACACCGTATTCTATTTCTGCTCCAGAATATAAACCTGACTACCTTGAGCTGTACATGCCATCCTTTAATCTGCGGCCTGTTTCTGATGCTCTCACACTCCCCTCACTTTAAATCGAAGATGACATTTTAAATGAACCCGCGGTCATTTCTTTCAAATTTCAAATAACAGTTTCGTCATTAGAGGTAAAGGTAATTAAAAATAATACTAATGATTTAAAAAAGAAAGAAAATAAACTAATATTTAAAACTACAGACTTTTGGTTTTTTTTCCCGGAAGACTAATTACTATAACTTGGTGAGTTAAAAATATAATTACACTCACTAACCCGCACACAAGCTATTATCCCCCAACCCACCTACGCTTAAACTGTAGCTTGAGTTCAATGTCAATAATGTAACAAACATTCAAAATCATTCCTCAGGCGACGATTGGCCCTTGTTAATAATTGGTTTTAATTATGGAGCTTTTGTTTCTTTTCTATTGTGGTATTTCATGTTAATGCCTATACCTATCTCTAAACTGTAGATAGGGAACTATAATTATAACTCAGTGGTCTCAGTGGAGATTTCCTGTCAAAGTCCACAGTTTCACGCTGCCATATACTTTGAAGGCCAGGCGATTGTCTTTTTGGAATACTTTCCTCCACTCTCTACAGGAGAGCCACTGTTGGTTACGATCACAGAGGCATTACACACGCTGACAGTACAGTGGATCCTCGAACTTGATCCGCAGCTCCAACGGTTTATTCTCAAACCGTGTAAGAACAAACAGTCATGTAATCTTCCCTTAGATATGACGGCCTACTAGCGCCAAAACCAACAGTTACCATCATCACGAGATAATTGAAATTATCACGTGTTCTGTGTAATTTACATAGATATGGGTAATCCGCAGTGTTAATTAATAATTATTAGTAGGCCTATTTGCCCCGCTTTCCTAGCGCCAAAACCTGATAATTACAAATATCGTGAGATAATTACAATTATCAAGAGATAATTACAATTATCAAGCGATAATTACAATTATCACTGAAAATTATAAATATGAATTTAATACTGATGAGCAGGCGCGGCCCGATGCGAGATGCGCATGCGCGGTACCGGCACTGTTCCCAGCACGCCTAGGATTTTGACCCTAGTAAAGCGTGGCCAAAACTGAAAATTAGTCATTAAAACTGTGAATTACCGGTATCTCTGTGAATTACCGGTATCTCTGTGAATTACACAGAACACATGTTAATTACAATTATTACTGATACATGTACGTTTTGCAGGTTTTGACGCTAGTAAGCCGCCTTACCAGAATTAAGCCTGATCACGTGAAAATTACAATTATCAAGTAAATATTTTAATTATTATGTGATAATTTCAATTTTCAGTTTTGGCGCATTTCCAGGCGAATTGATAGAGCCAAAACTGAAAATTAAACATGATCACGCGAACATAATTGTAAATTTTCAATGATAAATGTAATTATCTCTTGATAATTGTAATTATCCCATGATATTTGTAATTATTATCACATGATAATTATAATTATCAGGTTTTGGCGCTAGTAGACCGCCATACTTAGATCGAAACAATATGTTAGGTGAAAGTTCCGCATAAAATAAACTATGCCTTTATCAATGTCTTCCTAGTGACAGGACTTGTATCTTTTTATCTACATGAAGATGTTATAGGTTCGGTCTTTGCGCGGTTTGGGAATTAACCCTTTAAGAGGCGGCAGACACAGTCTGATCCTACTCTTTCTATATATAAGGTACGCTTTTCTACCGCTTTGCTATTGAGGATCCACTTTCAGTGGGTAATGGCCCTGTGATTGAGAGCAAAGTGTGTAAGCTAACAGCTGTTTCGACCTTCAAAGGTCAAAATCAGACATGCTGATGTTAGACTCGAGCAATACACCACCACTTCAGCAGAATGACCCATTGAGTGAGTGAATGAGTGAGTGAGCGAGAGAGAGAGAGAGAGAGAGAGAGAGAGAGAGAGAGAGAGAGAGAGAGAGAGAGAGAGAGAGAGAAGTTATAATCCTATTGCATATAATCAGCACCACACCAACTAGACTGTTACTATTTTCTTTGATGCGAAGCCATCTTACGCTTGGTATATTTTCCCCGAGCACGACATGTAACCTAAATAACACATCACATTAGTCTGAAACTGTATAGCGAACAAAGTTCTGCCGACTGGTCAACGCAGAGTTTGATATTCATTCCAGACAGGCATTCTTTTGAGATCCGCAAGTGTATTCTTGTTGGGCTTGTCAGGACAAGATATAGACATTGGAATATCGTTAGCTAGATGATCATGTGTGTCGGTGTAATCATTCGTGTGTAGACCTCTGTGTGTGTGTGTGTGTGTTTGTGTGTGTGATGGGATATGTGTGTGATATGCATGTGATGTGAGTGTGCATGTTTGTGTGTACGTGTGCGTGTGTGTGTTTTTGAGAGAGAGAGAGAGTGTGTGTGTGTGTGTGTGTGTGTGTGAGTGCGCGCGCGTATGTGCGTGCGTGTGTTTTTGTAGGTGTGTGTCTGCGCGGGTGAACGACTGTGCGAGTCCTCTTTTTACCCGACTCTCTGCATCTCCTATAATAAACTTTTGTCATCGGATGTCTCAGAAGTATTTGATGACGACAGTGCCGGTGGACGTCATACAGTTAACGGCCACTGGAGCCCCACACGGGACAATAGGACAATGCTCTTGTACCACTGACAGGTCTTTCTTCATCGTTAGGACCGGTTGGTCACGCAGTACGGAGAAGCACATGGAAGTCGTTCCTAGTGCGCCTAGAGTGAACAGGACTTTACTGATAAGAGCTATAAGAGCCAAGACTTCTATTAATTTTTGTACGACATCCCAAACAAGAGGAAATGGTAACAGAAAAAGGGGGGAAAAGAAGCAGGTAGACCTACATTCGAAAAGAGTGAGATGTCGCACTCCGTTGGTTGTTCCACTTTCAGATTTTGCCTCGTGTCGATTTTTCATCCTTTGCATGGCAGGCATCATTTTGATCATGCGTGGATGGAAACAACACACATTTAGCTGAACTGTGCACAAACAACAATGTTGGTATTATCGAGGAATGCAGACTGTTTGCGGAAAGGTTGTCATGCTGATACTGACCATTCCAGACACTTCTTTTATTGATATTATCATCGCGAGAATGCAGACCGCAGGCAGAAATGCTTTCATTATGCTGCTGAATGACGTCTATTCCAAGCGAACGTCTTTTGTTATTTTTATCAGCGGAAAAAAAAGAAGAGGACTGCTTGCAGAAAAGGTTAGTCTAGTACGGTGCTAACTGAATTTCATTTCAGACAGACATAAAATCCAGGACGACTTGGCAACCAAGAAGGTCAAATACTGAGCCACTTGACTAGCGCATTCATTACCGCAGACGCTGATATGGCTATTTGTTTTGTCACGACTTCTGTGATTGGTGTTTCCCTTTGCGGTGTCCAATCACAGATAATGTTGCTCCTGACGAAGATACCCCCAAGACCGCGACTTGCATCGATCATGTTGCAAAATGCATGAATGGGTTTTGTCCTTAGAGGTGAGAGAAAGACAAATGTAGAAATCTGACCACGTGCGTGGCCAAAACTATTAAGGAGGGTGTGTTCCTTTAACTAAAACAAATGCAGTTCTTTTAAGTGCCATTTTAAGCAACACAAAAATATCTTAGATGAAGGTGTGTTCCGTTGAATAGGACGAGTGCTGTTAAAACAATCAAGCGTCATATTCCCTAATTGAAGTGTAAATATTCTGAATAAAAAAATAAACAATAATACCAGCCACTGGTTCAGTTGCGCTTTAAATTTCTTCGTTTAAAACGTGTTAATTATGCACCGTCACGACTTTTCCGTTAACAGCTAAATCGAGAAACCCGTTAAAATCGTAAAAAGATAATTTGTATCCGAAATTCCACACTAACAAACCAAATAATATAAATAAATTAAATAAAAGAACAAGGCCGCCGCCTGCTCTGGGAAACGATGCACTAAGTTGTTGTTGTATCAATTTTTATTCATCAGATTAACATAAGTTGTACTGATGTAATATAAACAATTTACGAAATCTACCATGCGCACATCATATATATTTTCCACATTATCAAACCATTAAAATCATCATACTACTGACATACACATACACTTTTAACAACATACATTCCATTATAACAATTAGTTAACATTAAAAAACAATTTTAAAAAAAAATAAAAAATGGGACCTTTCAACTTCACCTGTGAAGAACGAAGTACTTTATGTCATTTTGCGTCTTACAGAAAGTTGAAGTTGGGCCTCCAGGCCCCTACCCCCCTCCCCAAACCCCATTAAAAAAAACAAATAAAAAAAAATAAAATTATAAATAAAAATAATAAAAAATCAATCAAAATTAAAACAAAATAATAAATAATTTCCCCCATTCCCTACTCTCCCAAAATAAACAATTAAGAAATATTTATTGAAACTAATAATGCTTAATTAAATAAAATAGGTACAAAGAATTTAAAAAAAAAAGCTAGACTAATTGTTAGAAGTTAAAACAACAAACAAACAAAAAATTTCAAGAAATTGAATAATGCAAAGAGTGACACTAAGATTGAGTAAATAATATTTGAAATCCATTTACCGGGATACGATGAACATACTACTTTGGATTTTTTTGGAAGTTTCTTCTAAGTTAAGACGAACAGAATAACAAAACTATTCATAACGTAATCAGTATTAGTTATCAATAAAAAGCTCCAGCTCAATGCTAACAGGACTGAACTGATGCTCACGGGTACCAAACACGACTTGTCTTCTTCCTTTGTAGACACTGTCACTCTTGACCAAACCACTGTTCCTATGTCATTTTCTATCAAAAACCATGGTGTCACCCTTGACAACACCCTCTCCATGTCAGATCTCATCCGCCAAACCTGTCAAACATGCAACTTTCAGCTCCGTATAATATGCCTTGTACGCAAGCATTTGACCACTGACGCTACAGCCAAACTCATTTTCTCTCTTGTTCTTACACTATTGTCTTTTCTGACTGGACTTCCTTCCTCTTCTGTTCATCTACTCCAACGTGTTCAGAACTTATCTGCTCGTCTGGTTATCAAAATTAAAACAATATGATCATATCACACCCCTCTTACATTCTCTCCACTGGCTTCCTGTATCCAAGAGGATTATCTACAAAATCTGTACTTTCTGTTACAAGTGCGTCTATGTATTAGCCCCTTCCTACCTCACCAAGAACATTCATTTCTACAATCCATTTAAAATCTTCGTTCTTGTTCTGACACCCTCATGCTACAAATACCCCGCTACAAACTTTCCTCCGCAGGCTACCGATCCTTCTCAGTGCGTGGTCCTTCAATTTGGAACTCTCTCTCTCTCTCTCTCTCTCTCTCTCTCTCTCTCTCTCTCTCTCTCTCTCTCTCTCTCTCTCTTCGCAGCTCTCCGAACTTAGCCACTTTCAAGTCCTTCTTGAACCCCCCCTCCCCTCTCTTCCTTAAAAATGTCTGATGCCGTCTCCCATCACCATCATCATTCCTTCTATACTGATTCCGATCACGGCCGTCACACCGCACACCACCTCAATCCCCTCACTCCTTAGCTGCTCTCCTCCTCTCCCTCCCTCCATCGTCTTTTATATTTTACTTGCAAATATTAGATTTCAGGTTTGTATTATATATTTCTGCATTATTTGCATAATTTATTAGTGTTTTGTTTTTGTTTCACTTTTTTTCGGTTGTATTTCGATATTAACGTTAAGTATAACTGCGCTTTGAATTGATGTCAATAAGAAAAAACGCTACATAAATACCATTATTATTATTATTATTATTATTATTATTATTATTATTATTATTATTATTATTATTATTATTATTATTATTATTATTATAGAAACACAAGAATGAGGACAATGTTACTACTATGTAACTTACTGTTTGATTGTAGCATTTAAAAAAATTGTTATTATTATTTGTTATCAGTATAATGTTTAAACCCATACACTCGTAGTGCGTGTTTTTTTCGAATATGTATCTCCAGAAATAAAATAAAAATGATAGTATTAAACAGTCAAATTTCAGAATGGAACAATATGGAATTTCACTCACTTCCTCCTAGAACTCACACTTTTTGAATCTAACGCTGATAAAAGAGGATTTATTCACCCACAAAGGCATTGCATGTACAAAATAATAATATGATAGTTAGAACAAATACAACAAAAAGGATTCAATAGTAAGCAAACGGTTTTCAGATGTCTAAATGCAGAATAAAATTATTCAGAAACTACGTGCCCAAAAATGAGGAATCTAACAAAGACATCACAGGAACAAGGTAGCAAAGCCTTTGTTTTGTTTTGTCTTGGCGTTGTTGACTTGTTTTGCCTTGTCCTGTTGCCTCCACCCTCCCACCCCACCTTTCTACAGTCCGACCCGCCACTACCAACTCAACCCACCGTCCCATCTCCCATTTCCTTGTCCCCTTTGAACGCACTCTTTACCCCCTGTTTCTGCACACAACACCACCCCCACCCCATCCGCCCCACTTCCCAACTATTGCAATGCTTCCTGTCGTGCTCAAATCTCATACTGAGTGTGGATGACCTTTATATGTTTTACTCTTACGAAATGAGAGGTAGAGTACGGTCATTGCAACATCAGTCACAATTTCTCGTCAATATAATCATGATCGAATTACAAAACAATTTTACGAAGTATTCGGGTGCTTTAGAACATCAACTGTATTTAAAACTAAGTGCCCACATTGACAATAAGTATCTTCCTTATAAATCGGATATCTTTATATCATACGATCACAGTATGATACATAGGTAAAATCGTAATTAATATAACATTGGACCTAATACCAGTGTATCTCTCTTAATAATCTTACCAGAAGTTCATTGCCATAATGTCACGCATCTTGTACTGTTCAAAAGCTTATACGAGCTTTGCTATTTCGGAAGAAGAAAAAGAAAGAAAGAACGCATTGATTCTGTAATATAATACACCACTGCAACATTTCTTATTTCACAGTTCTATGGATGTATTCTGTGAAATAAGACATGTTGCAGTGGTGTATTATATTACTGTAACAAGAGCCCCGTTTCCACTGCCTTTGAGCTTTTGCTTGTTTAGTCAGTGTAGACTTAGAATGTTACTGTTAGTCTAAAGCAGACGACAGAAGTGATCATGCGTAACACAGTTGTAGCTTGATGCAAGCACAGTTAGTGACATCATCGCAGCCTACGATGGAGCTTCGATTTTACATCCACGCAGAGTTGTTTCATCCA
Source organism: Oncomelania hupensis (assembly GCA_036898135.1). NCBI lineage: Eukaryota > Metazoa > Mollusca > Gastropoda > Littorinimorpha > Pomatiopsidae > Oncomelania > Oncomelania hupensis. Next base: position 61,769,222 of record CM072512.1, on the reverse strand, counting down.
ATGAGAACACAGCTAGGTTAGATAGAACCAGTTCTGGGTGATTCAAGCAAAGAGATAGAACGTCAGTCTAGTTTGAAACGCTGAGCAGTACACAGTACACTCAAGCAGAAATCTCTCCTGAGAAGATTAGACAGCAGTACTTGTTGAATATTCGAATTCAATCAAGTAGCCACGGCCTGACATTGTCAAACAGGTAAATGAACATACTTCTGTTTCATCGTGATGTATTTATATTATTGTTGAATTATGTGTGTGAAATTTGCTATGCATGGAATGAATTGTTAGTCCGACTTTGCGTGACCACGTGGAGAATCTGACCTAGAGGCAAGCACGACCGGCCGATGCCATGTTGTATTATGTACGGACCGACTGTGGTTTAACCTATATGTAAATTCAAATTCAAATTCAACAAATCTTTATTACCTCTTACAAGGAATTATGACAGGCACTTGATCACTAAAATAAAACAAATAAAAATGAAAATAAATGAAAATAAAAATAAAAATGCAAGTAAAAAATTAAACATAGTATAAAGTAATATTTGTTTAAAATCTTTATAACATGTAGGATATGATTATATATGGACAAACAAATACACACCCACACTATTATTTTAAAGTATTAATAATTCATTATTATTATTATTATTATTATTATTATTATTATTATTATTATTATTATTATTATTATTATTATTATTATTATTATTAATTAATGTATGCTAGCAGACCAGTGGCTCTACCAGAGAATGGTTATAATATTATTATTTCTTTATGTGTATAGTTAGCCACGATTTATATTTGTATATGTATAGGAAATTAGAGTGGAGATCCCAGTGGACCACAGACTTAGCAGAATGTTCGTCACTTATGTATAGAGATGTGGAGCTATCACTGAGGGCTACTTTGGCCTTCAGTGAGACGCTCTGCACAGACCTATTATACAGGGTTTTGCAGAATTCGTTACAGACGAGCAGGCGTTATATCGTGAGCCCAACTCAGCAAAAGACAAAAAGAAGTCGACACTTAAAGTTGGCTGCCGAGGCATCTCCAGCATTGTGCGAAGATAGCCCAACCGACGAACCACAAAGTCAAAGACTCCACAACAACACAACTTGTCCCAGAAGCGACCTCAACGCAGCGCTTCAACCATGCAGTTAAGTGCCACCAGAAACAGTGCACTAAAACTCTGTATAAACAGGACCACAACAGTCCACTCTTCAAGAACTATGACCATTAAGGCAGAAAGTATCCAGTGCCCTATGATGAAAAAGTAGCTTCCTAGATTATCAGCGAGTGAACCATTCGCATTGACAATTGAACTTTTAAGTTAGTTTTGTACTTCGAAGATCATGCATAGAGTAGAAGAAATAAATGTGTGATTTTTACTGTTATCAAGTGGCTGGACTACATATGATTCATAGCCGTGTGACAGCTAGTGTGACAGTGATCTTTTACCATTTTCTATCTATCTCTGTACCCCAGCCTAAACACAGACCGAGCTAAACAAATAAATGTATTTAGTGAAGTCATTGGGAGATTACTAGCGATCCCCATCGACTAAGACGAGGAGGTAATAGCAGTTCATTGTGCAAAGCCAAGCAACAATAAAACCCCTGTCACAATTACAGTAGTAAATTATTACTGTTGGAATGAGAAATATTTGCAATTTTGAATAAACTGCCAAAGAGGCATGAAAATAAGAAAGAAAGAAAGCAAGGAAGCAAAGGGAAAATACAACAAAGAAAGAGAAAGATAGGATGAGAAGAATACGAAGAAGAGACAACGACAAAGGGCCATGCAGAGTGCAAAAGAAGGAGGAAAACAATAAGACGTTACAGTGTCGGATGGGTTACTTTAGGAGATGACTGCAATACACGAAAACCAATTGTCTACAGTAATAATTGCCAGGACTTGATCACCACATCGATGCTTCAAGTAGTCCGGTTACAAAAAGGAAATGATAACGTTGATGTTGTTGTTATTGATGCTGCTGCAGCAGCTGCTGCTGCTGCTGCTTGTGACGGCTCACCTTTTTTCTTTGTACCATTTTCTATTATATGTGCGAATGTGTCAGAATGCGCCTTGAATAACTATTTTTGGGGTGATATATGTGCGCGATATAAATCTATGTATGATGATGATGATGATGATGATGATGATGATGATGACGATGATGATGATGGCTGCGATAACAATAAAAATGTATGCTGTTAGTGGCTATAGTGGTGTGATAATGGCGGTGATGTTGTTGACGTTATAAAGATGTTTGTATATTGATGGTGATAATAGTGTTTTGACTACTATCACCGACGATGATGACAATGATGATGATGATGATGATGATGATGATGATGAAGATGATGATGATGATGATGATGATGATGATGATGATGATGATGATGATGATGATGATGATGATGATGAAGTCAATGTTAAGGTTGTTGTTGCAGTTTGTTGGTAGTCTAATGTTACAGCTGGCGTTACTGATGCGGAGTATGGTTATGTTGTCGACGGTAGTGCCGGTGTAGCAGGCCAGATTATACCCCGCCTCAAGTATACCCAGGGTTTAAACTGGCCTAGCCCAGACTATGCCCCCGTATAAACTGGGCTAGCCCAGACTATACCCCTGGGTATTATCTGGCCTAGGCTCGTTTAACCCTCTCCTGCCAATTATACCCCCCCCCCCCACTACGGAAGACCTTATCCTTCACGTTACTCTTAAATTTATGTGTTGTATTTGTTCTGATGCACTCAGATAGATAGATAGACAGACAGACAGACGGATAGATAGATAGATAGATAGATAGATAGATAGATAGATAGATAGATAGATAGATAGATAGATAGATAGATAGATAGATAGATAGATAGGGTTAGGGTTAGGGTTAGGGTTAGGTGTTTTTTTGTTGTTTTTTTTTTTACACGTAAGATAAAGGCTGTTAGCTGAGTTCACTCAGTTTTTGTTTGTTTGGTTTTTTTTACACGCAAGCAAAAGGCTGTTACCTGAGAGTTGGTCACGCAAACGGTCATGTACAACAAACCCATGAGTGGAATCTCTTTAGGTGGGGGTATATTCCGGGCGCGAGGGGTATGATCTGGCCTAGGCTGATCTATACCCAGGGGGTTAAACCCGCCTAGGCTACATTATACCCAGGGTATACAGTAGCCAGGGGTATATTCCGGCCTGTTACACCTGATATTCAAACGTCAAAAGTCCTATAAAACGACCAAGTCTTTCCTTCTGAAAGCGCAGTGCAACCCGCGAGATCCACCAATAATTAATATTAGCCTCCGTGCAATGTGCAAAAGAACACTGCAACAACAGTATTACATTTTGGGCCGACCGACACGTTCAGAAATAATATAATAGCAAAAACCGTGTAAATAATATATTGTCTTTGGTAATAGCAACTGATAATACTTTCAATCCCGCATTTGCTGGATATGATAGCTACTGAATCTCTGCTCCTACTTTCACATTGATTTTATGAAACATACAACAATCGCCTTTATTAGGACGGTGTACGGAGAATCTAACATTTTCTAATAGCGTTGGATTTGCATGGTAAACTGATCCGTGAAGATTTACCCTAGATAAATTATTGATCCAGTGCATGCAAATGTCGACATTGAGAGAGTGAGATTGTGGAATTAAGGTCTACTTAGACATGAATTTTACAGTGATAATAATGCACTAACGTGAATAAAATTGCTGACATTGACGTTTTCTCGATGACATTTTCAAACACTTTGCGAAAATAGGCTACAAGTGTCTAGTTTTATATTATGATTTTTTTTGTTTCTTTGGCGTTTTTTAATAGTATAGCTATTGTAATAATGTACGACCGTGAACACAAATTGTTGATGAAATTTTGTCGGTTACATGTTTAACTCTTCGGTATTGTAGTAAAATGTTTCTCTAGAACCCCTAGGCCTAGTAGGTTACTAGGGCCTAGATGTATGGTTTGATGTTTTGCTCTTTTCGGCATCTTTTAATAATGTAGCTAATGTTTTTCCACCGAATAATTTTAGTCTATTATTGTATGTATGCCTGCTTTCAAATGTCATCTCTTCAGGGACCTATTGGGCACGTTAGCATAGAATTTTGCGCTACTCCGGATTGCATCATCATCATCATCATCATCATCATCATCATCATCATCATCATCATCATCATCATCATCATCATCATCATCACCGTCAGCATCATCATCGTCGTCGTCGCCATGATCGTCATCATCACAATCATCTTCCTCCTCCTCATCATCATCACCAACATCATATCATCAGCACCACCAGCACCCAAACCAACTACATTTCAGCATCAACATGTCGATCCTCTTGTCTTCCCACCCCCTCTCTGTCTTTGTTCTCTGCTTCAGGGTACGTACGCATAATAGCTGAGACTATCAAACTAGCTTACAGATTTTGCGATGATTGACCCTGTTGAACAGAAATCCTCAGGGACTTGGCAGGACAAATGCAGGGGAAAAGGGATAGACAGCTGAACGCCATTGAAAAGTACCCAAAGAAGAATGAGGGAAAGGAAGGAGGAAGCGAAGAAGGAATAACTGAAAACTCCAGACACAACACAATATAGGAAACATGGATTTACGGCGAAGTGAACAATGGAAAGAGGAAGGGGAGAGTGAGATGAGAATAGGAGAAGATGAAGAAAGAAAGAGGGGGGAGGGGGGAGCGACAGGGAGGAGTAGAGGGAGTGGGGTGGTGGAGAGAGAGTAAGGAAAAGGATTCGTCAAACATCTTTATACTAATGGCATTGTTATACAAAACGAAAGATGTTCGGAATACCAGTGTCAGTGAAATGCTTTTGGAGTGATCTCGCTGACTGACTTTTCCCCTACTGAAATTGCCTTTGTAACCTAGTCCATTACGCCTATTCCCCAGGTTATAACCCCATGTAGGATGTGGGGAGCCCTCAGAAAGACTTACATGGGTTCAGACAGAGAATCCAAAAATTAGCTATTCAGTCTCTTCAGCTTCCATTTTACCGCTGAATTCATCGACGCTGGAGTAGCCTACGTTTTCTGCGCATTTTCAAGACAAATATTTCCCCGGAAGACGAGATCCCACTTATTTTTTTCGGACTAAGCTAGTTTTCGATCCCATCCTAGTTGTTATTATATTTGATAAATGTTTTGTGTATCCGTACATAAAATTCAATAAATCACAAAACAGAAAACCATAGACAATAACTCATATTAATTCCAATTCGTAAAGTTACAGCATGCACCAAGCAAGAAGGGTCACTGTTCATGAGAGAGAGAGAGAGAGAGAGAGAGTATGGGTCAGTGTGTGTGTGTGTGTGTGTGTGTGTGTGTGTGTGTGTGTGTGTGTGTGTGTGTGTGTGTTTTATCGCATTTTCGTCTACAACAGATTTAAACCAAAGGTATAAAAATATTTTAACGAGGTTAAATTTGAAGGAGCGGTTGTCATAATCTGACAGCGACTAATTTCTGTTACAATTACGCCCGTCAATCTAGCATGCTTCCTGAGCAAGATGACCCACACACAAACACACATACACACACACACACAAACACACCCACACAAACACACATACACACACGCATACTCTAGCTTTGATTAAACACAAACACCTAACATTAAAACAATAATCTACATGAATCATTCTTCAAAAATCTTGAAAATTTAATCGGTTATCAGATGGACTTTAAAGAGTCTGAGACTCCAAACACAACTAAGTTTAAATCTGTTGGATCTTAGTTTCACCACCTCAACGATTTGACCCTTTTTGCTTCAAGGCTTCAGCAGCCGCCCTCCGTTTTACCTCGTACATTGAAACATTACATTATAACGAGGCACAAAATTACAAACTTAGGCTATATGATGACATTTGAAAATGGTATGTTTAGACTATGTTTGACCCAGACTTAACACACACAATCCAACAAGCTTCGTTAAATCGCACACTATCAAGAGCAACAATTAAAACACATTGAAATAATTCCGGCATAAAGACCTAGCCTACACCCTTAAATGGTGAAAGTTGCAATGTACATCGATGCACCTAAAGCCAAAAGTGGGGGCTTGAATTAGATCCTAAATCGGCCAGCGCCTCGAGCTTCTCTTGAGCTGGAAAAGCGCCAAATAAGAACGATTGCAACTAACGCGAAGAAATTTGACAATGATAGCCAAAAACTAAGTGTAAAAGTTCTGCAATCATTGCACAGCTTTACCTGCGAAAAAGTCTGGAAACATGTTTTATCAATGCCAAACGCCTGGGCTGAAGTTAAAAATCGAATTTATTGTATTATTGGACATTAATTCATTCATTAGCCAAATACATAAAATATCTGTAATTTGTCCACCCTCCCCCTGTACCATATTTTCTCCTGAATTAAGAACTACGTAAATGTACGTAAGGGGGAATAGAGATGGATACTTGCGCGCCTCGTTAGCTGAAAAAACCGGGTTCGATCCTAGAACTTTAAGAGCCAGGATATGGTTTTCTCACTAGTCTTAGTGTAACGAGATATTTAGATTGTGTTCCACTTTTACTCAGCAAGAATATAAGTAAATGCTTGTCGCTGACCATGAACTACGCTGTTTGTGTTATGGTCTAGTTTTCTCGCCAATAAATTTCTTGTGGTCTCTAAATAGTAACAAGATTCAAGATTCAAGATTGAATCCATTTCCCCAATCATGCAAGGCACGGTGCAAGGCAGCAGAAGAAGAGGAAGACAGAAAAAGAGGTGAGAGAACAATATTCGAGAATGGACTGGCTTGACGCTGAGCGAAGCCATGGGGGTTGCAGAGGACAGAGAGAGATGGAGTCTGCTGGTTAAACGATCATCTGTGGTGTTCCAACGACCTTCGAGTTACGGGATAGGAGAGGATAGGATTATTCTACAATTTTCTGATTCACATTTTGTGGGGTAAATGACAAATCTTTCTGCACGGCTAGTCAAGTTAAAAACAGTAGTTAAAAATGAAGGTTATAAAAAATCTGTAATAGTCCAATCATCATCATCATCATCATCATCATCATCATCATCATCATCATCATCATCATCATCATCATCATCATCATCATCATCACGGTCCTATCGAGAAGAAGAAACAGTACTAGATAATCCAGAAAGTTAAAGCTAAACACTAAATGCAAAAAGGGAGTCTTGACAAAAAAAAACAACAACATAGGGCTTAATAATGAGCAAAGCATAAAATGGAGCTCATCAGGCAACACGCGTGGGACATTAAGTGGCAATATCCTTTGTCCAAAAGAAAGTGGTCAATAACAAAACAAGGTCAGCAGAATCGGGGCTGATGAATGCTCCATTGTAGACGTGAACGTGCACAAAAACACATGTTCAAGAATTATAAAGGACTCGTACTCCCAGCTGCAATAGGCGCTTTGTAGGTGTGAATGTGAGCAAAAAAGGCCTATCCGGTTTCCCTAAAAAGTCGTCACTGACAACCCAAGACCAACACAGCTGCTGCAGCTTCACAACTGATGAGTCTGACGCTGTAAGCGACAGCGTAACAAAACAAAAAACAAAATGGCCTAGAAGAATTGTTCATGACAACACAATGGATCCGCAGCGTCGAATTTGCTGAACGTCACATTCTGAACGAAGAAACACAATCGGTGGAAGGAAAAAACACAATCCGTGAAAGGAAAATTATCGTCAATGACAAAACAACGCCTTCTCATCTGCAAAAGCGTCAGCACTTATGATTGGTGTAGGCGGCGGTGCTAAAAATATCCAGACAAGAGACGGCGGTGAGCACCTCTTCGTTGTCCCCATACATACACATGAGTGTTCTATCTTTAGGCGGCCTTTTCCAATAGCACTGAAGAAGCTCATCGTCATGGGTCACCCCATTTCAGCTCAGAAGAAAAACCACCTACGCCCATAGATGTTATCACGGCATAAGCGTAAACTCTAAACCTGAGTAGACTGCAATAATATGCGTGGTAATTTCCTCTCAAAACTCTGGCATTGGGGTGAAGCTTGAACTAAAACAATAAACTGCTGTGCCCCTCCCTTGAGCGCAATACATCCCAATATTAAACGTTCAACAACACGTTTTTGTTCTCTTTAACTTGCTTTATTTAAAGTTTATTTACAAAGGACTGCATGCTGGTGAAATAAACAATACCAGTTACTTTATTGTTTGATTTCATGTAAAGGGCAACGTGACCTATATTGTTATAAGGACCCAGGCTCCCGTATGCAAACTTGTTTTTTCCAACTTAGTTCCAGTCATTCGCCCAAAAAGGCAATCACCGAAGTCGAACGAAGCTCTCCGATGTGTTACGAAATAATGCTTGCATGGCTACGACTAGCTGACATTAAAAATGATCGCTGTTGCTTCTAATTCTGTTCGATTTACACAGATTTAGCATTTCGCAACGGTATACTTTGTTAATATGAGCATAATATGAGCACGATTATTATCGAACATATTTAATAGTTGCGTTCCTTGATTTGCATTTTGTTAGTTCTCAGCAGTAAAGGCTAATAATAGCATTGCCCATTTCCTGCCTAGAACCACGTTGACACTATTATACAGTATACATAGGCTTAATCTACATTATCATATTATAAGTCAGTCTCCGCGCAGCGAAGAAGCTCACTAGCTGAATATAATTATTAGACTTGTATTGTTTGTTTTATACGTAAATAAATGTATAAAGTATATTTAGGCCTATACTTTATAATATTCGAATCTTGAAATTTCCGGAGAAGCACGAGTAGGCTAAGCTAATTTTTTTTTTAATAACTCGAGATCAGAGTTAAATTAATAGTTAGTTATTCATTGCTTACAGGGTCCAGCTAACTGCAAAGAGCCGAATCAGAACCACAAAATCAAAACAACTCGAGATCAGAGTTAAATTAAAAGCTTAATAGTTATTCATTGCTTACAGAGTCCAGCGGACTGCAAAGAGCCGAATCAGGACCACAAAATCGAGACCACAACTTCGCAAGTAGTAGTAGTAGTAGTAGTAGTAGTAGTAGTAGTAGTAGTAGCATAGTTATTTAGTTAAATCTTTAATTTATTTATTTGTTTTGTTTGTGTGTTATTATTATTATTATTATTATTATTATTATTATTATTATTATTATTATTATTATTATGTTTCTTTTAATTATTATTATTATTATTATTATTATTATTATTATTATTATTATTATTATTATTATTATTATTATTATTCCTACTTAAAAAAAAGAAAAAAAAAGAATAGTGTGCTGCTGAGCGTGCTCAATGGTGTAAATATGGTCAGTGACGTTTTGTTTGTTTTTGCTGAAGTTGGGTGTAACCCGAAATATTCAGATAGTGTTACTGGTTATTTTTTCTTATAGATTTACCAAAGTTTTCAGATGATTTATAGAAATTTCCGCCCGCCACGCAACATGTTTTTAATACGTGTTTCTCATTAAAATACATATCATTGAGATACATATAACAAATGTACTGTATCAGTTAAAACGAATAATATTAGTTAAATAAATAATTGCTTTGGTGCTTGCAATAAAAATGTCACTGTTTTTTGAGACCATTATAAACTTGCTTTGCCTTGTTGTGCTGAAGTGACATCAACGTATCCATAGCGCTTTGAAATTTTGTCATGGTTTTATTGTTGATATAGATGTGAAATCGTTGTATGTGTGCTTTATGTGTTATGTATTACTTTTACTCCTTATTACTAATTATGTCAGTATATTATTCATCATAAAATAATAATAATAATACTATCTGCTTCAAAATGCAAATCTCGACTTGAGCTTGAAGCTGTGCAGATCGAAATAGAATTAGATCTAGCAGCGGCTATTTTTATGCACGGATGTTTCACCACAGGCTCTGAAGTCTTTTCTTTTGTCTTTGTAAACTCCTAAATGGGGTGTCGGATAGTGCAGTGGTTGGAGCACTCGCTACTGTGTCGAAAGTGAAGCACCGTCCGGTGCGGTTAGCACTTGGATGGGTGACCGCTAAGGTGTGAAGCGACAAACAACAACGCCCCCAGTTGACTCAACTGTGATTGAGTACCTACTCTCTTGAGGGTGGGGAAGGTAAAGCAGCGAGGGAGAGAGTTGGGCATCACCCTCATTACGCTGGCCCAAGATAAGTGTGATCTCCAACATCACGCTCCCCTACGGCCACAAGGCTATGGGACTACCTTTACCTTTTTACCTACCTTTTAAACTCCTAAATACGTACGTAGTATAGTATGTAATTGAGGCCTACGAAAGACGAGAATTCCCAGCCTGTGGTTTCACGTAGTCCTGCCAGCATTCGTTTGTAAAACATCGGATAGCTCCGCTCGACTCGGAGAGCTTCGTTCGACTTCGGTAATTGCCTTTTTCGGGAAAGTGACTGGAACTAGGTTGGAAAAAACAAGTTCGCCTCCCGTATACAGTCTCAAGTCTGTGGTTGTTATCAAGGCACGCACTCACGTAAACGGGTAAGCTGAGTATCTAAGGTCTAAACATTAGAAGACGCTGGTGAGTAAACTATTTACAGTATTCAACTTGTTTGCTCTGGTCCATGTTGCCTGAGACTCACGTTACTGTTATTTAGTTAACTGTGCACAATACATCATCTGATTCCTTTGTATAGACCACTCAGGCTGATCTGGTATTTAATGCAATTAAGCAGTAGATCACAAGCAATAGATCACAATATTTACTTGCAGCTTCTTCTGTCTTGTTCACGTTCCTGTCCAACTCAATCTATAAACAAGATGCTGATATGGTAGTTCTAGCAGCCACATAAACTTTATGATACAGAGGTTAAGACCAGTTGTACACTGTACAACGACGATTTTTTTCTTTCTGTAATGTAGATCTACATCTGTCACATGACATGTAATTGTTTTTACTAGAGCTACGCTGTGAATATGCTGTTGATGCAAATATGAAGAATGAGGAGATGAACTAAAATGAAACAGACAGCCGCAGCGGCTGCTTAAGACATCGGTCGTCCTAATGGCCCCAGAACATCTTACCCCATGTCTAAAATTCGCTGCAGCTGCAACCTAAAAAATTGATGTTGTTGTTGTCGTTGCTGCTGCTGCAATTATATTTTTAGACCATGGCGTCGTTCTCTCTTCTCTCCTTCCCTTCCTGTCCCCCGGCGTAATTAGCTAACAGATATCAGTTTATTTAATTGATCCTTGATCTGGATTTTTTTTCATAAGATTTTGAAGTTTGCATGCTACTTGTGTTTGTTTTTTTTTATCAGCTCTCTCTCAAACATTTTATGTTATGTTGACAGCAATTCATCAACATCACAGTCTTTTGACTTCATTATGGGATTCATTCCATTTACAAACTAAACGTCATCACGAGTATGTACATTTAATCGTTTAAATTAAAACCCTTACCTCATAACCGGTACAATAAGTTAACCTTTCGAATCAGAATGAGAGAGAGAGAGAGAGAGAGAGAGAGAGAGAGGGAGAGAGAGAGAGAGAGAGAGAGAGAGAGAGAGAGAGAGAGAGAGAGAGAGAGAGAGAGAAAAGAGCTGATCGAACTAATTTTAAAAATTAGTTTCAGGTGGAAATGTACAAACTCATTAACAATTTAGATTCACTTACGTTTCCTAAACCTAGCAGCTTTTTAAACCTATGCTTCCTAACTCAAACGGCTTGAAAAATCAATCTAGTAAAACCCAATTCTAAAATCATATATTCTCTCGTAAAGTTCTAGAATAATGATCATTTTGTAATCTATCCTATCCTATCCTATCCTATCCTATCCTGTAACTCTAAGGTCGTTACCATCGGAGTGTCCGTTTCTTCACCATCGTGAGCATGTCATCACGTTGTCCAATGGCTTGTGGGATGGTATGTCGGATTTCGTTGTTGTTGTTGTGCTGGGTGTAGGAAATGCCCAGAAGTCTTCAGTAGCACCTCATCTCCATGCTTTGTATTTTTCGTTGTAGGTCTGCTGTGTGGGTCCATGTTTCGCAAAAGTATAGGAAGATTGAGCGCAGCAACCTTACCTTGGAGTATAGACTGATGATCATGGCTTACCAAATGGGCTTCAACCTTGTTAAGGCAGCAGTTGTTTGTGCGATGCTGGAGAGGACTTCCTGTCGGGACCCATTGTCTGATACAATGGCTACTAATTGTTTGAAAATATGCACCGTGTTGAGGGATTGGATTTTGAGTCCTTGTTGATGCCATTGGTGTTGTTGGTCATCATTTTGGTCTTCTCAGCACTTATTTCCATACCATAAGCTTTGGAGGCCTCTGTACCAGCTGTTCAAGTTCTTGTTCCTCTCCAGGCAATCCATCAATGTTATCCGCAAAGCGGAGATTGGAGATTGCTCTACCCCCTATGCTGACTGTGCCTCCGTGATCTGCAAGGGCATTTAACATGATGCGCTCCAGGAAGATGTTGAAGAGTGTTAGAGAGAGTGCGCCTACTTAACGCACGCCGATTGTTGTTCTGAACCAATTCCCGATGCGTTGTTTTGGAGGACTGCACTGGTAGCCTTGCCATACAGACTTTTGAGGACTTCAATAATGTTTGGGCTGATGTTGTACATTCTCATGGTAGCCCACAGGGCTGCTGCATGTCAGACTCTGTTAAAAGCTTTCTTGAAGTCTACAAACACATGATATATAGATGTTTGTGCTGTAGGTATTTATCGCAGATTATTCTGAGGTTAAAAATCTGCTCAGTGGTACTTCGCCCTGCCCTGAATCCTGATTGTTCTTCAGCTATGATTTGTTCAGCTTGAAGTTTTAACCTGTTGTGTATTATTTTCAGAAGGACTTTGCTGGGATTGCTGATGAGACTAATGGTGCGGTAGTTTTCACTCTCCTGAAGGTTACTATTTTTGGGAAGAGTGATGACAAGCGACTGGGTCCATGGTGTAGGCCACTCCCCGGTCCACTGCCAGATCTTGTTACAGATAATGGTGAGGGCGTCAATCATCGCTTCTCCTCCTGTTTGAAGCAATTCCCCTTCTTCAGCGATTGCACTTCTGCCTCAACTTCTTGGGCTTGTTAACACTTGTCAGCCGCTTTACAGTCTGTTAGACCTTCTTGCTGTTGTTCTTGTTCAGACTGTTCTCTATTTCCTGGCATTGATCTTCTATCCAGTTCTGCTTTGCCGTGCGCATGCCTTCTCGGATGTCACTGTTGATTTTACGGTAAGCATCAGCTCCATGTGAGGTGCCAATGTTGACGCTTGATTTGAAGCGTTTCTTGACCTTGATGTAGTCAATCTGGTGGTGACGCTCCTCGCTGGGACTGTGCCAGGTCCATCGCGTGGCTTTGTGGGGACCAATCATGTTTGCCAGGATCAGATTGTTGTATCTTGCAAACTCCAAGAGTTTCAGACCTCTGTAATTGGTCTCGTTGTTGCAGTGGGGTCCACATGTGTCTCCCAAGTTGAGGTACGCATCTGATTACTATAGGTTCAACGACCACGTGCTCTGGGCCAAGGCGTGCCACACTGTATTCGTGGATTTCGCCTGTGGTCAACAACCTGGAGAAAATTGGGCCCCACCAGGTCTTTCTTGCCCAAGACACACTATATGGTGAAAAGAACCACTCTCTTCATACCGGATTGGTCATCGCCCGGATCACCAAGAACCGCGCCTTCCGTTGGTCACCAGGACGGAGGTGATAAAGGAATTTCTGATGGACAACTTAGCAAACTCTGCACGAAAAACAACATCGTCATAGGAGCCTGGAATGTTAGGATCCTAATTGCGAAGGGAAAATTAGAAGAACTACCCCACGAGCTGACCACTATAGATGGAACATTTTTGATATCAGCTGGAAAGGCCTAGGTGAAACAACGACCGACAAAGGCCACAAGTTTTATTTCAGCGTTAGAGATAACAGGCACGAACACGGCATTGGACTCTTGGTCCACAAAGACATTCTAACCACTTTCATGGGTTGCTGTCCAGTCTCCAGTAGGCTCATTACCATCCTGTAATCTGACCAGCTATTTTCAAGGAACATCTAAAATTATTGTCAAATAATATATTGATTTTGTTCCGCTTAATTTCTGTTTCCTTCCTTGTTTTGACAAGACACTTGTGATGCCTGAGTAAAATACCTGGTATGGCAGCATACAAATAAAATCTTTCTTGGAATAGAAAGTCTCTAACTTTGCAGAACCATGCTTTTGTGGATACCATTTAATGGTCGTGGATGTATTTGTGATATTCGGAAGTGTAAACATACATTTACACCCTTCGTTGAATACCTCAAGTCCCAACTGTTTGCTCAACCGTATTTAAAAATCTGGTACTAAACTCCATAACCTCCATACTAGAATAGTTACTTTCAGACAAAGTGTATAACAGTCACTCAATTAGGATGAGCAAACCGTAAATAATAATAATAATAAGACAGGATGCTATGAACGCGTTTTTCCCCAAGGCTCAAAGCGCGGCGATCTATACCAACATACACGCTCACCTGTCTCATTTACCCTAACACACACCAAATACACATACATCACTCAAACAGGTGGTGTAAAGGCAGGGAGATCGCTATTAGAATACGGAAGAAAATCTATTTTTTTATTTTTGAAATTTTTATATTGACTGCATCCTGTACCATTATTGAAGGGAGGGAGGAAACCGGAGTGCCCGGAGAAAACCCTCGGTGACCTCAATAGTCTCGTACCTAAGTCACATACGTTCGCCCCTTTCGGGAATCGAACCCGCGACCTTCGGCATAGGAAACCGGCGACTTTTCCACTTTCCACTGCGTCATTGAACATGCATGCCCCAAAATATTAAGACTTACTGGTGTTTGCTGATTGGGGCAGCATGCATTGCTCAAATTAGTGAAAATAATGTCGTCGCTTTATTATCCCCTCTCAACACCCGGTCAGGTCATGCCCACGGCTTTGAAGCTAATTAAGATGAATGAGCCTTTGTTCCTTCCAGACGCGCTTCCTTAACCTCCCATCCCCCTTAAGGAATGTTCTCGTATTCTAGTCCTCTTCCATAATCCTAAATACTTCCCCAGTGTCCACTCCAGAATTTTGTTTTCCTTCTCTGCATTAAAATAAAAGTGATCCGGTCTTAAACACCGCATCCAGAAGCACGCAGCAAATTAAATAAAACATCTTGCAATCAACTTCAAGGGCTATTCAAGGACCTGGCCGAAATCGGAATCGAACTCAATTGACTCCATATATCAAACTTGCTGCAAGCTGCGCATTAGCTAACGCTCCACCGATCACGGTATTTATTGAAAGCAGTCGGCGTGCGCTCAACCTCCAATTTTCCGAAGTAGATGCTGTTTCTGCCATCTATACAATCGTTAAGTTTAAAGCTCAACAGTGTATCATCCAATTGCCCAACAACCTTCCATGTTTTATTTTAAATGGACTGTCATCTCTAGTTAAAATAAACTCTGGTTTCACAACCCAATGCAAAATGCCTGAAGCATCAATCCAGGCTTTGTTCCCAACTCTATGAAACAACATTAAAAAAAGCAATTCTAACAAATTAGCACCCTTTCCATCTTCCCGCATTATTCCCTCAAGCTGTCACTTTTTAACGTTTTCTAGAACACATTTAAAACTTTGTGTTACACTCGATGTTGTTTTGTTATCAGTTGATTCAGCCCCAATGCTGAAGTACTGATGAGTGTAGCTCAGATTCGTTTATCCACGCAACCCGTTCAATCATTAACAAGTCAGGAGTCGTCGTATGAAGTTATCCACTTTTATTCAGCACACATCAACAACTGCATACAATCGCTCAATCGCTTTTTCCGCTCTACAATTCTCAACTTTGAACTTTCCACCTTTAACAACTTTCTCAACTCTAATGCAACAGCTCTCTCTACTGTCAACTCTCTCTAAAAAAAAACAAAAACTTTTGAAACAGTGCGGCACTATATATATATACAGTCTCTCTAAACTCCAGAAAGAGCGAGAATATCCCCCACGTGACACACCTCAACCAATCAGAATTAATTTCATCATCACTGTCTCACGTCATACAACCCTATTTGGAATGGAAGCTTCCATGGTTACCACGAGAACTATCCATACGCTTCGATCGATAGTAAACAACCAATTCTCGAAAATTCTCAAATAATATCGAGCAACTAAAAACACCAACGTTATACAAAGCTTCTTCTAACAACAACGCAAAATCAAATCAAAGATAAATACATTCTATTACTGCATGCGTTGCAAAATAAAACGAACAGATCTATCGCGCGCGTCACACACGCAAGCCTACCATTGCACGCGCTTCACACATAATATTGTGCGCATTTCACACGCACCATCATGCGCGTCTCAATGTAACACTTTGCCATATTTTAAGCAGTCCTGTGTTTATTCTTTCCACCAAAATACCATAGAGATGCGTAAGGCATTTATTTTCCAGGAAAGATGTAGTATCAACTACAGCCAAAACGTCCACATTCTTCCCATACTCATTCTAAAAGCCATAAACTCTCACTCTAAACAAAATAAAATAATGTTCATGTGTATATATATTTATTCCTTATTCAATGCAACAGTCTTTAAAAATTGTTTAACCTCCACCGTTTCTTGTTTTGACATACAAATTTTGTTTTCTGAATTATAAGGAAGGTTTGGGTACCGTTTAGACTTGTAGTAAAATTGTGCATTGTATCCTAAGACACGACGTGCTATACATAGGACAAACATTTATTTTGTTTATTTTCTTTAAAAAAATTATTTATTTAATTTTTTGTTAACAAGTATATTTAATGATCTAGTATTCTCAAGTTTTATGCACGTTAAAACTAACATGAAATGTTAATTGGTGTATCATATCTGAAGATGCCGATACACATTTTTACTAGTAATATTAAACGGTTAATATAATTTAAAAAATTTGTAGAAAGTCCTTTTTTTGGGGGGAGGGGGGAGGGGGGAATCCAATGATTGCATTCTGAACTGATATTGAAATTTTATAATTAAAATCTGAAGATTATATTTTGTTTTCTACTAATTTCCATATTTTGCAAATTTTTGGACATTGAAAGAAAAAATGTTCTACATAATCAACATCATATTTACTGTGAGTGCAAAAATTATTGTCTATAATTTTCATTTTCCTTAACAAAATATTAGTCGGATATATATTATTTAATAGTTTCCAATGAAGGAGACGTAACCTAGTTTCTTGAGGACATTCCACAGCTCTCGTCCAGTCTTGTTTTTAAGTTTTAAATCACATTTGTTTTGCTAAAAGTGTACAGGTACTGGCTCAAACTCTTCTTTATCCACTAAATATTTACGAAACTGACGTGAAGTTGTTAGAGTCCATGATTTTAGTAGTGAGTATTTTTTTTTTGCGACGTAACCATTATGACTTACACAACCCACCGAGATGTACATCGATGGAGAGAACCCAGTCCTCTCTGCCATGGCACCAAAGCGATCTTCAATTTTATAGGCTACTACTTTTTGTCTGTGGCTGTGTTATAAGTATTCTATTTTGAGACTGGGGTTGGGGAAAAGCGAAATCTACTGACACGGAAATAACACAGATTTTAACAAAATCAAAAAGTAAACACGAACACCAACTAGATTTTAATAAGAAAATATTTCGAAGAACTGAGTTCCATTCAGCCGTTTTTATAGAAATATCACTGCTAAGGAGAGTAAAGATGGCGGTAGCGGTGGGGTTGCGTAAGGTGAAGGTGCGTTAGGCATACTGTTCAGAGCGACTCATGCAGTGTCAAAGGTCATGGAAAGTAAGGTTTAATGAAGACAAAACAGAACTATTAACTTTCAAACGTGACACATTACCTAACAACCCATTAAGCTTCGGAAACGCAGTTTTATCTGACAACGAATACCATAAACACTTAGGACTAACACTGCAAAACAATTGCAAATGGGATATCCATATAAGTAACGTCATAAAGAAAATAAGCATCCTCCTATCATGTTTAAGAACGTATAAATATAAGCTGTGCAGAAAAGCCTTAGAAAATATGTACAAATCCTTTGTCCTACCTCACTTTGACTATGGCGATGTAATCTGGGATAATTGTACAGACACTCAAGCTGGTTTATTGGAAAAACTCAATTTAGAAGGTATTAGAATTATTGTTGGGGCGGTGAAGGGGACCAGCCATGAGTTATTGTACAGAGAGTCTGGACAATACACATTGAAGGAGAGAAGGAAAAGACATAAGCTACTTACTCTTCATAAGATGATAAACGAGTGCTGTCCTGAGTACTTGTCCAACTTGGTCCCACAACTAGTATCAGCAGTTAATCCATATCACCGCAGAAGACCTCTAGAACGTAGAGTACCCCCCATACAAAACTGAACTTTACAAAAACTCTTTTCTTCCTTCAACCACAGTATTGTGGAATGATCTCCCCGAGGAAATTCAAGAAAGCCCATCCATTAGCTTATTAAAAAGACACCTATCCAAAGATGATCCACTTGTTCCATTGTACTATTACCATGGGACACGACAGCAGCAGGTTTTACATGCCCGACTCCGACTTGGCGTAAGCAACCTTAATTATGACATGTTCCGCCGTCACTTGTTAGAAGATCCAGTCTGTCAGTGTGGGCATCCTGCAGAAACATCTGAACATTTCATCCTTTTTTGCCCTATATTCGGCATTGTACGTACGCAGACAATTAACCAATTAGACCCTACTTTTCGAAACATCAACACCTTATTGTTTGGCAGCGACCGTCTCTCCCCACAAGAAAACGCCAAAATCTTTTCAAAAGTTCACACATTCCTCACATCTAGTGACCGCTTCGTTTAGAAAATAGCCCAATAATACAAAAATCACCTCTGATTCGTAACCTTGATACCAGCTAAACCAATCCCCATTTGTTTCCCTCTCTCTAGTAGTATATTTTTCTCGTTAGTTAGTTCATTCATTTATTTCTTTATTACTTTTATTTTTCTAGTTCGACGTTATTGCATTTCTTGTCTATAGTAATATGTTTGTTATTTTTTCATTGTTGAAAAGATTAATTTATGTGCTTCTGTTTTTTTTTCTTTTTTAACTGCTTTGTATAAATTTGTTCCTGTTCGCCAGACATTTCATTGTTGTCAATTGTCAAAGGGTAGCACTTATTTAAGCTTTGCTTTTGTGTGCCCTTTATGTTTTCCATGCTTTGTCTACTTGTTTTCGTGAATAATAAAAATTATGTTTAAACCAAAGGTCATGGACACCACGTCTGTATTTTATTTTTAGAACAGCATGAGCGTGTCGGGAGATTACACGTTATAGGCCTAACTTGATAAGTTAACCCTAACCTTAACCCTAACGGAACATTTACAATTATAATTCATATACTATGATCATTATTTTCCCATAGGGAAGATTCTCTTAGGAATAATGTGCCCTAGACTTTGCACGATGTAGTGACCTTGGCCGTGAAACGAGTCGGTCAGTATAGTATGTTTGCCATGTGCGCCACTGCACACGGGCTACTCGGCCCTAAAACTGTTCAATCAACCCACACACCCGCCCTAGATCACACTTTTCTATCTCTCCGTGGAATGGAGTCTAGTGTCCCGGTCCATGCATTTTTCACAATTAGTGGCAATGATTTGTGCTAGTGTTGCTAGATATCGACTTGCTAATTTTTCACTCCGTGGAGTCTTCTGGGCCCAGATTCACATTTTACGAATGTTTTAAAAAAAAAACAACCTCAGATTGTGGAAGAAGAAGAAAGTACGAGTGATGTCACTAATGTCTCATGATGTTACCGCAAAAAAAAACTAATAAAGATGGGAGGAGGAAGAGATGGGGTGGGGGTAAATGTCTTTGAGGGGGGGAATAGGGCGGATTTTTGGCACATTTTATTGTCCCTTTTCATCCAGAAACTTCGGTCCGCCTCCCCCTGGGAAGGCGTAGTCGCAGCCTGTAGCGCGCCCAAACCCAACCTACCTAATATTAGGTGTGTGTTTTTTTTCTTCAAAATTTTGCTGTGGGAGCAAACCAAAGGTAAAGGCAAAGGTGGTCCCATAGCCTTGTGGCCGTAGGGGAGCGTGATGTTGGAGATCACACTTATCTTGGGCCAGCGTAATGAGGGTGATGCCCTTCTCTCTCCCTCGCTGCTTTACCTTCCCCACCCTTAAGAGAGTAGGTACTCAGTCACAGTCAAACCGAAGTACCCAGAGAAAAACTCCGAGACATTGCCAGAGTCAAAAGTAAATAATATTCGGAGAAACATAACGCCCAGAAGCGGGATAGACCCCACAACACCTGACAGGCGCCAGGTTTCTAGCCTTTGGACAAGGCAAGTTAGTCCCGCCTTAGACAACGCGGCTACAACGCTCCAAAGACAGGAATACGGCACTTTGATACAATTCCACTGAGTTTTGTGTAGTTGAAAATTTCTGATTTCGTATTGTGCACAGTGTAATTAATTGCAATAGAACAAAAAATGCTCCAAATATTCCTGTAGATAAAGAAAACAATAGGACCATAAGAAAAACATTTAAAAAACCCCACTAATAACAGTCTTTAATAATATTCCGGGTTTGCATTGGAACGTCTCATTAGTGAAAAAAGTAAAATTTTGGTTATGTATGGACGCACTATCGAATAAAATGTGTTTAATTTATTTTAACTACGAGTTTTAAACATCTCAAGCTATGAAACCCCTCATTTAAAGTTTTGATGTACTCATCCTCAAAACAACACGGTTCTAGGTTTTGATAAAGAAAACACGATCTTACATTCTTTACATGTTGAACTTAAAAATCATTCTACATGTTCTCTCAAGCCAAATCACTATTTCAAATTATAAAACTTCTCCATTTTCACCATGGTACACGATCAAAACCAAACAACGGTACATTTTACATGCCTTTAGTTTCTCATTAGCTAGATAGCAAACCATTCAAATGTATTTTCAGTCACTCGACTCACATATAGCAGTAAATCAGCATTTTCAAAAGTGTAAAGTTTCGGGGCAATGTTGACTCGTTCTGATTCCTGACTGTTTTAAAGTACTTCCAGAAAAGTCTGGAAATACAAAACCTGACCTAAAGTTCTTTGGTTTCAGATGGTATTGAAAAGCCTCCTAATAAATATATTATCACCGCAAATCAATATTTCAAATAATAAAACCTCTTTGAACTAACCCCGCTGCAATTCCGATCAAAACAGCTCACGGTAAATCTTTTGGTTTTAGTTGTTCATAATTAAAAGCTGACCTTAACATCGTTGCTTTGAGATATAGTTCTCCAACAAGAAACATCTCAAATTTAAAACAAAAACAAATTCACTTTTCATTTACTTTAGTTGTAGTTTCTGTTTCTGTGGCAGAACGGTCTGTAAGACTATATACAATGTATATCAGCGATCTGTATTTGAGAAAGGCATGTTATTCCTCAGCTGGCTTGTAACTTCTTACGAAGCGTTTTAGCAAAATACATGTATAGAGGCTTTTTTAATCAGGGGCCCTATTCATAGAGGGACTACATGTTATAGGGACTGCAAACCTTGAAAGGACTTTAGATTTCGTCCGATAAATGCGGCATCTGAACTGGCATTCATGAAGGGCTCACAGCCGGGATTGTGGCTATAGTCCTTTCTAATATTAGCATCGGGAAAGTCAGCCAAATTATATCTACTGCGCACGCGTACTGCAGCGGATGCGATCATTTGTGTGTAGTGCGTGATCGCCTTCAATGTTTTAGAGACTTTGCTGTACACTGTAAACATTACACACACATACTCTGCAGAGCCAATGTAGTGTTTTTATACGAAAAATAGAGCTATAGGCATGCTAAGGTGCATGCTGCGTTTTGCAAGTTGTGATTGTTGGCAAAAGTTTGTCGTGCACGCTTACACAACCATTCACGAATATATATTTTTTTCTTCTGCAAGGGCGATTGAGTTAACAAAAAAACGTTGACAGTTTGCTCACTTATTAGTTGGTGTCCCTGTGTCTAATTTGTTACTGCATTAACCTTGTATCCCCCCCCCCCATTCCTCTCTCTTTTATCTGTCTCACTCTGCATCTATGCAATTGTATGTGTGTTTGATTTGATAAAATTGATCAATGTATGTGCACATGTATGAGTGTGTGTGTTTACCCAGTAAAAGAAATGCATAGTAATAAAACCTTTCAATTTATTATGCATACAATTTTAAAAATCTGTTTAGTGTCATGACCTACAGGAAACTTGATTACATGACTGTGGCTAGTGTAATTTCCATAGTTTTTCCTGCAAACATACTCGTGTTCATATTCCGGTGGCGCTTGGATTGGTAGGCCTATTAGTGTCCCATCTATGCACCCAAACACGTTCGGCATATTGCCGATTCTTTGAAATTTTAATTTTTGTCTGTCAGCTTCGTGTTGATCTGGAAACTGGATCCAATTGCTGACAGCAACAGTAACTTTTGAGATTACTCTGTTGGCTGTCGGTTGCGAAATTCCAAACAAATCAGCACATACTATTTGGAAAGAACCACACGCATAAAATCTCAAAGCAACTAATACTTGCATTGATGGTGTCAAAGACCCAAGTCGGTTTGCGTGTTCTAGTTGCTCTGCAACATCGTCAATTATGGTGAATATGTCATGACGACGAAAACGAAAAGCAGTGTACAGTTTTACGTTCATCCTGTCTCTGAAAATTCTATTTCTCCTCAGCTGTCTTCGCCTTAGTAAGATTGGAATCGACGCACCCGCCATTTTTGCTCGATGTTACAGTCCCTTTACCGGCATAAAGGCCCGAATCTTCTGCTGATAACTTTTAGGCCGTCTGCCGCGGCCGATAAGCTCTGCTGTCCCTCTATGAATAGCAATATATCGCAGTTATAGGCCGTAGACGGCGTGCAGTCCCGTTCCGGCACTTGCAGTCCCTTCATGAATAGGGCCCCTGGCTTGTTTTATCTCCTTCAAACTTTTCTCTTGTTTTCCTAATATAATATAAAGCATTAACAAACAAACAAACGGAAACAGTGCTTGAAAACATAGTGGTTCGCGTAAAATATGATTATTTCCTTCGAAACCCCAATCCCACGCAAACTAAAATGGAAAGCTATGAGAAAAAAATAAACCTCCGGAGGATTTGCCAGATATGATATACATTCCCTGTAACATCCGTTACCCTTGAGGCAGACGCTTTAGCTACCGGTTTCAATCTTGTGCGTTGGAGTTTGTCCTTCAAATGAATGCATGTAAGCTTACATGTAGGCTTACAGATGGGAGAAAGATAACGATAAAGAAAGTCAAAGAATGGTCAGGATAGTGTGTACACTTTATAAAGGGAATAAGAAGAAAAAAAAGGAACGAAAGAAACATAATGTTTTTTATAACGGAAGAAGAAAACAACAAACAAAAAAAATGAAGGGAGAAAAAAAACTACGAGAAAAACGAAGGAAAGAAGGAAGGAAACCATAGAAAGACTTGACAGAAAGCAAAGACGAGGAACTCTTGATGTCTCTTAAAGAAAAGAAGAAGAGGAGGGGCACAAAGAAGAAGAAGAAGTGCAAAGCGAAGACTGTCAGGACTGGCTAGTCTCTTTTTCTTCACGCCTTTTTAACTATCGAAACAACAATCGTGATCTACACTTCCATAATATTTGAGAAGGGAGTTCCCTAATTTTTAGAAAAGAAGTGCTGATTTCTCCTCGAGAAAGAAATGTTTGCACTATTTCTTTTGTGTCAAATGGATTTGGTTATTCTGAAAAAGTGGCTAATTTCTGCGATTCATGCAAAACCACGAAGTTTAAATATACCTTTTTGAATCTTAAGACATAAAAGTCGGTCAAGAATCGATGCCACTGTATTGATTTTGGAATAAATAACCTCTTGCTTTCAAAATCTCTTTATTGACGGAAGAAAAAAAACGAGAGGAATATTTGTATAAGGTATTAGTATATGTTTTTTTAATTAGGTTATGTAGTTGTTTTTTGTACTCTCTTTTTCCTATTCATCCAAAATAGTTTCATTAAGTTATCATTTTTCTTCTCCTATACTCTTATTCTGTTCTTGACTGATATCCATTGTTAAAGTGTGTTCACAGTTCTTTATTTTGTTTGGTTCTAGCCCATAAAATTCATATCAATCAGAATTTTAGGATCAAATTCACATTGAATAATCCCAATTTAATGTGAAAATTCATGACTTCTTGCAAATTTTCAAACTAAAACGAAGAAAAAAAAAGCAATAACAACAAAAACAAAACAAAACACCAGTCTTGTTATATCAAGTATTATTCATCAGAATTTGCTTTAAATGCCTCAATCAGAAAACTTTGTTGAAAAAAATGTTGTTCTTCAATACAATCACATTTACATCCAATTTGTTTCCCAATCCTGACATTGCACCCTCCATCTCACTTCCAGAACACCACAAAAAGTGGATCATATCCAGTCCAGCAGTTTGCAAGAAGTACGAGAGACTTAGACACTTAGCACTAAGACATACGGCCAACGTGCATTCGCTTACTCCGCACCTATACAGTGGAATTCCCTTCCCTCCCATATCCGCAACATACAATCAACACAAGCATTCAAAAAGTCCCTCAAAACCCACCTCTTCAAACTGCATTATTCAGATTGATTTGTATCCCGCTGCCATTCTCTCATCTTTTGTCTATGTCTGATCCGTAAGTGTATAAACGGCTGTAAATATTCATACTGTTTTTCTTCCTGGGCCTAACCGGGCATATAAATAGCTGTGAATAGGTTTTTGCTATTCTATTTTCTGTCTTTTTTTGTCATTTGTGTACATAGTTGTAAAAAGTAAATTTTTGTCTTTGTTGTAATTTATGTACATAGTTGTAAATAGTCTGTACCTTTACTGTTCCGTCTTTTGGTGTATTGTAGCAAAAGTGATGTTTCATCGGGTGCATGTATTTATATGTAAGGACTATGTAAAGCGTGGTGAGTCTGTTCATAGGCTGGAGTACCCGCTATATAAAAATCCGTTATTATTATTATTATTAATCTAGCTAAACGTTTAGAGAGTATGGGCACTCACCGGTGTCCCGTCGTTAGCGCGCAGGACAAATGCGCGCCGACAATAGCGCGCCGTCAATTGTGCGCCACCGACAAATGCGCGCAAAACAAATGTGCGCCGACAATAGCGCGCAAGGCATACATCAAGCAAGGCATATATCAATATATACAAGGCAAACACGAAAAACTTCATTAATTTGATTTAATTCATTTTGTAACGTTTAATATTTGTTGAGATTTAGTTTACTGATTGATGTTTGGTATGTTTTACAATTGTCAAAACGTGATCCTGCTCCTTGCGAAAGTGGTCAACGACCTTGTAGAAAGACGGATGATGACAGTCTACTGTCTGTTGAAATGACCGATGCCATGCCTCAACCGAATTATTGGTGCGTGGTAAACTGTCGCTTAAAAGGTCGCGCAAGTTCCATAGGTTAATAGCGAGGGGCCGGATAGCTCAGTTGGTAGGGCGTCTTACTAGTAACCGAAAGGTACCTGGTTCGAATCCCGGATTGGCCAATGTGTGACCATATTATTTTCCCCTTTCCATCAAATGGTTCGCTGGTGTAAGAATAATGTGACCAGTAGTCGCCTATACGCTTCGGTGTCGTGTGACTATAATCTACAGTTACACATTTTTTTTACACATAGGTTAATCGGAAATCTCGGATTTCCTCGACGGTTTCTTCTTCGTCTTCCCACGTAGTTGTCTTCCCAATAATCATTGATTGGGGTTAGTTGCGGAGGGCTGCTTTCCACCAAATCATCAAAAGCGTCTGAGACGTCTGCGACTGGAACAAAACTGAGGGCTAAAAGCATGTTGACATGCATGCGAACATTTTTATCATCCCTGTATGCCTCCGCTAAATGACATTCTTGTACTTTGCGCCACAAACATTGGCCTAGATGAAAGAAGCAGCCTGCTAACCGTGCTCCTGGAAAGACGGTTTCACATTCGGGTTAGTCTACGTTGCGCTTTCGACGGCGCGCAATTTACGGGCATATTTTGCTGCGCGCTATTGAACGGCGCGCAATTGACGGCGCGCTATTGTCGGCGCGCATTTGTCCTGAGCGCTAACGACGAGGTGCCGCACTCACCATTCGCCGTCACAATCAATCACAAGCTACATTTTGTTCTTGCACAACTCCCGATGCACTTCAGCCCTTGCCTCCCCCCCCCCTTCATCCCCCCCAAAAAAAAAGGAAAAAAAAAAGAAAAACTGCAGCTATTGTACCATGACCGATTGTATTAAAAAAACCAACAACTATTGTTAGATAGCAGACTATTTTGAAACAAACTTTATTTTAGATATTCGTTTTACTTTTAGTTTTAAGAATCCGCTTCATAACATCCTTACAACCTCGGACACTTCTAGAAAATAACTGTAGCTATTCAATCTAATAAGCTGATTGTTGCATAATGATATACAATGAAGCCAACTTGACTGCAATGTGTAAACTAGCTGAAGTTCTAGAAACTGATCCTGTAGTGCAAAAGTAGCATTCACGTCTGTAGAATGATAAAATGACCTAACAAATAAGTGAGATAAATATACTTCGAGGCGCTGAGAATTTGAGAAATTCAGCAAAAAATCATTCCGGTCCAGATTGAAACGTTGAATAAGGCAAGATACAAGAGAAACGGAAAAAGGACTAGAAGAATCTCAAAGTCTCAAAGTAAAAGACCGGACAATCTGAAGTCTTTCGTCACCCTTTCTTGACCTTTGGTGTCACCTACTTCAGATTATCTAAATGGACACAAAACGGACCTTGACGAAAGATACTATTACTATAAAAGTACTTAAGTCCCAAACAATATGAAGTACATGTACACAGATCGGTTTTTAGGTGGTGTGTTAAAGCCTCTGTTACCTCTGTCTCTTTCTAAAAAAAAATACTCCTCTCTCTCTCCCTCTCTCTCTCTCACTTGGGGGCCTCAGCAAAATCTTTTCCACATCGCACTTGCTCTTCCTTCTCTCTCTGATTTCTCTGTGGCTTTGCAAAGTCATAAACCCTCAGGCACGAACTGTGGGAACTAAGCTAATGCGCTTGATGACATTATGATTGCTACAAAACAAAAGTACTACTGAAAACCCTAGCTGAGGTAAAATAACAGCATCGAACCTTTTCAGCGTGGGAGCTTGTTATTTATCACTAGCTCTTCCATTCATTGGTTAGCGTATGTGGGTGTATGGATGGGAGGGGGTTGGGTGGAGAGCGGAAGGGGAGAGGGTGGAGTGAGGGGTAAAAGCGTAGTGGCTGCGCGTTTGTCGTAGGTCCCAACGAACTCTTGTAAAGCATTTCCTCCATTAGAATGGCGAATTTGCTCGTCTGAAATTGTCGACCTCACGCAGAGTATGTCTGCCCAGCAAATCTCATGACGAACATAGTTCAAACATGAGTTCAGGGACTACTAGTATTGTCGAAGATATGGAGTATTCTTTAGTGTTATCAGCAACCCCAGAAACTCGAAAACCTACAGGTTATGAGTGCGTTTACCCAGATCACTGAAAATAGTTTTATTCACGTTTGCTCAATTATTTACAACATATTAAGTCTATTTGGAGCATGTTTTCGTATCTCCAGATACAAATTCTGGTTAAAAAAAAAAGGTAAAGGTAGTCCCATAGCCTTGTGGCCGTAGGGGAGCGTGATGTTGGAGATCACACTTATCTTGAGCCAGCGTAATGAGGGTGATGCCCATCTCTCTCCATCGCTGCTTTACCTTCCCCACCCTTAAGAGAGTAGGTACTCAGTCACACTTGAGTAAACTTGGTTTTTTTTTATTTTATTTGTCGCTTCACGTTTTTGCGGTCACCCATCCAAGTGCTAACCGCACTGGACGGTGCTTAACTTGCGACACAGTAGCGAGTGCTCCAACCACTGCGCTATCCGACACCCCACAAATTCTGGAAATACTTTAAAATGGCCGGAAATTAGGACGGGGCAAATGTCGGCCTGTCCGTCCGCCCGGCCCGTCGCGCTCCATATCTCAAGGATCACTGAACGGGTTATGAACCATAATTCATAGGAATATTACCTAGGTTGTTACTGGCCAGCCCTCCTTTCTATTGTATTTAATTTATCTCAAGATGTCTCGAGAGTTTTTGAATTTCAAATATAAAACTGAATAGTTTCAATTGCATTATTAAACAAAATGGAAAGCAAATCAAATTTATTTCAAACTCCCAAAATCAGGTCTTGGTCGCTAGGGTCCATTTGTGTTTAGCAGAAAATTGACCGCAGCGACCTCGACCTCATTTTTGGAATTTTGGGAATAAATCTGAATTGCCCTCCGTTTTGTTTAATAATTTAATTGGAAGTGCACAGTTGTAGAATTGAAATCCAAAAACTCTTTAGACATTCTTCAATATTTTTGTTCAGTTTGGAAAACTGTATCTCATAAAAAAAAAGGAAATCCTTATTGACGCCCAATGGCCGTCTTCATAATCAAGCTATTGCTGCTTAGTGTCTTGCAGGTATAGCCTACATTCCTTATTAGTTTGTTTTTTTTAAATTTGGAATGCAAAGTTTTAAACTGTATCTCATAAACACATTCCAGAATGAAACACAATGCCCTCTTTATAATCAAGCTAGCTGTTAAGTGTCTTGCAAGGTCTTGTAGGGTTAGCATAGCTCTGCATAAACATGTATATCATGAGGCGTATTTGCCCCGCAGCATCGGGATACATTTGCCCCAGTCTTGGCGTACCTCGACGTATTCATAACCAAACAGGCTCGGCATCTAGGGGAAGTTAAGTGTGTGGTCCTAAGTGCTGGATGTTGGGCTGGTCTGGGGCTGGCCAAAAGTGCTTAACACCTATCATTACCCATCCTTCAACAACCGGCCCTCAACAACTTGTTTCTTCCGAAAACAGTCGTGTTGGCATTTTTGTAGCAAACGAACGCTTTCAGCGTAGGTAAATTCTGACAAATTTCACAGATTTTCTGCCTTGCATAATTAGCAAAATGCATTTGGCATAGTATGCCCTATGTGAAATCGTCCATGTTTATAATAATAATAATAATAATAATAATAATAATAATAATAATAATAATAATAATAATAATAATAATTTATACAGCGCTCATTTCCAAATAATTGCTCATGGCGCTTTTCAGAGCATTTATACAATCACACACACACACGCACACAACACATATAAAAATTACTGTCTGAATTAATCAATGTTGCAGTTGTACACTTGGATAGCGCGATTCATTTTAGACTACAATAACATGCTCATGCAGGGCACTCGTCCACTGTTTAGGCTGCAGAGAGAGAGAGAGAGAGAGAGAGAGAGAGAGAGAGATTGTTTGGGATGGTATAACTGACTTTAACTGTCCGCAGTTTCAAATCTGCTGCCTCTGAACACAGTTCATGATGCTATAGAAACAAAGATTAATCTCCCTTTAAAAGAGGCGTCCAGACTGACAATTTAACAAGACACAACTTTTATTCTGGTGCGACGTCGCAAACAGAAGCACATGAATCACTGTCTCCACACGAGATGAATCAGTTCTATACTGAACTTCCACAAAGAAAACAAAAAAGAAGAGATATCATGTTGCTTTCAATTATTCAAGGGATACAGGCTTTTTATTATAACTGACTCTCCAAACGAATTTTTTTTTAACAAATCATCCGGACAACAAAGACATATCTGTTCTTGATTTCAGTTACTGGTGCAATTGTTATTGTTACTCTAATTCACAATGGAAATAAAAATTATCTGAAGCACCAATAATCAATAGTGGTTATCATATAGAAACTTAAAAGACAAGGTCGACACAACCATAATGATCCGGACTGTATCATTTTAATACGGAAAAAGAATCACACTCATATTTATAGAGCAAGGGTCGTAAAATCACATCAATAATTAGACAGTTGAAATAAACATAAGTTGAATCAAACGTGTCTATTTTCGACAACTTCTTTTTGAGCAGGTGCGATTTGAACCGCGTCCTCCTGTTCATCATCATCATGCTTATCGTTGTCGTTGACATAAATTATCGCGATCATTGGGATCGTTTCTCTGGCAGTAGTACTACTCTTTTTGGTCTTTGCCCTCTGCAGCCAATAGTAAGAGTCCGAGGAAAATTGGCAAAGTACCACGCACTGCCCTCCATTGACTAGCAGGCAAAGGATTTAGCTCTTTTGTCCAGCTTAAAAGCCTGCTGACCTTTTAAAAGATAGATGGCCCGACACTGCTGCTTCTACTTATTGCCACCCGAAACGTTTACTTATGTCTACTAAAACACTTTGGGTCGGGGTTGGATTGAGATCGCGGGAAAAGTATCTTGGGTCGACTATTACTTTTGGTTCATCCAGCCAGCTAAAAAGGTTATGTTTACTAAGTCTACCAAAATATTTTTGGACGAGTCAGGTGGGTGGGTTATAGCGGTTGTAAGGAGAGTTGCGCTAAGTCTACGAAAACCTTTTTCAGAGGAAAAAAGACAATGGTTGGGTGTAGAGGAGGAATTGCTAGGGGATGAAGCAGGAGTGAGTTCAAAAGTATCTTTTATGATGACTGGCACGTAGACATTTTATATGCTTATATAGCGAAGTGCTCTTTGTTTTAAAAGCTCGATTGAGATAGCGTTCTTCTGAAAACAATTCTGGTACAACAAAATAGCTTACATATTGACATCAACTGATTTAAATCGCAAACGAACATTCCTATTTTTGCCCCTTTCAAAGTGAAACAGCGCGCTGCTTTTACACCGAAGTGCTCTTTAGTTTATAAACGTGTTGAAAGACACGTTGTCGTTTCAATTGAATTCAATGCAATTCAACGAGAGAGAGAGAGAGAGAGAGAGAGAGAGAGAGAGAGAGAAAATTCAAGAACATAAGAACAAGAAGAGGAAATGGAGAAAGATAAGATCGAATGATTGAGTGATTACCAAATCGAAGTAGGCCCAGCAAGTTTAAAACGATGGAGAAAAACAACAACCACAACAAAACCAACAATAACAAATCTTTGCCGGTTAACCGTTAAGGTAAAAAAAACAACCATCAAGATGTCTCGGTTTATTCTAAAACCTGTTTAAGTGTGAAACATTACAGATGCATCGACGTGTACAAACACTGTTGCGGTGGATTTAAAAAAAAAAAAACAACAACAGAAGAATTGAAAGGAAAGTATCAAATGCGCACCTAGTGGACACCTGTCGCTTAAGAGCAGGTCAGATTCCACACTAACCTCATGGAGAAAAAAACAACAACTTTCTTTTCTTTGTTGGAAGGGCGATCATCTGAAAGACATGATCTAGGTCTTGCTATTTGCAAATTGCACTGCAGCTCCAAGCCATTATAGTCATAGTCATAAATGATTGTACTTCTGCGCAAGAATGTATCTTCACAGGATGAAAGTATAATAATTATATATACAATCATAAAGCATGGGACTTTGAGGATGATTTACCGTATATCAACTCATGACTGAATATGACTGCGTTTGCACTTCTAAGAGTCATCTACAGTTCACATGAGTTTTGATGCAAGCTACATAATTATTATGCAATTACACCTGTATTAGATTTACAACTATACGGATAACGATCTACTGGTATTTTGACGAAGCTGTTGTTAATTTTCAGAATGATCTTCGTGTTGTAATGAATTATAATAATATTAACAGTGTTGCATTGGATTTGTTGTCATACAGACACATATTACTAAACAGTATTATTTGCAGCCAAAAGAGTATAATTAACTTTCTTTACTCGGGGTCATCCTATTGATTAATGCTTGACAGATCTCTGCCGTTTCTGTGATCACAGTTCGGAAATTAGCTCGGGAATCAGTGCCGATTCTTTAGTTGAAATGGCTTAGTACGATCAGACCTTGTGAGAAAAGTGTAGAAACTTCCTCCCCCTCCATCGATGATCATCAGTTTTTTATACTTCGGCTTTTCCATAACTAACCTCCATTTATTAGAATGAGAGAATATATACTGAAATTTTTCAAAGACAAAAGATGTTCTTATTTTGATAAACGAAGTCTTGTCGTGACAGCATTGCACACACGCACAGAAAGCAATTAACAGTTTGCTTAAAATATGCTGACGGGTATGTTTGTAGACAAATTTACTCTGCCATTACATCCGTGCAAACAATCCTCTTGTATCACGTAAAACACGTAAAGTGGCAACTGGGTTTCTTTCCGTATCAGGGCCTGCTGAACCCATTGAACCCCAAACAGTATCAATCATACTCTTCCTCAGCATATTCTTGATGATCAGTGTACATGTAAAATAGTCTTTTGCCCTCGTGTCAGGCTGAGTATCAATGACTGCTGAGGACTTCTCCCAGACCGGTTAGGTCTCTTGACACTCAACGTGGTCCTCACGTCAGATTGAATGAAAACGAACGCCTCTTGTTGCAATATGGCGGCCAGGTCCGGTAACCTTTCCTAACTCTGGCGAGTAAAGAGAGGAAGATAAACGAGCAGCTTGTCTGACAGACCAAGTGTAACGCATCCCAAGGCCCATAATACTGGGTACTTGGGTAGCTGCTCATCCAGCACGTTGCTCCTGGTATACCCGAATGTCCTAAACTTCCCTTGCGTGTTATAAAATATTTAGCTTTATTCTCAGAAGATTCCTACAAACTTGATATTAGTTTGTAAACAGTTTTTAACGTACCAATTTCACGTATACACGCATTCATCAAAAGGCCTTAACAATTACACAAGTTGAGACAGAGAGATAAACTTGAAACACTTAAGATGTAAAATAAACAGCAGTTGGAACACAACACCAATATACGTTTTGCTAATTTTATGGTTCTCTTTTTTCTCACTCAAAGTAGTAGAATAACAATTAAAACGGAATTCAAGAAAACTATAAGCCCTAGAGCAATAAAATAATAAATAGCTGAATTATAATATAATCTTATTTTTCTCTGAAGCAATCAGCAATCCCGTTTCCGGTCTGACAGAAAATTACATTTATCAATTTATGAATAGATGTTATGCATTTACAAAATTAGTTTCAATAGTATATTTCCAACAAGCAATCCAGAATCATCACAGTGAAGAACAGCCGTCGCTTGCGCACTAACTCTATAAACACGTGATGTATACACAAATAAAAATATTTTTCAATTCGCTTCGTGACACCGATGGTGCAACATTAGCTACTGAGGTGTTGCTCTTCTTGTTTTTTTGTCCCCCCCCTCTCCCCATCCCCTCCACCTGCCCATCTTTCTGTGTGTAGGGTATTGAGGCTTTCCGGTTACTCAAAGATTCTTTTTAAAATCAGTATTCAATAAATTCAACATTACTGTTTTATTCTAGTAGCTATCGCTCTTATTATAATATTTATTTTAATTAAATCTTTTTGTCAAGGCAGTTTGGCAGTTTGGCACCGACATTAGATTCGAGTATTTCAATTGAACTCTTTGGCGCTTTCACTACCATAAAATCTAATGTTAAGTGTCACGTTAACATAACGTTGATTTACATGTTGTTACGTTGAAACGCGAAGGATAGTATAGTATGTCTGAAACGCGCACGATAGATCTAATTGTTTCACTTTGCAAAGTATTCAATAATAAAGTGTATTTACCTCTAATTTGGGTTTGCTTTGTTGTTAGAAGAATCTTTGTATAACGTTGATAATTTTCGTTAGTCGATATTATTGGAGAATTCTCTAGATCTGCTTCTTTACTATCGATCGAAGTTTCGCGATGGATGTAGACAGCTGAGAAAATTCTTGGACGTTAAAGAAAATTGTATGATGTAAGACAGTGATGACGAAGTTTCATTTGATTGGTTGTGGTGCATCACTCTGGCGTGTTCTGAATTGTTCTGGAGTATGAAGAGACTATATAAGTGCCGCACTGTTTCAAAAGAGGTGTGTTGAAAGTAAAAAGTTGAGAGAGAGTGAAAAGGCGATTGTATGCAGTTGTTGAACGCTGAATAAAGTTTGAAAACTTCATACGACTCCTTGCCTTGTGGGCTGATTGAACGGGTTGCGTGGATAAACGAATCTAAGCTACACTCATCAGTACTTCAGCATTGGGGCTGAATCAACTACTGATAAAGAAAAACACCACCATCAAACAAGTGTAACACATGTGAAATATAAACGTTTTATTGATATAACAGAATCTATATCAAAACAGAAAACAACCTTTAATAATTTCCAGTAAAAATAGTTTCTTTCAAGGTCATCTTCACCAATTTCTGGCCAGCCGTTAATCTCCTTTGCACCCAGCGGGAATCATTAGGCATTTTATCTATTTGTTTCCTGTTTTTCTCTTGGTCCGTTCTAGACTCCCCTTTTCCAAGTCTCGTTTGTCTTGTAGCAAATACGGCTGGCCAGTCTTGGTCAAATAGTTATAAGGGTGTTTGTATACGTCCACCGAGTAAGCACAAGCGTAATAAATGGAAGTGCAGTAAGTGTGAAAGTTTTAGCCATCAAACTGTGGCCCACTTAGTCTTGTCAGGGGAGACATTTGATAAGACATTTGACAGCTTTAAAAAGCGCCTTCAGACGCACCTGTTCCTCTGATTGGCATTGATATTGAGATTATACAGCCTGTGCTCCATATCGAGTTGTTTTTTTTAACTGCCATGAGCATGCTGCCAGCAACAAGTCGTCGTCATCATCATCATCATCATCATCATCATCATCATCATCATCATCATCATCATCATCATCATCATCATTTTTTTTCTTTAACAATATGGCCAGCAGACACCATCACATAAGCCATTAGACAACACGATCACATGCTCAAAATGGTGAAGAAACGGAAACTCCGATGGTATGGCCACGTCACCAGAGCATCAGGCCTTGCAAAGACCATCCTGCAAGGCACGGTGCAAAGTGACAGAAGAAGCGTGAGAGTTAGTTAGTTAGTTATTCATTGCTTACAAGGTCCAGCGGACTGCAAAGAGCCGAATCAGGACCACAAAATCAAGACCGCAACTTCGCTGAAAGAGGACTCGCCCCTGATCCGCATAAAAGATCTGCCAAAACAATCCTAGTGGTAACACTGAAGGCATTCCACCAGCTGGTCACTTTACAATAAAGACATCCCACGCTGGGGACGCTGAGGCTATACTCTAATTTATCGAACCCCCGTTTACAAAAACAAAATAGAATACAAACATCGTTATAAAATATCAACAAAACACATACATATAAAATGCCTACATTGCCAAATAATAACATCATAGGAAGCCCCAAGGACTATTTCCCAAGCTGATCCAACAGACCTCACACACAAATGAGGAGTTTTGTCCCGGAAGAGTTTTCAAGAAAAAAGGAAGGTGGCTGGTCTAGCGAAGAAGAAGACAGTATAGTAGATAGATAGAACAGAGTAGGAATGAGAAAAAACAAAGGAGAAAGACAGCGACAGTGGGAATTTAAAGCAATACATTGCCAGAAAGTGGGGATATTATTTATACCGAAACCCCCGGCACTCCCACGGGGGGCAAGAAGAGTGAGAGAGAAAAAGAGGTTGGAGAACAATATTCGAGAATGGACTGGCTTGACACTGAGCGAAGCCATGAGGGTTGTGAGGACAGAGAAAGATGGAGTACGCTGGTTAAACGATCATCTGTGGTGCCCCAACGATCTTCGAGTTACGAATTAGGATAGGATAGGATAGGAAAATTCAGCATATGTATTAAATACTGGGACAATAATTAAGTGTACAACTTCTAAAATCTAGAATCGAATCGTTTTTATGTGGATTTAACAAGACGCACAATTTATTTAACTTTGATTTAACTGCAAAAGATTTACACAACTTTAGCCAAACTTCTTATCCCCCCCCCATCTCCTCCCTACACTTCCAATCCCGCGGATTTTAGTTTAAAAATAAAAACCACAGTTGTTTTGTCTCCAAGAGCAGACGTCATGGAGATTTCCTTCCTCGATTTAATCTATCCTACGTCTTTAAGCGATTTAATTAAATGGGGTGGGGAAGAGAGATTAAAACAAAGAGTGAGAGAGAGGCAGACATAGAGAGAAAGAGAGAGAGAGAGAGAAAGAGAGAGAGATGTGATGGAAGAGTAAGTGAGCGATAGGATCGTGGCTGCTGAGGGTTCTAGCGGACTACTGACTTTGGCGGAATCACTAATCCCGTGGGAGAGTTGCACATTGTTACTCTGTATACCCACAGGCACAGTAGTGTGGTGGGTTGTGCACACGCTAGCAAAGACGTTTAATACCAAGATGGTTTACTCCATTCTGTTTCCGAAGTAAGACTCTTGCCCGATTATGTCCTTTGGTTCCCGCAGATTAACTTCGCTTTTATGCTTACTGACTACTTCAAACACATTTTATTTACTCTTATCCAGTGGCGGTGTTTTGTTTGTTTCATGGCTTGCTTGCACGTTCTACCTTTTCAACCTTTTATTTTTAGCACAGGATTATTATTGCGACTCAAATTTTAACAAGTTACATCTCTATCGCAACAATAATTATGTTTTGTTTGTTTCTAATAATTCAAGTATTTATTGTTCATCCCGACTTGATTAAAACTCATAATATACTACTCAAAATAATTGAAGGGCCACTCTCATATTTCATTTAGTTTAATTATTTTTTGCTGCTATCAATAATATCGCTTATATTGCTTATTTCAAAACTTATCCTGTACAGTAACATTCAAGACAATCTTATTCTGACAAGTAATCACATGTGTGAGTTTTGAACTTTCAACTGAGTTGAAAAACAAACCCAATTTTTACCCCCCCAAAAAAAAATTGACCCTACTTTACTGTTGTCTTGCTAATAAAGCAAACTTTTCCACATTAAAAAGTGATTTGCACGCGAAAGGCTTGCATTTTCTGAGTTCAGTTCAACAATTGGCGCTTTTTTCTGGGTATAAATGGCAGCGCTTTTGCTGCTTTTCTAACCATACCCCCAAGGCGACGATTGACTGATGCGGATAGAGGCAGAGCTATTGCATGGCTTCAGGAAGGGGTGGGGGTGAGAGAAGTTGGCAAGCGGCTGGGAGTGTCCCACTCCGTTGTCCGAAGGCTACGGGAGCGCTTTAACAACACTTGAAGCGTCCAAGAACCAAGATGGTCCGGACGGCCCCCGCGTTACCACTGCAAGACAAGACCATTTCATCACCCTGTCAGCTCTGAGGATGAGGTCCGCTACAGCAAACACCATCAGAAGACAGCTTCACGCAGCCAGCAATGTTAACGTCAGCGACCAGACAATTCGCAACCGTCTACACGAGGCAAACCTGCGATCAAGACGACCGGCAGTACGGCCTTTGCTCACCCCAGCTCACCGTGCAGCGCGTTTGGCCTGAAATGGGAGGTAACTTGTCTTTTTGTTTTATTTTCTTGATGGCGATGGCAACTTAATTTGCAGATCCGTCCCTGCTCACAAAAAGGTTTCGCCTAAGCAACGTTTTTTTTGTTGTTGTTGTTTTTGTTAGTTTTTGTTAGCTTTGGGTTGTTTTCCGGAAATGGGAGGTAACTTGTCTTTTTGTTTTGTTTTTAGTTACATAGAGTTATCCAGGTGGACACATTTCGTCTCAGAACACTATGAAAGCTACCGCGAGCTGCAAGCTTTTCTTCGGGAAAGGTTGGTGGCCGAACTAGCGTAACTAGCTAGGATTGCAACTGAAATCAACCTGGAGGAGGACAGAGCAGAAATTGTAGGGGAGAAACTGTTCGTTTGCAAAGAATGTCCGCCTGAACATTAGACAACTCCGGCCAAAGTTATTTCCCCTCGTATTTCCGAGCATGGTCTATTGCTGTGGCTATCTTAGTACCTTCGCTTGTAGCAAAATGAAATCATCTAGACCTGTGTCGCTTGTTGCTGCTTCTGTTAAACAATGATCTTATGAAAACAGCAAGACTTGTTTCTAACAAACAGGAACAAACAACATCACACTCCACACCCACATTGCCAGCAGCACCATAAGCAGACTTCAGATTGTAATCACTATTATGTCTGAAGGGGACAATTATGTTTTGTTGTTGTTTTTAGCTATTTTATCTAAAACATAAATGCATTATATATGCACATTTAAACATGTTAGAATGCCAGTTTAAAAGATCCAAAGCAAAAGATAGTTGGGCACTGACGGATACGTCATTTCCAAGGTGGGCCTGATTCGGCTCTTGGCAGTCCGCTGGACCTTATACACATTATATAGCTAATCTAATCATTTCCAAGTGCGCATTTATTTGACGTCAGTCAGTGGCCATTGACCTATACGTATATATATCTTCATTGACTTACTGCTCGTCCTACCACGCTGACGCAGTAAAGTAACTTCTCTCTCTCTCTCTCTCTCTCTCTCTCTCTCTCTCTCTCTCTCTCTCTCTCTCTCTCTCTCTCTCTCTCTCTCTCTCTCTCTCTCTCTCTCTGGAGCAGTTAATATTATCTGTTTAGATGATGCTCCGACCATACAATTTGTTGTTTAATAAACAAAGAAAAACACTTTCACATTTATGGAGATCTGGATCTAATAGGTGCACTGTTCCAATCTGTTTAACGCACATTGAACGGCAAAATACAAAATATAACTAACCTTTTGGAAAGAAGAAAATCGACGATCCTCTGCATTCAAGTTTCCTCTGCATTCACCTTTTTTTTGGTCTGCGGAAACTAAGGGACGTAACTCTGTCTTGTGCTTTTAAAAAACATCAAGTGAGTAAACCATCTTGGTATTAAAAGTCTTTGACGCTAGCAATGTTTGATGTTAAGCAACGTCGGGACGTGTTAGTATTTGGATGGGTGACCATGCATAGAAGGCAACCACCAAACATTTAATTAAAAAAATTAAAAAATGAAACAAACGCAAGCCACACCCCAGTCGACCCTGCTGTGAAATGGGTACCAGGATCTGTTTAGGACCGGGCAAGGTAAAGCAACGAGGGAGAGGAAATAGGCACATCCTTTATTAAGCTGGATTAGAGACAAGGGAGGTCGCCTCTCTCCCAACGACCCAAAGGTTACGGGAACACCTTTACCTTTTTACATCCACACGCCTTTCTTTAATAGTTGATTAGCTCTGTGTGTCCAAGTCAAAGGTAGTGTGTAATATTCTAAATTGCAGGTTGTGGCATTATTAAAGCAGCGATATTAATTAAGTTGCTTCACAGACATATACACAGTCTGGCATTAAAAGCACTGCAATATAAACAGTTCTTGCGTCCCTTTTTTTCTTCATCTACGTAAAACGACTACCGGCCTGCGGCACTCACATCATTCTGTGCCTATGAAGTGCTTAGAGCGAGTGGCACTTCAGCAGCTGAGAGTCGAGACTGCAATTCATCAAGACTCGCTGCAGTTCGCCGACTGCTATGGCCGCAGCACAGAAGACGCCGTGCTGACGCTAATTCACCACCTCCAGCAGCACCTCGACAAGCTCGGCACGTACGCGCGGCTGTTGTTTGTGGATTTCTCCAGCGCCTTCAACACCCTGCAGCCCCATCTCCTCACTGACAAGTTCCT
Source organism: Oncomelania hupensis (assembly GCA_036898135.1). NCBI lineage: Eukaryota > Metazoa > Mollusca > Gastropoda > Littorinimorpha > Pomatiopsidae > Oncomelania > Oncomelania hupensis. The sequence goes on along the minus strand of CM072512.1, from coordinate 61,729,839 downwards.
GACCATGGACGTCAATCCCACCCTCATTACATGAATCCAGTCCTTTATGACCGAGCGTTCGCAAAGGGTGAGGGTTGGCAGCTCTCTCTCCTCTGTCTTGTTGACCAACACCGGTGCTCCGAAGGGCTGCGTGTTGTCACCAGTTCTCTTCACTACCTACACCGCCGATTGCCGCTCAACTGACCCACGCCGCAACATCCAGGTGAAGTTCGCCGATGATACGTCCTTCTCTGGGCTGGTGAACCCCGACGGCGACGAGCAGTGCTACAGGAGCGCGGTCGGCGAGCTGGTGGTCTGGTGCGACCGCAAGTTCCTGCACCTCAAAGTCACTAAGACAGAGGAAATGATCCTCGACTTCCGCCGGCAACCACGTGACCACGAGCCACTGACCATCAAGGGCGAACCTGTGCGATGTGTCCACAGTTACAAGTATGCCTACCTAAGGACCGTCATCGATGACAAGCTGGACTGGTCACCCAACATCGACATCATCTGCAAGAAGACCAGCCAGCGACTGTTGTTTCTCCGGAAGCTGAGGCAGTTCAAAGTGAACAACACCATCATGTTCCTCTTCTACCAGTCAGTCATCGAGAGTGTCGCCCTGTACAACCAGCTGTCCTATTTCAGCTCCGCCAATGAGGGCAACACGGATCGACTGGAGAAAATCGCCATCCAGGCCTCCCGGCTGATGGGGAGGGATGTGCAGTCGCTGGCTGGCATCCACGAACGCGCTTCCATCACCAAGCTGCGTCACATCCGCAACAACGAGGCGCATCCCCTGCATGAGGCAGTCGCTACCTGTGTCTCCCGGCGCATCGAGGGGCGCTTCTTCTCCATGAAGTGTCGCACGACGCGCTTCAAGATTTCATACATACCAACAGCCATCCGACTGGCAAACGACACGTTCCAGCGATAAGAACGCTCATCCTTGTAATATAGAAGGCACTTTGCTTTTGTGCGTCTTGTGCGTATTTTCTTCTCAACTGTGACCAGAGATTTTATCAATTAGTTATTTCGGTTGTATTGTTGTTCTTGTTGTTATTATTATCCTCACTAATTTTATTTCCCTAGATCATCATGAAGCTTGGTTTTGTATCCTTCCTGTTGTTATTATTAGTTGTAGTAGTATTGTTATTATTATTGTTATCATTGTTACCATATATTATTTGTTTGTTGGTGCTGCTGCTTTATTATTTTAAGTAGTTGTATTGTTATTATTATTATTATTATTATTATTATTATTATTATTATTATTATTATTATTATTATTATTATTACTTTTATAATTACTCTTATGATTACGATTATTATTATTATTATTATTATTATTATTATTATTATTATTATTATTATTATTATTATTATTATTATTATTATTATTATTATTATTACTTTTATAATTACTCTTATGATTACGATTATTATTATTATTATTATTATTATTATTATTATTATTATTATTATTATTATTATTATTATTATTATTATTATTATTATTTTTATTATTACTCTTATTATTACTCTTATTATTATTATTATTATTATTATTATTATTATTATTATTATTATTATTATTATTATTATTATTATTATTGATATTCTTCTTCTTCTTCTTCTTCTTCTTTTTATTATTATTATTATTATTATTATTATTATTATTATTATTATTATTATTATTATTATTATTATTATTATTATTATTATTATTATTATTATTATTATTATCTAGGATGGGTCTAAGGCATGGAAGAATGGGTGAGTGTGAGTAGTTTTGTGTATTGTGGAATAATTATCTGTGTGTCTAATGTGCACGCAGGGGTATGTGACTGGAAATCTGTTTATGCATGTGTGCTAGTGGTGATAGATTTGTATTTCGGTATGAAAGTTGTGTAGGATAGTGTATAAAATGTATTAATATTGTATGTCTATGGTTTTTTTCACTGCAAAACACATTTCCATGCCATGTGTTTGGACAATAAAGCATCTTGAATCTTGAATATGTCCTTATCTTTTAATCCTTTATTTTATTCATATTTACTGAAACAATGTTCTCCAATATGATAACTAAAGCAACATTATAAAACTGAAATGTTTCCAGTGTTTAAAAGTGCAAACATGTTGATACACCGTTTGATAACGGCCCTTCAGACGAACTGAAAGTCCAAACACAGACCCTTTCCAGTTTAACATTTTTAAGAGTTAACCATACATTCAACAGAAGATCCGTTATGCATAAGTCATATTATTCATACCAGAAATAAACACAGAAAACCTCAGACCGTGCAAATTCGCATTTAACGGAACTGTTTCATGAATAATGCACAGAAAATATCGCAAAGCCATCAAACAAAGGACAATCGATATTCTTTTCAAATTAGAACTTTTAAAATTAGGGTAGATCGAACAAAGCTATCACCAGAACTGAATGTTAATATAGAAAACCATTCTTCAACGAATATTAAAAACGATTTCTCAACTGAAAAACAGATTTTAGCATTTTTAGAATGCAACACAGTGGGCGGCTGATCAAGCTTAAAGTGAGTCTGAACCATTTATTACAACGTCAAAACGCTTATTCAATGTCTTATTCACGGTAAGAGAAAACTGCCTGCTTATATACATTTCTATAAATACATGGTATACATTTTGTGTGTGTTTGATATTTGCGGAAAGTGTTTATAAACTCTCCTACGATCGCACAATCTATAGTGAAAACGTTAGAGAATACAATCGCTCAGGATCACATTAAAATAACAAACATAGAAGGTGGGCAAACAAGTTAGAAAAAGAAAATGGCAAACATTAATCTCAAGGTCTGAAGAGATCGAAAGAATCAATATGGTTAACAAAACGTACACAGCGTGGTAATGTTTCGTAATACGCCAAAGAACTACGGACATCCAGCTAATTAGCTGTAAGTGTCACGATGATTATCAGTGTATCTCTCAACAGCGAGTACAGTTTCAGGGAAAATTACCAGCCTCTTATAATGTGTCTAGGAGTAAATATGTGACTAACAATAATATTTTGATTCTGTTGTGCAATTTATTACTGCGCCCACGAACGTCTCCAAACATATTAAAGAATCAAAACGCACGAGAATTTTCAGTTAAAAAAAAAGATCTCTAATTGAATTATTTTAAAAGTTTTATTTAACTACTCCTGTGGCATCGTGGCGCTATGGATTAGTCGCCGGTTTCCTTTGCCGAAGGTCGCGGGTTCGATTTCGCAAGGGGCGAACGTATGTGACTTGGTACGAGACTATTGAGGTCACCGAAGGTTTCTCCGGGCACTCCGGTTTCCTCCCTCCCTTCAACAATGGTACAGGACGCAGTCAATATAAAAATTTCAAAACTAAAAATTAGATTTTTTTCCCGTCTTCTAATAGCGATCTCCCTGCCTTTACACTAACTGTTTGAGTGATGGATGTGTATTTGGTGTGTGTGAGGGTGGATGAGACAGGTGAGCGTGTATGTTGGTATAGATCGTCGTGCTTTGAGCCTGATTGATTTGGAGAAAGGCGCGTATATAGCATCCTGTATTATTATTATTATTATTATTATTATTATTATTATTATTATTATTATTATTATTATTATTATTATTATTATTAAATTGTGTAATAAATAAGAAAGCGGGAGTGGACAACATACCAGCGGAACTGCTACAAGCAGGAGGAGAAGCGATGACTGATGCTCTCACCATTATCTGTAACAAGATCTGGCAGAGTGGGGAATGGCCTACACCATGGACCCAGTCGCTTGTCATCACTCTTCCAAAAAAAGGTAACCTTCAGGAGTGTGAAAATTACCGCACCATCAGCCTCATCAGCCATCCCAGCAAGGTCCTCCTGAAAATAATACTCAACAGGTTGAAACCACAAGCTGAACAAATCATAGCTGAAGAACAAGCAGGATTCATGGCAGGGCGAAGTACCACTGAACAGATTTTCAACTTCAGAATAATCTGTGAGAAATACCTACAGCACCAACAACATCTATATCATGTGTTCATAGACTTCAAGAAGGCATTTGACCGAGTCTGGCATGCAGCTCTATGGGCAACCATGAAAGTGTACAACATCAGCCCTAAAATTATAGAAGTCATCAAAAGCCTGTATGACAAGGCTACCAGTGCAGTCCTCCATAACAGCGTCATCGGGAACTGGTTCAGAACAACAATCGGTGTGCGTCAAGGATGCCTACTCTCTCCAACACTCTTCAACATCTTCCTAGAGCGCATCATGTCAGATGCTCTTGCAGATCACGAAGGCACAGTCAGCATAGGGGGCAGAGCAATCTCCAATCTTCGTTTTGCGGATGATATTGATGGATTGGCTGGAGAGGAACAAGAACTTGAACAGCTTGTACAGAGGCTTGACACCACCTCCAGAGCTTATGGAATGGAAATAAGTGCAGAGAAGACCAAAATGATGACCAACAACATCAATGGCATCAACACGGACATCAAAGTACAAGGCCAATCCCTCAACACAGTGCACAGCTTCAAATATTTAGGAGCCATTGTGTCAGACAATGGGTCTCGACAGGAAGTCCTCTCCAGGATCGCACAAACAACTGCTGCCCTGACAAGGTTGAAGCCCATTTGGAAAGACAGAACCATCAGTCTACATTCCAAAGTAAGACTGCTGCGCTCTCTGGTCATCTCCATCTTCCTATATGCTTGCGAAGCATGGACCCTCACAGCGGATCTCCAACGAAGAATACAAAGCATGGAGATGAGGTGCTACAGAAGACTTCTGTGCATTTCCTATACCCAACACATCACCAACGTTGAAGTCCGACAGACCATCACACAAGCCATTGGACAACACGATGACCTGCTCACAGTGGTGAAGAAACGGAAACTCCGATGGTATGGCCACGTCACCAGATCATCAAGACCATTCTGCAAGGCACAGTGCAAGGAGGTAGAAGAAGGGGGAGACCGAAAAAGAGGTGGGAGGACAACATTCGAGAATGGACTGGTTTGACACTGAGCGAAGCCATGAGGGCTGCTGAGGACAGAGAAAGATGGAGTATGCTGGTTAAGCGATCATCTGTGGTGCCCCTACGACCTTCGGGTTATGGGACAGGATAGGATAGGAATAAATAAGAATATTTTAAGTGGCGTTTTTGGCGTGGGTGTACGCGTGTGTATCTAAAATCGCCATAGCGTGAATAGGCGATAAACGAAACACTGAACTGAACAAGAAATTTCATCGGAAAGTACGAATGAAATACATACTCTATATAAAGGTAGCTAATGAAAATAAAAAACAAAAGTAATCTTCAGTGGTCAGTATAAGAACACGCACTTGTAGTTGATGGGTCTTAAAGTGGAAATAATAAGGAAATAGGAAATTTATTTAAAAAAAAAAAAAAGCTCAACTTACCTTCCAATGTGCACTGCATGTCCGAGGGGAAAAAACACAAGAATAAATTTACTACGTTAAAACACTTTGTAACCGTTATTAGTTATGCTGGTTAGTTTGTTGGTTGTTTCATTAACGTCTTCTTTATCGATATGATAAGACGTATGCACGCAATCACACACATTCACACCACATACATACATTCCTACACATAAAATACCTAAGTACATTAATCGTGCCACTGGAGAATCAATCCAAGCTTTTGCTAATCTATTAAATAGTTATGCATAGTATTATATAAGCTCGCTTATGTCTCCTTCAAAAGTATAACTGAATCATTACCCCGAGGCGTATAGAAGTTGCTCAGAGTTTTCACTAAATACAATTGAGCCAGATTTTATTGACATTCAACCAAGGACTCCTTTCCTTCGAGTGTTCTCAACGTCAGCTTCTTCGGTATGGCTGAATAAGACAGTGCGATATTACTCCTTCGGATGAGAGTATAAACCAAGGTCTAGTCTGTGTCGCATACATTCCATCATAGCGGACTTTAAAGATCCTGACGCTCATGTCCCAGACGGGTGAGTGCCGGTCTGCCGTGAACTGACAAAACCGAGCAAGTCCACAAAACCTACTTTCGAGAAAATCGACGTTTTGTGTTGCGCTATATTACGCGATCGTTTCTGGAAGTTTAAGGGCATATTATAATGCAATTCCTCGATTTAAGAGTGCATACCTTGAATGTTAAAGAAATGTTTGATAGATTTGATGTTTTAAGACTATTTGTGGACTTGCTTTGTTTTGTCAGATTATTCTTGAGATAGATCTTTGTTGAGAACATGACAAAACCAAGCAAGTCACCCGCTTGGTTTTGTCAGTTTATTATTGAATTAAATCCTTGTTAAAAAAATTCACAAAACCAAGTAAGTCAAATCCGCTTGGTTTTGTCAGTTTATTATTAAGTAAATCCTTGTTTTCAGAATTCACCAAACCAAGTAAGTCCCATAGGCCGTTTCGTTTCTTTGTTAAAAAGTCTCACGAGATGAGTCACATAAGTTGGGTTTTGTAAGATGTGGATGCGGCAGTTACAGTGAGTGTATATGTGTGCCTGTTTATTGTTTTTAGCCATTCTTCACTTAATATTCCTGGGTTGGTATGCAGGAGTCATGGGGTTTTTTGCTCTCCCTTCAAATTAATATTAGATTTAGCCAATTTAATTTTAAAAATACAAAACTATTTTCCTTTCAGTTTCCTATTGTAGCGATCTTCCTGCCTTTACACCACGTGTATGTCTTGTATTTTGTTGCCCTTGTTGTGTGTCTGTAATATATTTGTTGCTGTTTGTTTGTGGGTTCGGGCACTGAATAGAATAGGCCCAACGTTTCCCGGCTTGTCGTAAGAGGCGACTAACAGGGGTAGTGTTAGCACGGCATCACTGGGCGAAAGTCTTCTACACAGAAGTCACCGGCCAGGGCGAGGCGAGCCACACTGTATTCGTGGATTTCGGCTGTGCCCAACAGCCTGGAGAGGATTGGGCACCGCCAGGTCCTTTTTTGCCCAAGACACACTACATGCATGATGACACTATCCACTAATTTCATACCGGATAGGTCGTCGCCCGGCTCAAGGACCGCGCCTTCCGTTGACCAACAGGACGGAGGTGTTAAGTATGCTACTGATGGACAATTTAGCAAGATCCGCACGAGAAACAACATCGTCATAGGAACCTGGAATGTCAGGACCCTAACTGCGGAAGGAAAATTAGAAAAACTGGCACACGAGTTGGACCGCTATCGATGGAACGTTCTAGGCATTAGCGAACTGTGCTGGAAAGGCCTAGGTGAAACAACGACAGACAAAGGCCACAAGCTCTATTTCAGTGGTAGAGATGACGGGCACGAACACGGCGTTGGATTCTTGGTCCACAAGAACATTCTAGCCACTGTCATGGGTTGCCGCCCAGTAGACTCATTACCATCCGCCTGAGAGCAGCCCCTTTCAACATCACCATCATCCAGACCTATGCCCCAACATCAGACTATGACGACAGCGAAGTGGAGGATTTTTATGAAAATCTACAGGCTGTCCTTGACCAAGTGCCGAAGAAGGACATAGTCATAGTGCAAGGCGATTGGAATGCCAAGGTTGGCCAAGATGCGCACCACAACTGGGGAGACACATGTGGACCCCACTGCAACAACGAGACAAATGACAGGGGTCTGAGTTTCTTGGAGTTTGCCAGATACAACAATCTGGTACTGGCAAACACGCTAGGTCTCCACAAAAACTCCAGACGATGGACATGGCACAATCCCAGGGGGGAGCATCACAACCAAATAAACTACATCATGGTCAAGAAACGCTTCAGATCAAGCATCAACATTGGCAGGACACGCACTTTTCCAGGAGCAGACATCGGAAGTGACCACGATCTCTTGATGATGTCTATCCGGCTCCACTTGAAGAGAGTAAATACTGCACTAGACTGAAGTTCGACCTGGACAAACTGCAAGACCCGGAGGTGGCAGAACTATTTCAGGCCACAATTGAAGGGAAATTTGCACCACTGCTCATTTTGGGGGCTGGTGAAGTAGATGTCAACACCATGACCACCACCTTCAACTCAGCTGTGACAGATGCCGCCACTGAGATCCTTGGCAAGCACCGACCAAAGAAGAAGCCGTGGATCACACCTGAACTTTTGGATCTGTGTGATAAACGAAGAGAGATTTTAAAAAGAAAGAAAAAGAACACCTCACAGGGAGCTGATGTCTACCGAAAAATCAACAATGACATCCGAAAAGGCATGCGCACAGCAAAGGGATAACTGGATAGAAGATCAATGCCAGGAAATAGAGAACAGTCTGAACAAGAACAACAGCAAGAAGGCCTACCAGACTGTAAAGCTGCTGACAAGTTTCAAACAGCCCAAAGTCTCCACGATCCAAAGCAAGTCTGGCATATGCCTTACAGAGGAACAAGAAGTCTTGGACAGATGGACAGAGTACTGCTCTGACCTTTACAACCATACACCAAATGGAGACCCATCAGTTCTAGCATGTCCCCAGAACAGAGAAGAACAAATCCTCCCAATTCTCCGGGAAGAAGTTGAGGCAGCAGTGCAATCGCTAAAGAAAGGGAAGTCAGCGGGAGTGGACAACATACACGCGGAACTGCTACAAGCAGGAGGAGAAGCGATGATTGATGCCCTCACCATTATCTGTAACAAGATCTGGTAGAGTGGAGAGTGGCCTATACCATGGACCCAGTCGCTTGTCATCACTCTTCCCAAAAAAGGTAACCTTCAGGAGTGTGAAAATTACCGCACCGTCAGCCTCATCATCCATCCCAGCAAGGTCCTCCTGAAAATATTACTTGTTGTTGCATCAATTTTTATTCATCAGATTAACATAAGTTGTATTGTTTTCGTTAAAAATATTAAAAATATTACTCAACAGGTTGAAACCCCAAGCTGAACAAATCATAGCTGAAGAACAAGCAGGATTCAGGGCAGGGCGAAGTACCACTGAACAGATTTTCAACCTCAGAATAATCTGTGAGAAATACCTACAGCACCAACAACATCTATATCATGTGTTCATAGACTTCAAGAAAACGTTTGACCGAGTCAATCATGCAGCTCTATGGGCAACAATGAAAGCGTACAACATCAGACCTAAAATAATTGAAGTCATCAAAAACCTGTATGACAAGGCTACCAGTGCAATCCTCCACAACAGCGCCATCGGGAACTGGTTCAGAACAACAATCGGTGTGCGTCAAGGATGCCTACTCTCTCCAACACTCTTCAACATCTTCCTAGAGCGCATCATGTCAGATGCTCTTGCAGATCACGAAGGCACAGTCAGCATAGGGGGTAGAGCAATCTCCAATCTTCGTTTTGCGGATGACATTGATGGATTGGCTGGAGAGGAACAAGAACTTGAACAGCTGGTACAGAGGCTTGACACCACCTCCAAAGCTTGTGGAATTGAAATAAGTGCAGAGAAGACCGAAATGATGACCAACAACACCAATGGCATAAACACGGACATCAAAGTCCAAGGCCAATCCCTCAACACAGTGCATAGCTTCAAATATTTAGGAGCCATTGTATCAGACAATGGGTCCCGACAGGAAGTCCTCTCCAGGATCGCACAAACAACTGCTGCCCTGACAAGGTTGAAGCCATTTGGAAAGACAGGACCATCATTCTACATTCCAAAGTAAGACTGCTGCGCACCCTTGTCATCTCCATCTTCCTATATGCTTGCGAAGCATGGACCCTCACAGCAGATCTACAACGAAGAATACAAAGCATGGAGATGAGGTGCTACAGAAGACTTCTGGGCATTTCCTATACACAACACATCACCAACGACGAAGTCCGACAGACAGACCATCACACAAGCCATTTGACAACACGATGACCTGCTCACAGTGGTGAAGAAACGGAATCTCCGATGGTATGGCCACGTCACCAGATCATCAGGCCTTGCAAAGACTATTCTGCAAGGCACAGTGCAAGGAGATAGAAGAAGAGGGAGACCGAAAAAGAGGTGGGAGGACAACATTCGAGAATGGACTGGTTTGACACTGAGCGAAGCCATCAGGGCTGCTGAGGACAGAGATAGATGGAGTATGCTGGTTAAACGATCATCTGTGGTGCCCCTACGACCTCAGGGTTACGGGACAGGATAGGATAGGATAGGATAGGATAGGATAGGATAGTTTGTTTGTTTATTTCCATACCGCGTGGAAGTTGCCGCGTAGGCGTAAGATCTACAGGATCCTTCATGGTGGGCAGGAAAGTACATGAAGAAAACTCTTTTTCAAAAAGCCGAACACGTCCTTTGCTGACCGAAATTTCGTCATCATTTTCACAGGAAAATAATATTGCACAGCAGCAATAACATGGATTCTCACTGGTCCACTTTATCTTAAGGCGCTTTCTCATTGGTCGGGAGGACTTACTTTTCTTTGTCAGGTTATTGTAGAAAATGACGTCATCATGCCAACTCGAGCATCAGCCAGAGAATCGCCGAAACAAAATCGCAGGGGACTTGCTTGGTTTTATCAGTTTATTCCCCCACTTAAAATTTTTTTAACAAGGACTTACTCTATGATATCTCCAAATCTAAACGTAGTTCGGATTTGATTTTTACAGGTAAGATGCGTCATTCTCTTGCAAGTTTGATGGCGCAAAAAACTCATTTTCGACCTTAGGTGGACTTACTCGGTTTTGTCAAATCACGGCAGCGGTGACAAAGAAAACACCCAGCATGCACCTAGGTCCTTCTCCCCCATCCCTGGCTGCCCAGGATTGTGCTCAGTTGTCCGGGCGTCAGACCATGCGCCCAAAGGCTGCGGGTGGGCGTCTCGGGCGGCTTGAGTTAGATCCTGTATCGGCCAGCGCCTTGAGCAGCTCTTGAGCTGGAAAAGCGCTATATAAGAACGATTAAATAAATAAATAAATAAATATTGATGAAATAAGATACCATTCCAGGTAAATGTGAGTTTTATAAATGCCTACTCAATACGACTGAATCAGACAATTATATCGCTTGGCAACTGCTAAGCTAAACATCTTAGTAACACGACGTGAAGTAAGTAAATTAAAACACAAATAATAAAGTGCTTAATTTTCCAAACTGTCAGTTTAACAAACAATAATTACCAGTCCACCCGGTATCCAAAGGTTATTTGAAGTGATACTCTTGCATGTGTGGTTCACAGATTTAAACACTACCGACTTCGCTGCAGTTCACGGCGTTCATTTAAAGCGATTAAGTAGTAACAAAATACATTAGCAAGTTTCAGCTAAGTGCGGATGTGTATTTTACACGGAAAAGTTACAGCTGGAGAATATTGTGCACATTTAAGAGGAAACTCCAAACTTTTTAAATATCCCGTTCATGTAAACATTTCAATGTTTTAATTTGCCCATTTCACTGCACGTGTTCCTGTTATTTTTATTCTTACTGTTCTTTAAACATTGAAACATTAATAGATTTACTGCCATTAGGCGACCTTTATATTAAGAGGTTCGTAAGAATTATCATAATCTAAAGTTTCGAGTACCCCCAACCCAGATGGGAAAGGACCTCTCGACAATGAAGTTGATAGGGTTACAATGAAGAGGTGAAGAAAGGTTAGCTTCCGTTTGATAACAAGTTAATACCCGTCAAATGTTTTGCCTTGCCTGGCCTATTTATTTTGTTATTCACCCACTCTCAATCTGGTATGTTCCAGCGAAACAATTCGGCATTTTCGAGTATATTGAATACTTTATTTAAAACGCAATCTGCTGTAAAAGGCGTAAAATAAAAACTAATGAGGTTAATCTTCACTCCCGATAACACGCGACCCCATCCCTTCCTAATGATCTAGTGTAATATTACATGGATAAGGTACAAGCAGGTGAGGTCATATGAAAAAAAAAATTAGTTACACAATTCACACTATTCAGTATTAGTTAATTTTTAAAAAACAAAATTAATTGACTTTTTCTTCATTCCAAAATCTTGTTTGCACTATCCTTCACAAATTATTTTTTATATTAACTGACTTTTTCTTCATTCCAAAATCTTGTTTGCACTATCCTTCACAAATTAAAGCCATCGTATCGTGTTAAAACAATTAAATAATTTGTTTAAGATAATTTAAATAAAAACAGCTAAAAGAACATAAATTACCATTACTACGACAGAAAATGGAGAGGAAATGAGGGAAACCGGAAGGAAACGATCAGGTGCAAGCAACGCGAAATAACAGACAGACAGACAGACAGAGAGAGAGAGAGAGAGAGAGAGAGAGAGAGAGAGAGAGAGAGAGAGAGAGAGAGAGCGAGAGAGAGAGAGAGGTGGGAGGAAGGGGGAGAGGCAGAGTTTGTGTGCATACGTGTTTTTAGAGAAATGTAAGGGGTAAGTGCCTTATGATTAACTCCAGCGCACAAAATATGCTAACACATAAACACCCACACACACCCACACCCACACACATATATATATATATATATATATATATATATATATATATATATATATATATATATATATATATATATATATATATATATATATATATATATATATATATATATATATATATATAGATAGATAGATAGATAGATAGATAGATAGATAGATAGATAGATAGATAGATAGATAGATAGATAGATAGATAGATAGATAGATAGATAGATAGATATAGATATAGATATAGATATAGATATAGATATAGATATAGATAGATATAGATAGATAGATATAGATAGATATAGATAGATAGATATAGATAGATATATATAGATATATATAGCAATACATAAAATACCAATCACGCAATCAATCACGCGGGCAAACAAGCAATCGATCAAATCTATGATCAAGAGAAATTGTAATTGCGTCAAATTGTTTTTTCAAGAAACAGCAGAAGCAATCCTGTCTCGTACGTGTTTGTTGGGTTTTTCTTTTCTTCTAAATTTATTATTTTCGTGTTGTCGATTTGTACATCAGTTTTATCTTATAGTGTGCTGCAGCATTGACCGAAGTGTATTCCTTGTGTATGCTTATTTGGCAATACATGTATCCTTGTTGCCATTGCCTGTTTTAACTGGAAGGCTTGTGGAAGATTTGTGTTGTCCAAAAGCTTCAGGAACGTAGGTTCGGGATCTGAGGACCTCCAAAAAAGGATCGTGAACCTCCACAAACCTTTTAATTAAAACAGTCATTAACCTGTCATTACGTTACTCGACTTCAATAATATTTTATGCTTCGGTAATAGAAATGCACGATTTGGTTTTCAGCAGTGATTATTGAGCTCTAAATTTGGTGAAGGGGGTTTAACTTCCGTTATTGCTTATTTAATCCATGCTAAGGTCATAGTCCTTTGCACCACCCTTACAACAATTCAAGACTACAATAACATTGTTTGACTGATTTTTTGTTAAAAGAAGTGAGAAAACAATGTGAAAGTATCATCTCTCTCTCTCTCTCTCTCTCTCTCTCTCTCTCTCTCTCTCTCTCTCTCTCTCTCTTTCTCTCTCTCTCTCTCTCTCCCTCAGTCCATGCTTGTGCCTCCGCACAAAGTGCATACTTACCCGTCTACGAATTTATATATCTTTTTTTCTTTTTTTTCTTTTTTAAATGTATTATTTCTTTCTATATTCTTCTTCTTCCATTCTGCATTCAATTACTTCTTTTAAAACAGGTTTATGTCTAAAGTATGGGATTTAAAAAAAAAAGCATATTAAAGCTCTGTCTAAACCGTGGGGAGCACATCGGTTAACATTCTTATTTCTTGTAATTTCTTTGATTTTGGAATGTAATCCCAGATCCACACGGCCTAGGGAATAAAAAGCAGAAAGTATCACGTTGTAAATTGTAGCTTAAGGCTTTGGTGCAATCCCAAAAGAAATTAATTCCACACATTTTTTTTTGCCAAAACAAGAATGTTTGAAAACATTCATTAAAACTAAGTAAATAATAATAAATACTAGGCCTAATAAAATTGGAAATTAAACACAAAAGAAACATTGGTAGAACATGCATTTTACTCTGATCTACTCTCTATCTCTCTAAAACATGCATTTTACTCAGACGTACTCTCTCTCTCTCTCTCTCTCTGTCTCTCTCTCTCTCTCTCTCTCTCTCTCTCTAAATAAACGATGCATAAAAAATATTGGACTAATTAAATTTTATCCGGAAATTACAAATGAAATATATACTATATATAAAAAATATCTAATGAAAATAAAAACCACAAATAATCTTCAGTGTTCAGGATAAGAACACGCACTTGTAGTTGAGGGGTCCTAAAGTGGCGTGCAATTTGCATTTGCTGTTACTTTTAGAAACATTTTTCAATGAAGAAAATGTTCATAAAACAACCAATGTTAGCATTCTTTCCGACGCCACTAATGATTAGAAGATGGCGATGATTATAATGATGATGGTAAGGATGTGCACTGATAATAATGCTCCGAATTTCCTATTCGTACATATGTAAGAGTGACTATATGAATAAAGAAATGTAATATAAAAAGTATGATACATTGAAATTCATATGTTTGAACATTACTTGATACCGCTCACTCTATTACATATAGACAACAATGAAACCCAGTAAAAATATTTTGTATATCAAATTTACCCGTAAATGAAAAGGAGTAATGTCAGCGTACAAAACACCATACATTAATGTAGTTTCATTGTGGAAACAGGTGTTTTATTGCGTAAAAGCAGTTACAACTCTTTGTGATTTCATTCACTGTCAAGGCTTTATTGGCTCTTTAGCCTCTTATGGCCCGTCTTAATTGGAAGGTTCGTGGAGGTTCAAAAACTTTTTCCGAGGTTTTCAGATCCGGAACCTAGGTTGCTGAACCTTTTGGACAAGAAAAGGTTAAAAAAAAAAACATCGTAAACATCGTTTTTCTTCCCATTTCAATTTGTTGGTGCACAACCAAAAAAATTTAACAAATAAACAATATAAAATTACAAAAACAACCACGAAAACAAAAAAAACTACAACAGTACCTATATATCCTTTTAGCTTGACTAGCAAATTATTGATAATTGGTACCATACGTTTTAAAAAGTCATATATGTAAGGCCAGGGATTTAAGCAAAAAGGAGTATAGCCCAGTTGCTTGGCTACCAAATTCTTTATCCATGTTACATCAAGATGTCCATGTTTCTAATATATGATTTAAGTATAACCCGATAGGTATATGTTCGCGTCACTTAATACTTTATCAGGAAAAGATATTCTACGTAGTTGGGTTTAGCGCAAGGTAAAAGTGGCTAAATAGTTTCTATCTTTCTTCTGTTCTGCATTCTTTCGCAAATTTCGTTGTTGTTTTTTTCCTCAAGGAAATCCGTAGCCAGCGTCTCTATAAGAAGATCAATTCGTGGTAAACCAGATAAGGCATCTGTTTTTAACCTTATGAAATGGATTTTTCTAACACCTTAAGGAAGAACGACGGTGTTATACACGTTGTATGGCATATTTTCAGCACAATCAAGGAACATTGCTGCTGTGTAATGCCAAAGCGAAGCAAGTACACATTTCTTTATAATACAAGGTGTATATCCCCATAGGAAGCATTGTGCGCCGCATATTTATTTATTTATTTACTTTTTTTCAGTGTGAACTTTGAAAGTCCATTTGATATAATGCGAGATCTATAGAAAAACAAAGGTCATGAAATTAAAAAAAAAACAGACCAATAAGACATAGAATGTCGATTTGGGGGGTTTGGGTGAGGGGTAAGTTTGTCTCTTTGCATTACTTTTTCATCCCTGTAGATCACATTGCCGAAAAAGTGTATGAACGTGGTTGCTATTGAATTACTGGTTTGAGCATAAAACCTCCGGTAATGGTGAATCTGAAATCAATCTCTGAACCAAATGACGCTAATAAAGAAAATATAGGTCCCATTTAGCTCGCACAATCCGTGTTTAGAATGATATCCAGTGTATCTTTCTTTAAATTTTTTTTTAAAAAGGTATACTGTCTTTCCCTCGTTGCGATCACTGGGTTAAAAAGAAGAAAAGAACTAGAGAGAGAGAAAGAGGAGGGGGGAGAGAAAGAGAGAGAAGAAGAAAAGGAGAGGAGAGAGGGAGAGAGAAGAAGAAGGAGGAGGACGAAGAGGACGAAGAGAAGGATTATAATAGGAGATGAACGACAAAACGGTCTCGTTTACACCTAAGTCCGAAACCCTGTATGTGTGAAACACTCATTGCGGACAGAGATCTGTTATCTATAAGAAAAAGATCAAGAACAAACAGAAGAAGAAGAGGATCACAATGATTATTAACATGTTTATTTAATATATTCTACACACAAGCGCGCGCAGCAATTGAACATGCACTTTGATCTAGCGTGCAGGTTTCTTTGGTTTTTAGTTTATAGTGAACGATAGGATAGGATTTCTTGTTTTTTAGGGTCCAGTGAACCCTCGGCGGTAATAGCTGGACCACATAGTGAACGATGGTTACACGTTCAAATAACAATTAAATGTGTAACCGTCTGTTGCAGTTTGTTGCACTTCTTCTTCTTCTTCTTCTTCTTCTTCTTCTTCTTCTTCTTCTTCTTCTTCTTCTTCTTCTTCTTCGTCCCCTTCATTTTTTCTTTAAAAAAAAAAGAAATGTATTAAAATTTTAAAAATCAGTATATCCACTAAGTGACCAAATTTCCTTGTTTTATGGGTACAATACAAATATGTGTGATTAGGATTCTGATTTTGATTCTGAAGTACCTGTATCGACCAACGTTGTTTTAGCTGTTCATAATAATCTCGTTTTCTTAAACAAGCAAATGTGACAGCAACATCACAATCAATCATGGATAGTTGAAGTACCTGTCTAGTTGAATGCACTTTTAGTCCGTCTGTAAATCCTCTCCAGGGACTCCATAAACCGGGCATTGGGGTTAGGGAGAGAAAAGTAATAAAGCAGACTTTACAGAACGCGTCGGTGTGAAAATGAGAGAAGACAATTTCAAGGTTTTTGAAAGAAGACAAGACCAGTTTCAGACTCTCTACCAATATGTCTTACCTCCCTTGGGTCCGATTGGTGTCGCTACGTATTACGCATGCTCATCATTCACGAGATCTCCCGAAATTATTTGGAGACGAAATGGCTTTGGTGTCAAACCTATAGTTTAAGCTAATACAGGTCGCACTCTGGTAATCTCAACAGACTTTTCCCCGAGAGAGTTTTTTTAAAGTTCACTTTTGTAGAACTGCGATAGGACAGAGTTTGGGTTATTTTTGTTTTATAAAGTGACAGTTTCTGATATACTTTTGATAATAACTAACGTTTTTTAAATGTAGCATCAAGAGCCGATTTTGCAAGACGTTTTGTTTTATTTGGCGCAGAAATGCATTCTGTCTGTCTATATTCAAGATTCAAGAATACTTTGTTATCTAAAACTGAGAAATTAAGACAGGCTTTGCTGACTGAACTACCAAAAAATAGCAATATATGTGTAAGAAAATGCAATTACAAACTCATTTCTTAAAATATTGCAAAATGCATAGGCTATTATAACGAAGCAACAGGCAGCAGTAAAGTAATAAAATGCACATAGTGCCCAACTAAAACCAGTTGCACACACACACACACACATACACCACAAACACACACACACTTAGCACATCATAACACACTTCTATTCATTCTAGGAGACACATGTCAACGTTTGTTTAATAGTTGAATGGATTTGGGCACAAAGCTAGATCTGGTTCCTACAGTAGAACACTTGGGTACACGGAAGCGGTATCCAGATGGGAGAACATCATAGTGTTTAGCCAGAATATGTGTAGTGTCTCCCACAACCATCGTAGCTTTTTGCACAACCCGACATTCATATAACTCATTCAGATTCTTCTGCTGCACACTCACTACTTTTCCGCACACTTTCAACACTCTGGCAAACGCATTCTTGTTCTTCACACCCAATACTAGATTATAAAACCAAATGTAAGTACGGATTCAATAAAACACCTGTAAAAAGAGAACAGAGAACGGACCTGTTTACGTTCAGAGATCGGAGTTTTTGGAGGAAGTACATTCTTTATTGACAATTTTGTTGTGAATGGATGCGGTATTGGTATCAAAATCAAAATCAAGTTTGATGTCGGTAACCGTCCCAAGATATTTGTGCTCATTCACACGCTCCACTTTCACGCCATCAATAAACGGGTGTGGAATAACATAGAGAGAGGGTGGGCGGTGGGGAAGTCAGTCGACATGTCTGTCTGTTTGTCCGTCTCTCTCTCCCTCTCTCTCTCTCTCTCTCTCTCTCTCTCTCTCTCTCTCTCTCTCTCTCTCTCTGGTGCACTCAAACGTACACGCTTACTCAACCACGCACATTGAAAAATAAATTGTTATGTAATGAAACGAAATAATTCGTCAGAAACGATTTGATTTAATTTTGGCAGGACGCCAGAAAAAAATGAGGGTGGAGTATGGGGGAAGGTGGAGGGAGGGTCCGAGAGTAAAAGCTAGTAAAGGGATAGAGAGAGAAATAGACAGAGAGAGAGAGAGAGAGAGAGAGAGAGAGAGAGAGAGAGAGAGAGAGAGAGAGAGAGAAAGAGAGAGAGAGAGAGAGAGAGAGCGAGAGAGAGAGAGAAAAGAGAAAAGAGAAAAGAGGAGGATGGGGGTGGGAAGGTTGCATTTAGTTGAGCTGTAAAAGGACTATATTCAACTATTTTGTTCATTAGCTTTCTTGCAATTCTTCATATCTACTGTCTGCCTGAATGAACTCCATTTCAGGAAAAGCCTCTGACGTTAACTTGCCCATCACTTCATGACATCAGACAATCTTGAATCAGGTCAGATGTTTCCTCTCCACTTCAAAGCACCATTCAACGCAAAGTTTAGAAGCAACAGCTGAAAATATTCCTGAAAATATTTGATGAAGTTCAAGTATTTCCAACTCGAAATATTTGATAGAAACATTCAGAGAACCGCAAACGTCTTTTTTCTAACTTCCTGTCCTCTCTTCGCCACGGGAAGTTGAGGCGAAAGATTTGAGTGTTTTCCCTTTAACGGAAGCGCAACCATCTTCAAATTCAAAACTATCACAGGGCTTAACAATAACCAACCTTTCTCCGAACTTTCACCAACGAACGGTTTTTATTTATTTTTTTTTTTATTTTATTCGGAATAAACGCAACTAAAAATATGAGGAAGAAGATGTCCGTGAATTGACGTCAAACTGTTTTTACAATCTGCGTCACAAGTCATCTCGAAGCCACGAAATTCAATCCCTTGTGTTTGGAGGAGACGCCATCTTGAATGAAAGAGCATAACTCCAGATCTGATCAGCAACGAGAACTTCCCAGCGAGGGAGGGCTTGTTTTGAAATGTTAAGAGGCAACTCATTTGCCTAATTGAATATTTGTTTTCCAGAGAAAATCTTAATTATAAAAGGGGTCTGATGGTAAGTACATGTAGTGAATATTTTGAATTCTGACAGGGTAACGAAGATAACCTTGTTGGTCAAGAATCAATTGAGGGACAAATATTGTTTTCGAATACCTACTAAACTTTCCCCTTCCACTGGTTACCTATTCTGACTCACTAATTTAATTGACAAATATTGTTTTCGAATACCTACTAAACTTTCCCCTTCCACTGGTTACTTTTTCTGACTCACTAATTTAATTTATTGAAACAATAATGTAAACTGATTCGTGTATAGTACATTCATAAATTTTCCTTTCATTGATAATGTATTCTTACTCTCTTAATGAAATTACTGAAACAAAACTGTAAAGTATACACAAATGTGAACAGTACCTATTTTCCTGTTGATAATATATTCTGGCACTCTCACTTAATTTATTAATCTAACAATGCAATACGAGTCGAGTACGAACGTTTCTATTTGGAAATAATGTATTCTGGCGGTGTTCTATATTTTACTGGCGCACTGTTGTGAACAAGGTGAACGGAAATATAACGAGGTTATTTAACCTCGTCTGCCCTCTCATTTAGGGCTGATAAATTTAATCAGTCTCAGTTTGATTGGCTAGCGATTTTGTTGTCAGAATTATCTTTTCTTTTCTTTAAAAAAAAAAAAGCAGAGAGAGAGAGAGACGCGCAAAACTAAATAAATAAAAATAAAACATAAAAACAAAACATCCTTGTTGCACGGCCGAGGAAAGCAACTTGATATAATGATCAAAATTATTCCAATTAAGATGTATTCACTCTATACCTTTCCTCATAACTTTCGGGATGATTATTTACATAGCAATTTAGCAATTTAAATGACTGTGCACTTTTTGTAATGAGTGTTCTTTAAAACATAGCTCGTTTTATGTAGATTTTTTTTAACATTCTCGCGTCGTGACTTTAAGGAATTGATGGTACAATAAATGTATTATTGTATTGGAATTGGTGTAACTGTAATTTTCAGTTCATCCTGCGGTTCACAAACTATTGTGGCTGATGGGGACGTATTGGAGTAGGAATCTTCTGAAAACAGCTTTCATATACTATAGAAAATATTAAAGAAAGAAAAAAAATGGTTTAATGGATAAAAAACAGAAATAATGACGAAAGAAAGTACAGAATGAAACGATATGAATGAATGAAATTCTTCTTTCTTCGTTTTATTTAATTCAGGCAAAGCTATAATAAGAAAGAAAGAAAGAAATGAAAGAAGGAAGATAAAAGGAAAGAGGCGGGGTTATATAAGCTCGCTTGTTGCCTATCCCGTAAAGCATTGCTATTTTGTCATTACATTCTTTCTTTGAATAAAACACGCGTTTAAACCAAAGAACAAAAAAATATGCGTTTCTATCCCCTAAAACTTCGTTGTAAACCCTTACTCCGACTTCTTGTTTCACGATATAATTTAGATGAAAGTAACAATAATTATTATCGTTTATTTAATATTTGTTCATATGTGATAGTTTATATTAGGCATTAACATTTAAGCTTACTATATAATAGGATTATCTTTATAACACTATAATTTGCGTTAGGTGAAACTTTCTTACGCCCTGTTGTTAGGCCAAATTAGTCAGGTAGTCAATCGATCCGTGTAACTTAACCGAATTACTCATTTAAATCAAATATGTGTGTAGTCATAACCACTAGAACTTGGTCGTATGGACCTCGCATGCTTCATTCGTCAAAGATGCTGGAGCCAGAATTGTCTCATATCTTTGAAGTGATGATTGTTCTCGTTCGGATGAAGATCTGTTATCCTATCCCGTAACTCGAAAGTGGTTGGGGCACCACAGATGGTCGTTTAATCAGCGTACTCCCTTTTTCTCTGTCCTCAGCAGCTTGCATGGCGACAGTAGAGAGTAAACTATACACTTTTAACATTCAACTCCAACACAAACGCTTTTTGTCAATTGTGAATGAATGCGCCCCGGTGGACATAAAGCACACACATCTATTGAAAGTGCCCCAAGCACGGCCCGATGCATGAATGTATCCGAGTATTGTATAATGCATGACCTATTGCACAAGACGTAAGTCGTTATAATTTTTGTCCAAAACTTATAAATGGTTTTTTCCCGACATCGCGAAACATTGGGCACTGCGTGTCATAGAAGTGGGCGTTATGGCCTGTCTAACTTGGAAGGTTCGTGGAGGTTCTCGAGCCTTTTTTCGAAATTCTCCGATCCCAAACCTACGTTCCTGAGCATTTTTTCGCCCAAAAGATTCAGGAACCTAGGATCGGGGTCTGAGAACCTCAAAAAATGGTTCGTGAACTTCCACGAACCATCCAATTAAGACAGGCCATTAGGCGAACATGCGATATAGCATGTAAGATGGTCCGCTGCGTTGCATGTGAACAC
The DNA here is from genome assembly GCA_036898135.1 of Oncomelania hupensis. Taxonomy (NCBI): domain Eukaryota; kingdom Metazoa; phylum Mollusca; class Gastropoda; order Littorinimorpha; family Pomatiopsidae; genus Oncomelania; species Oncomelania hupensis. Next base: position 61,708,135 of record CM072512.1, on the reverse strand, counting down.
ATCAAGTAGGGCGCCTTTAAATCACGAATCATTTTAAAACATTTGCACTTCAGATGTTTCAGACATAGCCACAGGTGAAACACAGCAAAAATGTGAAAATACTCGTGTTTTATACAAACGTTTCTTGATTTTCTTGTGGCGCGTTTGGTTTTTTGCTCGTGTAACATCAAGGCAACAAGAAAATATAACTACTTCATTGCCTAGTGGATTTTGGTATGGAATGGATACAACGGCTAAAACGAATTCCATTGGAAGACAGCTGCTTTTATTCCACCGCACGGAGAGTACAGATCCTGACGCTCATGTCCTAGAGTGCCGGCTATACACATACACCCAACACGCACTAGCTCCTTTTTCCCCATCCCCGGTCGCCCATGATTGTGCTCAGTCGTCTTGACGTCAAACTGTGCGTTTAAAGGTTGCAAGTGAGCGCTTCGGGCGGCTTGAGCTAAGTCCTGTATCGGCCAGCGCCTTGAACAGCCCTTGAACTGGAAATGCGCTATATAAAAAGTGATTAAATAACATAAATAAATAAATAAATAAATTTAATTATTAATTAATTAATTAATTAATTAATCCGTACTTTCATTTATTTGCAGCTGTAGAATGTTACGTTAATTTTTCCGCCGGAGCCTTTTCTCGGGGTTTGAATGTAGAAATGGAGGGACTAGTAAGATGCAAAACAATCGTACTATTAAAAACAGCTTAGAGTGTGAAATACATTCATAACACTGTAATTTATGTAAGCTGTTCTTTCTTATGTCCTTTTGTTAGGGTCAATCGGTACATCGTCCAAATCGGAGCGAGCGAGCGAGAGAGAGAGTGAGAGAGAGAGAGCACCGATTTTTGTAAAGATATAAATAAAAAGACAGAATCAAACAGAACGAAAGAAAGTCATTAAAAAATACAATGTAAAAATGTCCTCAAAGTGGAAAATCTCAATCGAAAGTCAAGAAGGAAAGACCAAAATACAATTGAAAAAAAAAAGAAAGAATAAAAAAGGACATAAGAAATAGAAGAAATAAAGAAAGGAGTACAAGGACAGAAAAATAAAGAATAAAGAAAAAAAGAATGAAAGAAGGTAACACAGAAAGTAAGAAGGAAAAAAACCACTACAGGACAGGAAGGAATGTGGAGTGATGGAATAGTGAAGAAGAAAAGAAAGGCATGACCATAGAAAGAACAGATACAAGACAAAGAAAGAAAGAAAGAAAGAAAGAAAGAAAGAAAGAAAGAAAGAAAGAAAGAAAGAAATGAAAGAAAGAAAAACTAGTAATAAATAAGGTAATTACGGGATCAAGACTTTAAAAAAAAAAGGGAGAGAGAGAGAGAGAGAGAGAGAGAGAGAGAGAGAGAGAGAGAGAGAGAGAGAGAGAGAGAGAGAGAGAGAGAGAGAGAGAGAGAGAGAGAGAGAGAGAGAGAGAGAGAGAGAGAGAGAGAGAGAGAGAGAGAGAGAGAGAGAGAGAGAGAGAGAGAGAGAGAGAGAGAGAGAGAGAGAGAGAGAGAGAGAGAGAAAGGCTAAGGGGAAACGATTTAAAAAAAATAACAGGGTGTCGTTGCTTAAGACATTAACAGGGTGTCGTTGCTTAAGACATTAACAGGGTGTCGTTGCTTAAGACATTAACACATGCACACACACACACACATACCGATACACAAACACAAACGCGCACACACACACACGTTTAATAGAAAAAATTACACTAAAGAAAAGTACCTTTTGAATTGAACTGTTACAGAAACACAACGAAATTAATTTACAAATTAAGGTTAAAAGTTTGGAACACTACATACTCGTCAAGCATAAATTGTGTTTGTTCTGCAAAAACATCTATAGATCATATACTATATTAAGAGGATTCTTTAAAGACCAGAAAAATATGGCCGAACAAAAGAGAATATATCATCCACATGTAGTAAAACTTATTAGTGTTTTGATAAGATCACCACTTGGAAAATTGTTATAAGTTATATTTCATTATTTCCTGTTAAGTTGTTAAATTAATATATTTTAAAATAATTAAAATGCGTGTGTGAGTGTGAACAACTGTGAGAGTGTATGCGTGTGTGTCTAAAATCACCATAGCGCAATTAGACGATAAATAAAATGCTGAACTGAACTGAACGTTTAACAAGCAATCAACTGGAAAATAGAATTTTACAGAACAAAAGTTAAACTGAAGATAGATACATTCATACATCAAATCCATTTACAAGTAACATCTTTACTTACCCTTAACTGCAGGCTGTCAAATTAGACACGGGTTGTTTCTTTACGGCTGGGGAAGAATTGGAACTAATTCTTGTTCTAACTCACTTCAAAATGTATAGCAAATAAATTATGTTTGATCACTTTCAATTACTTCAAAAGATCATGTCCTGTCACTTTTGTTTCTTTTCATGAAGTATGAACTAATAGCTTGTGTGGGTTTTTTCAACAGGTTAAAAACAGTTGATAGAGCTGGTTTGGATTTTCAATTTTATTATTATTTTGGTTCAAAACAATGATTGTCCTTAGCCAATGTTGTTTCGTAAGGTGTTTTTTCTCTTCTCCGATGTAGATGGGTCTGTGAAACATTCAAATAGTTCGCTAACTTCTTCTTCTTCTTCTTCTTCTTCTTCTTCTTCTTCTTCTAAAACTGCTATAATAAATCAGTCAATTAATCGATCAGGTCTAAAAGCTGGTCCACCGCAGTGTCGCAGTGGAATAAAGTTGTGAAATTTTGATGATCTGTTTTCTGTATGCTAATGTTACGGTGGTGGAAGTTCGTTCTTGCGTAGCAACTCGATCACACCTTGTTGCCTGTTGATGGTTATACTCAGTAGCTGTGTCCCAGTGCTTGTCTCTTTCTCTCTCTCTTTCCGTCTTTGTCCCCGCCTATACCGTAGCCTTGTTTCTCATAGCAGTACGTGCTTGCTGTGTTGCGCGCTGAGAGCAATCGTGTCTGGTCTGGCAGTTCTGGGTTTGTAAAAGGACCGATGCAAGAGTGGGCAGCATCCTTAAATTGTAACCCCCACACAATTCTACACCCACCCTGGTTGCCCACCAAACCCATTTTGTGTACTATCTCTCTCTCTCTCTCTTTCTCTCTCTCTCTCTCTCTCTCTCTCTCTCTCTCTCTCTCTCTCTCTCTCTCTCAAACTCACCAGTTTCATTCATTCATTCATTCATTCATCTTTCTGTCTCTTTCTTGTTTCCTTTCTTTTTTTCGTTCTTGTAATGTTCCTTTCACATCCCTTTTTTCCCTTCCTTTTTCTCCCACTCTCAATTATTTCTTTATTAAAAAAACAACTTGTCACCGAACTTTGAAATGGAGAAAGACGTGAGATCACTGTAGGCTACAGATAGTGCCATATACTCACACCCACGTCACCATTTACCTCAACCTCATCAGCAACCTCACAGCAGTCAACGCCTGGTAGCTTGGTCTAGTGATAGTAGGTGCGTCTGTGGGTGGGTATTTGAATGTGTGCGTGTGTGTGTGTGAGTAAGTGTGTGCGTGCGTGCGTGTTGGGTAGGTCGGTGTTTGTAAGTTAAGTGTGAGTGTGTGTGTACGCACGCTTTGTGTGCGTGTAGGTGAGTCAATGTACGTGTCTCGTGACTCATGTGTGTGTGTGTGGGTGTGTGTGTATGTGTGTGTGTGTGTGGGTGGGTGTATGTGTGTGTGTGTGGGTGGGTGGGTGTATATGTGTGGCTGGTTGTTTGGGTGTGTGCGTGCGTGTGTGTGTGTGTGTGTGTGTGTGTGTGTGTGTGTTGAACCACGGTCTAGGTAGTTGATCATTACAACTACCTAGTTGTTGTTGAATAAAATTTGATACAACAACAACTAGGTAGTTGTAATGTGCTTCTGTGAGTGTACCTAATACAGGGACTACTTCGTGAAACCCGATTTGGTACTAGTATGATTCCACAGTACAGTTTAATAATAATAATACAGGGTGCTATATACGCGCCTTTCCCCAAATCAATCAGGCTCAACGCGCGGCGATCTATACCAACATACACGCTCACCTGTCTCATCCACCCTCACAAACACCAAATACACATCCATCACTCAAACAGGTGGTGTAAAGGCAGAGAGATCGCTATTAGAAGACGGAAGACAATCGAATTTTTATTTTTGAAATTTTTATATTGACTGCGTCCTGTACCATTATTGAAGGGAGGGAGGAAACCGGAGTGCCCGGAGAAAACCCTCGGTGACCTCAATAGTCTCGTACCTAAGTCACATAGTTCGCCCCTTGCGGGAATCGAACCCGCGACCTTCGGCATAGGAAACCGGCGACTTATCCACTGCGCCACGAGGCCACCCCCAGTTTGACTGGGACGTTCTCCACTGCCGATTATTAAAAACCTCCAGTCATGAGCGTGAGCATAATTTACATAGAGAGAAAACTTTCGGTCCCATAGCAGATTGGTCATCAAACATTAGACAAATAAACTCTTCTTTTTAAAATTAAAATTGCAATAAACACCACCCCCACCCACACACCAAACATTTGCTGTTGGTCTATAGAAAGACACCAAACATCAAACAGACCTTCCCAACACAGGACAATTATCCCACGCGTCCGGTCTCCCATTAAGTAAACCAATTGTAAGAGGAAATTAAATAAATCTTTACATTCTTTTTGTTTTTCTTCCCAAGAGAAAGAAGTCAAAAACATCCATCCACTGTAGTGGATTAGCTATCATTTAAGAAAAACAAGCAAACAAACTAAAGAAATTACATCTCCTTTCCCTAGAGGAAACAAAATATCCGATTCTCCTGATTGAATTGGTCATCAGAGACCCTTGCCTATGGCATTCATCATGCTAATCATAAACCTGCAATTTTACTTTACTGTTTATATGTAATAATAAATATAAATGTAATTTCCATGCTTTTGGATTAATAAAGTAATATCTTATCTTATCTTATCTTATAGGTAATATTTTAGTTATCACATTGTGATCGTAACTGTTTTTATTAGTACATGATAAAAACCTTTTTGGACGTCACCGCAAAATGGACCAATTATGTCAGACATTGTTGACCACAGGCACTTTATTAAGTCACCGAATCGGTCCTCACACAAAAGAGTACTTAAGCGATAGTAGACCCTATCAGTCTCAAAGATTTAGCAGATTGACGTCCAAAGCGAAGTAAGCTGAAGTCACGCGAGCAACACAAAACACGATACATGTGCAAAACTGACGAATATTTTCATGTTTTGGCTGTATTTCGTGGCATGTACGTCTGAAACATCTGTTGTGCGACTGTTTTAAAAATGTTTCGTGCTATAGAACCTGCTCTAAATTTGTGTTGCAACAACGGTGTTGTAGCCAATCAGAAGGCATACATTTCATCATACGCAGCACTAAATGCGTGTTCGGTGAGGCGCAGTCGAACAGTAGTTGCCAGCCAAGGTTTCACACAATGCTGCTTCTTTTTCTTCCAATTTCTATTTTGCAGTACTTTATACAAAGCAATAATAATAACATGATCATCGATATCGGTGGAATAGGCCATGTTTATACAACCAGAAAGGCAGCACAAAGAGAACGCAACTCTCGAAAGGTTGCGGAATGCGCATTGTTTTCGCGCAGATGTTGCAGAGATTTACTTTACCGTGTGACTATCCGTTGTTAAAACAACTCTGAAAAAAAGTTACTACACGATGTGTGGAAATGTAGTAGCAGAATGGTATGACTTCAGCTAGAGGCATGTAGCGTCATAGTCGTGAAACTTTCGAAACGAATGTACCTAAATGAAGCTTTGAGTCTATTGAGAAGAGGAGGTTTGACCTTGAATGCAAATAATTGTACAATTTATAATAAATTCTCTCGAAATGGCTAGCACCGTACAGTACGGTGGAGCTCCTTAATGGTTGCTGTACGGTGCTAGCCATTTTGAGAGAATGTATTTTATGGAATGTTATTCTATAATCCTTCGTTCTCGATGACATTGGTTATTGCTATTTCTTTTGATTTTGATTTTATATTAAAGGTTTATCGGTGATTTTATTAGATAAAAGAGTTATTATCGGTTATTGATTTTTTTTGTTATTCCTTTTTCTTTAAAGGGGTTCATAGCGATTATTTCCATTTCATCAACTAACGTGAAGAATCAATAGAAGAAGTGGCCTCTAATCCCCCTTTTCATTGTTCTTTCACGCTCCTCGGAAGTGCAATGAGACAGTGATGCACGGGATTTGCAGGCAACAAAAACAAAAGTCTCAAAGAGGAGAAATTTAATAACGACGTTTTGTAGCGATGTCGGAATTAATAAATATAACAGAATATTTCGGTTTTCTTCTTCTTCTTCTTCTTTTTATTAAATATTTTGTCTTGTTTTTTAAATGCCTTGGATGATTAAGATTTAGGGTGTGAGAGAGAAATGAGTAGAAACTTAATGTAGAGTATTAATGAAGCGGAAATGAGGTAAACTGCTATAAAAGTGTAAAATGATTTTGAGGGTGGTACATGGGAGATGACCTTTGGCTCTTTAACACTTTTCAGCCGCTTTACAGTCTGGTAGGCCTTCTTGCTGTTGTTCTTGTTCAGACTGTTCTCTATTTCCTGGCATTGCTCTTCTATCCAGTTCTCATTTGCTGTGCGCATGCCTTTTCGGATGTCATTGTTGGTTTTTCGATAGGCATCAGCTCCTTGTGAGGTGTTCATTTTCCTTTTCATCTCTTTTCGTTTATCACACAGGTGCAAAAATTCAGGTGTGATCCACGGTTTCTTCTTTGGGTGGCGCTTGCCACTGACCTCAGTGGCGGCATCTGTTACAGCTGAGTTGAAGTTGGTGGTTATGGTGTTGACATCTACTTCACCAGCTCCCAAAATGAGCAGTAGTGCAGATTTCATTCCAAATTGTGGCTTTGAATATTTTTGTCACCTCTGGGTCTTGCAGTTTGTCCAGGTCGAACTTCAGTCTAATGCATTTTGCTGTGTTTACGCTCTTCAAGTGGAGCCGGAAGGACATCATCACGATATTGTGATCACTTCCGATGTCTGCTGATGGAAAAGAGCGTGTCCTGCCAATGTTGATGCTTGATCTGAAGCGTGTCTTGGCCATGATGTAGTCATTCTGATTTTGGTGCTCCCCGCGGGGACTGTGCCATGTCCATCGTCTGGATTTTGTGTGGAGACCAAGGGTGTTTGCTAGTATCAGATTGTTGCATCTGGCAAACTCCAAGATTCTCAGAACCATGTCATTCGTCTCGTTTTTGCAGTGGGGTCCACATGTGTCTCCCCAGGAGTGGTGCGCATCTTGGCCAACCTAGGCATTCCAGTCGACTTGCACTATGACTATGTCCTTTTTTGGCATTTGGTCAAGGAAAGCCTGGAGATGTTCATAGAAATCCTCGACTTCGCTATTGTCATAATCTGATGTTGGGGCATTGGTTTGGATGATGGTGATGTTGAAAAAGGCTGCTCTCATCCTGATGGTAATGAGTCTACTGGAGATTGGGCGTCAACCCATGACAGTGGCTAGAATGTCTGTGTGGACCAAGAATCCAACGCCATGTTCGTTTCTGTCATCGGTCCCGCTGAGAAAAGATTAAGGCCTTTATCTGTTGTTGTTTCACCTAGACCTTTTCAGTGCAGTTCGCGGATACATAAAATGTTCCATCGATAGTGGTCCAGCTCGTGGGCCAGTTCTTCTAGTTTTCCCTCCGCAGTTAGGATCATGACATTCCAGGTTCCTATGACGAAGTTGTCTCTCGTGCGGATCCTGCCAAGTTGTTCATCAGTAGCACACTTATCGCCTCCGTCCTGGTGGCCAACGGAAGGTGCGGTCATTAGTGACCCGGGCGACGACCGATCCGGTATGGAGTGAGTGGTACTTTCATCATGAGCAAAAAAGGCCTGGCATGTCCCAATCCTCTCCAGGCGGTTGGCTACAGTCGAAATCCACGAGTACAGTGTGGCTCGCCTTGGCCCCGTGAACGTGATCGTTGAACCTGTAGTAACAGGAGGCACTGTGGTCTAATGGTAGTGCTTCGGCTTGCGGATCGGAAGGTCCCGGGTTCGAGCCCTGGCCGGGCCATTGTGTTGTGTCCCTGGGAAAGACACTTTACTCCTGTTTTCCTACTCCTTCGGATGAGAGTATAAACCGAGGTCTAGTCTGTGTCGCATACATTCCATCATAACGGACTTTAAAGATCCTGACGCTCATGTCCTAGACGGGTGAGTGCCGGTGACAAGAAAACAACCAGCATGCACATAGGTCCTTCTCCCCCATCCCTGGCTGCCCAGGATTGTGCTCAGTTGTCCGGGCGTCAGACCAGGCGCCCAAAGGCTGCGGGTGGGCGTCTCGGGCGGTTTGAGTTAGATCCTGTATCGGCCATTGGGGTGTCGGATAGTGCAGTGGTTGGAGCACTCGCTACTGTGTCGAAAGTGAAGCACCGTCCGGTGCGGTTAGCACTTGGATGGGTGACCGCTAAGGTGTGAAGCGACAAACAACAACGCCCCCAGTTGACTCAACTGTGATTGAGTACCTACTCTCTTGAGGGTGGGGAAGGTAAAGCAGCGAGGGAGAGAGTTGGGCATCACCCTCATTACGCTGGCCCAAGATAAGTGTGATCTCCAACATCACGCTCCCCTACGGCCACAAGGCTATGGGACTACCTTTACCTTTACCTTTTTTACCTGTATCGGCCAGCGCCTTGAGCAGCTCTTGAGCTGGAAAAGCGCTATATAAGAACGATTAAATAAAAAATAAATAAAATAAACATGAGGTTCTTCCGTCCTGGCATGTGTCTTCTGTGTTAAAGACTTTCGCCCAGCGATGCCGTGATGTCAGCCTGTGACCTTTTCTCGTAGTTTTTTTCCCTTTGATCTTTCCAGCGCAGTTCGCTGATATCGAATGGAGATGAGGTGCTAAAGAAGACTTCTGGGCATTTCCTATACTCAGCACATCACCAACAACAAAGTCCGACGGACCATCACACAAGCCATTGGTCAACACGATGACGTGCTCCCAGTGGTGAAGAAACGGAAACTCTGATGGTATGGCTACGTCACCGGCGCATCAGGCCTTGCAAAGACCATCCTGCAAGTCACGGTGTAAGGAGACAGAAGACGAGGGAGACAGAAAAAGAGGTGGAAGGACAATATTCGAGAATGGACTGGCTTGACACTGAGCGAAGCCATGAGGGTTGCTGAGGACAGGGAAAGATGGAGTACGCTGGTTAAACGATCATCTGTTGTGCCCCAACGACTTTCGAGTTACTGGATAGGATAGGATAGGATAGGATAGATGGGAGATAATGGGGTTAAAAACTGAGGTGACTGCAAGGAATGACTGAATGAGGGTTGTTTTCAGGATTTATTGTTCCAAAGCAATTAACATTTTATTACTTGTGTATATATGGAAACACCTGAAAGTGATAAAAAAAACTTCAAACATTTGCCTCCATCTCGCCCTTAACCCCCTCTGCCCACTCCTCTCTCTCTCTCTCTCTCTCTCTCTCTCTCTCTCTCTCTCTCTCTCTCTCTCTCTCTCTCCCTCCCTCTCTCTCTTGTCTGGTGCAACCACATTCGAGAGTATACACTTCAAACCCTCACTATGAACTAAATACACTTAGCTTCGCTTATCAATTACTGAAGTTGTGTTAAAAAATAAAGCAAAATACAAAACAACAAGAAGAACTATAAGGTGGCTCCCGAGTTCAAATTTTAAATTAAAATGTCAATTTACTTCTCTTGCCGCCGTTTTCCTTTGTGGTAAAATCACATTTATGGTGTCATGCTGAAGACGAACAGGACGAGATGGCGAAACATAACAAGACGCTTGGAGAAACAAGATAAAATTTGTCAAGTTTTTTTTTTTTTATCTCATGGACTTGTGAGCACGCAGAGATTTAAAACTTCGGGGGTGTTGAACTACGAATGGGAAAATTGACGACTAGACTGCAAAAGTAGCAATAATAAAAGTATTATGGCACGATACGGTCGTTGCAAACTTTCGACCTTGTTTGACGTTCAGAAATCCGAAAATGCCACTTTTATACCGTAGCTGTACAAGAAGACAACAGTGATGACAACACAAAGCTAGTCCAGCGACGGCAGTTTGGAGAAAATCGACATTGTGTGTCTCGACGACCATCTTTTGTCTGAGTGTGTTTTGACGACTTACTTTTATGAAGCTCACAATGTAAGAGCCCTTTAAAGATCCTGACGCTTATGTCCTACACGGGCGAGTACCAGATAGACCAATACACCGAGGATGCATCATAATATGTCCTATTCCCTTCCCCACTCCTCCCTCCCTGTCCTGGGTAGCGCTGCTCATGCGGCTGCAGCGCTTTCGCTGAGAAGGCAGCCAGAATTTCGCCCGCACCTTCACTTCTCGACTCCACCTAACAAACAAAGTTCGAAGATGCATCTTGGCCAATCGTCTTCTCTCTTAGGATGTAACTTCTCAGGTTGTGAAGACCATAGGCTCGCGAAGATTTGTCATCACACGGCAGTTTTATACGCTAGCTAAAAGAGATAAAAGTTGTTGCAAAGCAACATCCGTCAGGACTATAATATACAGGCTAAAATAACTGGACCCGACAATGTTTTAATGAACAGCTCCAACTGAACGTCTATCATACAGACATCGTGTTTTACATTAACGAGAAACTATCTCACAGGTCACGACAAAAAATGTTCCTGTCTGTCCCTAAAGGTCTAACTTTTTCTAGAGGTCAATGACAGTCATTAGGACTGCGCACTGAGTGACTGTCGATTTCCTTGCCGTCTTGTAATAGCGATTTAATGCCATCACGGAGTATGTGTAACATGTGGGGTCTGTATGTTGGTTACAGTTCGCTGTGCTTTAGGTCTGATTTATGAATTACATTACATTACATGATTATTGCTTTAGGTTCAGCGGACTCTTCCGAGCCAAATCAGGACCGGACAACCCCTGATCCGCATAAAAGATCTGCTGAAACAACCCTAGTGGTAAAACTGAAAGCTCTCCACCAGCCAGTCACTTTACAATAAAGACATCCCACGCAGGGGACGCTGAGGCTGTACTCTAATTTATCGAACCCCCGTTTACAAAAACAAAATAGAATACAAACATCATTATAAATTATTAACAAAACACATACATATAAAATACCTACATTGCTAAATAATAACATCATATGAAGCCCTAGTGACCACCTGGCAGAAAGGGTCCAATATTCCCAAGCTGATCCAACAGACCTCATACACAAGTAAGGAGTCTTTTCCCGGAAGCAAACTTGTTTTTTTCCAACCTAGTTCCAGTCATTCGCCGAAAAAGGCAATCACCGAAGTCGAACGAAGCTCTCCGATGTGTTGCGAAATGATGCTTGCATGACTACGACTAGTTAAACATTAAAAATGATCGCTGTTGCTTCTAATTCTCTTCGATTTATACAGATTAGCATTTCGCAACGGTATACTTGTTAAGATGAGCATAATTATTATCGACCATATTTAATTGTTGCGTTCCTTGATTTGCATTTTGTTAGTTCTCAGCAGTAGTCTAATAATCGCATTCCCCATTTCCTGCCTAGAACCGAGTAGACACTGTTATACAGTATACATAGGCCTCATCTACATTATATATTATGAGTCAGTCTCCGCGCAGTGAAGAAGCTCACTAGCTGAATATAATTATTACACCTGTATTGTTTGTTTTATACGTAAATAAATGTATAAACTATATATATTCTAATTAATATTGTTTAGGCCTATACTTTGTAATATTCGAATCTTTAAATTTCCGGAGAAGGACGAGTAGGATACGCGAAATCTTTTTTTTTTTTCATAACTGGAGATCAGAGTTAAATTAATAGTTAGTTATTCATTGCTTACAGGATCCAGCGGATTGCAAAGAGCCGAATCAGTACCACAAAATCAAGACCACAACTTCGCTAGTAGCAGCAGCAGCAGCAGCAGCAGTAGTAGTAGTAGTAGTAGTAGTAGAAGTAGTAGTAGTAGTAGTAGTAGTAGTAGTAGTAGTAGTAGTAGTAGTATATTTAGTCAAATCTTTAATTTATTTTGTTTTGTTTGTTTGTCATTATTATTATTATTATTATTATTATTATTATTATTATTATTATTATTATTATTATTATTATTATTATTATTATTATTATTTTTAGTTTGTTGTTATTATTATTATTATTATTATTATTATTATTATTATTATTATTATTATTATTATTATTATTATTATTATTATTCCTCTTTTTTTTTCTTAAAAAAAAAAGAAGAAGTGTGCTGCTGTGCGTGCTCAACGGTGTAAATATGGTCAGTGACGTTTTGTTTGTTTTTGCTGAAGTTGGGTGTAGCCCGAAATATTCAGATTATGTTACTGGGTTATTTTTTTCTTATCGATTTACCAAAGTTTCAGATGATTTATGGAAATTTCCGCCTGCCACGCAACATTTTTTTAATACGTATTTCTCATTAAAATACATATCATTGAAATACAAATAACAAATTTACTGTATCAGTTAAAAAGAATAATATTGCTATGATATAGTGAAATAAATAATTGCTTTTGGTGCTTGCAATAAAAATGTCACTGTTTTTTTTAGACCATTATAAACTTGCTTTGCCTTGTTGTGCTGAAGGGACATCAACGTATCCATAGCGCTTAGAAATTTTGTCATGGTTTTATTGTTGATATAGATGTGAAATATCGTTGTATGTGTGCATTATGTGTCATGTATTATTTTTACTCTTTATTACTAATTGTGTCAGTATATTAATCATCATCAATAATAATAATACTGCTTCAAAATGCGAATCTCGACTTGACTTACAGCTTGAAGCTGTGCAGATCGAAACAGAATTAGTTTTAGAAGCAACAGCGGCTATTTTTATGCACAGATGTTTTACCACAGGCTCTGAAGTCTTTTCTTTCGTCTTTGTAAACTCGTGGGCCTCCTACATACGTACGTAGTATATGTAGTATGTAATCGAGGCCTACGAAAGACAAGACTTCCTAGCATGTGGTCTCACGTTTTCCTGCAAGCATTCGTTCGTAAAACATCGGATAGCTTCGCTCGACTCGGAGAGCTTCGTTCGACTTCGGGAATTGCCTTTTTCGGCTAATGACTGGAACTAGGTTGGAAAAAACAAGTTCGCTTCCCGGAAGGTTTTTCAAGAAAAAAGGTAGATGACTGGTCTAGCGAAGAAGAAGGTAGTATAGCAGATTGATAGAACAGAGCAGGAATGAGAAAGAACAAATGAGAAAGACAGCGACAGTGGGAATTTAAAGCACTAAATTTCCAGAAAGTGGGGATACTATTTATACTGAAACCCCTGGCACCCCAGCGGGGGAGATTTATGACTAAGGAGCGTAGAGCATCTATGATGATGGTGATGATGATGGTGATGATGATGGTGATGATGATGATGGTGATGGTTGTTGTTGATGACATTTTTGTTGTATTGTATAGTGTTTGTTGTTGTTGTAAATAAAAATGAAAATAGATAATTGAATCCCAAGGTTAACCTGGGGGTCACATTGCGTCTTTTACTGACGTTTTCCCTAAGCACTTTTTTTTCCAACCACCCATACGTCCAACGCCCACCCAAAAACTCATAGTGTTTTTTTTTATAATTGCTTCTAAACTTTAGCGAAGAAAATCCGATGCTGCCGAGTGTTTAGAATTTTCAGATTCCTCAAAACACGTAGATCTATTAAAGTATTCTTGAAGGGGGCGGCAGCTAATGCCTACTCAGCGAATGCATCCAGTTGACCACGCTTCCAGGTATTTTTTTTATATATTTGTTAGGTGGTTTGTGAACGCCTTTTCCGATTAGCTACTCCGATCTACGATGATAAATAATGAAAAACGGTAGTAAAATAATCGACCCTTTTCCTCCCCAATTACCAATATATAACATTTAAAACATATATAAATCTGCATTAAAAATAACGTTATTTCCGCATTTACTTCTTAAAACTGTTCGAAAAATTATGCTTATAATCAAGGTCAACATATCGAAATGGATGAATTAACATGCATTCAAAGCCAGAATCAAACGCTAATGTAATGAAGTCGACCAAATATTACATCTGGTTTAAACAAAATTTTATTCAAAAGACAAATAAACATTACATATAACACATAAAAGCAAATATGTTATTTGAGTGTGTGTCCCGTCCAGTGACTGAGTTTCAGAGCATATTTTGGCTTCAAAGTTTTTCGATGCTTGAAGGTCATATTTCAGAAAATTTCCACGCGGTTTTCATGCAGAACTCTTATTTCACAATAGTTGCAGGATCTGGCACCATGGTGGGCCGAAACAGGCACGCTTCACATAATTTTTATAGTAATACAGGCGATGGTATGATTCGCCAAGAACAATCGTTCGAAGTGTGATGTGCCTGTGGTGAGATTGACCCTGATATGAATAGAATGGTCGTAAATCCAGTAGTAGCTCAGTACTACAAATTGCCCATGCAGATGGGTTGTGGATTACTGTCGCCTTACGGAGGAAATAGTGTGTGGATTTAGATAGGATTTGGGGGAATTTGCAACCGACTGTTGGCACTCGCCTTTATTAATTGTTGACACTTTTGAGGTGGTGAATGCGGGCGGACTTTACGTAATCTCTCTCTCACACACACATATACAGATTCTCTCTCTCTCTCTCTCTCTCTCTCTCTCTCTCTCTCTCTCTCTCTCTCTCTCTGAGCTTGCGTGCTTTTGTGCGTGTAAATGTTGCATGTTTTTGTGCGCGCAAATATGTTTCTTGAACTTGCTCAGTGGGTTAGGCCAACACACATGTGCACGCTTCAGGCGACCTCGAAGATTGGATTCCTTAAATATGATCTTTATAGAATTCCCTTTGTAAAATATTTATTTGCGATTTTTTTTGTTAGTTTTTTTAAACCACTTTCAGTTAAATAATCTTTATATAGAAGCATATTTTATAAATAATCATTTGTTTACAAACAATGTAAGGTTTATCTAAATAATATATTTTCTCCGTAAATAACTTATTTTTTTACCTAAACAATGCATTACGTAAATAAATCATGATGTAGGTAAATAAGGCATTGTTGCTAAATAAAATAATATTTACCTATATAATGCATTATTTAGCAGATTGTGTTATTATTGTATTATTTTAAAACGTTTCTAAATAATGATTTGTTTACCTATGTAATGTATTATTTAGCTGAATTTGCTAAATAAAGTATTATTTTGATGTTCCTAAATAATGCATCCTATCCTATCCTATCCCGTAACTCGGAGGTCGTAGGGACACCACGGATGATCGTTTATTCAGCGTTCTCCATATTTTCCTGTCCTCAGCAACCCTGATGGTTTCGCTCAGTGTCAAATCAGTCCATTCTCGAATGCTGTCCTCCCACCTCTTTTTCGGTCTCCCTCTTTTTCTACCTCCTTGCACTTTGCCTTGCAGGATGATCTTTGCAAGACCTGATGATCTTGTGACGTGGCCATACCATCGGAGTTTCCGTTTCTTCACCACTGTGAGCATGTCATCGTGTTGTCCAATGGCTTGTGTGATGGTCTGTCGGACATCGACGTTGTTGATGTGCTGGGTATAGGAAATGCCTATGTCTGATACAATGTCTGATACAATGGCTCCTAAATATTTGAAGCTTTGCACTGTGTTGAGGGATTGGCCTTGGACGTTGATGTCCGTGTTAATGCCTTTGGTGTTGTTGGTCATCACTTTGGTCTTCTCTGCACTTATTTCCATGCCATATTCTCTGGAGGTGGTGTCAAACCTCTGTACCAGCTATTCAAGTTCTTGTTCCTCTCCAGCCAATCCATCAATGTCATTCGCAAAACGAAGGTTGAAGATTGCTCTACCCCCTATGCTGACTGTGCCTTCGTGATCTGAAATGGCATCTGACATGATGCGCTCTAGGAAGATGTTGAAGAGTGTTGGAGAGAGTAGGCATCCCTGACGCACACCGATTGTTGTTCTGAACCAGTTTCCAATGGCGCTGTTGTGGAGGACTGCACTGGTAGCCTTGTCGTACCTAAATAATTCATTGTTTAGGAACTGCAATTTTAATTATTTAGGGGATTCCAGGATTCGCTTCTAAACTTGGTTTTTATCATTTTACTGCTTTCTATAATTAAATGCAAGGTCATTCCAAAAATTGCGTATCCACAATTTGTGTTAATTATTTATTTTTCAACATAAATAACTCCACAAATTCGAGGATAAAAACGTCTGTAACCTCCAGAACACAAGCGAAAGGTCAAGGTCAGTTTTATGCGAGAGTGTTCAGTTTTTTAGTATCTCCGTCAAAAGAAAAAAAAAATCTTTCTTTTTGTATTTATTTACCCGAAAACTGTGTTGAGATTGTGTTTCCGTTTGTTCTTTTGAGTTGAATTATGTTTTAATTTGAAACGGAAATTTAAGCTTATTCGAAACTACCAGGAATTTGGACTGACAAGAAGCATGGTGGAAGTACTCTGAAGGCGATGACGACAATGCAAAACTAATTATGGATCCCTCTTTCCCGGAGCCGTTACCTTTGCAGTTTTGTATATTAGTACTGTTGCGAACAAATAAAAAATAGAATGAAATAAAGCAGTTTCCTCATTTTAAATATCAAAACAGCGTAAAACCACGATTTTGCCATTTTCTTTATCACTACCACATAACCTCACAGTAATACGACATCCATTAAATAATGAAAATTGCTGTCCCTAAACAATGAATTGTTTACGTAAATAATGCATTATTTAGAAACATCTTTTGAATAATACATTGTTCAGTAAATTATGTTAAATAATGCTTTATATTGGTAAAATCATTATTTAGAAACATTTATATATAATTCATCATTTAACACAATCTGCTAAATAATTCATGATATAGCAACAATACCTTATTTACCTAGATCATTATTTATTTACCTAAACAATTTATTGTTTATTACTTAGAGAAATCTTACATTGGTTGTAAACAAATGTTTATTTAGAAAATATATATCCTAGCCTATCCTATACCGTAACTCGAAAGTCGTTGGGGCACCACAGATGATCGTTTAACCAGCGTACTCCATCTTTCTCTGTCCTCAGCAACCTTCAGGGCTTTGCTCAGTGCCAAGCCAGTCCATTCTCGAATGTTGTCCTCCAGTCTCGAAACTGGGTAGAAATATGCTTCTAAATAAAGATGATTTATCTGAAAGTGGTAAAAATAAATATTTTACAAAGGAAATTCCATACATCTTGAGGTCTTTTAAAAATAGTCCCCTTTAAATCCCGCACTGATACTGAACTGTAGGATTTTCCTACTGCAGGTACTGATCAGCAACGCACAGCAAAACAAATATAAAAGATAAAGCACCACAAAACAAGGGGTAGGTCCATCTGTTATATAACTGTATGAAACTGACAGCGATCACTTTGGTATTTCTCTAAGGATTAAAATAGTAGTATTTCATCATCAAGTATAGGCTTCAGTGTCCTGGTCCAATGTACACGACGCTGCACAAAGACGATCTTCAATCCAGAAGAGATACAGCACGAATTGAGCTGCATTCTTTTTAAAAACGTTTTTTTTAAAAACAAGACTGTTTTAAGCAATGTGATTGCTCTGAATTTTCTATACATAAAATAAAACAGGGTTGTTCAATATTGATTCCGCTATGTTACTACAGGAAAATATAGCCTCGAATATCATCTGTGCGACCCAACATGGTAGATTTATGGTGATAGAATCTGATATTAAATAAAACGTAGTCTAATTATTGATCCGATTCCTCCAAAAAATACCAATATCTAACATTTTGAATGAAGACAAACCTGCATTTAAAATAGCGTTATTTTCGCATTCATTCTTAAAAGTACTTTACAAATTCTATAAATTACTTTAAGGCATCTCGAGTGCTGTTATCACTATTGGGGAGTAGGCGCGGTCAACGGCTTTACGATCTGCGCAATGTTGTAGAAGAATACTCCTTTGGTGTCGTGCGTTCAATCCAACAATTTATTTAAATGGATAAAACAGAGAACTCATAGCATTGAACATTTTTTTAACAATAAATGAGAAATAAATCGATAAGCAAACTTAAAAGAATGCCAATTTGGACAAAGACAAGACAAAACAATATACAATTCTATCAGTTTATTTATTGTGTCCCTTCATGAACCCAGTGAGCAGCGCCTTTAGTACCCAATGATTTAGGAATTGCGCAAAAAATGTTGTCCCAAGAAGTCGTTCCCTTTGAGTTTTAAACATCTGTGTTGTTGGTGACTAAGTATTGAAGAGCTATATCATATTATTTTTTGCTCTTTAACGAAACATCGATCTCTTTACATGATAAGCGGCTTAGCCTCTGTCCTGTTGGTGCCTTAAGGTCATTAAAGCCCAGAGGTCTTAATGCAATAATAAACAAAACGATCAAGGGCAATCCTTTCAGCTTAATTGTAGGACAGCTGCTTGGAAGGCGCAATATTATGGATTGGTTTGAACAAACAGAACGTGGAAAGTTTTGTAATCATATTTCTTTGGACTTGCAGGCCTTTATTAAATACGTTTGAAGGCAATCAGCTATGAAAAAAAACCTGTCCATTTCACGACCCACAGCATGAACTGTGCATCTTTGTTTGTTATTAAAATATCATTCTTGGAGAAAAGAAAAATAAAAGTTTGAAGGAGTGTTCAATATAAAACTGAGAACTGACTGTCCTTCAAAGCAGGTAAGAAATACTGACTTGAAAATTGAACATGGGCCATGGTCTAGCGTAGAGTTTGACGCATGGTCATCATCATCATCATCATCATCATCATCATCATCATCATCATCATCATCATCATCATCATCATCATCATTACCATCATCATCATCATCGTCGTCGTCGTCGTCATAATCTACATCATCATCATCATCATCATCATCATCATCATCATCATCATCATCATCATCTTCTTCTTCTTCTTCTTCTTCTTCTTCTTCTTCTTCTTCTTTAAATGTCACATTTCGATTTCCAATTTGCGCTTGACTCCAAGCTCTAATACGGGGTCTACTACAGACGACTAGCGGATGACGTGTGGCATAAATGAAAGCAAGATTTTAATGTTGGGACGAAACTGGGTAGGAAGGCAGTTAACAGTTACTGACATCAATGGTAGACTACCTACTTTGTTCTGCCTCATTCATGACTTGTATAAATCTAAGCTAAGAACTGTCAGGACATCCCAAAGACGAATATGATGCTGGCATCTGATATACCATGTATTGGGCGCTATAATGAAGGCAAGTTTCCGTGTTGCCGGATGTAGAGAAGGATTTGGCGAGCACAATCGGCTAAATAGATCCGGCCCCGACCGCGGGTTATGATTATTGGATTCTTTGTCACTCACATCCAGCATATTAGGGGTTATTCATTTGGAAAACCCGTATATGAAATTCACGGTTGTTGAAGTCTCAGATTGTCTGCGTGCTTTGTTGTTGCCATACACACCAGGCATGGGGTCCTCATGCGGCAAAAGTTACAGAAGGCAGGAAACTTGATACAGCCACCAACAAACGCGCTCCATTAATAAAAAGATTGGTTATTGTTATCAAGTGGGCAAGTAAAGGCCTGGCCGTCTCTGAGTTTTTTTCAGCCTGCTGAGTTCTAAGTGTAACAATATTTCAGTATTTCAGGGACTGATCTGTAAAGAACAGGCTTCATATATGCATCCATAGGATAGGCGTAGACCTCGGCAGTCGATGATACTACGATTCTCTCAAGCATAGCAGTTCTGACACTATTGCAGTAGTCTTGGAACAGCGCATAGACCTCAGCTAACTCTGATACTCAAGTTCGGGAGTGGTTCCTGACACAAGTCAAACGGAAAGACGATTGTTATCGCGATGCTGCCGACCAGACGGCTTCAAGAGAGAATATTAACCTAGCACGGTTTATTAGTTGTTTTTGGGATTGTCGGTGATGAATCATATGGAACAGTACTGTTGTACGAAGGATGAATTTTAAATTCATTAGCTTATATGAGGAGGCGTCGATGGCTAGAATTCTTTTTCTATTTGTTATGAATAGAGATGAATCGGTTTCAACAGGCTCAAAATCTTTATCCATGCGTTTATTTTATTCCAATAATTACATCGACATCTTCAAATTCAATTACATTCATATGCCAGGAAAGTACGCTCTATGCATACCAATGTACGTACAATACCAAATTCTGTCCCTGATAACTAAATGTTGTTTCTCATTTGTATTAACAAAAGGTTACAAGCCGCTCAAATGTTTTCCACACATAGTTGATAATCTGCATTTTCAAAAGTGCGAATTTTCGTGGCGGTATTGTGACTTGCCTTTATCCCGAAGAAAGCAGCATAAAAACATGAAATGATGGCCCATTGTCTGAACTATCTGCAAACAAAACATTTGTCAAAATCTAAACAACCAATTATGATAGAGCGCAAAACATCTTTATAATATTTTTTACTTCAGCCACCTTGACCTTGACTTTTGAGCGAACATTTGGCTGAGTGTTGTGATTCCCGACTATAACAAAGTAAGATTTATCTAAAAAAATACAAACGTTTGTACAATTTTCAACAAAATAATTATGATTCTTCATGTAGATATAGGCTTTATATGACGCGTTCCTTTTGAAGTGGGAATGAGGGGTGGGAAAATTCTGTTTCAATTTATGTACCACAAGGTTTGTAAAGAGAAGCCTGTCAACACAAGACATAATTAGAACCATTCATGGCTGGGATTTATTCCAGGAATGGAATGCGTCAAGTAAGGCCTTCTGGTGGTGGCACATGAGCGAAGTAGTAGTCTCCCTTGTTGATGCCTCAGTAGAGTGTCCTCTCCTTGTAATGCCTCATAGTGAGTACTTTTCCCCTTCTGATGCTTCAGTGTGAGTAGTCTCTCCTGTTGATGCCTCATGTTTAACTGACCTTCCCTTCGATGACTCATAGCGAAGTAGCCTCTCCTGCTGATGCTTCATAGTGTGTAGCCTTTCCCAGCACAGTCATTCCATTCATATTACCACAAAACGATGACACTAAAAAGGCCACCGAAGCGTGCGTTTCTTTGTTGTTACTCTACGGGGTTTTGAGTTATTGACCGTAGTAATGGAGTAAGGGATACGTCGAACTTCGGGCACTCTATAATCGATAGAGCTCATTTGCCTAAAATTTGTGAATAATTAAAGTGATGGCTGGTGATGATACGGCACATAGGAAACTGTTTGCCCACGCTGTTGTCCCTGTACTCGGCGCAGGGCTCAGCAGTACGCTGGGTGGTCAATACGGTTCTTTCTGCGTGGGTGGGTGTTGACTGGGATTCCCCTTAATTGTTCGTAGCATAAAAGAAGGTTACTGGCCACTTTGATTCTTATTGCTCACCCTTGGGACTTCATTGTTTTGTCAACTCGATCTGCCTTTGGGATTTTAAAAACTAAATTATGGAGTTCTAAACTTCTACACATGTGAACAAATGGGAAATCAAACCGTTGTTTACATTAGTTATTATGGTTCCTGTTCGTGTTCTTCCGCTTTCTCCTACTCTGCCTGGGCTTGGTTTCACTGGCGATGTATCCAATGTAGCTTATTACTGTGGTAAAGGTTAAAGGTGTTCCCTTAACGTTTCGGTTCTTGGGGAGAGAGGTGTTTGGGGTCTCCACTTTTTCTAGGCCAGCTTTATGAGAGCGGGACCGTTACTATAAGAAAAAACCCAACAACTAACTTTGACAAAGACTTTAACTAATTTCCTGCTCATAGTGGTGAAAAAACGGAAGTTCAGCTCGGGAGCCATAGTTTTTGGCTTTGTCCGTCCGTCAGTCCAGTGTCCGACGTCCGCCCGGCTTTTTTTTTTTTTTTAAGGAAACAGTGAACCCCACCAGATGACAAATTTAAAAAAAGTATGCATGTCGAGTGACGTCATCGTGATGACGTCATAATTCTTGTGTTCGTTTTTTTTTTCTAATGCTATTTTCTCTTAAATTACTGGAGAGATTTGGTTCAAGTTGGTTTATACTTTGACTTTACTTGTGACTTCAACGTAAATCCAATCTTAAGCAAATCAAATGATGAACCAGTGTAGTGAACCCGGCCTCGACGGACATGGTGGACTTGTACAATGACGGTCTCCGTCGGGTTCTGGACCAGCACGCGCCCCTGACCACCAGATGTGTAAGGAACCGCCCCTCCGCCCATTGGATGACGGAAGAAGTGAGGGCTGCACGTCGTCGACGTCGAGAGGCGGAGCGCCGCTGGAGAACCTCCCGCCTGACTGTGCATAGACAGATCTTTGCTGCTGAGCGGGCTGCCGTTAAAGCGGCAGTCAGCAGTGCCAAGAAACAGTATTTTGATAGCAAGGTTTCTGGCGCTTCTATTAAGCAACTTTTTGCTGCCACAAATGAACTGCTTGGCAAGTCCAAGGTAACCCCTCTTCCCAACAACATTCCCAAGTCTGAACTGCCTGAGAAGTTCTCCGCTTTCTTTAGTGACAAAATCACGGCTATCAGGGCCGAGCTCGATTCTTGTGATTGTGACCCCCCTGTGTTTGAGGATTACAATGGTCCAAAACTTGGTGCTTTCGAGCCTGTGTCAGAGAAAGATATTTTTGATCTCATCGTCAAGTCTCCTACCAAAAGCTGTTCTCTTGACCCCATCCCAACCTCCCTCGTGAAGCAATGTTTGCCTGATCTTGTGCCTATTATCACTGCAATTGTCAACCAGTCTCTCACCACAGGATCGGTCCCTGGTCAGTTTAAGCAAGCAGTTGTAAAACCTTTGCTCAAAAAGTTGGGTCTGGATTCCAACAATCTGAAGAATTTTAGACCGGTGTCCAATTTGCCATTTATTTCTAAAATCCTAGAAAAGGTTGTGCTCTGTCAGTTACAGAAGCATCTGTCCAACAACAACTTGCTCGAAGTGTTTCAGTCAGCTTATAGGAAAAATCACAGCACTGAAACTGCTGTGTTGTGTGTTCTCAATGGCCTCCTTGCTAGGGCTGACCAGGGGCAGGTGTCTGTGCTTGCTCTGCTAGATTTGAGCGCGGCGTTTGACACGCTTGATCACAGCATATTGCTCAATAGACTTGAAACTACGTTTGGTGTTACGGGGGTTGCGCTTGCATGGTTCAAATCTTACCTATCTGATAGAAAGCAGGTTGTCATTATTGAAGGTAGTGTCTCTTCAACACGGACTCTTGAGTTTGGTGTGCCCCAGGGGTCTGTTTTGGGTCCAGTGTTGTTTTCGCTGTACGCACAGCCTCATTCTAACATTATTAGCAAGCATGACTGTGACTTTCACAAATACGCCGATGATACGGAGCTCTCTAAAAGTGCACCCCCTGCTGATTTTCAGACAGTTCAGGCTAGTGTGCAGAACTGTATTGAAGATGTACTTAAATGGATGAATAGTAATAGGCTGAAATTGAACACAGAAAAGACTGAAGTGATGCCTGTGGGCTCTGCTTCTCGCCTTAGACTGATAGGCGGCAGTTCCATAGAAATAGGGGGTAGCGAAATCGCATTTCAATCAGATGTTAAGTACTTAGGTGTACACCTCGATCAGAGGCTCTCAATGCATCAGCAAGTCAGTGCGATTTGCCGCGCCACATATCTGGCGTTGCGCAGATTAGCCTCTATTAGGTCTAATTTAACTCAGGACACAGCTGCTAGGCTTGTAACCGCTATGGTTACATCCCGGTTAGACTATTGCAACTCGGTCCTTGGCGGCTTGCCGAGCGAACAAATAGGACGGTTGCAACAGATTCAAAACAATGCTGCAAGGCTTGTTATGCGTAAACCTAAACGTTGCCACACAACGCCTCTGCTCAAAGAACTTCACTGGCTGCCCATTCATTTCCGCATACTATACAAAATTGCTGTTCTTAGTTACCAACATTTCAACGCTACACTTCCGCCATATCTGTCTGCAGCGCTTACAACCTACCAACCCTCACGCTCTTTGCGATCATCAAGCGAAAAACTGCTTAAGACTAAGAACTAACCTGAAAACAGTCGGAGACCGCTCTTTCAGTGCTCTGGCCCCTGTGATATGGAATTCGTTGCCCACTGAGCTGAGGAACGTTTCATCGCTGGCGAGCTTTAGGACAAAGCTCAAGACATACTTTTTTCGCGCAGCTTTTAATCTGTGAACCATTACTCCGTTGACATTTTTATGCTTATCCAGTACTTTCTGCCCCCTCCCTCCCTCCATTCCCGTACGGCAGTGTTTTTGTATGAATGCGTGCGGCTGATGTTTGCATGCGCGTTGAGCCCGCAAGGGGAATTGCGCTTAATAAGAACACTTCATTATTATTATTATTATTATGTAATCATGATGAAATCACCTTTTAATTTTTTTTAAAGTTCCTTTAAACTTTGTATGTAATGAGAGTGTACAGATGCGTTGAACGTTAGTAAAACGTTATGTATATCGAGTGAGGTCATCGTGATGACCCGGCCTCCGACAGTAATATTTACGCACTGTTGTCCGAAACTAATGGACGGATTTCTTTGAAACTTGGTAGGTAGTTAGTAAATAGTGAACCCTACAAGATGACGAAAAGTATGCTTATTGAGTGACGTCATCATGGTGACTTCGTAATTATGTTTTTTTTTCTTTTTTCATCCCATTTTCTCCCAAACTTCTGGAGGGATTTGGTTCAAATTTGTTATGTATCTTAGCCATTATCTGTGCCTCCAAGGTAAAACCAAACTTACATAAATCGAGTGACGCAATCATCGTGGCATCATTTTAATTTTATAAAAATGGAAGAAATATTTAAAATATTAATTTTTTAATACTTCTTATGTAATTAGAGTGTACAGATGCCTTGAAGCCTTAAAGGATACTATGCTATATTGAGTAACATCATCGCGTGACGTTATTATGTTGACGTCATAATTTGTTGCGTTTTTTTTTTTCTAATCCCATTTTCTCCCACACTACGCGAGGGATTTGGCCCATGTTTGCTCCAACTTCTCTTTTTTTTATTTTGGTCTTTCTTCTTTATTGTCTGAAATACAGGGTGGTGTTTGTGTATGTGTGTGTTGTGTGTGTGTGTGTTTTTTTTTTGTTTATTTCATTTAACCTCTATTCACCGAGGTGATTTTAGACCAAAAAATAAAAGGAAGGTGGGGAAAAAAGATAGTTGCTAATTGGATGCGGGAAAGAAGAGAACATTTAAACAAACTATTACAGCAAAATAACATAAAATTAAATCAAAATAAAAAAAAATTACTTAGTCAAACTAATATTTTATTTTAAAAAATACATTTAACTACAATATAACATATCAAATTTGTTAAATGTTCATATACAGAAAGTCAGTTTTGTGATAGTGTCATATACTAATTACTCAGAATAAATTTTCAATTAAAGAAAATGTCTTATGCATTCTACATTTGGTGATGGTTATCCAAAATTCACCTTTTTTTTTTTTTTTTTTACTTTGGACATTATGAATGTTTTGTTAAATATATTGTGCTATTACGCTGTAGTTATGAATAATATGATGTATAGTTACATTATAATTGCAAATGCAAACAATATCCTTGCAATATTTTGTCCTACAAGAATTTTAAAAAAGACGATGTGCGAAAGAGGTTATTGTTCGAGAATATTGTGAATTTTTACTATACATTATTTGTACTGGAAAATTATTTTTTCTTTTCTTTTTGATTATACTACACATTTCTTTTGATGGTAAAGGGATGTCAATCTGGCTAACATTGTGTTCATTTTTCGCCCCTTCTTTTGTTTTCCTGTCTGCCAATCATTATGATTTAAGTCACAATGAGATGGTATCCAATCATAATGATATAAACCACAATGAGAGTGTGGGAGTGTGTGTGTGTGTGTGTGTAGGTGTGTGTGGGTGTGCGAGGGTGTGTTTGTGTATGTGTGTGAGTGTGAAAGACAGCACACGAGGAAACTCTACATCCGTTATTTTTATTTTTTATTTTTTGTTGTTGTTTCGTGCCTTTCCTCTTTCATTTTGTGCACTGCCTGGTTGATTATGATTTTCCATTTACAGAGAATGTATAGATGACGTGCAAGGTTGTTTCTGGTATTGTGAAAGAATGCAATGGGAACATGAGTTGGTATGCAAATAACAGCCACCAAACTTTCTGACATCACCCCCCCAAAGATAAAGATATCTGACAATCCAATACTGTATTTCATATAGATGTTTCATAAAAGATATGATATCTGTCTAAACAATGATTCATAATAACAAAATATGTCGGAATCTTTGGTCAAGGAGAATATGATCAAATAATTTCGCTTATGAGAAGTTCTTTGTTTATAGTTATTAACCGTTTTGTGTTTAGTGTATACATGACTCCATTTTGCAGAACTGAATTTTGCACCCCTTATAAGGTTACTTATGCTGATAAAGCACAACAATGGTATAAGGTCTAAAATTTTGAATTTTTATTCTTGTTTCTGTATCCCAAGCCGTCAACCCTCCATCTCCAGCTTTCCAATCGGTTTCCTCTGACAAGACAAGATCGCGTCGCATCCAGATCAAACTAAGAGAGTAAAAATCATTTCAATTCAACACTGTGGCTTTGTCCAGTTAAAATACCTGTGCTGAGGATAAATTGTGATAAATGGAACATTGCCGCTGTTGTCGCACAGTTGGTTTTCATGATTCAGCGCCTTCTTAATTCAATTTCTCTAAATTAGGTACAAGACTGTCTTTTTTGCCTTTATAAAAAAAAAGCATTGTGATTGTTAAAACCAAAGAGGATTTTTTAAATTACTCTATTCTGCCTCCCCCAACCTGACATTCAAGCCTGACTATGCCACAATCAATCTAATGCGATCTCTCTCATTTAAAAGCCAGAATGTTTTAAATAAGTGTTATGACTGCTAATAAGGGTGGTTTCTATTCCTTAACTCAACCGCCTCTGCCTGATAATGATTTATGTACCACAGACAGTATATTTTCAAACGCAGTCTCTTCTGATTTCTCTAAAGTAGCTGCCAGACATATTTTTCAAATGATGATAGTTCTATCACTCAAATCCACCGCACTCCCTCTTCTCACTCCCCATTCCTAAACCAACCATCCTGTGAAAGTTTCTGTGCCAAATCCAGTGTATCTCAGCTGGAGTCTGTATTGACTGCTCTAAAGAAGCTGTCAGACACTTTTTCACAAGTGTCCCGACTGTAAAAGGGATGATTCTTGTTACTCTCCTCTACCGCCCCCGCCTGGAAAATTCCTCGACGCTTCACCTCGCCTGATAGAGCCTCTGTGCTTACATCCAGTAATCTGAGCTATTTGTGACTTGTCCTACGTAGCTCGTAGATAAGCACAATACTAGATGGAAGCTGTATTAGGAGAAGGCTGCTCTGTGATCTACCCACGTTTTTTCATCTGATAGATACCGTCAAATTGTCTTTCTTTCTTTCTATAAATATATAGTCAATGTCATGCATTTTCATCTGTCTTTTGTTTGTTTACCCTTTCTTCACGCTCTCTTCTTATTGTTTGTTAAAGTGTATGTACGCTTTTCGTATCTATACATTTTCTCTTTTATTTTCTGGATTTTTTTTTTTTTTGGGGGGGGGGGGGGGGGCATTTGGGGCTTTATTTTGGCTTACAGTGTACTGGAATGGCAGTCGATAACATTGCAGCCTGTACAGGCAGTGGTTGAAATTCCTTTAACATCCTCAAATATTAAAAAAATATAAATAATATTTTACAAAACCTGAAACACTGCGCTCCTACTCCTTCGGATGAGAGTATAAACCAAGGTATAGTATGTGCACGCACGCATTCCTCCGCACAGACTTCAAAGATACTAACGCTCAAGTCTTGAGACACAACTACATCCACCACGCACTAGGTCCCCGTTTTCCCCATCCCCGGTCGCCCACGATTGTGCTCAGTCAAAGGTTGCGAGTGGGCGCCTAGGGCAGCTTGAGTTAGATCCTGTTTCAGCCAGCGTCTTGAGCAGCTCTTGAGCTAGAAAAGCGCTGTATAAAAGACAATAAATAAATAAATAATTTAGTTTATTGCCTTTCCTTATTCACCCGCCGCCGTAGCTCAATGGTTGAGCGCTCGCCTGGCACACCGATGACCTAGGTTCGAATCCCGTGGAGGGTTCGAGTACTCTTACATTGGTTGAATAAAAGGATCCTCTGTCCATCTTAGAATTATGATTGTTCTGGAGGTTCAGTGTTGACTTAAGTCCTAACCCTCTTTTCCTGCGATGGTTAGGTTATCCCGGTCTGTCATATTGCCAACGGTGGATGTAGACGTTAAACTTTCAAATTAATTAATTAATATTTTATTTTGTTTCATTTTTGTTACTCTTGCGTTTCTTTGTTTGTTTCATTTTTTTTCTTTTCCCCTTTTTTCTTTCCATTTTGAGAAGACCGTCATCTTAACCATACATAGGGAGGCACTGTGGCCTAACGGTAGAGCTTTGGCTTGCGGATCTGAAGTTCCCGGGTTCGAGCCCAGGCCGGGGCATTGTGTTGTGTCCCTGGGAAAGACACTTTACTCCCGTTTCCTACTTCTTCGGATGAGAGTATAAACCGAGGTCTAGTCTGTGTCGCATACATTCCATCATAACGGACGTTAAGGATCCTGACGCTCATGTCCTAGACGGGTGAGTGCCGGTGACAAGAACACACCCAGCATGCACCTAGGTCCGTCTCCCCCATCCATGGCTACACAGGATTATGCTCAGTTGTTTGGAGCGTTATTACGATGCGCCCAAAGGCTGCAAGTTGGCGCCTCGGGCGGCTTGAGTTAGATCCTGTATCGGCCAGCGCCTTGAGTCGCCAAGTAAGCCTATGGCGAAATATGTGCGCTATACAAATCCTCAATAATAATAAATAAAATAATATTTCAACGCTCAAACTATTGATGAACTTGGGTGGGCGTACATAAATCAATTGTGCCGGGCCTGTTATGTGCATACATGCTCTTTTATATATATTCTTTGTGGGGTAATTCCGGGTTGGTGGGTGGGTTCAAGTTAACGAATTGCAGCCCCATCTGTGACTTTGTTATGTGAATTATGGAAGAGATGCTCTTTTGTTTGTGGTGATTGCATGCGCGTAATAGTAGTATTACATGAGCGTTAATGAGTACTGAAATTATCAAATGACATTATTACATGAGAGTACTATTGAGATTCAAACACAATAGAACGTGCACCTAACCTCCAAGCTTTACTTTTTAATGCAATGCTGTCATTCTGATACCTGTGTTTATCCATTCTTTTTCGTCCTTCTTTTTATTCCTCTCTCAATTTTCCTATTGATACTATCATTTTTTTGCAAAGCACAATACATGTACATGGTTGTAATCTCCGTTAGTCACTTGTCGACCAAGTGATGTTACAATGTGTTACGATTGAGACGCGCACAATAGATCCGATCATTTTGTTTTGCTAAGCATGCAATAACAGAGTGCATTTACCTTTGATTTGATTTTGCGTTGTTGATACAAGAAGCATTGTATAACGTTGATAATTTTCGTCGGTCAATATTGTTGAGAATTTTCTGGAATTACTTGTTTATTATCGATCGAAGCTTCTAGACCTTGCGGGTAAAAACTGGTGGAATCTAAACAAAACATGAGGTAAAGCAGTACATTGTTCCGGTGACGAGTTTTATTTTGATTGGGTATTATAGCGTTATGCTGGAATGTTCGAATTTTATCTTTATTGCAGAGATGCTATATAAGTAATGCACTGTCTGTTTGTAGGAGTGATTTGTGATGATTTTTGATGATTGTTGTAGTGATTTTCGGAAAGCGATTCTTATATGCAGTTGTTGATGTTTGCTGAATAAGTTGAATAAGTTATATACGACGACTCCTGCCTTGTTGCTGAGTGAACAGGCTGCGTGGATAAACGCATTCGAATTATACTTATCAAGATTCAAGCATCGGGGCTGAATCAACCATTTATAAATAACCGGGTAATACAATGGTGCCTGTCGCGAGAGGCAAGTTCAACAAAGCACTAAGGCTACAAGCCCACACGCTCAGTCTGCGTTGGCCTTTGTAAGTTAAGTCGCTGACCATAAGACTAGCAGGTAGGGTGTACTACACATGTGTAGGCCATATAGCTTCACAGATAGGCCGTAGCATAAGCCTGCTGACGTGTAGCCACCACCCCCTGCTAGAGGGCGCTCAGGTATGACTAGTTTTCGCGGGCTTAGGCTGTCCACACCACTAGGTAGGGTCATCCTTTGTTTGAACTGCACACAGGAAGGAGCTAAGCTCTGAAAGATCTCTCCAACAAAAGACTAAAGCAGGGACGGGTGTAATTCTATTCAACCTAGTTAGCCACAGCCTTACATTGTCAAAAAGGTAAATGATCTATCTTTTGTTGCATCGCCATTATTGATATTATTGCTGTATTATGTTTGTGAAGTTTTGACATGTTTAGAATTGTGAATGTTCGTCAAACTTTGCTTGACCACGTGGCTGACACGCGACCGGTTTCGCCACCATGAAGTATCCCCTACAGACCCACTATTGTTTCTCATATGTGTATTATTGCAGACCAGTGGATGTACCGGAGAATATGTATAGTATTAATTACTTCTTCATGTGTTTAGTTTAGCCATGATGTGTATATGTATAGGAATTAGAGTGGAGATTCCAGTGGACCACGGACTTAGAAAAATGATCATCCATTGTTTGTATTAGTGGAGCGATCACTGAGGGCTATTTCTGCCATCAGTGAGACGCTCTGCACACTCTTAGTGAACACGGTGTTGCAGAAATTCGTCTCATATTTTGCAGATGAGCAGGCATCGTTGGCCTGAAGCAGAAGGAAGACCATTAAAAGTCCACCCTGACATTCGGCCTGCAGTGGAGCATCGAGCACTGAGCTACGATAGCCCAACAGTCTGCCAACCAGTAGAAGACACCACCACAACACCGTTCACGACTAGAAAGCTAAGTCTATAGAAACCGTGCACCAAAACTGCTCTAGACAGACTGTGCGATAGTCCACTCTTCAGAACTGAACAGTTGGACAGGAAGCACTATTAGCCCAATGATGAGACAGTAGCAGCATAGAACCATCAAGGAGCGAACTATTCGAAGTGATATTTGGACATTTAAATTAGCATAGTGATTAGAAAATTATGTATAGAGTAGAGGAAATAAATGTGTGATATTTACTGTTAACAAGTGGCTGGACTACCTATGTTTCATAGCCGTGTGAGAGCTAGTGTGTCAGTAAATCTTTTACCATTTTCTCCCTATCCTTGTAACCCCATCCTAACACATACCGAGCTAAACTTATAAATGTATTAAGATTAGTCACCGGGCGATTAACCAACCGATCTCCACAGACGAAAGATGAGTGGGTAATAGCATTCCATTGTGCAGAGCCCAGCAACAATAGACCCACCGTCACAGTGCCCATGTTTATTTTCTATCTTCTTTTCCTTGCCTTTCTCAGCAGTTTATGTTCTTTTCTCCTCCCTTGCGTTTAATTTTCACTCAAGTGCTGTCATTCTTATTTATGTGTTAGTTTTTACATTTTATTTTCATCTTTTTCTCCTCTGCCTATAGTTACAATAGTAATAATGCACATTTCTCTTATTTACATTTATTTACACGTAGTGATTCTGATAATATTGTTTTCTTCTTTGTCTTTGTCATAATCATCCTCTTTTTCATGCTCTCTAAAATGGACCACTCATTATCATTGGTGCTTGCGATTTTGTTAGAATGTTATTATTATTATTATTATTATTATTATTATTATTATTATTATTATTATTATTATTATTATTATTATTATTATTATTATTATTATCATTATTATCATCATTATCATTATTATTATTATTATTATTATTATTATTATTATTATTATTATTATTATTATTATTATTTAGGCTATTTTAAGTTTTTGCAATAAGAGTTCTGAAACTGAATTCTATTAAGCTTTATTTTATTAACACTACTACTACTACTACTACTACTACTATTACTACTACTACTACTGCTACTATTAAATTACATTTATACAGCGCAAATCTCACAAAGACTCATTGGGCATACTCACACACATTCAGTCACTATCAATTTTACAAGACAAAACCTGTTTACATCCAGATATTAGGTACATCCGCAAACGACAAAACACATAATTTTTATATTATCAAAATCGTACACACCCAGAATAGACTCTATAACGTCAAAGAGGAAAACTGCAAGTAAGCTAACCAAATGCTAAGCGAAAAAGGTTAGTTTTCTTGTGTGTTTGTTTTTTAAAAAAGTGATTTGGATGCAGTTGTTGACGTTTGCTAACTAAAGTCGGAAAACCTTGTAACAATGACTCCTGCCTTGTTGCTGAGTGAATCGGCTGCGTGGTCAACTAATTCGAGCTACACAAGATTCAAGCATCGGGGCTGAATCGACCATTGACCGTGTAACATTTTAACATTTAGCATGTGTCAATCTCTTCCAAGCTCTTCAGACCTGCAGGAAATGCGTTCCAGAGCGATGGCGCAATGAAACCCACACAGCGCTCGTCAACATCATGTTTCGACGAGGAATTTTTCAAAAGTTTTTTTCTGACTACCGCTACTATTACGACTACTACTACAACAACTACTACTACTACTACTATTACGACTACTTCTACTCTATTACTATTACTACTACTACTACTACTACTACTACTACTACTACTACTACTACTACTACTACTACTATTACTACTACTATTACGACTACTACGACTACTACTACTATTACTACCGTTTATTTATGTTTTTGCAGGTTTCTTTGTCAGAACATTGAAACTTAATTTAATATTACCCATATGCACAGATTACACTTTAATTAAAACTATTATATCTATCAGTTTTTCTTCCCGTGATAGTTATGAACTTTCCTGGCATAAATGGATGTTCAAAGAAAAACAGATCAGTTCATCATCCTAGAAGCCCCCTTTCTCCAGCAGCCTCCAAAATGCCATATCAGGATGACAGTAGGTAACAAAAGAAAACCTATAGTGGTTGTCAACGGGGGGAGAGAGAGAGAGAGAGAGAGAGAGAGAGAGAGAGAGAGAGAGAGAGAGAGAGAGAGAGAGAGAGAGAGAGAATAGTTACAGAGACAGACATAGATAATAGTGCGCACATCCACACTGATAGAGACGCATACGATCCAACGCGCGCATACACATACTGCAAACTCACACATGCACGCGCTCAATTCAAGCTCGACGGACGCAACAAAGATAATACAAAACTCACACATAAACACAGAACAAACCCACTGATACGTATGTACACGCACACTGGCACAGATCTCATACCGTCTTTCGCACGACTCCCTCAAACAGTCGTGCGTACACATAGGCACACGAACACATACCGTCACACATTCAAAACAAACGTACCGAAACACAGGCACATCCCTTTTCGTCTCTCGCACTTCACCCTCTTCCTGACACACACAAATCCCCATCTCTCTCTCTCTCTCGTCTCTCGCACTTCACCCTCTTCCTGACACACACAAATCCCCATCTCTCTCTCTCTCTCTCTCTCTCTCTCTCTCTCTCTCTCTCTCTCTCTCTTCTCTCTCTCTCTCTCTCTCTCTCTCTCTCTCTCTCTCTCTCTCTCTCTCTCTCTCTCTCTCTCACACACATACCTAGGTGGAATAGTTTAAGGAGTGAGTCTGGCAATGATCCATCCTCGACAGCTCATCGCTTCCCGTCGCTCAGTGTTCAGCTAACCTCTACAACCCTTGAACTTTGCCCGTTTGATCGTGACCTAACGATATAATTCTCTTAACCTCTACGACTCTTACCTTGTCTCATCGTCTGATACCGTGTTCTGTTCATTGATTACTCGTAGCTTCTGAAGCGGACAGACTGAGAGGGAGAGAGAGAGAGGGAGAGAGAGACAGAGTCACAGGGAGAGACAGAGGGGAACCTAGAGAGAGACAGATAGACAGACAAGAGAGAGAGAGAGAGAGAGAGAGAGAGAGAGAGAGAGAGAGAGAGAGAGAGAGAGAGAGAAGACTAAGAAGGGAAAACGGAGAAGAAAAAGAAGAAGATGAAGACGAAGAAGAAGAAGAAGAAGAAGAAGAAGAAGAAGAAGAAGAAGAAGAAGAAGAAGAAGAAGAAGCGTGTGAAAATGCAAAAGCAATTAACACTCGTTGATTGCGATCATACTCACCTTAATAAAGCTTGCAATGGTTGATTTAGATTAGTGGAATTGTTATCCCCGTCTGCCACATCGCCAATTGGAGGGGAGGGGAGGGGGGATGTAGACGGTAAACTTCAATGTTTATTCAAGGTTTCCAGGCAGGTCCGGGCTTTTTACTGGTATTTTTGACAACTGGATATAGCGAAAAGGGTAAAGCTGACATTTTATCGAATAAGAAAGCTGTATTGAGTAAAATGCTTTTACTGGTGAAGTATGTTTGAATGAATCTCAAATGAGTTCTATCACGCCTCGTTTCCATTGCTCTAGGTTAAGATTTTGGTTTTATAAAAAAAAGGTAAAGGTAGTCCCATAGCCTTGTGGCCGTAGGGGAGCGTCATGTTGGAGATCACACTTATCTTGGACCAGCGTAATGAGGGTGATGCCCATCTCTCTCCCTCGCTGCTTTACCTTCCCCACCCTTAAGAGAGTAGGTAGGCTACTCAGTCACATTTGAGTCAACTGGGGGCGTTGTTATTTGTCGCTTCACGTTTTGCGGTCACCCATCCAAGTGCTAACCTCACTGGACAGTGCTTAACTTGCGACACAGTAGCGAGTGCTCCAACCTCTGCGCTATCCGACACCCCACTGCGCTATCCAACACCCCAGGTTAAGATTTTACGCCGAGATAATGCGGGATTTTGTTTTTGGTCCAGCATGTCTTTGGAAGCCTTTCATCGACAGAGAAAATCGTTTTCGTTGAAAGGTTATATGTAATAATATAATACTTATTTGAAATAGTAGGGATTTGGAACGAGCCCAATGTCGGTCTATCGGTCGCCATATCTCAGCATCCACTGAATGGATTTGGACATAGGAACCTTACCAGGGTTAGTGGCCAGCCTCAGTGCCAGTCCGTTTGTCGGTTAGTCGGTCTGACCATCAGTACAAATGTCACTTTTTGTTTTTGTTCAAAATACAGTATATGACTTATCTCAAGATTGATTAAAACGGTTTTGATTATTGTATTATAGTATACAGATACTTTACCACTGAGTTTTTATTTTATTTTGTCATTGACATTTGCTCTTTTTCAAGGTCAAAGTCGCTGAGGTCAATTATATTATAATGACGTTTCTCGCATTAACTCAAAATTAACTGAACCAATTTACTTTTTATTTGGAGTAGAAAGAGTGAGGCGGGGTGGATGGAGGGGCTTCCAGATAGTTCAGATAATGTCCCATCATTCTATGCTTTCTTTTGTCTTCTTTAGGATAAAGAAAGAAAAGAAAGAAAGAGATTTCTCTTATATAGCGCACTTATAAGCTCAGAGAGCTTCTCAAAGCGCTGGCCACTACTATCCAGCAATCACAAAATAGTGTGCTGGAGTCAGGATTCGGAAAGCCGAGGCACCGTTACAACATAGCCACGAAAATTAATACTTTTGAAAATGCTGAATTTCAGCCATATGTGTAGGGTATCAGGAAATTGAATGGCTTACTCTCTTGTTTTCCTTTGATGCACTATAATCCCCGCGATCATTTTTTACAGCGGAACTCTTTGATACGACACTAGCTCGTACATAATGTTCCGGTGGCTTTTCCGCCTCCGCTACTATAAATCGGGGCGAGCTTGAGAGACTCTTTGATAGATCTGTCGTTGCATTTTCATGGAGTATCAAGCAACAAGCACCCTGACCCCTGTGATGGCTTGTCCGGGGCTTATTTATCGAGATATAACCTGTTAACACTTTTCTTTCTCAGTCACACCAAGTAATTCTGTTCCGTGAGGTGGAAGAAAAAGAGGAAATGTACAGCAAGTGTTGTTGGGAAGTGAGGGAAGCTGGAATTGGCTATTAGTTTCTCTTGCTTGATTAGTTTGCTTTATTTAGGGGGAGAGCTTCATGAACCGGACTCTATATAAATAAAGCTGACGTTTGTGCGCAGGAAGAAGAAGGAAAGAGGGAGTAGAAGTAGAAAGAAGCAGATTAAAGGAGGTGAAGAAAACGAAATGAAGAGGAGGAAGAAGAAGTAAAGTCAAATTATTTTATTGACAAGTCAACATACAAGGGATAGGTATCGGAATCGAGATGATCACACAAATCCGCACAAATACACCCACACACGTCCACACACACACACACACAAGCACACACACACCCACACACCCACCCACCCACACACACACACACACACACACACACACACACACACACACACACAGTGGCTACAGAAATACCGTCCCAAGTGTATATATGTGGAAAAATACTGTACAAAGTTTTCAGAAATTAAACGGACGTTTCCTTAAAACACACATCTATAATACGAACAAACATACAATAGCTATTGCACATACCACATACACACATCTCGATCGCACACGCACAAACACATGCCCACACATAATTATTCTCTGTTTCAACGACACTGCAGCACGACAGAAAGATTCCCCTCCTCCACCCTTCCTCCCTTTTCCCCGATTCTCAAAAGATTTACCTGGTCAAACGCTGCAATCAGTTGTACAGCAAGCTTACAATAAAATCTCGTGGGAATCCATCGTTGATTCAGAAGATAGAACAGGTTCTAATTCTTGCGATGAAATAATAAGTTCGGACCAATCATAACATGCTGTACCATCCCCTCAGTCGTCTCCTGTGTCGAATTTCCTCCTCATCTGCTGCTAAAACATCTAAATAGGGCAAACAATCTTCTATCTCACTATCCTCCTAACTGCTCGAGCTTGAACTCGTAACTGTTGGCCATAGCTTTCACTACACGTACGTATGGAGGGTGGACTTCCGCTCCATGAACGATTGTTTCTTTTGGTGTGGATGCTCAGTACCTTGGTAGCCATCAGCTCACTGTGAGGTGTTCTTTTTTTTTTCATCTCTCTTCGTTGGCCACACAGGTCCAAACGTTCACGTGTCATCCACGGTTTCTTCTTTAGACGGTGCCTCCCAAGGATCTCAGTGGCGGCATCTGTCACAGCTGAGTTGAAGGTGGTGGTCATCCGAAAAATCAACAATCATATCCGAAAAGGGATGCGCACAGCAAAGGAGAACTGGATAGAAGAGAATGCCAGGAAATAGAGAACAGTCTGAACAAGAACAACAGCAAGAAGGCTTACCAGACTGTGAAGCGGCTGACAAGTGTTAAACGGCCCAAGGTCTCCACGATCCAAGTCAAGTCTGGCATATGCTTTACAGAAGAACAAGAAGTCTTGGTTAGATGGACAGAGTACTGCTCTGACCTTTACAACAACAAACCAAACGGAAACCCATCAGTTCTAGCAAGTCCCCAGAACTGAGAAGAGGAAGTGACCCTCCAATTCCCCGAGAAGAAATTGAGGCAGCAGGGCAATCCCTAAAGAAGGGGAAGTCAGCGGGAGTGGACTACATACCCGCGGACCTGCTGCAAGCAGGAGGGGAAGCGATGATTGACGCCCTCACCATTATCTGTAACAAGATCTGGCAGAGTGAGGAGTGGCCTACACAATGGACCCAGTCGCTTGTCATCACTCTTCTTAAAAAGGGTAACCTTCAAGAGTGTGAAAATTACCGCACAAATAGCCTCATCTGCCATCCAAGCAAGGTCCTCCTGAAAATAATACTCAACAGGTTGTAACCCCCAGCTGAAAAATCATAGCTGAAGAACAACCAGGATATAAGGCAGGGCGAAGTACCACTGAACAGATTTTTAATCTTCGAATAATCTGCGAGAAATATTTACAGCATTAACAACATCTATATCATGTGTTTGCGGACTTCAAGAAAGCGTTTGACCGAGTTCTGTTGGCAACCATGAGAGTGTACAACATCAGCCCTAAAATTATTGAAGTCATCAAAAACCTGTATGACAAGGTAACCAGCGCAGTCCACCACAACAGCGCCATCGGGAACTAGTTCAGAACAACAATCGGTGTGTGTCAAGGATGCCTACTCTCTCCAACACTCTTTAACATCTTCGTAGAGCGCATGATGCCCTTGCACATCACGTTGTTGTATCAATTTTTATTCATCAGATTAACATACGTTGTACGCTTTCATGAAAGGCCCAGTCACCTTTGGGGGGTAGAGCAATTTCCAACCTCCGTTTTGCCGATGACATTGATGGATTGGCGGTAAAGGAACAAGAACTTGAACAGTTGATATAGAGGTTTGACATCACCTCCAGAGCTTATGGAATGGAATAAGTGCAGAGAAGACCAAAATGATGATCAACAACACCAAAGGCATCAACACAGACATCAAAGTCCAAGACCAATCCGTCAACACAGTGCATAGCTTCAAATATTTAGGAGCCATTGTATCAGACAACAGGAAGTCCTAACTGCTGCCCTGACAAGGTTGAAGCCCAATTAGAAAGACAGGACTATCAGTCTACATTTCAATGTAAGGCTGCAGCGCTCCCTTGTCATCTCCATCTTCCTATTCGCTTGCGAGACATTGACCCTCACAGCAGATATGTAACGAAGAATACAAAACATGGAGATGAGGTGCTACAGAAGACATCTGGGCATTTCCTATACCCAGCTCATCACCAACGACGAAGTCCGACAGACCATCACACAAGCCATTGGACAACATGATGACATGCTAACAGTGGTGAAGAAACGGAAACTCCGATGGTATGTCCACGTCATTAGAGCATCCTATCCTATCCTATCCTATCCTGTCCCATAACCCGAAGGTCGTAGGGGCACCACAGATGATCGTTTAACCAGCATACTCCATCCTTCTCTGTCCTCAGCAGCCCTCATGGCTTCGCTCAGTGTCAAACCAGTCCATTCTCGAATGTTATCCTCCCACCTCTTTTTCGGTCTCCCCCTTCTTCTACCTCCTTGCACTGTGCCTTGCAGAATAGTCTTTGCAAGGCCTGATGATCTGGTGACGTGGCCATACCATCGGAGTTTCCGTTTCTTCACCACTGTGAGCAGGTTAGAGCATCAGGCCTCGCAAAATCCATCCTGCAAGGTACGGTGCAAGGAGGCAGATCAAGTGTGAGTCCTCTTTTAGCGAAGTTGTGGTCTTGATTTTGTGGTCCTGATTCGGCCATACTGGTCCTGATTTGGCTCGGAAGAGTCCGCTGGGCCTAAAGCAATAATCATGCAATGTAATGTAATGTAATTTGGGTCAGTGTCAATGTCACTACAGTCAAATATCACAATCACACAATTCAGGAAAAATTCACTATTCGCATGAAAGATCTGCCGAAACAACCCTAGTGGCAACACTGAAGGCACCCCACCAGCCGGTCACTTTACAATGAAGACATCCCATGCAGGGGACGATGAGGCAATACTCTAATTTATTGAACCCCCTTTTACAAAAACAAAATAGAATATAAACATCATTATAAAATATCAACAAAAAATACATATACAATGCCTACATTGCCTAATAATAACAACATCATAGGAAGCCCCAGTGACCACCTGGCAGAAAGCGTCTAATATTTCAAAGCTGATCCAACTGACCTCACACACAAATGAGAAGTTTTGTCCCGGAGGAGTTTTCAAGAAAAAAGGTAGGTGACTGGTCTAGCGACGAAGAAGATAGTGTAGTAGATTGATAGAACAGAGTAGGAATGAGAAAGAACAAAGGAGAAAGACAGCGACAGTGGGAATTTAAAGCACTAAATTTCCAGAAAGTGGGGATACTATTTATACTTAAAAACCCCGGCACCTTCACGGGGATGTCACTGACCCACCATGACTTTTACGACGATCCACTGTTCTCATCAACCCGGACCTTCTGGCACTTCCAAAGGATTATTTGACGACGCGGACATTAGGGAAGGTGTTGAAGAGATGTTGCCCAACGCCATGAATACTTACATCGGCAAAGGAAAAGGCAAAAAAAGAACAAGAATGACGTCACAGACAAGTCTGGAAGTGATGTAGTTGCCATCCGCATCACAGAAATGCTTGTTCCTCTTTTTTCCGCAAGTCTGGAAAGGCTTCTGAAGAAGCATTTTGAAGAAGCTACCAGATCGCTCTATGATCAACAACAACAGACGATGAACGAGCTGAAAAGGCAGAATCTTTTACTGAAGTATGATCTGGATAGGCAGGAACAATATTCCCGGCGGGAATCGGTCCGAATCACTTACGTGCGGGAGGAAGGAGGTGAGGACACCGAGAAGAAGGTCATTCACATTTTTAGTCGATTAGGTTTCCTGTCAATCTTGAAGAGATCTCGGTGCTTTATCGCAGCAGTTAGAAAGGTAAAGGCACCAAACCACGACCTATCCTCGCCAAGTTTGTGTGGAGGAGATCCAAATAGAACAGTGATTTTAAACTTTTAATTGTACATACATATCACCAGGCTTCCACAAGAGGAGCCCTTTTAAGAATATAATTAAATAAAATCATAACTAAAATAGGTAATATGAAGTTAGTACAAAAAGAACTATGAGTATGAAGCATAATTTTTTTTCTTTTTTAAATCAAATTAATTAGCGCGCACACACCACCACCACGTTAATAGCCATCTATGGCTCCTGTGGTGTTTTCTGCCAACAACATCATCGGCAGTATCCAGATCCAGATCCAAGGCGGCAGTGATGAAGAAGAGGGCTTAAACTTCGCCACAGTAGCTACAAAAGCATCTACAGACTTGACCCAGCTCCGCTCTAGGCTTCTAAGCTACGCCAAGAAGCAGCATGTCGTCGTAAATGTCCACGACGCCTGAAGGAAAGACCCGCTGTCAGCTGAAGAAGAAACCTGGGCAGCAGCGGGCAGACGTTCATCCGAGACAAAACTCCTCATTTGTGTGTGAGGTCTGTTGGACGAGTTTTGAAATATTGGAAGCTTTCTGCCAGGTGGTCACTGGGGCTTCCTATGATGTTATTAGTTGGCAATGTAGGCATTTTATACGTATGTGTTTTGTTGATTTTAAGTGGTTGTTGTGAATCATGGAAAATATAGCACATTAGGCATGGTAGCCTTCAAACATTTAAATTGTCCACAACTGAAAGAGTGTGTACAATTACTTGTCAGAATATAATATGAAAAGCCAATTAAAATATAGGTTAGCCCATCAGTGGTTGGTATGTTTACATCTGGTGCGTGTACACCATGTAACGTAGAAATTGGGCTCATATCCACACTAAAATACTTGTCTCCCCCATTCCCCACCCCATGCAAACACTCATTTACACTCTCCTACACACACATATATACTTCATGCTTAATAATACTTACAAGCTTTAAAAAAGCAAGGACAAAAACACACAAACACAGGCACCCACACACATACACACCTTAGCATAGAAGCCTAGGACTGCACATTGCATGTTTAAAATACTGGCACACAGAGTATTTATTTATTATTTAATCAATTTTATATAACCTTTCTCATTAACTTCCCCATATCCCACCTATTATTTAATAACTTTTATATAGACTATCTCATTAACTTCCCTATACCCCACCCACCCACTCTGCTTTGTCAACAACACCAAATGGAGAGAAGATGATGATAAGGAAGAGTAAGGGGAGTTTAGTTTAGTTTATGTATTCATTGCTTACAGAGTCCAGCGGACTCACAGCTGGTGTGGACTGCAAAGAGTCGAATGAGGATCACAAAAATCAGAACCACAACTTGGTTGAAAGAGGTCTCATTCCTGATCCGTATAAAAGATCTGCTGAAACAACCCTAGTGATAACACTGATGGCATTCCACCAGACGATCACTTCACAATAAAGACATCCCACGTAGGGGACGCTGAGGCTATACTCTAATTTATCGAACCCCCGTTTACGCAAGCAAAATAGAATATAAACATCATTATAAAATATTAACAAAACAAATACATATAAAATGCTTACATTCCTAAATAATAATAATAATAATAATAATAATAATAATAATAATAATAATAATAATAATAATAATAATAATAATATTAATAATAATAATAATAATAATAATAATAATAATAATAATAATAATAATAATAATAATAATAATAATAATAATAATATCACAGGAAGACTAGTTACCATTTGGCAGAAAGCGTCCAATATTCCCAAGCTGACCCAACATACCTCATGTATGAGGTGTTTTGGACGAGTTTTCAAGAAAAAATGTATGTGACTGGTCTAGCGAAGAAGATAATAAAGTAGATTGATAGAACAGAGTAAGAATGAGAAAGAACAAAGGAGATAGGTTAGGTAGGTAGATTAAAGTCCCGCGTCACACAAGCGAATAGGGGACTGGGAAGGGGGGAAGCGGTGGGGGGGGGGGGGGGGGGAATCGGGAACGTTTAAAGCACTAAATTTCCAAAAAGTGGGGATACTATTTATACTGAAACCTCCGGCACCTCTACGGCGGGCAGTATGAGAAGAGGAGGCAGAGGAAGGCTTGGGATGGGACGAGGCTAGTAGGAAAACAAAAGATTTCCCCCCAAATGTATTTGTCAGTCCATGTTAGGTATGTAGGCCTACAGTTCCAATCACACAACTCACACTTTTCATGCAAGTACATAAACTTGACCTATGTACCGTACACACACCATGCATAAATACGCACTGGGGTGACTTTAACGACCAAGGTACCAATTTGGATACTTGTTCCCCACACAAAATTATGCCATAAGCATCGAACTTGACGGCTTCTGAAATGGAAATTTGGTGGAAACTCGTCACTTCCTGATCTAAACATGGCAGCCCTCGCGGCTATCACCGCCTCTGTTCCTACCGGAAGTCCTGTCAGTGCGTATGCGTGACACGATAAAAAGACCGTTGAAGTGCAGATAATTCCTCAAAAATCACCTTCTCAAGCACCTAAAATGGCGAGAGAAAGAGGTACAAAAACGTTCAGAAATGTGTTTTTGATGTGGAAGGGTCGATGATGATGAACTATATTTTATACTACACGCGAGATCCGACATCAATTGTCAGGATGAACTTGCGTATTATCGTCGTTTAGTACTTGTTGGGTGTGTATGTTTGTAAAGCGACCGAAAGTCCACAAAAAATGACGTAATAAACGTGCTTGCTGACATTGGAGATTGAAAAAATGAGAGAGAGAGAGAGAGAGAGAGAGAGAGAGAGAGAGAGAGAGAGAGAGAGAGAGAGAGAGAGAGAGAGAGAGAGAGAGTTCGTATTTAATTTGAAACTAATTTATATAAAGCTCAAATGTAAACATCTTGATGCGAAGATTGACAGACTGTTATGTTCTGAACCTGGCATAGATATATAAATTTAATCACAAATGAGATGGAAAATAATTTCATGCTTATACCATGCAAAGGAAGACCTCGGCAATGAAAACTGACTTCTGAGAAATCAACAGCGTAAACGAACAGACGAAACTTGACACTCTTTTCTGCATGTTTTTAATCCAATACCACCTTGACTTATACCCTGAATATATACTGAATATTAATCTATTTACCTTGACTCATTTATTTCACAAAGGCTTATAAGTTATTTATATAACATTTTATTTGATTTACTGGCGCTTGCGTTTCATTGTTTTGTTTTGAAAAGAAAGTATTTTACTTCATCCAGCATTTCATTTTAAACGTTATAATAAAATCTTAATATTGTATACACTATTTTGTTCGTTGGTCATCAATATTCACGACAGCATAAAGTCTAGTTCAATTTACTGTACATACATATATGTTTTAGGCTCTGATGTGTATGTGTGTGTGTGTGCGTGTGTATGTGTGCGTGTGTGTCCGCGCCCGCGCCCGCGGGCATGCATGTCACCGAACGTGCGTATGTGTATAGGAACGAGAAAAACAGGCGTAAACAATGAAACTGGGAGCGTGCGCTTGAATGTGATAACAAATACAATGAAATGACTTAGAAGGGATATGGTGCGCATGTTTAATATGCAATTCACTATGCACACAGCTGTGGGAGGAGGGACTTTTAATTTCCTGTGCTGAGGTGATATTACTTGTCCCCGATAAGACCCTTTTCAGTGGATTTTAAAACGATTATCGATAACATAAGCACACTGACTTTAATTTCCTCTTAACGCTACCA
Source organism: Oncomelania hupensis (assembly GCA_036898135.1). Classification (NCBI taxonomy): domain Eukaryota; kingdom Metazoa; phylum Mollusca; class Gastropoda; order Littorinimorpha; family Pomatiopsidae; genus Oncomelania; species Oncomelania hupensis. The sequence continues at coordinate 61,664,039 of CM072512.1, read as the reverse complement.
TTAACGACTTTAATCGTAAGCTTAATTGAATTCATTAAAATATGTATGCCCTCTCGGTTCTGGCTCTCTATTATGATCACGGCACTCGTTGTTGTAGTCGTAATCGTTGTCGTCGTTTTCGCATCATCATCATCATCATCATCATCATCATCATCATCATCATCATCATCATCATCATCATCATCATCATCATCATCATCATCATCATCATCATCATCATCATCATCATCATCATCTTCTTCTTCTTCTTCTTCTTCTTCTTCTTTTTCTTCTTATTCCACTACTACTACTACTACTACTACTACTACTACTACTACTACTACTACTACTACTACTACTACTTCTTCCCCCCCCCCCCTTTCTCCTTCTTCTTCATCACAGTATCAACTTGACAGCGATGTTATTGATGTGGCATGCTGAGAGAATAAAAGTAAATTGACTTTGAGCGGGGGTTCGGATAGTGGAGGCATGGAGGAGGGGTGGTCAGGGATTGGTTTTTGTTTTGGGGTGAAATGCCCTTGTTTAGAGGCTTTGTGTGTTGGAAATGGGGCCTATGTTGTGTGTTTGTGACGTCGTGGCGTGGTAACATTCTTTCATCTGTATAATGCAGTATCTCATAAAATTATTTATAAACACTTTTTTTGTATTATATTTCTTGTCAATCTGTGTTAAAATATTATTCAGATATATCATGTATAGACGGCGAGCCAACGGAACATTTGCACTTTTTTTTAAATTGGACAAGAATTATGTATTGTATTGTATTGTATTGTATTGTATTGTAATAATTATCATCAATATTTCATCATGACAATGAGTTCTGAGTATTGACGCAAACTTCCCCCCATTGTTCTGGTAAGAAAAGGTGTAGCCTAGTCGTCGTAGCAGTTGTTGCTGAAACGGTGTATACAAAAACCAAAACCAATTCCAAAAGCTTTTACTACTACTACTACTACTACTACTACTACTACTACTACTACTACTACTATTACTGCTGCTGCTGCTGCAGCTGCTGCTACTACTACTACTACTACTACTACTATATTAATACTAACTACTCTATACTGCTGCTGCTGCTACTACTAATAATACTACTTCTACTACTACTACTACTGATGATGCTGCTACTACTACTACTACTATACTACTACTACTTCTACTACTACTGCTGATGCTGGCTGCTATACTACTACTACTACTACTAATACTCACTGTGCTGCTGCTGCTGCTATACTACTACTACTACTACTACTTACTACTACTACTACTACTTACTACTACTACTACTACTGCTGCTGCTACTTTACTATACTACTACTACTACACTAATGTGTAGTACATGGTTGTTATGGCGTTGTTGTGGTAGATTCACAAGCGCATTAACCAAGAAGAATGGGACCATCGGCAAGAATTTTGTGGATCCCCAATAGCGGAGAATACCGACGACTTTCTGTCGTCCGCAGTAAATTAAATTGGCCTAGTTCGCTTCAGTCCAAGTGAAGAGGTGTCTTTACTTGGACTGAAGCGAACTAGGCCAATTGTGTCTTCACTTGGACTGAAGCGAACTAGGCCAATTTTATTAACTGCAGTGGACTGAAGCGAACTAGGTCAATTTTAGTAACTGCGGACGACAGGAAGTCGTCGGTATGCTTATTCTATTTTCTTCACTTGGACAGAAGCGAACTAGGTTGCAGGCCACGTGTCAGGGTTGCCTCTCTGTGGGATTTCTTCCATGCCGTGGACCAAGATGCCTGCTCGTCTGCAAAATATTAGAAGAATTTCTGCAACGCCTTGTATACAAAGGTTGTGCAGAGCGTCTCACTGTTGGCAGAAACAGCCCTCTGTGAGATTGCATCCACTTAAACAAATAAGGGACGACCAATTCTTTTAAGTCCGTGGTCCACTGGAATCTCCAACATAATTCCTATACATATACCTACATCATGGCTAAACTAAACACATGGAGAAGTAATTAACAATATACACATTCTCCACTGGTCAGCAATAATACACATAGGAGAAACAACAGTTGGACAGTGGGGGCTACCTCGTGGTGCCGAAATCGGTCGCGTGTCCGCCACGTGGTCAGCAAAATTTTACTAACAATCACACTTCTAAAACATGGCAAAACTTCACAAACATAATACAGCAATAATATTAATAAATCGCGATGCAACAAACGATTGATCATTTACCTTCGACAATGTCAGGCCCTGGCTATACTGCGATGAATGATTTTCACCCATCACCTGCTTTTGTCTTTCTGGGAGAGATTTTACAACGTGCGTCCTTCCACTTTGCTGTTCAGACAATGACTAACTATCCTCCCGCTGGGGTCTGCTATAGTGTGAGACTACGAGATTAGTAACGCCACCTAGTGGGGGTTGCGGGTGATTGGTCAGCTGGATGAGGTCACGGCTTATTTTAGTGAAACTGTAGCCTACACATGTGTAAAACAACCTAACTTTGGTCGTCTACTAGTCAGCGACTTAACTTACATAGGTCAACGCAGACTGAACGTTGGAGGCTTGAAGCCTTAGTGCAGGGTCTAGATAGCCTCTCGTGACAGTCACATGACCGCTAGTTAGCCACGCGAATTATATCACTCTAAGATCTACCCTGCAAGTCTCCTCTGACACGAAGTTGAGACGTAACAGATAGTGGCCCAGAAACAGGTCATGAGAGTAGAGAATTCCGAGAAAAGATTCCCGTGGTCGCGAGAGCGAGACGATTGGTCGGAGATGACGTAGAGACTCCTGTATAGTTCCTGTAAACCCCACATTTACTTTACTTTTACTTTACACATTTACTTTAGTCACACGGAAAGCTTGGAACAAAGAGGGTCTAAACAAGGAGCGAACTGAAATTAACAAGAATCCTCGGCCATCAACAAGAAAGTGATAGACTAGAGACGGTTTCACGATTCCCATAGACTAGAAGTAAGTTAACACTAGTAGTTTCTCGAACTTGCATGTTTATACATGTATATTATATTGATTGCCATGTATTAGTATGTTCATGTTATATGTATTTACAGAAACCGATTATTGTTTCTGACATGTTGTGCATAGTGCTCAATATATCTTAGTCTTAAGATTGAGATATCGCAGTGTGCATATGGGAAACTCGGCAGGTGTCTGATGCTATAAACTCCTTGCAGAGGGCACCACATACCAATATATCTGAATAGAATATTGTAGCCAGAGTTCTGGATTTTACAGTTCAGCTCAGGAACGGTTTGTGGAGTAAACGCATGACGCTTGCTCCCGTGGAAAGGAAGGAGATCAACCTAGAATCTACCTCGCCACGTCCGGCCCCGCAGTTACCAGACTCGCCCGATCATCCTGAGAGTGACCAGACTACCTCAGAGTGACCATCAGACTCAAGCACTCACAGAAACTGAGCAGCTAGGTCTCTCTCAACTGCAACTGATGTCAACCAATTCTCGGAAAAACACTAGTAGATCATCCAAACATAGGAATGCTTAGCAAGTGATGAAGAACTGCTAAAGAAATTGCCCAGCACATTGAACAGTTATAGTTATTAATTTACATTTAATTAAAGGCATGTAGAATTTGTGTTGAACATATAAAAGTTGAAATCACATGCATGGTGTCATTCTGTTTGTATTGTTGTGTGTCAACTAGTTCTTCATCTCTAGAGACCAAGTAAACTAGTCATTTGATTAGTAAGAAGCATTTCTTAAAGTGAGCCAATGATACTTTAAAACCCGAGAACAAATATAAATTTTTTGTGACCAAGCACCCTGATTTAGTCTCTCACGTCGCTTTGGAATTTTAGTAAAGAACGTCTGACAGAGGTAGCTTAACGCTCCATCTATCTACAAGTCTTACTCCCCTTGTAAGATAAGCGTATCTTCTCCAGGATATCATCACACCTATTCCTACTCTATTTTATCAATCTATGATACTATCTTCTTCGCTAGATCAGTCACCCACCTTTTTTTTCTTGAAAACTCTTCCAAAACTCCTCATTTGTGTATGAGGTCTGTTGGATCAGCTTGGGAATATTGGACGCTTTCTGCCGAATGGTCAATAGGGCTTCCTATGATATTATTATTTAGCAATGTAAGCATTTTATATGTACGTGTTGTGTTAATATTTAATAATGATTTTTATATTCTATTTTGTTTTTGTAAACGGGGGTTCGATAAATTATAGTACAGCCTCACCGTCCCCTGCGTGTGATGCCTTTATTGTAAAGTGACCGGCTGGTTTTACCACTAGGGACGAACGAACATTTAGGTTTAACGTCAACACCCACCTTTGGCGATATGGCAGACGGGGATAACCATCCATGGAAAGTGGGGTAGGGACCTAAATCAACACTGAACCACCAGAACAATCATACTGCTAAAATGGACAGTAAAAATGGCCACATTTTATATCGCCCACCACGAACCTGGGTCATCAGTGTGCCAGGCGAACGCTCTACTACTTCATCTACGGCGGTGGGATACCACTAGGGTTGTTTCAGCAGATCTTTTATACGGATCAGGAGTGAGTCCTCTTTCAACAAAGTTGTGGTCTTGATTTTGTGGTCCTGATTCGGCTCTTTGCATTCTGCTGGACAATGTATTAATGAATAACTAACTAGCTCCACAACACCCTCATTAGAACACAAGCTCAATTTAAAAAAAAAATTCTTTATTTTACGCGCACAGTCAAAGTGCTTGCATAAAACGCAAAGTAAAATAGCTCTGCAGTAATAAGGAAGCAATAAAAATTTGAATATGGGGACTGTGATAGGATGGAGAACTGTCTGGTTGGATAATGTCATTCCTGCTTCTTGAAGGTGAGTCATGACAGCTCTGACACGTCGATCGTGCTGTTGTGAAGTAGCGCCGTGAATGAGGATGTCGTGCATGTGACATACAACACCGTCGATACCTTCCATGGTTATCTGGAATATTTCAGGTACGCTACTGATACACATGGCTAGGCGATTGAAACAGTATCTGCCAAAAGGAGTGATGAAGGTGGTAAACAGTTTCGATTCTTCGTCGAGAGGAATCTGATGAAAGCCCTGTTGGCGTCAAGCTTTGTGAAGACATTGCTGCCACTGATTTTCGCCAGACTTTCTTCGACTGAATTGCAAACGGTCAGATAACGCGTCGTCGCGAACGCCTACCACATTCTGTCGCGAATGAGCTCATCCCAAAGATTGCCATATGCACATCTGTCGGCGATCTGATGGAGATCGTGAATAAACGCGTCGATGTTTTCATCCTGTTTCTGTGACCGATTGTTGAGTACGGCGCGTTCAACATTTGTTCTCGTTCTTTTTTTAGAAGTAGTTCGATATTTTAGTTTGTACCTGTTTGTAGGAGTCCCTGTCCTCGTTGATTTTCAGGTGTTAACGAGATCACTGTCTCCAATAACCTAGAACAGAGTGGCCAGTTGCCTTGACTTGACTTGGTCTTTCGGTGGCTTAGAGTTTAGGCCAGTGACAGTTCGAAAGCGGTCAAACCTTTGTACCCAGCTACTCCAGTCATCTTTCAATGCGTTGAAGGGCGCTGGTATAGGAAAGGCGAGCGGAAGGTCCATGGTACCGCTGCCACCATATACAAATGTGTAGGTTTAACGTACAGAAAATCAAGAGACTTCAACAAGGAAGAATGATGATTAAGATGGCGTTTATTGAACTGAATGCGCATGTGTGAACGTTGGTTGTTATGGCGTTGTTATGGTGATTGCTGTAGTGAATGAATGCATAGGCGTGTGATGTTGTGGTATAGGCGTGTGCTCTTGTGTATTATCCTACAACTACTATTACTACTACTACTGCTACTACTACTTCTTTTACTACTACTACTACTACTACTACTACTACTACTACTACTACTACTACCACTGCTGCTGCTGCTACTACTACTACTACTACTACTACTACTACTACTACTACCATATACTTTTACCTACAAGATAACATTCTACGATACTGCGGTATGATATTGGGTGTATCGACAACTACTTTCGCTAAATGAAGCGTCACCAGTGGTGGCTTCGGTTGAATTATTAATTCTGGGGTTGCAGTGGGGGGAATACCCATAAAATGCACGGCTGTGAAAACAGTTATTAAAAGGGAGATGAATCTGAGAGTAACAGATCGACAGTTGGCATGCGATATATTATACAACTATTCTAGCTAGTGTGATTTCCCCCAGCACTAAGGGTATACATATCTTTTTCAAAATTATAATTATTATTTACTCAGTGGATTCTTTTTGCATGTGGGCCTATCTGTCGGTCTTTCTATAACTCTATTTATTAATTAAAATTACTGATCAATGTCCATAGTGCGCAAAACGTGTATTATTCTCAGTTTGGGGCGTCCAATTTTGAACAGAAAATTGCGATTGCAAAAAACAATACCTTCGCTCTTTCCTCAAATTAAATCTCGTTTATTCTTTAACTGATTTATTGCACAATGACGATTATTTGTTTGTTTGTTTGTATTATTTTATCTTTGCTTTTTGGCGACAATAAAATAAATTTGGGTATTGGAGTTTGGCTGAACGACCCTCTTGGTATTATGTTTCGTTTGTCAGTACAAACGCGTGGCTAACACTCTTTTAATAAAATAAATAAATCATGCTTACGAAGAACGCCATATTCTGCACTTTTCCACCGGGCAGTCAATTTACAAAATTTTAGTTCTAATTGTACATAGTAACGAAAATCGAATAATTGGTTCATCTTCCCTAGGGAAGTCATCTAACCAATGGGTAAAATGCATTACCTAACAACCGACCTAATCCCTCAAACTGTCGGGCTATTGGGAAAACCTGAGGGTTGGTGAGGCGTAGAATGTTCGCCACTTGCCGCTGTTGTCCAGGGAAGTTACATATTTACCGCCGTATGTCCATTATAGTATCTGGAAAATAATGAGAAGAGCGACAGCAAAATGTATAGTACCCACTGAAACCTGGCAATTCCGAAAGCTCCTTTTGGCACAGAACACAGATCGGATGTCTGATCAGCATCGACAGAATAAGAAAGTGTCCGCTGTTTATTTATCACTTCCACAGCGATAGCTGGTTTATTTATTTAGTTTAGATTAGTTTAGTTAAGCTTAACTTAGTTTAATCGTTTCTCATTAAAAATTCAGAAATACCAGAGCGACAGAAGAGGCATGGGAATCGGAGCATAACATTTGATATAGATATATAGATTTTGGGATTATGGATTACATTGGATAGTATTAGTCACGCATGCGAGACACGTAGAACCCAGAATGCTTTCCTTGACCATCAATGTTCACAACAGCACAAAAACCCTTACCTCGAGATTCGCCTGTATGGATGACTAATTTCATCCACAATTCTCGCCAGCCGCAGCGCTGCGACTTTTAGGACAACCTGAAAGCGGACCAACAAAAGAGAAGACAACAAGCGACAGAAGAACCACTGATGAATTTAGTTCGCTGCCTGAAGGATGCCAATGAATACCTAGCAAAATTATGCTATCAAGCGGATCTAAGTAAAGTAGGATTTTTTCTGGTTGCTTTACCAGAATTGAAGAATTTTGTTGTTCTTTACAAGCATTGAAAACCCCAGTGGTAAGGCGGTGGCTGAAACACACCAAAGCTTACATTTGCGGGCGATACCTATTCTGAAATTCAGAGATCAACGGACTTCTTCCTCTCTGTTCGACTGTTGTTGTCGGAATGAGCAGTGCGTGCCGCAAACGTCCGAGAACTAGTCTGGATGAGAATACGCACGGGACACCCGGCGCCACACTAAAGGAGTTGTCGCATGGTGAACGCGCCAGCACAATGCAAACAATAAAATCAATCATGTTTTTCTTTGTTCCTAGTGTCTGTCCCATCCAAACCGAATCCATCGCTGTTATTGAGGAATATAGAGATCGAGAGCCTACCATGATGGACAGCCCCACAAGACTGAGTTTGAATGAAACCGTGACATGAATTCTGCGTATGCCATCCTAACCATGCTCTTCTAAAGCTTACGCCATGTTTTAGATGTTTTCTGCGCTTTTGACAGCTCTGGAATTTCTCCTAGCATGATTACTAACGGTTTTTCTTTAGTCAATTCTACTTAAAGACCCCATATCGAAGAATTTGTTTATTTTGGACGAAAACGGGTTTACACTTAAATTGGCATTGTTATCACATTAAACAGTGATAAAGTGGGCTTTCTTTGCCCAAACCAACCGCAAAAGATTGAATTCCATCCATTTCTGTTGTGACAGGGAGTGATTTCCCCTGTTTATTGGGACACCAATGCGCTCTAAGATCTACTTCTATGTTAGTGCTAGAGCGATAGCTATTAAGAGGTATGCGAATTACGGAATTAATTGATAAAAAGTTTATATTTTTTGGAAAGAGTTGTGTTTTTGTTACAAGCTAGTTTTGTCTCCAGTGGAGCAACATTCACAGTTGTCGAGAGTGCGTTGTCAAGCAAGATGCTTACCGAAAGCGTCAAATACAAACTGACGCGATAGAGAAGTTTCGAGAATAGAGCTTTATTGTTTCTCATGACAATCTCCAACGATCCGCAAGTTCTGTTTACGATACATTTTGATTCTACTCCCCCAAACTGTTTAACTTCGATTATATTCATGATTCTTCATTTCGTTTGTTTTTAATTTTTCTGTCTCTGTTTCTCTCTGTCTATGTCTCTCTCTCTCTGTCTCTCTCTATCTCTCTCTGTCTCTCTGTCTCTCTGTCTCTGTCTGTCTGTCTCTCTCTCTCTCTCTCTCTCTCTCTCTCTCTCTCTCTCTCTCTCTCTCTCTCTCTCTCTCTTAATCTTTTCTAAACATTTGGTTACAAAATAATAACAAACACTTTACATGGTCCGTAGCAATGTTCACTTATAATGCCATAAAAAGACGTGACGAACAATGCAATGCCCGCAAACAAACGGCTAATTTGAAATAATGTTCCACTGTTACTTCGCTTCTCCGTGGAAATGTGCTTAATTGCTTATTTTGTCATATTGGTGCTTAAAAAAGAGTGTATGAACAATCACTCTTTGGTGCTACGCACCTATTTGTTTATTTACGCCATTTTTTTTCTATTGTTATTGTTTTGTGTTTGACCTCGGGACGGACATGCGGGGAGGGGGTGGGGGAGAAGGAAAGAGAGAGGGTGGGGGAGGGCTTCGTCAGTAAAGTAGTTGTAACTTGTGACTCTCTCTCTCTCTCTCTCTCTCTCTCTCTCTCTCTCTCTCTCTCTCTCTCTCTCTCTCTCTCTCTCTCTCTTTCGGCGAGTCAGAAGGCCGTTTTCTTAGCAATAGAAAAATAAAAAGTAATGTACCTGTTCTGTACTGCGTATGCGAAAACATTGTTTTAATGAATGAACACTACAAATATAACACACACAAAACATAAAAATTAAAATAAAGAGAGGGAAAGCAGCAGAAAGAAAGAAAAGAAGAAAAAAAAGGAATGAAAGAATGAAATATAACATAAAAGAAGAAACGTTTAGGTTTAATTAATACCACCTTTTTTTTCTTAAATACAAAATGTTTATTATCCAAGATTCCTTTTCATTAATCGAATGGAGAAAAAACAATTTGAACAAATCGCCGATGGTTCCGGAGGGATGGAAAATTTACTTAGATCATTATTGCTACAAGATGTTTTCATTTGAGATCTTAGATGCTTTCTAATGAGCTCTTCGCTTGCAGCATTATTGTTACGAGAACACTAGATCATTTTTTTTAAATCTCCAGGGTGTGGAATGACTGTCATAAATCCTTTTGTTAATTCAACTTCGTCGCCTAAAATATCTCTACACTTTTATAAACTGCGTTTTCTTTTGATTTGTTTAAATCATCCCACTTGAAAAGATTAATAATAATAATAATAATAATAATAATAATAATAATAATAATAATAATAATAATAATAATAATAATAATAATAATAAAGCCCAATACCATAACATTGTAAGCTCAAGACCTTTACTCGGGGCTAAGAGGGGGGGAGGAGAGGGGTTTGAAGAGAAGACATAAAGGAATTGAATATAGTCTTTAAGGGTAGGCTAACTACAAATAGTACGCCTATGTTTTAATGCAGTTTTGAAGCATCGAAAAGAAACACATTGGCGCAGGGAATGGGGAAGAGAGTTCCAAACAGAGGGCCTAGGGGGCTTGAAACTGAAAAGGAGCGAGAACCAGCAGTTTTCAATTTGGTTCCTGGAATACTTAGAAGTTTCTCTCAAGATGATCGCAGCCATCGTGAGGGTGTTTATACAGCCAGTTAGTCAGAAAGACAGGGAGGAAGATACCTTCAGAGAAACGGAAAGCCAAAACAACAATTTTTGTACTGAATGCGGTAAACAGTGGGCAGCCAGTTTTTTCGTTTCGTTTGAGTAGATTTACGTCTCCGGACACAATAGCGTATAGGAGACTACTGCCAGAGCAGCGCCTTTAAATAGTGGTTGTGATCAGTGCGTTTTACGCAACAGATCACACGCGCTGCGTTATTGAACACTCTCTGGAGTCAAGCTATCCGCTCCGATGTGGTGCCAGCGGGGAGTGAATTACAGTAATCCACCCTGATGAGAATTCTAGAGCAAACAATCATAGTGGCGACTTTATAAGACTTTAGACTATTGATGAAGATTGTTTCCTTTGCTTTCCTGTAAAACGCGAAATTGTGCGAAAGCAGAATTTTTAAAGGTGTTGGGATTACTTCGTTAATTTATATATTTTGTCATCGTCTTTATTTTTGCAGTCGTCTGTTGGGCCTGTTGATCTTGAACACTTTAATAGCACAGCTTGTTCACACTTTGGTATTACCTCCCTCCCCATCCCTCTCAGGCTCTCTCTATCCGATACACCATGTATATGTATATATGCCTCATCGGGAACTCTATTTCACTCACGGAAATCACAGCATTGCACGCCTCTCTTTCAAGAACTACATTGGCTCTCAGTTGAACAACGTATTAAATATAAAACCTCATGTCTTTGCTACCACATCATCTTTGGAACTGCTCCTAGCTATCTTTCCGAACTTTTGACTGTGTATGTTCCTTCTCGCTCTCTCCGCTCGTCTGCAGATGAAAGGATGTTCCGTGTACCAGGAAACCACAGGCTGAGACGCGGTGGTCGAGCTTTCAGTTTCTTCTCCGTTCAGACCTGGAACTCGCTGCCTCGGTCCGCCCCTTCACTAGCGTCTTTTAAAATCAACTTGAAAACGCATCTTTTTAGAGAGGCCTTTTTCTTAGGCGCCCTGAGTGAGTGTTTTTGGGTGTTGGGATGCATGTGTGGTTGCGTGTTATTGACCAATGTACGTACGCATGTTGTGTTTACATTTGTTTGTGTAAAACGCTTTGTGATTTTGGAAAGCGCTTTATAAATTGCCTGTTATTATTATTATTATTATTATTATTATTATTATTATTATTATTATTATTATTATTATTATTATTATTATTATATCCTATCCCGTAACTCGAAAGTCGTTGGGGCACCACAGATGATCGTTTAATCAGAGTACTCCATCGTTTTCTTTCCTCAGCAACCATCATGGCTTCGCTCAATGTCAAGCCAGTCCATTCTCGAATGTTGGCCTCCCACCTCTTTTTCTGTCTCCTCTTCTTCTGCCTTCTAGCACCGTGCAGGATGGTCTTTGCAAGACCTGATGCTCCGGTGACGTGGCCATACCATCGGAGTTTTCGTTTCTTCCCCACTATGAGCATTTCATCGTGTTGCCCAATGGCTTGTGTGATGGTTTGTCGGACACACACATACACGCACACACACACACACCCACGCACACACACACACACACACACACACACACACACACACACAAACACGTACGCTCTTTCTTAGTACGCATCATCTTACGGATTTATCAAGTCAGACAAGCAGGCCTACCCTTCCTTATAGAGATTTCTTTTGAATGCGTCATGAGAATGCAATTTTGCCTCTATTATTTCCCAATAACGGTTTTAGAATATACTTTAAAACACATGTAGATAACAACATTCCTGACGAGATTCTCGAGTATTGATTAATTAGGCGATTGTATTGCATCTGGATGACAGTTTAAAAAATTGCTTTCGAATAAAATGTCATTAAAAAGATATCGGGTTTAAGTATTTAAGTGTGCAAATCAATTATTTAATGTATCGTTATTGAGATAGATTTCACAGAGTGTAAAATCTCGAGACACAGAAACATTCTTTACAGCTATATCTGAGTAACTATTAAAGGTAATGGATAGGAAAGTAGATTGATACAGAGGGATAACGCTCACATGGTGTGGGTAGAGAATTTGAGTTCGCATCTGGGAGATGATGATGATGATGATGATGATGATGATGATGATGATGATGATGATGATGATGATGATGATGATGATGTGATCTTGTAAACGCCGTCTTCAGGTTGACATGGTCAATGCGAATGCAGAGGAAAAGAAAATTATCCACACATTTGGGGGCAACCATCAGATTTAAAATCCATTTTTTTAAAAGTAGCTCTATATATTTACAGTTCTGGAGTAAACGAGTCGCAATGCATTGTTGAAGAGATTCGCTGCCCTTTTGAACGAAAGACAAACTATTGCTTTGCTTCAGTGGAAGAGGTAGTGAATTGCAGAAATTATTCAGAAAATTTTGTATGTGTGCATCATGTAGAGGTACACATTTTTTCCCTGTAACAGCAGAAATAGTGACGACACAATGTAGGAAATTAGCTTAGCGCAATATAGATACCATCGAATGAAACTGGACGTTAATACAACAGTTATCTAAAAAGCAGCCAACACATGTCAAATTAACTTCCTTGAGGCAGTCACACCGACCGCAGCTCCAGATATCATCTAACAGACTTAGCGATCCAAGACTAAATAGCATACTTAAGCCAAAACTGACCATAACCTCGTCCCCGTTAAATAGCCTACTTCACTGTGACCAGAGTAACTTAGACACTAAGTAGCAAAGGCTCCGCGTAATCGTTATTGCATCTATCCTCCACTCTACGTCTGACACTCCTATTCCAGGATAATTATACGTGTCCGGTAACTAGGATAGGTGTGAAAAATATTCCAACTGAAACCGTAAAGTCCCGTATATGCGAGATTGACGAAAACGAGAGCTAAACGATTGGTCAGAAGACTACTAGGAACTCTTGCATATCTTTGGGCCCCAATCTTAGCTAGTCAGTCGCAAACAAACTGCCCAGCTGTGAGGGTCGACCAAAGGAACAAACTGCAGTGTCCGTCTATCTCCATCTCATCAAGAGAGTGCTAGAGACGTAAAAGACGATTTCACGAGTCCCAGAGTCTACAAGTAAGATAACACTAGTAGTTTTCATATGTGTATGTTTATTGTATATTGATTGCCATGTATTGATAATATGTTCTTGATATATATATATAGTTACAGAAACAGATTATTGTTTCTGAGACAGTATGCATGTGGTTTGATGTATCTTAGCCTTAAGATTGGAATCGAATTGTGCATATGGGAACCCTGCAGGTGTCTGATGCTATAGACACTTTGCAGAGGAGACCGCACACTTATAGCTAACGAGAATATTATAGCCAGAGCTCCGACTTTTACAGGTCGGCTCTGGGATCATAAGGTTTGTGGAAACGAACGCCTGACCGTCGCTCCCGTGGCACCAAAGGAGAACAATCAAGAGTCTACCTGGCCACGTCCGAACTCCACAGCTACAAGGGCGACCCGACTCACCGCCAGAGTAGATAAGTCATCCGCAAATGAACTGAGTCCTACCCTCGAGAAAACTAGAACATTTAGTAAACTACGAACAGTGAAAATCGTAACCGCAGTTAGCACAGGATGAAGAAAACCTGCTAAAGAACTTTCCCAGCACTTTGAACTATATTAATTATTAATTTACCGGTTAATGCAGAAATGTTAAAGTTTGTGTGCTATATATAAAAAGTGAAATCACATACATACGACTGGTGTCATTCTATTTGTATTGTTGTGTAGCTATTAGTTTTCTTCTCTCGAGACATAATAATCTAATCTTTTGATTAGTCATCACCGGTTCTCAAGTTGAGCCAAATGATACTAAAATTCCCGAGAACAAATATAAATTTTATGTGACCAAAGTGCCGTGATCTGTCTCTCACACAACTTTCGGAATTCTGGTAAAAGAACGATCGATAGTGGTAGCACATCGCCCATCTATCAATAAGTCTTACCCCCTAGTAAGATAAACGTATCTTCCCCAGAATATCATCACATATGGGGGCTCGTCCGGGATAATAAATTTTAGTATCTATATCTTGAGTAACTAAAGATAATATCGAATAGAAAACATTATTTTACTTAGTATTCGTAACAGTGGTCTGGTACAAAATCCGAGAGTTGACTCAGTTGCATTGGGAAAAACATTTTCTTGATTTTTTGAATTGCATGATTGTATTGATTGTTGTATGCACATGTATGTATTGATTGATGTAAGATAATTGTTTCTTATGCATTGATTGAAAATTGTTGTGGATTGCTGGTAACATCTCACATAGGGATATTTTGATTGTACTTGTGTTAAACTAGATTGACTAATATTAGTTAGGTTATCTTGCTTTTGGACTCTGGAAATCTAGAAATCTAGAATGGCCGACTTCATAAAAGTACGCCGAGAATTACGAGAAGAGGGAGTAGCACTAGGTTTAACAGGGCAAGAGTTAATCTCCTATGTAACTTCGGAATGGGATAAACTGGAAAAATCCAGAGCTGAGGATATGATCCGGGCAGAAAAAACCCGTGCTGAAGAGAGAGACCATGCAGAAAAAGCTAGAGCTGAAGAAAGGGATCGTGCGGACAAGGCTGCCGAATAGTTAAGACTCATTGAGTTGGAAGAGGCAGAGAGAGCACGCTCGGCAGCAGAAAAGTTAAAAAGCATGGAATTAGAGATGGCCGAACGTCTAAAAAAGTTGGAAATTGAAGCAAGGAACAGAGAAAGGGAACATTTGATAGCCAATTGGGCATCAGACCCAAATTTTAGCTTACTGTCGTCCTCATTTGACAACCCTCCCCAACCTCCGTCCATCACTCCAGGCATGAATTTTTTTCTAAGTCCTTTTGACGAGAAAGTTGATAGGATAGATGCATATCTTGATCGGTTCGAGTGCTTGGCACAGGAATTCGAACTTGACTCTAGCAAATGGAACATAAAATTAGCTCAAGGATTGAGAGGTACAGCTTATGACGTGTACGCAAAATTGCCCACAGGACAAAGTAACGATTACGCAGCTCTAAAGAAAGCACTCTTGGTTTGGTTCGAATTGACCCCCGAAACCTACCGGAAAAAATTGCGCAACTCGCGGAGAGAGAAAGGTGAAACTCACAGTCAGTTTGTAGACAGATTGGGAACCTACTTGCTTAAATGGTTAGCCTTATCCAACCTAGGAGAAACATTCGCCGATCTAGCAGAATTAATCCTTAGCGAACAGTTACGCAAATCGATGACGCCAGAAACTAGAATGTTCACCGCGGAACAAGGTGCCGAGACCTTAGCTGATCTAATCAAACTAGCGGACCGTTACACCACCGCGCATGAAAACAAAGCTAAACGCAAGGTAACAGATAAACCCAGCCGAGATGGAAACAACCAGAAACACCACCCACAACAAACACAGCAGTCTAATCAGAATCAACAGAATTCGGATAACAAGAAAACCCAAAACTCGGTAAAACCGGCCGGTCAAGGTAAAAACCCCCGGAAATATTGTTCTAACTGCAAAAGAACTAACCATAACACAGTTGATTGCCGTAGAACAGCGAATCAAACGCACACCATGGCTGTAAGTCAAACTAGTACCGTTGAAATGGAGACTTCAGATAAGTCCCGACCCCCAGTCAGTGAAACCGTTGTAGTGAACGGAAAAACCGCGTCATGTCTATACGACACCGGATTATCGTACGATGCAATCGTCAGTCGAACTCTTGTAACGGCTGAGGACATCACAAACGAGACCGTCACTTTGCAAGGCCCTGATCGATCCATACCCGCATCCACCTTACCAATCGCTATAGTCCATGTAGACTCCTGATATGTGTCAGGAAAAGTAAAAGCAGCAGTAATGGATGCACCTTTGTATGACATCATACTAGGGTGTAAATATGTGTATTTAGGGACGCCGATTGCGCCTCAAGTGGTTGCATCAGTCCAAACTAGAGCACAGATCAGACAGGACGCTGCAGATAATCTCCCTGCTAATCCGGCACCAGCCGAGATGCGGGCAGATCAACTAGCTGACCCCACATTAGCTAAATGCTACAAAAAACTCCCTCAGGCGCATAACCCACCTCAGAAAGGAGAGTTCTTTGAGAAAAACGGACTACTGTACAGACAGACAGACCACGACCACTCTCAATTAGTTGTCCCTGCCAAACATAGACCACAAGTACTAGAGGTAGGACACGCCATTGCATTTAGCGGGCACATGGGCGTGAATGCAACAATTCAGAGAATTACCGCTCACTATCATTGGCCGGGAATAACCGGAGACATTACGCGCTTTGTCCGCTCCTGTCCCCAGTGCCAGAAGGTAGCATCAAAGAGATGGACAGTCCCAGTAACGCTAGGCGAAACGCCCGTAACCGGTACCCCATCCCCCAGAGTAGCAGTAGACATCGTAGGCCCACTGCCGCTCACAGAAAAGCGCAAACACCTACGCGACGCCGCAACATCCACAGATCATTTAATGGCTTTGTCAATAGCAGAAGAAGTCGAAGCAACAGAGGATCTAGCTATCGAGTATCCGCTGAAAAGTAGCGAGACGTACAGAGACGTAGCTATCAACCCAAAACTATCGACAGACAGACAAAGACAAATGATGGAGATAGTTGCACAACACCAAGCAGTGTTGACGGACATACCTGGACAGACACCGTTAGTTGAAGTGACAATGACCTTGACTGACACTACCCCTGTTCGGGTAAAACCATACCCTATCCCTCTTGCAAAACAATTCGCTGTCAAGCAGGAGATAGAAACACTCTTAGAGGCTGGAATAATCTCCCCCTCTACCTCTCCCCCTACAGCGCTGGAATAGTCCTACTACGTAAGCCGAGCGGAGAACACCGCTTATGCATAGACTACCGCCGACTGAACGCCGTCACGGAATTCCAAGCCGAACCGCTACCAGACACAGCACAACTGTTCGCGAAATTGCATAACGCAAAATACTTTTCGCGAATAGACCTGAGCCAGATACCGGTGCCAGAGCACCTAAGACCGTATCTCGCCTTCAGTACAGCTGATGGCCACAATGAGTTTAATGTCTTACCGTTTGGACTTAACAACGCACCTAGCATTTTCTCACGCATGATGAAACAGCTTCTTGCGCCCATTCAAGATGAAGAACTCCATCACTTTATGGATGATATCTTAATCGCGACCCACACCTGGGGTGACCACTTAAGACTTCTCTCTACCGTTCTTCAGCGACTTAGTGAAACCGGACTCACAGCCCGCCCGACAAAGTGCCTGTTAGGATACGAAGAGATAGAATTTCTCGGTCACACACTCAGACACGGCAGTCTTCTTCCGGAAGACAAGAACATCGCGAAAATGAACAAGGCACCGCACCCGATAAACAAAAAGAATGTGCAATCGTTTCTAGGCCTATGTGGCTATTACCAAAAATTTGTTGCCAACTTTAATTCCATCGCAGCGCCATTGTCTGATCTAACCAAGAAGAAAGCGCCCGAGAAAGTCGAATGGAATGCCGAGAGCAAAGATGCGTTCCAAACCCTGAAAGCTAGACTCATCTCACAACCCATCCTGAAGTTGCCCGATGCAACCCAACCATTCGTGTTACGCACAGATGCGAGTAATCAAGGTTTAGGAGCAACGCTACTACAATCTTACCCCAATGACCCTACACTTCTCCTGCCAGTCGCGTATGCCAGCCGGAAATTAAACAAAGCTGAACACAATTACGCAACAGTAGAAAAAGAATGTTTGGCATTGGTCTGGGCCATCCAGAAATTCCAGATGTATTTGTATGGCGCTCATTTCAAGGTGCAGTGCGATCACCAACCCTTAACCTTCCTTGCGTCATCGCAGAAACTCAACGCCCGACTCATGCGTTGGTCACTCGTGCTACAGCCCTACTCATTTCATGTAGAATACATTCCAGGGAAGAGTAACCACAGAGCAGATTACCTCAGCAGATACCCCATGCCCACTGTAGACAAACCTAACCTTGCTTCCAACCCCTCACAGTTGCGGGTGGATGCACCCAGCTTTGTACCCCAGTGACCTCCTCCCCAGTACTCTATGTAAATAATGCATGTACATATTTGCGCCACCATTTCAGTACCAATTCTTACCCATGTGTAAGAATAGTTTTTTGGGGGGCCTATGTAACAGCAGAAATAGTGACGACACAATGTAGGAAATTAGCTTGGCGCAAAATAGATACCATCGAATGAAACTGGACGTTAATACAACAGTTATCTAAAAAGCAGCCAACACATGTCAAATTAACTTCCTTGAGGCAGTCACACCGACCGCAGCTCCAGATATCATCTAACAGACTTAGCGATCCAAGACTAAATAGCATACTTAAGCCAAAACTGACCATAACCTCGTCCCCGTTAAATAGTCTACTTCACTGTGACCAGAGTAACTTAGACACTAAGTAGCCCAGGCTCCGCGTAATCGTTATTGCATCTATCCTCCACTCTACGTCTGACACTCCTATTCCAGGATAATTATACGTGTCCGGTAACTAGGATAGGTGTGAAAAATATTCCAACTGAAACCGTAAAGTCCCGTATATGCGAGATTGACGAAAACGAGAGCTTAACGATTGGTCAGAAGATTACTAGGAACTCTTGCATATCTTTGGGCCCCAATCTTAGCTAGTCAGTCGCAAACAAACTGCCCAGCTGTGAGGGTCGACCAAAGGAACAAACTGCAGTGTCCGTCTATCTCCATCTCATCAAGAGAGTGCTAGAGACGTAAAAGACGATTTCACGAGTCCCAGAGTCTACAAGTAAGATAACACTAGTAGTTTTCATATGTGTATGTTTATTGTATATTGATTGCCATGTATTGATAATATGTTCTTGATATATATATATAGTTACAGAAACAGATTATTGTTTCTGAGACAGTATGCATGTGGTTTGATGTATCTTAGCCTTAAGATTCGAATCGAATTGTGCATATGGGAACCCTGCAGGTGTCTGATGCTATAGACACTTTGCAGAGGAGACCGCACACTTATAGCTAACGAGAATATTGTAGCCAGAGCTCCGTCTTTTACAGGTCGGCTCTGTGATCATAAGGTTTGTGGAGACGAACGCCTGACCGTCGCTCCCGTGGCACCAAAGGAGAACAATCAAGAGTCTACCTGGCCACGTCCGAACCCCACAGCTACAAGGGCGACCCGACTCACCGCCAGAGTGGATAAGTCACCCGCAAATGAACTGAGTTTTACCCTCGAGAAAACTAGAACATTTAGTAAACTACGAACAGTGAAAATCGTAACCGCAGTTAGCACAGGATGAAGAAAACCTGCTAAAGAACTTTCCCAGCACTTTGAACTATATTAATTATTAATTTACCGGTTAATGCAGAAATGTTAAAGTTTGTGTGGAATATATAAAAAGTGAAATCACATACATACGACTGGTGTCATTCTATTTGTATTGTTGTGTAGCTATTAGTTTTCTTCTCTCGAGACATAATAATCTAATCTTTTGATTAGTCATCACCGGTTCTCAAGTTGAGCCAAATGATACTAAAATTCCCGAGAACAAATATAAATTTTATGTGACCAAAGTGCCGTGATCTGTCTCTCACACAACTTTCGGAATTCTGGTAAAAGAACGATCGATAGTGGTAGCACATCGCCCATCTATCAATAAGTCTTACCCCCTAGTAAGATAAACGTATCTTCCCCAGAATATCATCACATTCCCGAATCGCTGAAGTCGAAATTATGACAAATGAATATCAAACTAAGTTATGGCTAACCTCCAACGCATACGATTCCAGTGAGTATTTCCTATATGCAAGCATGGTTCAAACCCTGTTCAACCAAATTGGGGACTATCCAAATTTGCAAAAGGAACTCTCAAATGTTGATTACTGAAAGGTCCAACGAACTTATTTTATGTTATATTTATATATGTAACCGAGTGATGGGTTATAAGGATTTTAAATTTATTGATACAGGAAAGACCAAACACCCACAACTCTTGAGAGAACAAAAATTAGAGAAAAACCATTTGCAAACTACATCAATGAAAGAATAAAATAATAATTTCAATAACTTTTATTGATATTTCTTTTATTTCTATGTCGTCCGGAAGGGGCAAAGGGATGGACCCTGGGATTTCTTTAAATTAAAACACAAATTATTAAAATAACAATAAACCAGTGAAAGGACTTCTGTTTTCTATTATATTCCTATTACTGTCTTTACTTTCTATTTACTAAAAACAATACCACAATAATTCAAATAAAACTAGCCAAAACTAAGCCTAAACCCCAAACTAAAACTAAACTAAGTAGAAAGTAAAAATTGAAACCCCTAAAAAATATTTTAAAAAACTAACAAAACCCTAACACAACACGCTGCTTAGGCGAAACCTGCAAATGCAACCAAAATCTAGGATCAGTTACAATACAGGACAGAGATACTACATTCTGAACAAGCACATGGTTCGTTATCAAAACATTTACAACATCAAATTATGTACAACTACAATCAAATACACAATCGAAACTGTTATTGTGCATATCTGGTACCTTCAACTCTAAAAAGCAATATTTTTCCAGCAGATCTCAATCAAAAACAACACAAAATTACCGTTGTGGTCCCAAGAAGATGTGGACCTTTTTCAGTCAATGTAATAGTAAGCACCGCGAACAGTAATTGTTAGACCATTTGGCATGTGCAGTGACAGCTAACACTGGGAACATCGACCAAAATGTTAAGTCCATTTGGAATAATAAATAATTGACGAAGAACCATTTCACTGGCTCTTCTTTCATTAGGAGAGGATCAGAGTGTAATGTATATGTGAAGCTTCGTGGAGTTGGAGCAGGGTGGGGGGAGAGTAAGTAGGGGCGTTGAGGGGTACCGGGTGGGAGACGGGGGGTGGTTGCGACACTTCCTTAAAAATGATTAAAATGCATGCATTGGCGTGTGTTGGTGGGTGTGTGTATGTGTGTGTGTTCTTTTTTCGGATTTGGCAATAAAGTATTCGAAATGTGTGTGTGTTTGTTTGTTTCCTATGTACAGATTTGGCAATAAAGTATTCGAAATTTGTGTGTGTGTGTGCGTGTTTGTGTGTATGTGTGTGTGTGTGTGTGTGTGTGTGTGTGTGTGTACGTCTAGTGCGGCAATGTCAACTTTCTGAGTGTGTGTGGGTGGAAGGGGGGGGGGCGTTGAAAAAATTCCAGACACTTTCTTAGTGTGTGTGTGTGTAAGTGTTGGTGAGCTGGGTCCACGGAAGAGGAGGCTGGGATGGAGGTTGGGGTGAGAATGCCTTTAACAATGCAAGGGACAATGCATGTGTATGTGCAGGGCCAGTGGGGTGAAGTCAACTGTCTATGGCAGTTTGAAGTAAAATTCCGATTTTTTAAATCTCAGTATGGGGGATGGGAGGTTGTGTGTTTGGGGGAGGGGGCGGTGGGAGGGGAGGGTGCGTGCGTGTATATGCGGTGTGTCTGTGTGCCTCTGTGTGTGTGTTGAGGTAAATAGTCAACAGCAACACACAAAAAAAACCAAGTGTGAGAGAGAAATGAGGAGCTTTCTAACAATGAGAGTTTGATAATTATTATTAGTTCATAATTAATTATGAATATTTAAAAACTACCTACAGTACATATCCATTTAGAGATCCGAATCTTGTCGACCTAGAATTTAATATGGAATTATTCTGCAGATCTCCATTTAAATAATTGTGCCAACATGATTGCGATTCTACATCTATTTATCAATATCCTGAAATTCAGCATTGGCTATTTCTAGCGCATAGACCTAGTTATTTAGCAGTTTTAATCACTGGAGGAGCAGAGTTTGTGTAAACTTCCCACAGCATCTATTTTTGCAATAAGTCCTGCTATCCCACATTTTCCGGAAACCACACCTCGTACAAACCTGCGTTTATGCCAACACCTTAGAACGGTCTGACATTCCGCATGTTTCTGTAACTAGACATTTGGACGAGGAAATTCGGCCAAATTGTGTCCAACTAAATGGGGTGAAAGAAATCGGTGGTCAGAATACCGCGAAGAGGGTGCTAACAAGCATGTCCAATTTAGCAAACACGTCTGACAAGGATATGATAATCCTGACAGATGAGTTTGCAGCGATCGGGGTTTATTGCTTTTGGCAACGCGGGCCTTTCGAGCTTTCTTTTCTTTACCTTGTAACTCCAGACTGCTGTTAATTTGTGGAGAGGAGAAATAATCTATAAGATTTCTTGCTTAATGTATATAATTAAGTGTGCAATTGGTGTTTTTACACCGAAGAAGTGTAGGATATTTTGGTGGTCTTGACAGATTCCTATCCTACCCTATCCCGTAACTCAAAGGTCGTTGGTGCACCACAGATGATCGATTAACCAGCGTACTCCATCTTTCTCTGTTCTCAGCAACCCTCATGACTTCGCTCAGTGTCAACCCGGTCCATTCTCGAATGTTGTCCTTCCACCTCTTTTTCGGTCTCCCTCTTCTTCTGCCTCCTTGCACCGTGCCTTGCAAGATTGTCCTTGCAAGACCTGATGCTCTGGTGACTTGGCCATATCATCGGAGTCTCCGTTACTCAGAGCTGCCAACCCCTACGGAACGTCCGTAGTTTCTCCGGAAAATGTTCTTTAATTCCGCAACAAGGCAATTTCAGAAATACTACGGAAGAAAAATTTCAAAGCATACCTAATTTTTTACAAGTATCGAAACAAAGCCGCGAGAGACGTAGGCCTACTAGGCTTTCGTCAATATCATAGACTTTCGTATAGCGCTGTTTTTTTTTCAGGAACATTTCTATCATTTTAAAAATAAATATTTGAAAGTTAATGCTTTTTGTGTTGGTGTTTGGTTTTTATTTAAGCTAATATCAACATTTTAAATAATGCTCATTTTATCATGTGAAAAATCTTGTTCGTACATTTGCTACTGAAATTGAGCTGAAACTACTGATATTTTTCTTTGTTTGCTACTGAAATTTTTTTTAGGGGTTGGCTGCTCTGGTTACTTCACCACCGTGAGCTGTCATCATGTTGTCCAATGGCTTTTGTGATGGTCTCTCAGACTTCGTCATTGGTGATGTACTGAGTATAGGAAATTCTCAGAAGTCTTTAGCACCTAATCTCAATGCTTTGTATGTTTCGCAAGCGCATAGGAAGATGGAGATGACAATGGAGCGCAACAGGCTTACCTTGGAATGTAGACTGATGGTCTTGTCTTTCCAAATGGGTTTCAACCTTGTCAGGGTTGAACTATACAAACACATGAGAAAGATGTTGCTGGTGCTGTAGGTATTTCTCTCCGATTATTCTGAGGTTAAAAATCTGTTTAGTGGTAGATACTTCGTCCTGCTCTGAATCCTGCTTGTTCTTCAGCTATGATTTGTTCAGCTTGGGGTTTCAACCTGTTGAGTATTTTTTTTCAGGAGGAAATTGCTGGGATGGCTGATGAGGCTGATTGTGCGGTAATTTTCACACTCCTGAAGGTTACCATTTTGGGGAAGAGTGATGACAAGCGATTGGGCCCACTTTGCCAGATCTTGTAACAGATAATGGTGAAAGCGTCAGCCATCGCTTCCCCATCCCCCTGCTTGACTCAGTTCAGCGGGTATGTTGTCCACTCCCGCGGACTTCCCCTTCTCAGCGATTGTACTGCTGCCTCAACTTTTTCTCGCAGAACTGGGAGGATTTCTTCTTCTTCTCTGTTCTGAGGACATGCTAGAAATGATGTCTCTCCGTTTGGTTTGCGGAGGTCAGAGCTAGCGAGCAGTACTCGGTCCATCTATCCAAGACTTCTTGTTCTTCTGTAAGGCAAATGCCAGACTTGCTTTGGATAGTGGAGACCTTGGGTTGTTTAACACTTGTCAGCCGCTTCACGTTCTGGTAGGCCTTCTTGCTGTTGTTCGTGTTCAGACTGTTCTCTATTTCCTGGCATTGATCTCTATACAATTCTCCTTTGTTGTGCGCATGCCTTTTCGGATGTCATTGTTGATTTTTCGGTAGGCATCAGCTCCCTGTGAGGTGTTCTTTTTCTTTTTCATCTCTTTACGTTTGTCACACGGGTCCAAAGGTTCAGGTGTGATCCAAGGTTTCTTCTTTGAGCGGTGCTTGCCAAGGATCTCAGTGGCGGCATCTATCACAGCTGAGTTGAAGGTGGTGGTCATAGTGTTGACATCTACTTCACCAGCTCCCAAAATGAGCACTGGTGCAAATTTCCCTCCAAATGTGGCTTGAAATATTTCTGCGACCTCCGGGTCTTGCAGTTTGTCCAGGTCGAACTTCATTCTGGTGCACTTTGCTGTGTTTACTCTTTTAAAGTCGAGACGGAAGGACATCATCACGAGATCGTGGTCACTTCCGATGTCTGCTCCTGGAAAGGTGCGTGTCCTGCCAATGTTGACACTTGATCTGAAGCGTTTCTTGACCATGATGTAATCAATCCGGTTGTGAGCCTCACCACTGGAATTGTGCCATGTCCATCGTCTGGATTTTTTGTGGAGACCAAGCGTGTTTGCCAATATCAGATTGTTGTATCTGGCAAACTCAAAGAGTCTCGGACCCCTGTCATTTGTCTCGTTGTTTTAATGGGGTCCACATGTGTCTTCCCAGTTGTGATGCTCATCTTGGCAAACCTTGACAGTCCAATCGCCTTGCATAATGACTATGTTCTTCTTCGGCACTTGGTGAAGGACAGCCTGTAGATGTTCATAAAAATCCTCGACTTCGCTGTCATCATAGTCTGATGTTGGGGCATATGCCTGGATGATGGTGACGTTAAAAGGGGTTGCTCTCAGACGGATGGTAATGAATCTACTGGATACTGGGCGGCAACCCAAAACAGTTTCTAGAATGTCTTTGTGGACCAAGAGTCCGACGCCGTGTTCGTGTCTGTCATCTCTCCCACTGAAATAAAGGTTGTGGCCTTTGACAGATTACGTCGTAATAAAAAGTGTGTATGTTTTCCACACAGAAAGTTTGTAGGGCAGGCATCAAGGTCAGGTTTCAAAGGTACACATTTCAATCATCGGACACCTAACATGATAACTGTCCACACTGACCATCTTACTCTGTCAATCAGTTTGTTTGACATTGTCCGAGTGTTGTGGTAAGCTTAGAATATGTTTAGATAAAAAAAATTGATTGACGAGTCATGCTGATCCCCTGAACACCTTGGAGGGATCTGCAACTGCAACTCTTCCATTGCTTAGAACACTATATATTTTAGCTATTAAGGTTGCCAAAAGCTGATTTAAACAAATAAAACCCAAACAACAAACTAAAAACATATTCCATGGGTTAATGCCTCTCTCTCTCTCTCTCGCTTCCACCCCTCTCCCCCCCCCCCTAATCCACCATCGAACTGCTTTCCCGCGCGCACAAACCTCAGACCTTCATACCGGCTGAGCACGTAATGTAACCATGGTGGAATGCTTTGCCACCATTGGTTTCTTCTACAGATATTCTCTGTGGTGGACCAAACTCTCATCATATCAGCAGAAATGTTCCAGGCAATTACACTTACTTATAAAAGACAGAGTATAGTCGTTGCCAATGATCGTGAGTCCTTCCGTGAGTGCGGAGCTTCATCTCAGAATATCTGTGGTCAGAGAATGAGCCCTGAATAGAAAAATGGCCACCTGGACTAGTAGGAGACTGACCAGATATAGAGTATAACTAGAGGCACCGATGTTGCACTATAACTAAGTGATAGAGCTCCTTCGAACGAATTTATATGCCTACAGTTCTAAATAATAATACCATAGAAAGCCCTAGTGACCATTTGGCAGAAAGCGTCCAATATCCCCAAGCTGACCCAACAGGCCCCATACAAAATTGAGGAGTTTTGGGAGAGTTTTCAACAAAAAAAAAAGTAAGATAGTAGGTTGATAGAACAGATTAGGAACGAGAAAGAACAAATGAGAAAGACGGCAACAGTTAGACTTTAAAGCACTAAATTTCCGTACTATTTATACATAAACCTGCATTCATTCCATCGCTGAGATCGGGACAGTGGCAGATTACATAAACACAGCCAGCAAAGGACAGGGTCATATTCCCCAATCGGTCGTTCAGGAGCGCTCAGTTACTGGGGAGGTTAGACGGTGCGTATCAAGCAGCAAGTTGGTGCCTACTTGAGTTAGATCATAATGTCGGCTATGGTCTTGAGCAGCTCTTTGAACCGGCAATGCGTTATAACCATAAAAACTATTCATAATGATAAAGCCACGTAAATAATTATCATAATTAAAACAAAAACGAGTATAATTAAAGTTTTCAAGTACTATCATTGTTGTAAGATAAATTATGTCTGTAATCGTGTTTTTTTAATTTATTTATTATTTTTTATTTATTGTTCGGATCGGTTTTCCGAGATTAATATGTACCAATAAACCAAGATGACTGACCAAGATAGACCAAGAACATTGTCTGCTTTCACAAGTATATCAACTAACTTGTGCTGCTTTCGATTACAAAGTTAGGCCGCACATATTGATGCTGAATTGTGTGCATGGCCATACATAACTGTTGTTAAAAACAATGACAACCGAGAGATCGAAGAACACTAATAGTGAATAATCTGCGTGTAAGAATACCCCTTGGCTACCCGGTTCTTCTGTGAGCAATCTGAAGCGTATGGGCATTGAAAACCCTTTCATTTTTAATGAGTATAAAAAAAAGTATAATCACCATTGAACGATGGCTTCCACGTTGTAAAAAAATTGGTCCATGCGGAAAGCGAGACACAGGTCGATGTTGATGATATTGTTCACTGTTGCTCCTTGCTCAATGTTTCAGACGTGTAGTTTATCACTTAGGTTTTCTGGATTGTTCTTATCTACATTGCCTTTAGACTGGATTCGGCAACTTGTAGTTGAGTGTTAGCAGCACTCAGCTCGCCACTGCAATCACATTAATAATGATTTGCCCCCTAGCGAGGCATTGTCCATTGTACAGTGACCAGTAGCTTGGACCTCTGACCACGAGCTTTGAGCAATAAATAACATCACCGAACATCAGTAACCGTAATCCCGGCTATTAATTACGGTTGGAACGGTCTTCAGACATGTGGTATAACGATGCTGAAAGAGAGAGAGAGAGAGAGAGAGAGAGAGAGTGGGGGAGGGAGCGGGGAGAGACAGAGACAGTGAGCCAGACAAACAGAGACAGAGAGACAGAGCAACACCCAGAGATAGAGTGAGAGAGCAGATGGAGAGAGGGACAGACAGACAGACAGTAACAGAGAGATGGCACGTACCACCCTCACAATGCTGGTCTTAAGAAATATCTGGGAAATTAGATTTAAGGATGCCTACTTAAGGATGCCTACTCTCTCCAACACTCTTTAACATCTTCCTAGAGCGCATCATGTCAGATGCCCTTTGCAGATCACGAAAGTATAGTCAGCATAGGGGCTAGAGCAATCTCCAACCTCCTGGAGATAAACAAGAACTTGGACAGCTTGTACAGAGGCTTTACTACCTCCAGCTCCCGAGACTATGGCTTGGAAATAAGTGCAGAGAAGACCAAAATGACGACCAACAACACCAAAGGCATCAACATGGACATCAAAGTCCAAGGCCAATCCCTCAACACAGTGCATAGCTTCAAATATTTAAGAACCATTGTATTAGACAATGGGTCCCGACAGGAAGTCATCTCCAGGATCGCACAAACAACTTCTGCGCTGACAAGTTTGAAGTCCATTTGGAAAAACAGGACCATCCGTCTACATTCCAAGGTAAGGCTGCTGCGCTCCCTTATCATCTCCATCTTCCTATACTCTTGCGAAACATGGACCATCACAGCAGATCTACAATGAAGAATACAAAGCATGGAGATGATGTGCTAGAGAAGACTTCTAAGCATTTTCTATACCCAGCACATCACCAACTACGAAGTCCGACAGACCATCACACAAGCCATTGGACAACATGATATGTTCACAATGGTTAAGAAACGGAAACTCCGATGGCATGACCATGTCACCAGAGCATCAGGCCTTTCAAAAGCCATCCTTAAAGGCACGGTACAAAGAGGCAGAAGAAGAGAGACATAGAAAGAGGTGGGGGCCAACATTCGAGAATGGACTGGCTTGACACTGAACGAAGCCATGAGGGTTGCTGAGAACAGAGAAAGATGGAGTACGCTGGTTAAATGATCATCTGTGTCACGTGGGGTTTATGGGTTACTGGGCTCTGCACAATGGAATGCTGTAACCCTCACGCTTTATTCGATGGGAACTGCTAGTTAGTCACCCTGTGAATTACTTTAATAAATTTATTTGTTTAGCTCGGTCTGTGTTAAGGTTGGGGTACAGAGATAGATAGAAAAATGGTAAAATATCACTGTCACACTAGCTTTCACACGGCTATGAATCATATGTAGTCCAGCCACTTGATAACAGTTAAAAATCACACATTTATTTCTTCTACTCTATACAAGATCTTCGATGTGCTAATCTACCTTAAAATGTCATAAGTCAATGCAAATAATTCGATCGCTGATAGTCTAGGCAGCTGTTATGTCTTCATCGGGCTCTGGCTACTAGATTTCATGAAGATTGGACTACTGTGGTCCGTTTTACTACAGTTCTGAAGAGTGGACTACTGTGGTCCTTTTGCTATCAGTTTGGGTGCACTTCTTCCGTGTCACTTAACTGCAGTGTGGTGTGTGTGAAGTCCTTCGTTGAGGTAGCTTCTGGTACACGATGTGTCGTTGTGTAGTTTGGTCCCTTGCCACGCTGTGGGGTCTTGCAGGGTGATTTTCCAGGGTTGCTCCCTCAGCCTTGTGCTGTAGGGGCTAAACAGCCAACTTGGTTTTCCTGTGGAATTGGGCGCACGTTTTAGCTCGCCTGCTCGTCTGTAATATAAGAGACGAAATTCTGCACAACCCTGAATAATCGGTTTGTGCAGAGCGTCTCACTGAAAGCCAAAGTAGCCCTCAGTGATAGCTCCACATCTCTATACATAAGCGACGAACATTCTGCTACGTCCGTGGTCCACTGGAATCTCAACTCTACTTTCCTATACATACATAAATATAAATCGTGGCTAACTACACACATACAGAATTAATAATAATATAAACATTCACTGGTACAGCCACTGGTCTGCAAACATACATATAGGTTCAACAACAGTGGTTCCATCAGGTATAAAACATGGCGGCGCAACCGGTCGTGTTTCGCCACGTGGTCCCGCAAATTCGGATTAACAATTCACATCTATGCATAGCAAATTCTACAAACATAATTTCAACAATAATATAAATATATCACGATGAAACAGAAGTATGCTCATTTACCTGTTTGACAAAGTAAGGCCTTGTGGCTACTTGATAGAATTCTAAGATTCTAAAGTCCTGTTTCCTGGTCTATGAGTGAAGATAGTTCTCTGCTCCGGTCTAGCTGTGTAGACTTCGGTGTCTTTCGTAGCACTGACTTAAGCTATGCTAGGTTTTGACCCAGTCAGAACCGGCTCTAACCGCTCTGCCTGAGTCCCATTGGTTAAAACTTTCAGATTCAAGGCACACAGTGCTGACGTCACTAACTGCCTGCGTCAAGCTCGCAGTGTGTGTGCCTCATATACTGTAATTGGCTGCTGTGTAATACCCTAACTTTCTAAGGTTACAATGACTAAACAAGGCTAAATAGTAAATTAAGCAGAGTAAAACTAGTCATCTCGTCACAATCTGTGGTGCCCCAACGACCTTTAAGTTACGGGATAGGATAGGATTGGATAGGATAGGAGATTTAAACTATATCCATATTTACTCAATTAGACGCATCGCTAGTTAGGAGAGAAGCATTGTAAATAAACACTTTGGACAAATAAGGAATCTTCGTCACTTTCCGTTATCATCATGATCATCATCACTTGCACCATCATGATTATCTTCATCACTATCATCTTCGACATGATGATGACCATCATCCACCTATTTCCTCTTTCTCCTTCTCCTTATCATCATCAATGCACACCCTCTATGGACCCTTCTTTCGTTTCGCTTTTTAATGTCATGCCCGCCAGCATTGCCAAATAGCGTAGCACTAGTTTCCTGGCCAATATTAATATACGTCATCTAAATGATTCCTACTTCAGTTCGCAAATGAACAGCCGTATTAATCCCAGCGTTTCTTTGTGCAGCCCATTCTGCCTGCGCAGTCGATTACACTGCCGTGGAGAACGCCTATTAACACCCAGCAATATTCCATACAATCCATAAGTAGGAAGAATATTGAACGGATTGATAGGATCGTGTAGACGAGTAATTTAAGTCCCTTTCAACATCAGCCAATAGACTTTTACACTGTGCCACCCGTTATTTTCATCTATAAACTTGTCTTGAATACAGAACAGGCCCCGAAGCACAACGATGATCCCCGAAACCCACCAGTATAACAAAGACCCTCCAAAACATAACAACCCCAATTCTATCCCACCCTTAAAGACACACACACAACATCAACAACAACAACAACAACGAAAACAACAAGCGAGATGAAAACAAAATTGCAAATAAACAAACATTCCAAAGAAATTTATGTCGCAAGTACAAATTAAAAATTACCGCCAGAGACCCAAATTCCCTACGGAAACCCTTTTAAAAAAATCAAAAGCACAGCAAAGACAATCTAAGAACACAAAAGTACCACAGATACCTGTAAAAACCCACAAGCATGGTAAAGGTCTAACAGACCCACATGCGCCACAGAAAACTTCAAAGATCTAAATACAACACACAAAAACAAAATTCAAGCAAAAAAACACTCCTAAATACATGTATCTTAAACCACAATAAATACACAACCACTCACATAACACATCCCCAATGCATACAAGACCTCAAAACACAACAACAATAAAACAAAGACCCCCTAAAATCCAAAAGCACACAAACACCCCCAAGATCCAAAATTATAACAGCGACCACCAAAGATTCAGTGTGCAGCAAAGACCCTACCCTCACCCCTCATCGTAAATCTATTTAATCCCTCAGCGAAGCGCAGGTTGCTCAATGGTCTTCCTCCAACAGAGGTGGTAGTTCAGAAGGATTTCTTCCAAGGTGTTTTCGAGGAACAATTTGAAGAGGGTACAACAGCCATCCTTGGCTGACACCCACAGTAGTCCGGAAGTGTTCTCCCATCTGACCATTAATCAAGTCAGCACTGCTGGCGTTGTTGACCACCCAAAAGCACAATACAAAACCATAAAGTTTCTAACTCATCCCCCAAAACCCACTCTTCTCAACTCATGAAGATGCCAACGCACAGTTCACTCACAAAGACAACAACAACACAAAAACAAAACAAAAAAATACCAAATAAAAAAAAATAAAAAAAAGAAAAAGCTTGTATGGCCTACGCGTTCTCTCTTGTGAGTAAATAATACCGGATCAGACAAAAGACATCTAGTAATAGTTAACTTAGTCCCTGAGTCCTTTGTTGTACTGCATTTTATGTATTGCAAAAACAACAATAAAGAAATAATCGCTCTTGATGTGCTGTAGAAAAGCATTTTACTGCAGTACTTTAAACAGTTTATTTAAAAGATGCCACTGTTATTTTTTTTAAAAGAATACAAACGAAATGGTTTTATGAGATTTTATTATCAGAATATTTTTTATTAGCGATTTTATCATATTTAATCTACTCTCCTGTTGTAATTTTCAAATGCATTTTCCTAAAGCTTGGATAATGAATTCTTTTTAAAGAAGTATACGCGCCTATGTGAGAATTGTCTTAAAAGGAAGATGAATATAATTAAAGAAGATGGAATTGCGCAGTTTAAAAATACTTTATCAAACGGCAAAAAGACGTGAGAACGGTAGTGTATAGATGCCATATGCATGACGGTGCGCCTGCTTGTCGTATGACAAGCGCCTAGGGGTCTGCTAGCTCTCGGTCCGATAATTCTTGTCATCTGCTGCTATTCACAAGCACAGGACAGCTTCATCGATAACTAGCGGGGTAGTTATTTTTTTGTTGAAGGGAATCCCCAAGTTCCCGGTCCATACCGCGTTTATCGAGTACAAACCTTTAAAATGGTGACACTTACAATAGTGTATGTTTCCTCTCCTCTCCAGTTCAAGTATGAAAATCCGTCATTTTCATGTCCGATGCAGCGATGTTGCTAGAAACTTTCAGCATAGACCATTTGGCCGATTCAATCACAAACCTTTAGGACATTTTAAAAATCTTTCGGCCATTATTTTGACTTACAAAAATGTTGCAACTAATACCATACACAGAACACTGACGAAAAAAGTTTCATTTACAATTATTAGCACAAAAAAACACAATATAAAACGCAATGAAATGACTAGAGCGGATGACTAATAAACTCTTCAACTGAACTGTGAACTTCGGTGAATCCCTGATGCAAACACATAAAACAAAAACAAAAAAAAATGTACAGGCATGACATCTGACATGACTAGTCCCTCAATATCTGAAGACAGGCTTCTAGGTTTACACTTTAAACCTTTCTGAGTTTAGCCTTTTCTAACACAGACAGTTCTTTGTAGGGGACATAGCTTCCCTGAAGCAGCTTGACTCTCAAGAGCATGTGCTGGTTTTCAAATGTTTTCAGATAAGTTTCGGCTTCTTTCTCGGCGGCATTTGGAAAACGAAAAATAAAGGTTTTGTTTGTTTGTTTCTGTGTTGATGTTTTGGTTTTTTTGTTTGTTTTTTTGTTTTTTTGTTTGTTTGTTTGTTTTTTGTGGGAGAGTGGAGTGACTAATAAAATTTCTAATAGAGATACATAGATGCTGCAATGAAATAACTTTCGCTGGGAGTTTCGGTTGTACTACGTCACACATCGTTGAAGGTCACGTGACTTCCTCCTTTACGCGATACGATTTTCGTTCTAAGAAGCGAAGCTACTTTCGTACGCCTCTTCGTTCGTTGCATTTCTTTAGCTTCTGACCTAGTGTAAATTCTATTTTTAGCCCTGACCATAGATGACGTGATGAAGCTTTAAATGACCTACAATTGGAAAGAAAAAAAAGGGTAATAGAAACAATACTGATGGGTTGCTGTGAATGTTTTAACTTTAAAAAAAATTCTCTTTTTATTGACAGAAATATCAATAGGCTGATAAAATTAAGATATTTACAGAAAGATCTACTGGCTAATAATTATTATTACTTAATAAAGAAATATACGGATGCCACGCATAGTAAGTCCGGATGGCTATCATGGAAAATGCGAATGACAGAAGAAACAGTCTAGACTGGACGGAGAAATCCCATAAAAAGGCATTTCTCTTCTTAAGTGCCAGAAGTCGGGGTCTACATGTGTGCGCGGAGAGAACAGGGCGTCAAAAGGGTAAAGCGGTCAGCGTATGAAGACAAATTACTCGGTGTCAGATTGTCGTTCTTGGCGAGCAAGGAGAAAGGTCTCTAGGCGGGAATGGTAGCAAAATGGATTGATCTGTTTAACTTTATGTCTGTGAAAAAGGAAGTATGATTCATTTACTGTCTTTCGCTTTTCTTTCTACTGTTTCTGATTTTTCTCAGTGAGCTAAATTCGGAAATTTCTTTCTAGTTGATGTTACGTTGTGTATTTCCATCTGGAAATACTTTGAAACAGTCGTGCCAAAACGAGCCAAATGTCGGTCTTTTAATTTGTTGGTTGGTCGGTCGGTTCCACGCCGGATCTCAAGACCCACTCAACGGATTTTGACCAAGCTTCATAGGAAAATTATCTAGGGTAGTGGCCAATCTCCCATGCATCATGAATTTTCACTACCACGAAGGTCAAGGTTGAAGTCACCTTTTGCTCAACACCTCAAAATGGGTTGACTTTGATATAAAAGTATTTCAACACATGGCCAATCATTCAGTGGTAATCCGATTGTCAGTCGGTACGTTGCTCCGAATTAACCTGTTATGTTCAAAACATCTTTATTGCCTTATCTATAATTTAACACTAGTCCGATTTGGTTAATTTTACCATGCAGACGAGACAAATGGAGTTTGGCAGATACAACAATCTGATACTGGCAAACATGCTTGGTCTCCACAAAAAATCCAGATGATGGACCTGGCACAGTCCCAGCGTGGATCATAACAACCTGATTTACTACATCATGGTCATGAAACGCTTCAGATCAAGCGTCAACATTTGCAGGACTCGCACTTTTCCAGAAGCAGACATCGCAAGTGACCACGATCTCGTGATGCTGTCTTTCGGGCTCCACTTGAAGAGAGTACACGCAGCAAAGTGCACCAGATTGAAGTTCGACCTGGACAAACTGCAAAACCTGGAGTAGCAGAAATATTCCAAGCCACATTGGAGAGAAATTTGCACCACTGCTCGTTTGGGGAGCTGATGAAGTAGATGCCAACACCATGACCACCACCTTCAACTCAGCTGAGACAGATGCCGCCACTAAAATCCTTGGCAAGCACAGCCCAAAGAAGAAACCGTGGATCACGCCTGAACGTTTGGACCCATGTGACAAACGAAGAGAGATGATAAAGAAAAAGAACATCTCACAGGGAACTGATGCCTACCGAAAAATCAACAATGACATCCGAAAAGGCATACGCACAGCAAATGAGAACTGGATAGAAGATCAATGTAATGAAATAGAGAACAGTCTTACCAAGAACAACAGCAAGAAGGGCTACCAGAGTGTGAAGCGGCTGACAAGTGTTAAACAGCCCAAGGTCTCCACGATCTAAAGCAAGTCTGGCATATGCCTTACAGAAGAACAAGAAGTATTGGATAGATGGACAGATTATTGCTTTGACCTTTACAACCACACACCACATGGAGACCCATCAGTTCTAGCGTGTCACCAGAAAAGAAAAGAAAACAAATCCTCCCAATTCTCCGAGAAGAAGTTGCAACAGTGCAATCGCTGAAGAAAAGAAAGTCAGCGGGAGTGGACAACTTACCCGCGGAACTGCTTCAAGCAGGAGGAGAAGCGATGATTGATGCACTCACCATTATCTGTAACAAGATCTGGCAGAGTGGGGAGTAGCCTACACCATGGACCCAGTCGCTTGTCATCACTCTTCCCAAAAATGGTAACATTCAGGAGTGTGAAAATTACTGCACCATCAGCCTCATCAGCCATCCCAGCAAGATTCTCCAGAAAATAATACTCAACAGGTTGAAACTCCGAGCTGAACAAATCATAGCTGAAGAACAGCAAGGATTCAGGCAGGGAGAAGTACCACTGAATAGATTTTCAATCTCAGAATAATCTGTGAAAAATACCTACAGCACCAACATATATATCATATATTTGTAGACTTCAAGAAAGCGTTTGACCGAGCCTGGCTTGCACCTCTGTGGGCAACCATGAGAGTGTACAACATCAGCCCTAACATTATTGAAGTCATCAAAAGCCTGTATGACAAGGCTACCAGTGCAGTTCTCCACAGCGCCACGTCACCAGATCATCAGGACTTGCAAAGACCACCCTGTAAGGCACTGTGCAAGTGTCACGTGGGGTTTTGTTGTTGCTGGGCTCTGCACAATGGAATGCTGTAACCCTCACGCTTTATTCTATAGGAACCGCTAGTTAGTCACCCGGTGAATTACTTTAATATATTTATTTATTTAGCGCGGTCTGTGTTAAGGCTGGGGTACCGAGATAGATAGAAAAATGGTAAAAGATCACTGTCACACTAGTTTTCACACGGCTATGAATCATATGTAGTCCAGCCACTTGATAACAGTTAAAATCACACATTTATTTCTTCTACACTATACAAGATTTTCGATGTACTAATCTACCTTAAAAAGTCATAGTCAATGCAAATGATTCGATCGCTGATAGTCTAGGCAGCTGTTATGTCTTCATAGGGCACTGGCTACTAGCGTTCATGAAGATTGGACTACTGTGGTCCGTTTTACTATAGTTTCTGAAGAGTGGACTACTGTGGTCCTTTTGTTATCAGTTTTAGTGCTCTAATTCCTGGGCACTTAACTTCAGTGTGATGTGTTTGAAGCCCTTCGTTGAGGTAGCTTCTGGTACACGCTGGGTCGTCGTGTAGGTTGGTCCCTTGACACGCTGTGTTGTCTTGTAGGGTGTGTTCCAGGGTTGCTCTCTCAGTCCTGTGCTGTAGAGGCTAAACAGCCAACTCGTCTTTTCTGTGGAGTTGGGCGCACGGTGTATCTCGCCTGCTCATCTGTAATATAAGAGACAAAATTCTGCACAACCCTGAGTAATAGGTCTGTGCAGAGCGTCTCACTGAAAGCCAAAGTAGCCCTCAGTGGTAGCTCCACATCTCTATACATAAGCGACGATGTCACAGGGCAGCCTGTGATGAAAGCCGGGCAGTCTGTGGGGGAAGAGCAGAAGGGGTTAGGGGTATGTAACTGCGTGTTGTGGTGTGCATAATTACTATTGTTGAAGCGTGCGGAACGTGACATAGCAGTGCGGAGTGGTTAGCTGGTTAGGGAAAATACTCACTTCTAGGCAGAACGGTTTGGAGAGAGCTACAGGAGAGACATATTGTCGAGTGCTCTGTGTTTTCTGTGGGTGTAGGGTTTAGACGGTTTTCAACGGATTGTGGTAGCCAGTCTAGGAAATACTAGTTGTAAAAGTTGCCAGTTTCTATGGTGGTAAATACTCAAAGTGGAGTACAGTTATAGAAAGGCAAGGTGTTAGTGTGGTAGTTAGCGTGAGGTATTGTCCGCTAGGAAAGCTACGCACTACAGGATTTACCATATGCGGAGTATTCATAGGAGTGTGGTGGGAGTGGCTACGAGTGCAACTACATTCGAACCGGCTGGGTAAGTGTGGGGGTGATACTTTCCTTACTGTGTCCGAGAACCCAGCGCCGGCTATGGGGTGTGGGTACGGAAGATGAGCGAGAGGAGAGGGTGAGAATGGTTGCACTGTGGAAAGGCAGAAAGAAGGAAGTGTGCGGCTGCAGGAGAATGGAGAGGAGAATGGAGGAGGGGATGAAAGTGGTTGCCGTTGTTGTTGTGGTTGCTTGATTTGAATAATGTGATGATGTTTACATGTATTCATTTGCAGCTATGCTCATGTTTCATTGCATTCATAATTTCATTGTTTTATGAGATGTTACATTGCGAGTGAGACAATAACGGTAGCTAGGGGGAATAAGCGAGGAGAGAGTCAAGGGGGGGAAGCAGACAGCAGTTGTGTCCCCTCGAGCATCGAAGGGAAGTTGTGAGAGAGGGGGGGGAGAGTGTGTGTAGAGGGAGGGGGACAGAGTCGAGCAAGCAGGATGTTAACAATGCAACAAGCGTGTTACAGGTTCGACATCGACTGATTGGGTTCGACGTCGGTCGACGTCGTGCGACAACGACGACAGCATTTGATCAAGTGGATCAACCATCATCATCACCATCTGTGCTGTCTACGTTATCACCGTTTGTCTTCCCAACCTCACCATTGTCTACATCATCATCTCTCCTCAACCCTACCATTTCCGTTGGTGATTGGACACGTGGATAGTCGGAGTTTGGCCTCGACGTCGCGGTGAAGCCGTCTAGAGGAGTTCAGCTGTGTGACGTCGACGGTGGCAGGACTGCCGTGACTGCTGTGTCACCATCATTATCACCATCACCGTCAGAGGCGAGTGGAGGCGGCGACGCCACCACGTTTGGTCATCATCAGCACGTGCCCGACTACAGCCACAAGCAGGGGAGGATTACCATTACCGGGACTTCGTAAGCCGTCATGCTGCAAGGAGGCAACAAGGACTTCATCCCGCCAGGTGGGCTCTTTTCATGTTGTCCTCCTCCTACGCACTTGACCCCCCTCTTGTTTAGTACGTGCGAACGGACATTGGCTGCGTACGATTCGATACGTGGACTGGGTTGGCTAGCAACCTTCGATTACCCTGACGTGTCATTTCATTGTTCCATTGATTGTTTCACCATCATTATTTTCTTTTCATGTGTAAATGTTGTATGTGTATGAGTGTGTGGTTTGAATGAATAAATAGGTTGAAAGTTGTATATCTACTCGTTGTGTTTTCATCACTTCACGGCTGTTGGAAATCGTCATCCTGTCTGGGTTGTCTGCGTGTGAAAGTTGTTTGTTTGTGGCGTCTGCTTGGACGGGGTCGTGGCGGTGACAGACGAACATTCTGCTACGTCCGTGGTCCACTGGAATCTCAACTCTAATTTCCTATACATACATAAATATAAATCGTGGCTAACTGTACACATAAAGAATTAATAATATTATAAACATTCACTGGTACAGCCACTGGTCTGCAAACATACATATAGGTTCAACAACAGTGGTTCCGTCAGGTATACAACATGGCGTCCAAACCGGTCGTGCTTAACACGTGTTCGGCTTCTCCACGTGGTAAGGCAAATTTGGATTAACAATTCAAATCTATGCATAGCAAATTCCACAAACATACTTTCAACAATAATATAAATATATCACGATGAAACAGAAGTATGTTCATTTACCTGTTTGACAAAGTCAGGCCCGCGGCTACTTGATTGAATTCTAAGATTCACAAGTCCTGCTTCCTGGTCTATTCAGGAGAGATTTCTGCTAACTGTGTAGCTGTTTACTGCTCCTCGTTTTCCTCTCGACTGCCGTTCTATCTATTTGAATCAGCCAGACCTGGTTGATTCCATTCTGAACTGTGTTCCATTGGCTGGTAATCGACTCGCCTAACGTAGTTACGATGATGTCATTGCCTGTGCTCTACCGTCAACTACCACTGTGTGTAAACGGCAGTATATCATTGCTACGTTTGATTACTTCCATCGTCTGCTGCAGCCTAACATTAACATTCTAAGATTACAATGACTAAACAAGGCTACAAGGTAAAGTAAACAGGGTAAAACTAGTCATCTTGCGACAGCAAGGAGGCAGAAGAAGAGGGAGACCGAAAAAGAGGTGGGAGGCCAATATTCGAGAATGGACTGGCTTCACACTGAGCGAAGCCATGAGGGTTGTTGAGAACAAAGAAAGTTGGAATACGCTGGTTAAACTATCATCTGTGTGCCCCAACCACTTTCGAGTTACGGGATAGGATAGGATAGGATAGAATAAGAGCATGTAGATTCAGATACATGTACTAGCTTTCTTCACCACGCAGTCTTCTCGCTCTCTCTCTCTCTCTTTCTCTTTTTCTCTCTCTTTCTCTCCTTCTCTCTCATACACACATTTATTATCTCTAACAGTAAAAAGTATATGGCAGCCATCTGTCTGCCTGTGCGTCTAAGATTGTGCACTGTTTTAAGGACTACGTCCATTACGTATCAATGCTTCAGCAGACAGTTCTCATATTTCATGATATTTTGAAAACTAACTGTCTTGTCAATATAACTGAATTAGCTAACGCCATATCTTTAAAGTGAGGCTGTAATCTTTTCAAACTTTTACATTAGATAGCGTGATCATAGTAGGATTTATAAACACCACATTATTGAGGTGAAAGCTGTCAAACAAACGTGTACACAGTTTAAAAAGACATTGCGTCCTTATTATGACGTCAGCCTCCCGACTTCCCTAGTACTAAAGAGTCATTACGCATCAAACGCTACAAAGTCCCCTATACGCATTGTGTCCGGGGACGGTAAACTACCTACTGAACTGAACTGAACTGAACTGAAACGCTACAACAGGCTGACCTGAGAACGAAGTCGGACATAACCATCCTAGTTTAGTCCCGGTAATGAAATAAATAGCCAAATAAGCAACTAATTCCTATAAAAATGCTATGCAGTAAAAAATATTCTTTAAGCAATGCGGAAATACCTATAAAAAGTCCCAGTAAAAAAAGGGGGTCTGAGACATGATTTTTGGTGCTTATGTTTTTTCACACTTCAAAACGTCAAAGGGAGATTACTTGAAATAAACATTTAATTCAAAACCATATCATGTTGCATGTCAAATGAAAGCTCTTGACATATACAGTCCGAAAATCTGTTTCAACCCTTCCTGTGTCAATATTAGTTCTGACTGGGGATTAAAATTTGATTAACATAGGGGTATACATGCGAAATTCTGATGATCGTTAAAATCTTGATCTCGATTGTAAAACTCGACTTCTATCTAATTCACAAGAGAAAAAAGATTAGTTAAAAGAAAGACACACGAAATAAAGAAAAAATAATAACCATGCAATTGATTAGTTTTTCAGTAGAATATAAAAGTGGTCCGCCTTAGTCGCTCTCAGAATCCGACTCGTCATCCAGCTGAACCACAGAGTTTGTGCAGCTGACTCCACGGCATTCTCCACAAGCTGTGGTGCACGTAAGTCCGTGCTTTCTGCAGCTGCATCTGCCAGTGGAGCAGTCTTTCTTGCAGCAGCAGCGGATAACAATCAAAATATCCTCGGGAGCAGCTAGCTTATTAGTTGTGATTGGAAGTAGCCGGCCCTCCTAGATCCTGTAACTTCCACCCCCAATCCACTGGGGATAGACCATGGTCTCTGTCTAGACTCAGCCACTCCGGCCTGGACTTGGTAGAATGTTCTATAGGCATGGAATTCAGCTGCTGCTGCTGTTGGGGGAGCACTTTAGCTTGGATTTGTGTATGGCTTGCTGACACTTTTTGCTGATATTTGACAACCCGCAGTTTGGTCAAGGTATCAGAACGTTTTCCACTGTACAGGTGAACAAAATTAATAGTTAATACCCTCTCACCAGCCGCTGCAACAGCATCATGACTTGACATCTTATCATTGAATAATCTAGCCTCATCCAGGAGCTCTCCTGAATCAAGCCTCTTGACTGTGAGTGATTTTGAGATGTTGAAGGGATGAGATGTCGTGTCGCATCTGCAGAATGCATGGGAAAAAAGAATGTTATTACAGACTGTTGCTCCAAGGCGCTTCTGATTTGCCTTTATGTCCCACAACTTGGTCTTCTTGTAGGAACCTGATGTAAAGAACACATCATGCATTGTTGGTTCCACATGGTGCAGAAGTAGAACTAGCAAGTCAGTGTCTTCTCCGACAACTACAGTGGCCGATTCTTTTGCAGACACTAGAGCTTTTGGCGACAATTATACAGTCTGCATCTCCCTTTGCATGGAATGTGACACATTTGTTTGCCTCGAATGCTTCAGCCAAAAGATGAATAAACTGCTGTTTGTTATCGCAGTTGGCCAAGAACATTTCCTTCGTCTAGCAAAGGATCATGTCAGGATCATAGGCTACATGTCTCCCAACCATGCCTTTGCTTCTTCGAAGATGGGCAACATCTTTGGTACTTGGGCCATCAACATCGCCATCGAAAATGATTGTAGCTAGTGTATGTTTCCTAGCAAGAAAGCTGACATACATCTCTGCTAGATCTTTGTAGGACGACGCGACCATTTGGGCCATGGAAGGCGATGCAAAAGGGATCCACCATCGAGAATATATTTCACATTTTCTCTTGGCAAAGATGCAGTTTCATTGACAGCAGACCAGAAAAATCCTGCAAGAGTATGTTTGTTGGCTACTCTGGGGAATCCTGTCGAATCAAACAAGGAGGCAGGTACATTGGCCAGTTCATAGTAAAACATTTCCTCGAGCCTGTTGGTATCATTCCCAACGACTTGCACCAACCTTTGAAACAATAACTGCGGATCCACTTGCACCATTTCCTGGCCAATAGTCACTCCAGTTGTTGTCGCCATTGTGACTGCTTGATTGCTTTTCTTGAACGTCACGTCAGCTGCAGATTGACCCGTCATCCCTTGGAGAATGCGCTGACCAATTTCAACAGCTTGGTCAGCATTGACAGATGAGTCAGTTGCTTGGCCAGTAGCAATAGACCTAAGACTCATGTCAGCGCAAAACGGATTTCTTGATGAAACATAGTTGATGACTGTCAAAGTGTCTTTGTGGTCTTTCTCTTGCCTTGTTTTAGAAGAATCTTTGTGCTTTTCACTTGTTGTGAACTCTGTTTGCGTCAAGGATTGCATCCACTGGTTTGCTGTTGCACAAGCAGGCATAGAGAGAAGCCAAACAAGCCTTTGTCGTTCGCCCATTCCGCGTCCTCTAGTTAGGCTACCATTTACTTCAGCGTCCTCATCAAAGTTTGCTCAATGACCAGATCACACGACAGACCAGCCCATTAGCGATCGCTTCTCCTCATCACGTGATGGCCTACCATGAAATCGTGATAGACTTCTGGGTGGGTTTTGTTCAACTCCATCATTTGCTGTATGTACAGCCTGGCTGACTTGGTGTAGAGGTTGTGCCCTGAAGCAGCAAAATAGGGCAACATTTTGGCAACAGCAGATAGATGGAGCTTGAAGTCTCCAGTTCTCTCAGCCTGTATTGCTGTGCGAAGGAGGTGTACCATTTCTTGATATTGAATCCATAGCTTGCTCGTTCTACTTGAACATTGTCGTTTGAAATCTTCCAACTTTGCTTTGATGCGTCCTAATACAGGATGTATTGCAGCATCTCTTGCTGTTGTTTTGCCCTGCATCAGTGATTCATAAAGAGCAACAGCCTCATCCAAGTCATCATTGCCAACGGACTCTGTTATGTCAAGATCTGCAGGATTATGTAGAAGTGACTCTTCTTCTTGACAATCACCGTTTTCCTTCCTAGGATTGTAATCATTGGACAAAGAGTCAGGATGGAGCAACAGCCATGACAGGGAGGCACGGTGGCCTAATGGTAGAGCTTTGGCTTGCGCATCTGAAGGTCCCGGGTTCGAGCCCATGCCGGGGCATTGTGTTGTGTCCTTGGGAAAGACACCTTACTCCCGTTTCCGACTTCTTCGGATGAGAGTATAAACCGAGGTCTAGTCTGTGTTGCATACATTCCATCATAACGGATTTTAAGATCCTGACGCTCATGCCCTAGACGAGTGAGTGCCGGTGACAAGAACACACCCAGCATGCACCTTAGACCTAGGTCCTTCTCCCCTATCCCTGGCTGCCCAGGATTGTGCTCAGTTGTCTGGAGCGTTATTACGATGCGCCAAAAGGCTGCAAGTTGGCGCCTCAGGCTGCTTGAGTTAGATCCTGTATTGACCAGCGCCTTGAGCAGTTCTTGAGCTGGAAAAGCGCTATATAAGAACGATTAAATAATAATAATAATAATAATAATAATAATAATAATAATAATAATAATAATAATAATAATAATAATAATAATGTGGAAGGCAGTGCTTACAAATATTGCACTCAACGCTGCTTCTAAATGTGCTCTAATTGCCCTAGAATAAGCCTTTCCAGCAATGATGTGAACTGCAGAATTTGCTGCATAAATTGTCTCTATTGCCTCCTGCAAGCCTGAACCAGCCATAAGATGACCAATACTATAAGCATCTATCAACCACAGGCTCTGAAGTCTTTTCTTTCCCCTCCTACATACGTACGTAGTATAGTATGTATAGTATGTAATTGAGGCCTACAAGAGACGAGACTTCCCAGCCTGTGTGTCAACACTCCAGTTGACATTGTCACCTACGCACATTCCTGACGTCATGCGGAACAATCTGGGGGTTCCCCAGTGCATTCGCATCAAAAAATAGTTCGCTTTAAAAAGTTAAAATAAACATATTCATACCCCTTCGATTCCGTGGGACTTTTCTTCAGTTGTAAACACAACTTTAAAGAGTAAATTAGAATATAAATCATTTTTATAGGATTTACTTACTTTCAAAAAGCCTGTTGGATTGGACTATCCAGAGCAAAGCCGCTGTTAGCATAATTGTGTCCAGTCACGCATCCACAACTCCAGGTTTTCTGCGCCAGTATTGCATTCTAAGGGTGGTTAGTTATGAGGCGCCATTTGTAAATTAAATCATTATTGTCATTATATCTATAGAACATACATTTTACCTGTATAAAAGATATTGTATACTTATAAAATGAATTCTATGTCTATAAAATACATTCAATAGCAATACAAAACTTTTTATAGCTAAAAACAACATTTTTATAACTACAGACTACATTTTACAATATACAAGAGAAATCATACGCGATCATGACGCTGTTTGTAAATATTATTCCGAAAAACTGTTTTATCTCTAAACACTTCATTTTATCTCTAAACACTACATTTTATACATAAACAATTCATTTTATAGGTAAACAATTCATTTTATAACAACAAAGAGCTTTTATATCTATAAAATAAATGCTATAATATATACAATGCATTTTACCTGTAGAATGCATTCGGAGCATTATTTTACATTCGGCGCATGACATTAATTTTATACTGACTTTCGAATTGCTGATCCCAGGGAAGCAACTCCATCCTCGTGTAGACTACTTGTAAACTTCTAAGCGACTCAACATGGTAAAGACCATTAAAGTCTACTACAAAAAATGGCAAGGACCATACTAGTGTACTATAAAATTGGC
Source organism: Oncomelania hupensis (assembly GCA_036898135.1). Taxonomy (NCBI): domain Eukaryota; kingdom Metazoa; phylum Mollusca; class Gastropoda; order Littorinimorpha; family Pomatiopsidae; genus Oncomelania; species Oncomelania hupensis. The sequence goes on along the minus strand of CM072512.1, from coordinate 61,619,559 downwards.
GAGGACCATACTAATGAAATGCTGATAAAACATCAGCGACATCATTGTCAGTCTCGACTGTTCCAATTATTTTTTGGTCGTCTTGAAAAACTATCGATAAGCACGAAGGCAAACCAGCTTCCATCGTAACTGTTACCTTGGAGATTGTTGACATCGCGGGAAGTCGATATAGGCCTAGCGGGAATTCCCTACACGCGCCGTAGCTATCTAAATTTAGCTTATGCAATGTCACTTCCACATGAAAAGGCGAGAGCCCAGCGCATACGTGCAGGAGGGTGGGGGGGGGGGGCCTTTTCTCGTTGAATTGGTTGAATGTACCTATTAACCAATCGTCCCCTATACGCTTAATGAGTCCGGGGACGTAAATTTTAATTTAAAAAAAAAAACGGAAAAAAAATGTCAGCCATCTTTGCGCACCGCATAGCAACTTTGGGCCGCTTAGAACGTTACAAAATAAAAATAATCGAAGGGAGAGAAGCAGTTATACAATGAGAAAGTTAGTATAAAATTATTGTAAGGCGCTGACTGGAAAATAATTGTCGCGAATGCATTCTACAGGTACAATTCATTGTACGTGTAATAAAATGTATTCTATAGATATAAGTGCTCGTTGTTGCTATAAAATGAAGCGTTTACAGATAAAAGGAAGATGTATAGATCGTTTTTGCTATAAAATGACTTGTTTATAGATACAATGACTTGTTTATAGGTAAAATGAATTGGTTACTTATAAATGTTTTGTTTATAGATAAAACGAATTGGTTACTTATAAAATGTTTTGTTTATAAATAAAATAGTTTTTTTTTGTGTTTAATATTTACAAACGGCGTGACTATTCGTGTATGATCTCTTGTATATCGTAAAATGTAGTCTGTAGCTATAAAAATGTTGCTTTATAGCTATAAAAAGTGTTGTATTGCTATAGAATGTATTTTATAGGTATATAATTCATTTTATAATTATACCATATCTTTTATACAGGTAAAATGTATGTTCTATAGATATAATGACAATAACCATTTAATTTACAAATGGCGCTTCATAGTTAGTCACCCATGCGACCCTTTGGATGGCTGGACACGAAGTTTAGATTCAATTTTCCCAAAGTATTAAACCCACATAAAATGTATGAATATACACTGTATAAGCAAATAGTCATCTCCTATAGTGAATGTGACATTTTATAAGTTTTAGGGCAGTTTTGATCTCGACTTCAGACACACTTTAAAAAGGAAACTGTTACGTTGAAACGCGCATGATATGATGGTGCGTGTGAAATGTGCACGATATTAGAGAGATTTAGAAAGCAAAACGAAACGTGCTACGTTCTGTTTCGTTTCGTTTGTTACCAGAATGAGGCTAGAAACGAAACGAACTGCGATGCGTTATCAGAAAGACTTTTTAGAAGGACACGAAGCTCGTTTCGTTTTCAAGCAAGGGACGCAACCACTAATAACTAACTAGGCCAATAGTGCAAGTCTGTAGACGATGACCAAAGACAAAACAAAGGGAGGGAGGGGTATAAAATCAAACATCAGGTGGTTGTTTTCCTTTTAACTAAATCACACAGATTGTGTTTTTACGGAACATGAAATCAAAAATCAAGATTGTAGCAATAGAAAATTTGATGTGATGACCTACTTTTGCGGGGTCGTCTGCTTGAAGGCCGAGAAAAGACCAAAATCAGTATCTTCAAATTTTATCATTTTGAGAAACTATACGATCTTCCACAAACAAATTCTAATCGCAGAGCACATTCTAAAAGGGTTGATGAATCTGAAAATGCATAACAATCAACAAAATTATAAGGATTATGGTACAAAAATATTCACAAACTCTGACGAAAAGTAGCTCGGAATTGTATGGTAAAAAACGAAGCTCGTTTTGCCGGTCTACGGTTCATTTGTGTCTGACCTTGAACTTTGAGTCCGGATGTGACGAAAGGCAACAAAGTCGTGACGTATACAGAAAACTTCGAAAACGAAACGGAGTACGTTTCGTTTTCTAAATCTCACTATTATGTGTGAAGCGCGCGCGATAGATCTGTTCGTTTTATTTGGCAAAGCAAGCAATAATAGAGTGTATTTACCTTTGATTTGAGTTTGCATTGTTGTTAGAAGAAGCTTTGTATAACGTTGACAATTTTCGTTAGTCGATATTATTGGAGAATTCTCTAGATCTGCTTGTTTACTATCGATCGAAGTTTCGGGATATTTGAGAACATTCTTTTGACTGAAAGGCAGGTTGTATGACGTAAAACAGTGATGACGAAGTTAATTCTGATTGGTTGTAACGCGTCATTCTAGAACGTCCTGAGGTCATCTCGAGTTGAGAGAAAAAAATATATAATGGACACACTGTGTTGTGAAAAGAGAGTGTTGTTGATAATGAGAGCTGGAAAGCAAAGAGTTGAGTTGAGTTGAGAATTGTATGCAGATGTTGATGTGTGCTGAATAAAAGTTTGAAAATTTCATACGAAGACTTTGCCTTGTTGCTGCTGAGTGAGCAGGCTGCGTGGATAAACGAATCAGTTACACCTATCAGGATTTCAAGCATGGGGCTGAATCAGATACTGATAGAAAAACACCATCATCGATCGAGTGTAACAGAAACGCACTTTGATTTTTCATTCGGAAAGAGTTTAGATTTATGGGACAGCATTCTCATAATACGGTCCTAAAGAGTCCAAACGAATAAATATGATTTCAACCTATATGCAGTTAAACAAGTACACTGCTAGTTTCAAGACCACGTTTCATTGCGTTAAATAAATTTATCACCATAATTATTTAGTCTAGTGAACTTTTCCGTCGTTGACATTTCATACATTAGTTTCATTACTCGTTAAATTATTACGTCATGTTTTCCCATTTATGTTTATTAGTTTACAGCAGTTTTATTGCATATTTTCCACAAAATAAAGTTTGCATTTTCATGTTCAAATCTCGGAGGAAAACAACACAAGTTCTATTACTTTTTTGATAGTTCCGTTCAACATCATCATCATCATCATCATCATCATCATCATCATCATCATCATCATCATCATCATCATCATCATCATCGTCATTATCATCATCATCATCATCATCATCGCCGTTGTCGTCATCATCATCATCGTTGTCGTCGTCGTCATCATCATCATCATCATCATCATCATCATCGTTGTCGTCATCATCATCATCATCGTTGTCGTCGCCGTAATCATCATCATCATCATCATATGGGTCCCGCAGCCGGTGGGTTAGTTGGAGAGATATGAGGGATGCTGACGCGAGAAAGTTTTTGCTACCCCGGTCTGCCTGTCAGGAGGCGTGGTGTGTCCAGCGTCGCCCATGCTTTGACATCATCTGTTCAGCTTTTCCTTTGTCGTCCTCTGCGGCTGCCTCATTCCACTGTTCCCTGCAGGATGGTTTCTCCGATTGTTGTGTGGTACTATATACTTGAGATCAGGGTGCGAAAGTAATTTCTCTATTTCGTTTCATTTCTTTCTTCAACATTTAGTTCCTTGTTTTCTTTCCTAGGTCTAACTTATATTCTTCATTCTTCAGCAACGTTTCAAAAACTTGTATCATTGCAAAAATGGAATACCGGGTTTATTATAGTGGTGTTAACCTCTACTTGAGAGTTTTTACCTTTTCTCTTAACGATTTTATCCTTATTTCAATTTTTTTTCATTTACCTTTATACTTATTTTACAACTTTAATCCTGCACTAACGAGATCTTAATTTTTCTTCCAAAATCTCTTTCTTTATTTCTCCTAGATTGCACAAAATAATTTCAGTATGTTAGATAGAGTAAATCAGACTCGTACTACGGCGGTGGTCCTCTTTTTTTGTAACGTCTTGTGCATTTTTCGTCTATAACGAGGTTTCTGGAGAATTGTTAGTCCTTTGGGGAAAAGGTCCAGTTACGGCTTTAAAAACATATTACTGGCCTCCTAGACTGACCAAGCTTGTCCAACCTCTTTCTCTCTCCCTCGAGATCAAGGACATGTGGGCGGGAGTGAGGATCCAGAATACAACCAAATCATTGCGTAGTTATTTTCTGAAGACGAGTAAAGAAAGAAGCTAACCGAAGTATTGGGTGTATGTTAGTCTATTTTCCCTGTTTAAGCCCCACATTATAAAGAAAGCTTGCTCGATCTCTCTACATAAGAATGATAAATAATACGAACCGGGGATGGTAAAGCAGCGATGGAGAGGAGAAAGGCAACGCCCTTATTAAGCTAGCTTAGAAAAAAGAGATATCTCAAACGCTTATCTCCCCAACGACCGAAAAGCTTACGGGAACACCTTTACCATTTTTTTTAACTTTTAACAGGCCAACGCTCCGTCTACTCAAAAATGATAGACAAAACAATGAAGTGTGAAATCGAAGCGTGCTTGTTGCCCGTGAAGCATGCTCGAAGAGTGCTAGTTGCTCACTATATGTGAAACTAAACGCGTGTATGAGTTAATTAGTTATCGCTGTACAAGTGAGATTAGTGCGTTTAAGAGGGTAAATATACTAAAACAATTACAGGAGAAAACTACAAAAGGGTACAGAAATTTAAGTTTTGACGAAGGAAATAACACATAAGATATCCTGCAAATTCAAAAGCACTTGAAAAAAAAAAAAAAAACAACAAAAAACGTTAAAAATCCTCTGAGCCAATTTTCGCAGGAAACGAAATTATATGACTTAGGTAGAAGACTTTTGAGGTCATCGAGGTTTTTTTATCCGGGTAATTTGGTTTCCCTCCTCCCTTCTATAATTTTTTTTTTACTTTTTTTAATGCAATCTATCTATAAAACTTTAAACATTAACTTGTATTTACTTTGTGTCTGCTAATAGCAACGTGCAAATAGCAAATTTGCACCACTTCTCATTTTGGGGGCTGGTGAAGTAGATGTCAACACCATGACCACCACCTTCAACTCAGCTGTGACAGATGCCGCCACTGAGATCCTTGGCAAGCACCGACCAAAGAAGAGGCCGTGGATCACACCTGAACTTTTGGATCTGTGTGATAAACGAAGAGAGATGAAAAAGAAAAAGAACACCTCACAAGGAGCTGATGTCTACCGAAAAATCAACAATGACATCCGAAAAGGCATGCGCACAGCAAAGGAGAACTGGATAGAAGATCAATGCCAGGAAATAGAGAACAGTCTGAACAAGAACAACAGCAAGAAGGCCTACCAGACAGTGAAGCGGCTGACAAGTGTCAAACAGCCCAAAGTCTCCACGATCCAAAGCAAGTCTGGCATATGCCTTACAGAAGAACAAGAAGTCTTGGACAGATGGACATAGTACTGCTCTGACCTTTACAACCATACACCAAATGGAGACCCATCAGTTCTAGCATGTCCCGAGAACAGATAAGAAGAAGAAATCCTCCCAATTCTCCGGGAAGAAGTTGAGGCAGCAGTGCAAGCGCTAAAGAAAGGGAAGTCAGCGGGAGTGGACAACATACCCGCGAAACTGCTACAAGCAGGAGGAGAAGCGATGATTGATGCCCTCACCATTATCTGTAACAAGATCTGGCAGAGTGGGGAGTGGCCTATACCATGGACCCAGTCGCTTGTCATCACTCTTCCCAAAAAAGGTAACCTTCAGGAGTGTGAAAATTACCGGACCATCAGCCTCATCAGCCATCCCAGCAAGGTCCTCCTGAAAATAATACTCAACAGGTTGAAACCCCAAGCTGAACAGATCATAGCTGAAGAACAAGCAGGATTCAGGGCAGGGCGAAGTACCACTGAGCAGATTTTCAACCTCAGAATAATCTGTGATAAATACCTACATCACCAACAACATCTATATCATGTGTTCATAGACTTCAAGAAGGCGTTTGACCGAGTCTGGCATGCAGCTCTATGGGCAACAATGAAAGTGTACAACATCAGCCCTAAAATTATTGAAGTCATCAAAAGCCTGTATGACAAGGCTACCAGTGCAGACCTCCACAACAGCGCCATCGAGAACTGGTTCAGAACAACAATCGGTGTGCGTCAAGGATGCCTACTCTCTCCAACACTCTTCAACATCTTCCTAGAGCGCATCATGTCAGATGCTCTTGCAGACCATGAAGGCACAGTCAGCATAGGGGGTAGAGCAATCTCCAATCTTCGTTTTGCAGATGACATTGATGGATTGGATGGAGAAGAACAAGAACTTGAACAGCTGGTACAGAGGCTTGACACCACCTCCAGAGCCTATGGAATGGAAATAAGTGCAGAGAAGACCAAAATAATGACCAACAACACCAATGGCATCAACACGGACATCAAAGTCCAAGGCCAATCCCTCAACACAGTGCATAGCTTCAAATATTTAGGAGCCATTGTATCAGACAATGGGTCCCCACAGGAAGTCCTCTCCAGGATCGCACAAACAACTGCTGCCCTGACAAGGTTGAAGCCCATTTGGAAAGACAGGACCATCAGTCTACATTCCAAAGTAAGACTGCTTCGCTCCCTTGTCATCTCCATCTTCCTATATGCTTGCGAAGCATGGACCCTCACAGCAGATCTCCAACGAAGAATATAAAGCATGGAGATGAGGTGCTACAGAAGACTTCTGGGCATTTCCTATACCCAACACATCACCAGCGACGAAGTCCGACAGACCATCACACAAGCCATTGGACAACACGATGACCTGCTAACAGTGGTGAAGAAACGGAAACTCCGATGGTATGGCCACGTCACCAGATCATCAGGCCTTTCAAAGACTATTCTGCAAGGCACAGTGCAAGGAGGTAGAAGAAGAGGGAGACCGAAAAAGAGGTGGGAGGACAACATTCGAGAATGGACTGGTTTGACACTGAGCGAAGCCATCAGGGCTGCTGAGGACAGAGAAAGATGGAGTATGTTGGTTAAACGATCATCTGTGGTGCCCCTACGACCTTCGGGTTACGGGAAAGGATAGGATAGGATAGGAATAGCAACTTGACCTAATTATACAACATGTTTAAGTGATTAATGTACCATGTATAATGTGTAAGTTGGTTACAGATCGCGTCTTTTGAGTCTGAATTAAGATTAAGGCGTTTGTGGCATCCATTATTATTATTATTATTATTATTATTATTATTATTATTATTATTATTATTATTATTATTATTATTATTATTCCACTTGTAAGTGTTCACGATGTTTCAAAAGTAACTGCACTCTCTGGCGCTAAGGACAATTACATGCGCGAAGATGTGTTGTGTGGCAGAATTCAATGTACAATCTGTGAAAGAGCCGGGGAAGCGAATGAACCGAAAGACCATTGTTTAAACAATGACTAAATCTCCCCGCCGTGACACTCAGATCGTTAGTCACAATGCCAAGGTTACGGTTAGCACTCAGATCGTTAGTCACAATGCCAAGGTTTCGGTTAGCTGTATTCTCAATAATGAATTGGAAGTTTTCTCCTCGATACATTTTTGCACAATTGGGTTTGAACTATGAATTTTTTCTTCAGATTTACAACGTACCGACGCCCCGCAACACTTTGTCCTATATAATAATAATCATCATCATCAGCAGCAGCAGCAGCAGAAGCAGCAGCAACAACAACAACAACAACAACCATATCTTTCTTTGCTCTCTCATGGAGGTTTAAAATTGCTATCATTGCTGCAGAAAGAGCTGCTGGCCCGTTCGTCATCTTCTCACGCTTGAAGGGAAGTTGTGTTCATACCTTGTTTGAAAAAGAGATTACAAGGGAAAAGTCTGAAAAATCAAGTCAAGTCAAGTCAACAGATCTTAAATACCCACAATGGAGAATTCATACAGCACACTGCGTCTCACCCAATACGAAAAGAAGAATATATAAAAATACGTTTAAAACAAATATAATAATACCTAATATCATTATCATACATAATCTCTTCCAGTTCTTTTTTGCTACTAACATCACATACAACCACATAACAAATTTACCGTTAATTTCATTTATGTCACAGAATAATTCATATCATGCACATACAATTGAGATTATTTAGAGATAAATTACCAATGTCTCCTCCTCCCCGCACATCTTTTCGCTTAGTGAATCCTTATTGTCAAACCACTTACATCCAGCTTTCTACGTTTCTGTCCATTGGGTCTCTGTCGATGCGACGATCTTGGTTCTTCTCTCTGGACTAACAACATTGCTTTGTTTTTTGTTGTCTTCAATTTACCTGCGCATCGGGGTTTCTCACGTTCATCACACACAAGAAAATAATGTAATGAATTGCAAGAATAACAACCTAGATAAAAGAAGGACGACGAAGAAAACGAGTTGACTGACAATGACAAAAAATAATGAGAAGAATGGGGATTTGCGGAGGCGGAATCCGGCCCACACACCAGTCAAGACAATAAACTTGCAGGTCTATTCCCTAATGACTTTAAAATGCATAGGATTTTGTTTTGGTGTTGCTATAAAACAATCGGTTAATCTGTTTGTCTAATATAACAAATGCGAATAGATGTTATATTATAAATTAAATTTTATTTATTATTTAATCAGTTTATAGTCCCCTCTCTTCCCGAAAAGGATTTTCAGAGAAATTAAATAAAGAAATCAGTCCCTATCTGCAGAATACAATCATCCCTTCGCTAAGCATTACAAGTATTTAATGCAGATAAATAGGAGCTACTTTTTTTGTCGATGAAATTATAATGACAATCACACTTTCTGGCAGCATGGCAGATATATGTTCATTTATTAAAATATGTTTTTTAGAGTGCGCTTACAACTTTAACAAAAAACAGCTTCTCATGGCATGTAAGTTAGAGTTTGACCACACACCATCGACAGATCAGTTTAACATTCACAGCAAATGATTACAGTAAATGTTTTCCTAATCTTACAACAAAAAATAACTCTTTCGAAAGTTTTTTTGTGTTATGTTTTGTATTTTGTAGCAGTAAATTACGTCGTTTTAATGCCTATTAATAGCAACCGCTAGTTACACCTCCTGATCTAAAAATAGCCTCTATCAAAGTCGATAAGAGGCAGAACCCATAAAAAAAGTTACTCGGTAAAGTTTTCGATATAAGTTGATACAACAGATTCTACCCTACCTCAGACACAAAATACACATTCTTGAAGCCGCGTTGCTGGCTCGTTCAGAAAGGGAGGCACGGTGGCCTAGTGGTAGGGCTTTGGCTTGCGGATCTGAAGGTCCCGGGTTCGAGCCCAGGCCGGGGCATTGTGTTGTGTCCTTGGGAAAAACACTTTACTCCCGTTTGTTTGTTTGTAGATTATAGTCACTCGACACTTTCGCATATAGGTGACTACTGGACCGATTTATACTGACACCAGCGGGCCAGTTGTTGGTAAAGGGGAAAATAATATGATCACACGTTGACCAATCCGGGATTCGAACCAGCGACCTTTCGGTTACTAGCAAGACGCTCTTACCAACTGAGCTACCCGGCCCCTCTAAATTTACTCCCGTTTTCTACTCCTGCGGATGAGAGTATAAACCAAGGTCTAGTCTGTGTCGCATACATTCCATCATAACATACTTTAAAGATCCTGACGCTCATGTCCTAGACGGGTGAGTGCCGGTGACAAGAACACTCCCAGCATGCACCTAGGTCCGTCTCCTCCATCCTTGGCTGCCCGGAATAGTGCTCAGTTGTCTGGAGCGTTATTTCGATGCGCCCAAAGGCTGCAAGTTGGCGCCTCGGGCGGCTTGAGTTAGATCCTGTATCGGCCAGCGCCTTGAGTCGCCAAGAACGGCGAAATATGTGCGCTATACAAATACCCAATAAATTAAAAATTAAAATTAATTAATTAAATTAAAAATTAAAATTAAATTTTTTTTAAAAGTCAAAGGCTTTAATATTGGTGTATCATTAAACAGGATAAATCGCTCCCTGTAAGAACAGAAATTGACAATTCAAACTTTAGAGATTTGTTTGAGCAACGAAAACCCACTTTATAATTGTTTATTATAATAACAATGCGAATTAAACAATGTCTTCGAATTGCTGTCCCTTAAGAATAAGGAGGACGGGGCTAGCAGAGAACGTGCACAAGCGAGAATCGTACAGATGTTAGGGAATAAGAAGAGGAGAAGAGTAAAGGGCCCAAGAGTCATGTGGTTAGCGTCGGAAGGGACCGTGCGAAGATAGAACAGGGAAGGAGGACGACGATGAGAAAGCGATGTAAAGATGACAATATAAGAAGAAAAAAAAACTACCGGAGTCTGGAGGGAGGGTAAAAGATTACACCATTACCACTTTTACAATGACACATCCTTCGCACTACCACACCCTAAGCCAAAAGGGGTCTGATTGTATTACCCTGGGACAAGCCTAGGGTGGAAAGGCGTCTTTCATGTCATTACAGCAGTGAACCTTTAAGGGAAAAAGTGCGTTTTAGAAGGAGAAGGAGAACTGTGGTGAAGGAGGAGGAAGAGGAAAAAGACGTAAAAGAAAGGAAAAAAAGAAGGAGAAGAAGCGCCCCCAGATGAGAGAGAAAGAGAGAGGGAGGGAGAGTGAGAGGGGGCAGGAGGTAGGAGAAATAGTGTGCGTGTCATGTCAAATCAATTCAAGAAATCTGTTCATAAATGCTTGTGTGTGTGTGGGTGTGGGTGTGTGTGTGTGTGTGTGTGGGTGTGTGCACGAATTTATGTTTTTGACCACAAAGCTGCAATGCTACGGGTTTTTTTTTACCAAGCATTCACAGAATTACTTCTCAGCACTCGTCTGATAAATCATTGAAAGTCTTAGTAACAGCCATGGCAATCCTACACTCTCAGCAGCTAACTTGGACAGCATCATGCAAAGTTGTAATCTGGTGTCTCGAAAGGCTTACACAGACGTAGTTATGATGATGAACAACTGGAGTAAACGTGTAAAGTTACTTGTCGCCATACTATTGCATTTGATTTATCATATATAATTCCGTTGAGTGGCGGGATAGGGGGTAGACTTTATTTTGAATGGTGTGCTTTTGGGCACATCGTCCATCTTGCTTTCATCCTCCTTCACATTCATTCAGACCATATTGCCTAAACTGAAGCGCTATGTATCTTTATTTCTGCATCCCAATACGTTTGGATATTCTGACTACAGTTATCGTAGAACAACATAGATAATTACATACACATACACGTCAAAGTTCTTCTATATGCATTGATTTGGAACATTTGCTCTTCTGCTCAATCATCCTGGCGATTGTGACGACTTCGCGGTCCTACTTTCACAGACTATTATTTTCTTAAGAGTCTCGTAGGTCCAATTGATCTGGATGCCTTCGGTTTAGTCAAATCATCATCATCATCATCATCATCATCATCATCATCATCATCATCATCATCATCATCATCATCATCATCATCATCATCATCATCATCATCATCTTCGTCGTCGTCGTCGTCGTCGTCGTCGTCGTCGTCGTCGTCGTCGCCGTCCTCCTCCTTCTCATTATCTTCTTCTTCCTCCTTCTTCCATTATTTCTTCATCTTCTTCGAGTCGTTCTTCTTCTCCTTTTCTTTTTATCTTTCGTTTCCATTTCCGACGTATATTTCTCCTCTTTCTTCTGCAACTCTTATTGCTTCTCCTACTCCACTTTCGGCTACATCCCACGCCATCTCCCATCTCGGTCCCGTCGCTCTTTCTCCCAACAAGGTACACGGCACGACCCCCTTCGTTCCATTTCCCTACTGGTCATTTGCTTGTGTCTAGGAATGGGACGGGTGGGTCCTTATCCACTCATCCATCTTCTTTCATTTCTCTGGAGTGAAAAGCTCGCAAAATGCACAGGACTTTCCATCATCCGTAGCTGAAATATTGTATGTCCGTATGGAGAAAGGGTCTGAAAGTTTCACCGATGTCGGTCTTAGTCATTTTAACACTGACTAGACTTTACACTTTGTTTTAAAATTTTACACGAAATGGATGTCTGGCTATTCATTATTGCTTCCACGTATTTCAACTTTAGTCGTGATTGTTTACGTTTGAAATATCGAAGTTGTCCCACTTTGGTAAAACAACAACAACACCACTTTCAGACTCCGCACTACATATTGTTTACAACTAAAGAAAAGCTGTATACTTCCAATTTTGCCGTTCCGTTCATTGTTTCTTATCTGCGGCCCTAACATGTTTCGGTTGTTTCTTCTGTCGTACTGGGCTGAGTCCAGAAATGTCTTGTGGGCTTCTGTGTATTTATAGCCATAACATGATTTGTTTTCTTCTGAGACCCATTACTTCTCCATTGTCTTTTTCCTATTTTCTGCGACCCGAAAATTTTTCTGGTATGCAGAGTGAATAAATATTCTACTTGGACGAACTGTAGTTTGTACAACCGTATCATCGAAGAAACATTTTCTTTTTTCCTATTATTATTATTATTATTATTATTATTATTATTATTATTATTATTATTATTATTATTATTATTATTATTATTATTATTATTATCGGCGGCAGGGATAGCTCAGTGGTCAGAGCGCACGACTTATGTGAGTGCGTCTTGGGTGACGTGGGTTCTAATCCTGACTTCAGCAAACTATTGTGTGATTGCTGGATATTACGGGCCAGCGCCTTGAGAAGCTCTTTGAGCTTGTAAGTGCGCTATATAAGGGAAATCTCTTTATCTCTTTATTATTATTATTATTATTATTATTATTATTATTATTATTATTATTATTATTATTATTATTATTTGGCCATTTCTAGTCGTTCAACATTACTGCCTTTTGCCATCTGGCGTGCACCCAGCTTTTCAAAGCTTGCTAAGAAGTAAAAACGGGCAGTTGCTAGAGGTAGGCTATATATGGGAATATGTCTAAAGCTGCAGAAAAGATGGGGCCACACATCTAGCAGGAAAAAACCATAAACCCTAGGGTTCTTTGTGGCTGAAATCCCGGATCTGGCTGCAATCAGACTATATTGTGCCTTGTGAGTCGATTGATCAGATGAAATTGTACGCTTGCGCCGATTAGGACCTTAGGCCAAAAGGAAGGCAAAGAGGTAAGGTGGATAGCTGGGTGGGTGGGTGGGTGGGTGAGAGGGGAGGCTTGGAAGAAGGATAGAGGAGTGGGACCCATGGGGAGTGAGAAACTGTGTAAACATAATTATGAGTTTTTACCGACTACGCTTACAATGTATTTGACATAAAATTGTTCCAGCTCTGTTATTTTTTTTTTCAGCCTCCCTTGTGTAAGCACCTCCTATCCCATTCTTTAAGGTTTTTTTCTTCCCCTGTGTTTCATTCCTTGCTCTTCCAAGTAATTTCATTCGTGATACATAATATCAGCTCGGACATCCACCTTCAGGATATACTCAAGATGAGCAGCCTTATAAACATATTGAGCATCAGTACCTATTGAGCACCTCGGCGCCTGTCTCTTTGTAGACATGGACCCTAGCCAATATACGGCAGAAACACGCCTTCTGTTGAGATGCTATGTGAGTATCGGAGCACCTGCAAAACACACATCAATATTCTATTCTAATATTCGCAGTGACTTATACGGATAAAAGGTCACAATTTGAAATGCCCATTACATTACATTACATTACATTACATTACATTACATTACATGATTATTGCCTTAGGTCCAGCGGACTCTTCCGAGCTAAATCAGGACAAGAGAGACGTAATCTTAAAACATTACAAAATGGTTCAAATCTTAAAAAACAAGCCTGTTACTCTTAAATACTCAAACAAACTTTCACACGCAACCTCCTGAAAATTCTTCTTTAAAACTTATGCATTAAAAATACGTTCTCTTTCCTCAATCAAATCACCAAATTCAGTCTTACCAATGAAATCCAACCAACAACATAAAACAAGGAGACATGATTTATATGCGATAAAACAAACCAACATCATGTAAAAATTGAAACAGGTGTTGACCATTGCATACTTTAAAAATCTCTTTGAAAGGTATTGAACCAAAATATGTTTCTCTTTTCTCAAACAGATCAGCACATTCAGACATAAAATGGCGAACGGAAAAGGATTTATCACATGCAAAGCACCACGGTGGTTCGTCTCCTTTTAAAAAGAAACTGTGGGTTACATAAGTATGCCCAAGACGAAGGCGAGACAAAACTGTTTCTTCTTTGCGAGTGGATGCAAAGTTAGGCAAAGAAGCTGACAAATCGGGAAGAATTTGAAATAATTTGTTATTGATATGGTTAGACCAGTCAATCTGCCACAGCCGTTTACAATAAGATCCAGTCATTGAAATGCCCAAAATCGTGTGTACCCATTGTCCTTTAAGAGTTAGGTAATGGGAAGAACTCTGTGAAAAGATGTGTAGTACGAAGGAAACGCGGTCAGAAAGAACTGGAAATGTATTTCAAGGAAATATACGCAGATTTTAACACGCTTTTTATAAAATAATGCTTAATAAATTAATAAATTGAATTAAGAGCGAGCGAGCGAAAGAGAGAGAGAGAGAGAGAGAGAGAGAGAGAGAGAGAGAGAGAGAGAGAGAGAGCATACCGTGTACCTTGGTGCAGGGAGTAAATCTGAAATGGTTTAAATGTGTTTAAATTAAAGACACCAACAAAAAGTACTTACAAATGCAAACAACAGAAAGAAGAAGAAGGGGAAGAATAGGAAATTTAATAAAGAAAGAAATATAATGAAAAGAAGAAGAGTCTTAATTCGTCGTCGTTGCTATTATGACGTCTTTACCCTGCTGAACGGTAGTTAGCATTCTCATCCACTCATCCCCATAGTAAAGGGAACTTCGACCTTATGCCAGACATGTAGGTCTACATATGACAATCAAACCCACAGGTCAACAGACCCCAATAGACCTAAACACTGTTCTATGCAACCCCTTACACTCTAGCAAGCCAACTTTACATGCAGAGAAACAATGAAGGAGATTCTACTCTTGAAGACGAATCGATGATAAGCTTGATAGATTAGATCTCTGAAACTCTGTATGACACGCTCTTCACTGCTTGTTTCTGCCCATCTTTATTTACTTATACTCTCTGACTGCTTTTCTTTGCGGCATGTTGGACATGTTCAGAGAATATGACTAGTATTAGTAAATACACTCGCCCGAGTAATGTCTGACATACTTGGTCACACTATGTAGACCTAGCTGCTAATCAGCATGAGAGGTACGGTGGTCTAATGGTAGTGCTTTGGCTTGCGGATCTGAAGGTCCCGGGTTCGAGCCCTGTCCGGGCCATTGTGTTCTGTCCCTGGGAAAGACACTTTACTCCCGTTTCCTACTCCTTCGGATGAGAGTATAAACCGAGGTCTAGTCTGTGTGTCGCATACATTCCATCATAACGGACTTTAAAGATCCTGACGAATGTCCTATTCGGATGAGTGCCGGTAACAAGAACACATCAAGCATGCACTTGGTCCTTCTCCCCCATCCCTGGCTGGCCAGGATAGTGCTCAGTTGTCCGGGCGTCAGACCATGCGCCCAAAAGGCTTTGAGTTAGATCCTGTATCGGCCAGCGCCTAGAGTCTGGTCAAGTGATAAGTGCGCTATAAAAATCCTCAATAATAATAAAATTAATAATAATAATAATAATAATAATAATAATAATAATAATAATAATAATAATAATAATAATAATCAGAGCAAGAGTTTGAGGTTTGAGGTGTGGCCCTGCGTGGAAGAGGTTTTGCAAATGTGCTTATCGGCTGTGATTTTGATTGAGTGTTTTGAGAGCTATAATTTCAGTTTTGCATATCAGTCTGTAACAGCGATTAACAATTTCTGTTTGTTCTCAAAGTGGCGGTAAACTAGCTCCCATGGTTACTTGAAGACTACTCTGTACCATTTAAGAGTCAATAATCATAATTAGAATCATCAATGGTTTAACCATAGTTAGCATGATGAGCCTGATTTGCAAACACCATTTTCAAAATCGTAGTCGTATTTTACCTAAAAACTTCTGCTGAATGATTACATAGATCATGACTTTTGGAAACTGGGCCCTAGTTTTAACTGACATTACTCAAAATTCAGTCACTACAGTCAAACGACCTCAGCCTAAAGTTTTTATACGCCTTGCTCTTTAAACTCTTCTTTTTTTTTTAAACAATCACAACAACTTGGAACTAATAGATTCGGTCATTTGTCAAGTTATTGTCAAGGGAGGCAGTCGCCCTCTTTCAGCCCATAACCCCCTACGTCCCGTACTCGACCCAGATGACTTATTGGACCGTTTGATGGTACTAAAGGGCTTAAGCTTCTCGGCAGGACTTGGGTTCGAAAACAGAAGCTTGCGGAGAAAATGAGGAAACCTTTAGGGGGTGAGGTCACTTAAACTCCTGGTGGGATTTGGGATAGGTTAATATTCAAAAAGGAATTTAACAGGGAGCGTTTCTGAAGGAAAAGAAGAAAATAAGAAAGCATTATTAATGGTGTAAACCTCGAATAGGTCGAACTATTACATTTTGTGTTGAAATCAGAAGCAATGAATATAGGTATTACATGTATGTATTGAAATATATGTATATTGCATATATTGAATCATCATTAGGCAGCTCTTTTTCTTCTTCTTCCAAGTCTCCCGGCGGCAGTGGTTTATGACTCAAGCCTGTGTGTACATGCGTCTTGAGAGACTTGGGTTCGAATCATAACTTCAGCAAACAATCGCCTTGAGAAGTTCTCCGAGCTTGTAAATTTGCTATATAAGGGAAACAGTCCCGTTTTGTGTTTCCAGACGTATTTGAAAACACTTTGAAATAGTATGGTTCGGGGGATAGATCCGAATGAACTAAATGTCGGTCTGTCAGACAGAATATCTCAAAACTAACTAAAGGTATTTTGACCAAACTTCAGAGGAATATTACGTAGCTTCGTGGTTTGCAACCCGTGTAATCATATTTGCTCTGCCGCCACGGCCAAGGTCACTGGAGTAATTTGGTTGCTAAACACGTTTTGCTCAATTTCTCAAAAACGGCTAAAGCAATTTTATTGAGTGTTGGTATGCATGTGCTCAAAGCATGGGCCATCCTTCAGTAGCAGTCCGGTTGTCGATCATTCGCTTGGCCGGTCGGCCCGTCGCTCCGAATTTCACTTTTTTGCTCAAAACGCATTTTTTGCTTAATCTCAATAATAATAATAATAATAATAATAATAATAATAATAATAATAATAATAATAATAATAATAATAATGGTTATTTGAATAGCGCGGTATCTTGTCAGTGCAGGCGAGCCCATCGCGCTTGACACACACACACCCACACACACACCCACACACACTTACTCACACTCCTATCCTATCCTATTCCGTAACTCGGAGGTCGTAGGGCACTACAGATGATCGTTTAACCAGCGTAATCCATCTTTCTCCGTCCTCAGCAACCCTCATGGCTTCGCTCAGTGTCAAACCAGTCTATTCTCGAATGTTGTCCTCCCACCTCTTTTTCGGTCTCCCTCTTATTCTACCGCCTTGCACTGTGCCTTGCAGGATGTTCTTTGTCCTCAGCATCCCTGATTGTTTCGCTCAGTGTCAAACTAGTCCATTCTAGAAGGTTGTCCTCCCACCTCTTTTTCGGTATCCCTCTTCTTCTACCTCCTTGCACTGTGCCTTGCAGGATGGTCCTTGCAAGACCTGATGATCTGGTGACGTGGCAATACCATCGGAGTTTCCTTATCTTCACCACTGTGAGCATGTCATCGTGTTGTCCAATGGCTTGTGTGATGGTCTGTCGGACTTCGTCGTTGGTGATGTGCTGGATATAGGAAATGCCCAGAAGCCTTCTGTAACACCTCATCTCCGTGCTTTGTACTCTTCGTTGTAGATCTGCTGTGAGGGTCCATGTTTCGCAAGCATATAGGAAGATGGAGATGACAAGGAAGCGCAGCAGTCTTACCTTGGAATGTAGACTGAGGGTCATGTCTTTTCAAATGGGCTTCAACCTTACCAGGGCAGCAGTTGTTTGTGCGATCTTGGAGAGGACTTCCTGTCCGGACCCATTGTCTGATACAATGGCTCCTAAATATTTGAAATTATGCACTGTGCCGAGGGATTGGCCTTGGACGTTGATGTCCATGTTGATGCCATTGGAATTATTAGTCATCATTTTGGTCTTCTTTGCACTTATTTTTATTCCATAGGCTCTGGAAGTAGTGTCAAGCCTTTGTACCAGCTGTTCAAGTTCTTGTTCTTCTCCACCCAATCCATCAATGTCATCCGCAAAACGAAGGTTGAAGATTACTCTAGCCCCTATGCTGACTGGCCCTTCGTGATCTGCAATGGCATCTGGAATGATGCGCTCTAGGAAGATGTTGAAGAGTGTTGGAGAGAGTAGTCATCCTTGACGCACACCGATTGTTGTTCTGAACCAGTTTCCGATGGCGCTGTTATGGAGGACTGCACTGGTCACCTTGTCATACTGGCTTTTGATGACTTCAATAATTTTAGGGTGCACTCTCATGGTTGCCCACAGAGCTGCATGCCAGAATCGGTCAAACGCCTTCTTTACGTCTACGAACACATGTTATAGATGTTGTTGGTGCTGTAGGCATTTCTCGCAGATTATTCTGAGGTTGAAAATCTGTTCAGTGGTACTCCGCCCTGCCCTTCCCTGAATCTTGCCAAGAAAATTAAAACTTTTCAAAATGCTTATGTTTTTTATAGCTAATTTTGTGTGTGTCATTAAATACATTTGAATGGCTTGCCATCTTGGGTCTTCTTCTTCTTCTTCTTCTTCTTCTTCATCGCCGTCGTCATTTATGCAGCCAACATCCTTTCGCTCACGCAATTGGATACAAAATAGCAGCTCGTATTTCGGGCTACTAACGTGTCTTGTTCTTCTCCATATTTTCCCCTCTCTCTTTCTGTAGTTTTCTCTGTCTGTCTCTTTTTTTATTTTCCTCCGGCTGTTTTATCTCTTAAATAACTGTAACTTATACAACAATGGAAACTTGATGCCGCGTAGCAATAATTATAAGAACGAAAGAGGTTATAATACATTATTTAACGTCCTTCGGCTTCGCGCTTTTCCTTCCCTATTCACACACCTTTCCCTCCTTCCCCTGCCTACCCACACGCACTGGTAATTCAGCATAGGGCAACGGTTATCCAATACAGAATTACAATGGCCACGAGCGCATGAAAATAACATGGGGTCCTATTCTTAGAGGGGCACAGGATGCGCCAACATTGCCACACAAAACAATGCAGCACTTTATTCAATAACAACCCTTGTTTGCTGCTCATGCTTCGATCCTGCAACAGTAGCCAGCCATGCTCTCTTGATTTTAGATATGATCCTGGGGCCGTATTTGTGTTAACTCTGAAATCCGCAATTTGTGATATCCATTTTCTTGCACTCATCATAGGCTATTGTCCTAAAGCATTTTAAAATGTTTTATTTCTTATTTTAATAATAAATTTACTTTGGAATCCGTGGTTTGCTGCATTTTGTTCTGTTGCTCCAAGATCGTTTCAGAGTATAGAGGCCGCGCGCAACATACTCCCTGCAATCTACCAGTCACAAGCAATGAGTTGTTTTCACGATCGCACATGAGCCATTTCGCTGAAGGAATGAAAGGAGTCCCGAAAAGTTTGAAGTGCGGTAAATAATCTGTTCGTGTGGTTGTTGGCGGAGGTGATTGTAATTGTGATGCTGTTTCTGCTGCTTTACCTTTATCTTAGTAAAAATGTGATGTGTCATTTGTTTCTAGGAGTTGGGGGTGGGGGTGGAGGAGTTTGGGGTTGGGGGTGGAGCGATGGATGGGTCCCTGTCTAACTCGTTATTATGTGAAGAGGTACATGTACAATCAAACACGTGTTGAAGATTTGTATTCCTTCTGTAGCAGCTAGGATACATGTAAGTGCTTAAGAGTGCTAATAAAAAGTAGAAAGTATCAATTTCGACAAACGTTTTTGAACCTCCACGAACTAAGACGAACTAAGACAATTAAGACAGGCCATAAAAGACGAACACTTCAAAGTTCAGTTCAGTGAGTAGATTACCGTCCCCGGACACAGTAGCGTATAGGGGACTTAACACTTCAAATAAAATGGTACGACGATTTTATTCAAAGTTCAGTGGGGCCGCCACAAGAGACGCAGCAGGATCATGGATTAAAGTTAGCAACACCCTGAAAACAAACAATAAGGGCTAGTAAATAACTAAGCTATATAGTTAAAATAAGTAATTACCAACAAGATGAGAAAGTGTATGAGGATACTTGAAGTAACGACAAATATATCAAAATTTACCGTTATAAATTAAATAAGCCAACGCATTACATTTAAAAATTTCATCTGGTAAAAAAAAGAGAAAGAGAATATCTATAAAAACTCCAAACTGGTCGCCAACGATAATTCCAAAAGGCTGTCAAAATCATATTTATCAATATAAACAATAATTAAAAGAATGAACTATCATTATGAGTGTCATTATTAAGAGGATTTTAAAAATATTTACAATGGACCGTTTCTCAAATGATTCCCAATGTGATTCATTCTTTTAGTTTATAAAGAAATGATTCATGTTTTGTTTTTTTCCCAAAAAACTAGATAAAACAATGACAACTATCATAACTAGATAAAACAATGACAAATATGAAACAAGGTATTACATGACTAATCAGGTTAGGCATAATAAATCATTTCAGTATATATCGACAATCAATGTTGCTCAGGGCGAAAGTGATTCATAATGGAGTGAAACTAGATAAAGGCACAAATTATACTATTCTTCTCAAAAACTAGTAAGGTTTAACAAGGATGATTGTGTCTTCATCAGGTGCAGCGGAAACAAAATCAGAATGTTACCACAGGAACTAACAATTTATAAAATAGTACGCCACACAAGATCCGACAAGCGCAAACGAATCAAAAGCGCAATTATGTAAATTATCGGAAATAAAATTCATGAACATCTCTCTCCTGCACTTCACAGTCGAGAATATTGGTATTCTGAAACACTTTTAGAATGGTCTAATAGTGGCCTTTAAATGAACATCAGAAAGATAAGTTTTAAAACATAGACCTCATAATATTTAACACTAATCTTTATATCTCTAGCTCGTTTTGATGCTTCACCTTCCCCATAGTGTTTTTTCCGGTAGATATATCTTCTTTTTCTTCTTTTTTTGGGGGGTGGGGGGGGGGGCGGGGGTGAGAGATGGTGGGGTTAGGAGAGGCCTCCCACATCATCCGCTTCTCATGAAGACGGGTCCAGATTTATCCAGGGACCGGGCGCAATCAATGGCTACGCTTGAGCACTTCAGAAAAAAGGCCGGCCGTGTAACGGATGTGGCTGATTCGGGGGGTAAACGTGAACACCCGTTTTGACAGCGTTGAGGTGCACATCGAGTATCAGAGGCTGCTGAGCCGGCGCGGCGCACCCTCTTCATTAGATTATAGGCGTTTGCAGTGAGCCACCCAGTTCAACCAAATGTTTGGCAGGCGCGCAGGAGATAGTGAGTTTTATTTTTGATGGTGACGGTAGTGATTAAAAACAAAATAATGTATTTCATTTTTCTATTTTCAGTTATTTGTATAAACTAGAATAGAATTTCTTTAAGACCCACTCCATTAAATGGCTGATTAAAAAAAAAAAACTTCGTGTTGCCGCAGGGGCACGTTCAAGGATTGGGTCAGGCAGGTAGGTGGGTAGCAGGCTCATTTAAACACGCAGGCATCGGTTTGTGCATGTGGTTATTTGTATTTATTTATATTGAAAGATGCATTGCCATATAAGGGGCTTCCGGTTTTAAATAAACGTAGAGGTTGCAACTGTCAATTCTGGTCTGGGATCTGTTTGAATATCTGGATGAGTGCTAGACACAAATATATCAAACAGATATAACAGAATGGCGAGAATGATGACCGATCTTTCTGGACCACCTGGACCCTTCGAAGCGACAAAGGATGCACACCAAGTGAGTTTGAAGTAGATTGGTTGGAGGGGTTGGATGTTCACGCGGACAGCATCGGACTATTTATTTCTGAAGACGCGGATGACAACAAGCAACAACGACGTGCAATGCTACTATATGTGGCAGAGGTAGTTTCAAAATTGTGCCGGACCTATCCTATCCCGTAACCCGAAAGTCGTTGGGGCACCACATATGATCGTTTAACCAGCGTACTCCATCTTTCTCTGTCATCATCATCCCTTATGGCTTCGCTCAGTGTCAAGCCAGTCCATTCTCGAATGTTGTCCTCCCACATCTTTTTTCTGTCCCCCTCTTCTTCTGCCTCCTTGCACCGTGCCTTGCAGGATGTCTTTGCAATGCCTGATGCTCTGCTGACGTGGCCATACCATCGGAGTTTCCGTTTCTTCACCACATGTCATGTCATCGTGTTGTCCAATGGCTTGTGTGATGGTCTGTCGGACTTCGTCGTTGGTGATGTACTGGGTATAGGAAATGCCCAGAAGTCTTCTTGCCAGACCGGGGAATCGAAAAAGAATATATATTATAAATTATGAAAAAGCAATCGCGGCGCTGAACAAACATTACGTCATTCAACTCAATGCAGCGTTCTTACGTCATAAGTTATCGAAAAGATCCGGGGGGAGGTAAGGGGGGGGGGGAGACAATTGCGCAGTTCGTAACGCAATGCAGATAACAACAGTAAAGATTGGTTATTAAAACGACACAATCTTACTTTTGTTTATTGGATAACAACAAATACAAATATACATGAGATAATTATTATGGATAAGTTGGGTTTTTTTTTTTTGGTCCCATGTTTATTTTCAAGGAAAGGAGAGATGTTGTGTCTGTGGTTAGTTGTATTTATTTATATTGAAAAATGTATTGCCATATAAGGGGCTTCAGTTTGAAATAAACGTGGAGGTTGCACCTGTCAATTCTGGCCTGGAATCTAGTGGAATATCTTGATGAGTGCTAGACACAAATATATCAAACCAATATAACAACATCTAAGGTCCTTCTGACCGGCTCAGTTGCAATCCTGGGCGTTTGATAGTTCGCTTGATACTGCAAGTTGACGTTTTCCGACTGACTTAGAACCTGATATAGGACCAACGCCTTGAGCAGTTCTTGTGGTTGTTAAATGCGCTAACAAATTACCTTATACGCCTCCGCAGTCTCTGATACTCAGTATGTGTGTGAGGCGTTCATGCTGGGAGCCCCAGTTATCAAAGACCGGAGTGCAGGGTCTTGTCGATAGCTACAATATTGTTGACAAGTCTCCGATTCCAGATCGACATAATATCGCGGTAATAATGTTGAACTGTGTAGGCTTAATCTTTGTCCTCACTGCCTTCTCCACTTGTCTTCATGGTAGAGAATTTGGGCCGGGGGATGGGAGACAAGGATTGGAGGGGGAGAGGGATATGAAAGGGGGAAGCGGGGAGGGAAGGATGATAGAAGGTCATCCCTATGTTCACGTAGCCGTATGATCCTAAAACATGTTCAAAGAGCTCTATACAATGTACGTTCCCACAGCTCTGTGCTCAGGTATAGAGAACATAGTTCTGAGGAAGCAAAGAGCAGCAGACAATCGAGCTACGCCAGTGAGACCATGGATACGTAAGAGCACTGAGCTGCGGGAACATACACCTGGGGGTACAAAAACCTATCGGCGCGCGCATGATTTAAGCCCGCTTTGGGTAAAATAGGCCTGTTTGTTTATTTAAGTTTTGTTTTTATTTATTTATTTTATTTGCTTTTGTACTTTCAAGCGACATCATGCTGTTTCAATCTTTCTCCGTTTCTGCCTTTTTCTTGTAGAAAAGGAACTAGTAACTTAGTGTTCCCAATGAAGATTTTCCGCCAATGTTTACAGCACCACAGAAGGTAAGGTGTCTTTTCTTCTTCTTCTTCTTCTTCTTCTTCTTCTTCTTCTTCTTCTTCTTCTTCTTCTTCTTCTTCTTTTTCTTATTCTATAAATAGTATCCCCACTTTCTTTAAATTTAGTGCTTTAAATTCCCACTGTCGCTGTCTTTCTCCTTTGTTCAATTTCATTCCTACTCAGTTTTATCAATCTACAATACTATCTTCTTCTTCGCTAGACCAGTCACCTACCTTTTTTCTTGAAAACTCTTCCGAGACAGAACTCCTCATTTGTGTGTGAGGTCTGTTGGATCAGATTGGAAATATTGGACGCTTTCTGCCAGGTGGTCACTGGGGCTTCCTATGATGTTATTATTTGGCAATGTATGCATTTTATATGTATGTGTTTTGTTGTTATTTTATAATGATGTTTATATTCTATTTTGTCTTTGTAAACGGGGGTTCGATAAATTAGAATATAGCCTCAGCGTCCCCTGCGTGGGATGTCTTTATTGTAAAGTAACCGGCTTGTGGAGTGCCTTCAGTGTTGCCACTAGGGTTGTTTCTGCAGATCTTTTATGCGGATCAGGGGTGCAGAGTCCTCTTTCAGCGAAGTTGTGGTCTTGATTTTGTGGTCCTGATTCGGCTATACTGGTCCTGATTTGGCTCGGAAGAGTCCGCTGGATCTAAAGCAATAATCATGTAATGTAATGTCTTCTTCTTCTTCTTCTTCTTCTTCTTCTTCTTCTTCTTCTTCTTCTTTCTTTCTTTCTTTCTTTCTTTCTTTCTTTCTTCTTCTTCTTCTTCTTCTTCTTCTTCTTCTTCTTCTTCTTCTTCTTCTTCTTCTTCTTCTTCTTCTTCTTCTTCTCTTCCTCCTCCTCCTTTTTCTTCTTCTTCTTCTTCTTCTTCTTCCTCTTCTTCTTCTTCTTCTTCTTCTTCTTCTTCTTCTTCTTCTTCTTCTTCTTCTTCTTGAGGTGTGGGTGGTGTGAGTGATTGGATGGTTTCGTTTTCTTAACCTGCTGTGTTTCATTCACCCTAAAACCAATTTAATCTTCGTCTAGACAATTTGGTAGGATTTTTATGAATTGATGAAAGTAATGATAAAAACCTCTTCATCTAGCCACTGTTTATAAAAGCAATCCTTTTACTAACTGACTTTTAGCCTTTGTGGTCAGATATGTGCCACTTGCCCTTGGTCACAAGCAAACTATACTTCAAACAGTACTGCCCTTTGGCCAAACACAAACTGCTGCTTTTTTTTCAGTACGCACTGATTACCTACTGCCAAAATGAAATTAAACAAATAAGTTTAATGTTAAATTCAGAAAGTTTACGTCAACACATTTCCAAGGATATGAAGAGTCTGGAAAATCCTATTTTATTGGCAGGCGAATGCAACAAGTTCGTATAAAAGACCGAATGGAACTTTCGAGAAACAAATTTCAACTTAAACAAGAAGGCAAACCATTCAACTGTATTTCCAGGCACAGGTCCCACACATAGCTGACTATCATCATTTTCAAAAGTGTTAATTTTAGCGATGTTGCAACTCAGTTTTATCTTTTATAAAAGCTAATTGAAAGCAAGGAATGGTGGGCCACTATCTTAACTATCTGCAAGCAAAACGTTATCAAAATCGGTTCAGCTAAGTTTGAGATAAAGCTCAAAATGTTTTATAATAATTTACCTCAGCGAACTTGACCTTTAAGAAAGAACACAAATCAAAGACACAGAACGGATGTCGAGCGAGGTTAAAATGTCTGAATATTTTTAAAAAAAAACCAAAAAAAAAACCAAAAAAAACAACAACTATGTTTAGGTTCTTGAGTCTAGAATATAAAAGAGAATTCGGAGCTACGGCCAGGGACAACCGGAGCGACTAAAATGACCGACAAACGGACTACAAGAAGGGGATTGACAATGCGTTCAAATACCGAAATATTCTAAATCGGTTTAGCCGGTCCCCCGTTTGGGTGCCGGGGGTTTCAGTATAAATAGTATCCCCACTTTCTGGAAATTTAGTGCTTTAAATTCCCACTGTCGCTGTCTTTCTCATGTGCTCTTTCTCATTCCTGCTCTGTTCTATCAATCTGCTATAGGCTTACTATCTTCTTCTTCGCTAGACCAGTCATCTACCTTTTTTCTTGAAAAACCTTTCGGGACAAGACTCCTTATTTGTGTATAAGGTCTGTTGGATCAGCTTGGGAATATTGGACGCTTTCTGCCAGGTGGTCACTAGGGCTTCCTATGATGTTATTATTTAGCAATGTAGACATTTTATATGTATGTGTTTTGTTGATAATTTATGATGATGTTTGTATTCTATTTTGTTTTTGTAAACGGGGGTTCAATAAATTAGAGTATAGCCTCCGCGTCCCCTGCGTGGGATGTCTTTATTGTAAAGTGAATGGCTGTTGGAGAGCGTTCAGTTTTACCACTAGGGTTGTTTCAGCAGATCTTTTATGCGGATCGGGGGTTGTCCGGTTCTGATTTGGCTCGGAAGAGTCCGCTGGACCTAAAGCAATAATCATGTAATGTAATGTAAGGTTTAGACGGTGTTTTTTTTTTAAATTTGTCTCCGATTTATTGGTTTAAAAAAACCACAAAAACTAATAAACAATATCCAATATTATATTGACTTGGACTAACCGTTTTTTAGTCGACGATGAGATTTTATAATAATAATAATAATAATAATAATAATAATAATAATAATAAGAAGAAGAAGAAGAATAAGAATAATAATAATAATAATAATCTATTTTATAAAGCGCGATTCCAGATAATAGTTGGCTTAAAACGGTCGATTTCCTCGAAGGCTAGAGTTGTTTTGTCTTTTTAATTATTTTTATTAGGCTTACACCCTGCATTACATGTCTTTATGGTGCACAGAAATGGCACGCTTTGCCACGAAGCATTGCGCGGCATTGCGGTGAAAAAAATCGGGCGAGTGCCAGGCTACAAGGACAGATTTTTATTTATTATTATTTGTTGTAGTTGTTGCAATATTACCGGCCAATCATCACAACAAGTATTATAGTATTGTATTATAGTATTGTAATACAGATACCCAGGCATAGGCGCTCGCGTGTCCAGACACAAGCGCCTGTGGGTCAAAGGTAACACGGCTATGGTATTGCTATACCTTTAAAACATGGAAAATCACTTCCTGTCAGAACCGAAATGGAAAATTCAAACTTTAGCGGTTGGTTTAAGCAACGAAAGCCCACTGTATCTTTGTTTAATATAATAACGGTGCGAATGTTAGGGTATGTATACGCGTTTTAGCCCAAAGTAAACGAAGCCTTCGAATTGGGGCCTTTTAATTCCCTCATAACTTTGTTACGTTGAAACGCGAACGAAGGTATGTCGGAAGCGTGTACGATAGATCTAATCGTTTCGATTTGCAAAGTATTCAATAATAGAGTTTATTTACCTTTGATTTGAGTTTGCATTGTTGTTAGGAAAGGCTTTGTGTAACGTTGATAATTTTCGTTAGTCGATATTGTTGTAGAATCTTCTGGATCGGCTTGTTTACTATCGATCGAAGATTCGGGATAATTGTAGAAATTTGAAGGAACGATCCGGAAGGAGAAGAAATGTGTAATGACGTAAGTCAGTGATGACGATCTTTTATTCGATTGGTGGCAGTGCGTCATTTCTACATTGTTCGAAATTCTTCCGGAAGAGAGAGAGGTTATTTAATCGTGTGCCGAGTTGCTGTTGAGACAGTAAAGTTGTTGATAGTGATTTGGAAAGTTGCTGTGAAAGTTGTTGAGTTGAGTTGAGAATTGTATGCAGTTGTTGGTGTGTGCTGAATAAAAGTGGAAAACTTCATTCGTCGACTTTGTGACTTGTATGCTGTTTGGACGGGTTGCGTGAATAAACGAATCTGAGTTACACAACTATCAGGAATTCAAGCATCGGGGCTGAATCAGATACTGATAGAAAACACCAACATCAAACTGAGTGTAACATTTTGGGGGTCAAGCCGCGATTCACGCCATAGCCAAGGGTTCAACTGCTACAACAAGCGAGTCAACGTTACGAGAGGCAGTCATCGAGGGTAGCCGCCAACGAGTTGCGTCGAGAGGGGCCAACATACTGGGACTACATCACCGATAGGTTCGGGTTGACTGCAAGGGCGTGTAGTCGCTGAAGAGTTGCTTCGTGAGCGAACAACAGATCGGGACTACGTGGCTGCCGTAAGACTACGTCGAGGGACAGTCTCGGAGCTACATCGCCAGTGTTACAGCGAGCGTCGAGCGGACGTCGCGTCTACTTCAGCACAGGAGCGTATACATCAACACCAGCGTGGTGCAGCGTCGCATACGACGAGGACAGCGGGGCCTGCGTCAGCGAAGGCGACTAGTGACAAGCATCAGCGCTACTGCAGAAAGCGTGCTGTTCTAGAACAGTCTAGAAAGGTACAGCACAGTCAAGAACTTTCCAGAATAGAACTTTCTAGAAAAAGAACTTTCCAGAACTTTCCGGAAGCATCAAGATGGCTGACTTCTGGCAGAAAGGGATTCAACTGAATCTAAAAGGCAAACAGCTGACGGAGTACGTCAAATCCCAGGAGAGAATACAGGAACGAGAATTAGAAGAGCAGCGTCGCCGCGAAGAAAGAGAATTGGAAGAGAAGCGTCTAGAAAAAGAACTAGAACTAGAACAGAAGCGTCTAGAAATTGAACAGCAGCGGCAAGAAAAAGAAGAGCAGCGTCGCCGAGAAGAAAGAGAAGAGCGGCGTCAAGAAAGAGAAGCAGAAGAGCAGCGACGCCGAGAAGAAAGAGAGATGGAAGAAAGACGACTAGAAGCTGATCGTCAGTACCAGCTGGAGTTGGCGCGTATCCAAAACAATCAGCATGCGCCACAAGTCGTCAGCGACCACATGGCTCCAAAATTGCCAGCTTTCGTCGACGGGAAGGACCAGATCGACAGTTATTTGGCGAGATTTGAAAGGTTTGCCAAAAGCTCTAACTGGCAACCTCAAGACTGGGCGATTCGACTAAGTGCACTTCTGACGGGAGAAGCACTCGACGTCTACACCAGATTGTCGGACGATGACGCTAAAGACTACGACGTATTGAAAGAGGCCCTATTGCAGTGCTACAACTTTACAGAGAAGGGCTACCGTAAACGCTTCCGTGAATGCCGGCCTAAGTCAGACGAGACGCCAAAGCAGTTTGTGGAGCGCCTGTCGTCATATCTACACAAGTGGGTGGAGTTATCAGGCGAAAGCAAGTCTTACGACAGTCTCCATGACCTGATCGTGAAGGAACAATTTCTCAATGCCTGTCACAAGGACCTAGCGACCCACTTAGAAGAACAAAAGCTGCAGACGCTTAAAGATGTGACTGAGGCTGCTGAAAGATATCTCATCGCTCATGGGAAAACCCTGGGGCCACCCAGCGCGACGAAACATTTTCAGAAGACTGCAAACCATGGGAACCAGATCCAAGGGAGCCAGACGAGCCAGAGACAGACGGACTCCACGCCACCTCCCAGGGAAGGGCATTCAAGAGGCTGTTTCACCTGCAACGCTACAGACCACAGGGCGGCTAATTGTCCTCAAAACAAAAGTAGCGGACAGCGGAGCAGTACGGACAACGCAGCGGCGGGCAACCGGCAGAGGCGGTTCTCCAATCAACGGCAAACCAGTAGATCTGACCATCAGGTGTGCGGCGGGAGCGTCATTCTTCCGAGTGAGACCGAGCGCACAGCTACCCCTGCGGACGTGCAAGAGTGCATGACCGATGGCCAACTTCTCCTTGCCAACGGAAAATCCATCCCCGTCGTCGCCAGCGCGGCTGTGACCGTCCAGAACATGCCTGTTTCAAAGGGACGCGTCGGAAATCACGAAGTGACTGTCTTAAGAGACTCTGGCTGTAGTGGGGTCATCGTCAGAGAAGACCTAATCGCTAAAGAACAGTTCACTGGCGATTCAAAATGGACACTTATGGCCGACAGCAAATGTGTGAGAGCGCCAGTTGCGAAGATTCATGTCAACACCCCTTTCTATGTAGGCGAAGTCGAAGCGGTTTGCCTGAAGAAGCCGCTATACGATTTGATGATCGGGAATATCGACGGCGCGAGGCGACCCGACGACCCCGATTCAGAATGGAGTCCTGCCTCAACCCAACATGTCGAAGTTGCGGAGGAGGATCCATTGCCATTTCCCGATGGAGACCTTTCAGAGCTGCTACGGGACAATGCGGCTACTCCGGCTCAGCCCTGCCGACCAGAGATCGTCGGTGCTGTTACTACCAGGGCCCAGGCCAAGAGAGACAAGGTGTCTACGCCACTGAAGGTCGCCGACAACTCCAAAGCTGCCATCGTGGACAGAGATAAGCTGATCCAGCTCCAGGAAGCTGATAGCACTTTAAACAAGTACAGGAACCGCCAAGACCACGTGACCAAAGGCAGTGGTACGGTCTATTTTGAGGTGAAGGCCAAGATCCTGTACCGAATCTTCCAGCACCCGAGGGTCAACGGAGGGAAACCACTACGTCAGGTATTGGTACCGTTACCCCTAAGGCGCCAGGTGATGGAAGTAGCGCATGACTCAATCATGGGAGGTCACCTGGGCATCAAGAAGACGTCGGACAGAATCCAGGCGGTGTTCTACTGGCCAGGACTTCATGCGGACGTCAGCCGTTTCTGCCGATCATGTGACATTTGCCAGAAGACCATACCTCGAGGAAGGGTCCCGAAAGTGCCTATGCAGAGGATGCCTCTGATCGACCGACCTTTCAAGAGGGTGGCCTTAGACTTAATCGGCGAAATAAGACCTCCGAGTGAAGAAGGTCATCGATGGGTACTGACTTTAGTGGACTATGCGACTCGGTACCCAGAAGCAGTGCCACTGAAGAAGATTGACACTGAAACTGTAGCAGAGGCACTAGTGGACATGTTCAGTAGACTTGGAGTGCCTGAAGAGATCCTGACAGACCTCGGGACGCAGTTCGTCTCTGACTGCATGAAGGATGTCAACAGACTGCTGAGCATCCGGCATTTAACTACGACACCCTACCATCCGATGTGCAACGGGCTCGTCGAAAAGTTCAATGCTACGCTGAAGTCCACCCTGAAGAAACTGTGCAGCGAGCAGCCCAGACAATGGCATCGCTACATCAACGCCCTACTTTTCGCCTACAGAGAAGTACCGCAGGAGTCCACCGGCTTTTCTCCGTTCGAGCTGCTGTACGGAAGAACCATCCGAGGGCCGATGCACATCCTAAAAGAACTGTGGACGAAAGAAGTAGAGACCCCAGAGGTGAAGAACAGCTACCAGTACGTGTTTGAGCTACGGGAGAAGCTTGAGCAGACTCTCGAGATAGCCAGAGAAAACCTGAAGAAGTCCCAAGACTGTGGAAAGCACTACTACGATCGTAGGGCTGTGAACAGGAAGTTCAAACCTGGCAACAAAGTGCTGGTGCTGCTACCTACTGATCACAATAAGTTGCTGATGCAGTGGAAAGGCCCGTACGAAGTGGAGACCGTGGTGGGAATCAACGACTATAAGGTGAAGGTCGGCCAGCATTCCAAAATATACCACGCCAACCTCATTAAGCTGTACGTGGAGAGGCCGCCAGAGACTGTACATGCAGCAACAGCAGCTGTGACCGACGACAGCTTTGACAGCGAAGAACCGTTGGAACTGGGAGACTTCCACAGCAAAGAAGGCATCGATGATGTTAAGCTAGGACCGAGCTTGACGGAAGGTCAAACGTTGGAGCTCGAGGACCTTATGGGCGAATTTCCCCATAGCTTCAATGATGTCCCAGGCTCTACGACTTTGAACGAACATGAAGTCCACACCCAGACCTGGAAGGAGCATCTGCAGACCATGAGGGAGCTGTTCCACCGTCCCGCAGAAGCCAACCTGACCGTGAGACCCAGCGAATGCATCCTGGGAGCTGACAACGTCGACTGCGTCGGACATCCGATGGAAGAAGGAGACAACGGAGGACGCACTGATTCCGGGGAAGCCCACGTGATTATCGTCTTTGACCCTGGGCCGATGACGACCGCAACTGACGAGGGCGTCGATTCCTTGCGAACGAAAGAACATTGACTGTGTGGACGAACTAAGAATTTTGGTAATGACAGACTTGAAAATGAAAAACGTTGACTGGGTAAATGATTTGTGAACATTGACAGTATCCAGAAAGACTTGCAGATGAGAAACTTTGACTCTGTGTGAATGAACTGTGAACATTGACATTATCCAGGCAGATTTGAAGATGAAAACCATTGACTCTGTGTAGATAAGCTGAGCGCAATTACAGTATTCAGAAAGTCTTAAATTAGTTTCAATTGAGGACTTTGTTTGTGCATTACGTTTCAACGTCGTTGAAAGAAATTGGGTAAATTTCTTCTTGAGTGGGGGGTTATGTTACGTTCAAACGCGAACGAAGGTATGTCGGAAGCGTGTACGATAGATCTAATCGTTTCGATTTGCAAAGTATTCAATAATAGAGTTTATTTACCTTTGATTTGAGTTTGCATTGTTGTTAGGAAAGGCTTTGTGTAACGTTGATAATTTTCGTTAGTCGATATTGTTGTAGAATCTTCTGGATCGGCTTGTTTACTATCGATCGAAGATTCGGGATAATTGTAGAAATTTGAAGGAACGATCCGGAAGGAGAAGAAATGTGTAATGACGTAAGTCAGTGATGACGATCTTTTATTCGATTGGTGGCAGTGCGTCATTTCTACATTGTTCGAAATTCTTCCGGAAGAGAGAGAGGTTATTTAATCGTGTGCCGAGTTGCTGTTGAGACAGTAAAGTTGTTGATAGTGATTTGGAAAGTTGCTGTGAAAGTTGTTGAGTTGAGTTGAGAATTGTATGCAGTTGTTGGTGTGTGCTGAATAAAAGTGGAAAACTTCATTCGTCGACTGTGTGACTTGTATGCTGTTTGGACGGGTTGCGTGAATAAACGAATCTGAGTTACACAACTATCAGGAATTCAAGCATCGGGGCTGAATCAGATACTGATAGAAAACACCAACATCAAACTGAGTGTAACAAACTTAGAGGCCCAGAGTATCAAGAATGTGTTTGTACTTGTTGTGACATTGAGTTTACTGGGGAAATTGCAGTGTTGTCACATTACAAAGCGTTATACCCTAATGAGTAATTGTTACTCACACCGACCAGTAAGCTTTGAATTTTAGGCGTCTTCTGTGCTTACTATACTCATTTTCGCTTTGGTGCTATTTTTAGAATTAATCATAATGGTATTAATTTACCATTTTAATCACTTTTATATAACGCTTGTCTAGCTCAATTCAAGAGCTGCTCAAGGCGCTGGTCGATACAAGTTCTAACTCAAGCCGCACGAGGCGCCCACATGCAACCTTGATGAAAAACTCTCCAAACTTCAACGTATTCAAAATAATGCTGCTCGCCTTGTCCTCCTGCAGCCGCGATGCTTTAAAGTTCCACTGCTGCACTTCAAACACTGCACTGGCTGTCTGTAAAGGCTCGCATTGAATACAAAATTGCTTCTCTCTGTTTTCACTGTCTTCACATTGATACCTTTCCCTCTTATCTGGCTGATCTTATCATCCTCTACAAACCTACTCGTTCTCTTCGCTCTGAAGATGCCTCCTTACTCACTGCCCCCAGATATTCTCTTAACACCTTCGGGAAAAGATCTTTTGCTGTGTTTGCTCCGTCGCTGTGGAACTCTCTCCCTACGAACTTCGTCACACTCAGTCTGTCACTGTTTTCAAATAGAATCTTAAAACTTTTCTGTTCTGCAAGCATCTGCATGCTTGAGCCGCTGTGATCCGTAACTGGTCTAACAACTGATTTTAGTCTTTGAGAGATGCTTGCATACGTAGGATGGTCAGCGAGTGGGTGCTGAGGAATTAAAACATCACAACAGCTTGCGTATGTTTGTGTGTACCTGTGTCTGTGTCTGACAATGCCTAGGTGTGTGTGTGTGTGTGTGTGTGTGTGTGTGTGTGTGTGTGTGTGTGTGTGTGTTTCTGTGTGTAGGTGCGATATAATGTCTACGACATCATCGTCATGATCTTTCAATAATCATTCTTTTTGTATCTTATGTGACTGACTCATATTTGTTACGTGTAATTTGATATTTACTTATTTATTGTCCAGGGTTTAAAAGATGTGATTGTATTTCTAATAACATTTTCGGTTTTTACATTTCCCATCATTTTGTTCTGCATTTTGACTTTTATTATATTGCCAGTCTTATTACATTGTTTTTATGTGACTACTGTGTATATGACGTTTACTTCCAATTTCTTACTTTAAATTTTAATGAATTTTTGTTTTTAATTTTATTTATTGATTGTATTCTCTCTATTGTACTGTGCGTGTGACTGTGTTTGATGCGCCTTAAGCAGAATATTGTTTAATAATGCGCCTTATCAATAAAATTAGTATTATAATCTGACGCCCAGACGATTGAAGCTATATAATTATATTATAATTTAAAAAAAAACACTATATTTTTATTTATTTATTTATTTCTTATAATAATTCTTCTTCTTAATATTTTACTCCAGGGCGTCAAGGGTATGTGAACCACTGCCTGTTCAGCCTGCAATGTTATCGCCTGACAATTAAATACACTGCGTACACCACTGAGCCAACTGCGCTCCCCCGCACTTCAAAGACACGTGAATTTTCTTAATTCATTTAAAAATCATACTTTTGAAAGTGTTTTTTGTGTGTTAATCTTATATTTCGCGGAAGGGCAGCACTAACTGTGAATTTGGAAAGATCTGTGTGCGCTAAAGCGTTGCTTTGTTTGTTTTGCTTATGTAAATTAACGTCCCCGGACACAATGCGTATAGGGGACCAAAAAAAAAAAAAAAAGCGTGTCATCTTTGGAGCCTTTTATAGGAAAATATATATATATCTTGATTCATCCGATCATTGATACGCCTATGCAGATCACACTCGTTTGAAATACACCAAATATAGGCTACTACTTCAAACTAAATAAAATTTTATTTATTTATTTATTTATTTATTTATTTATTTATTTATTTATTTATTTATTTATTTGGTTCAAAGATATTGGAACTAATAAATTAGTAGTTGATCTACGATATAAGCCTGAGGTAACACATATTTATAAACGTAATATATACGTAATATTTAAATAAAATCAACATAGCTGGAATTAAATATATTACATTAAATAGCATTATTTTGTTCCTAGAACTTTATTACATTAATTAAAATTAAATTTAAAAAAGATACAATAAAATAAAGCAAAACAAATTAAACACTTTGACTATTAGTTCTAATAATAATAATAATAATACAGGATGTTATATACGCGCCTTTCCCCAAATCAATCAGGCTCAAAGCGCGGCGATCTATACCAACATACACGCTCACCTGTCTCATCCACCCTCACGCACACCAAATACACATCCAACACTCAAACAGGTGGTGTAAAGGCAGGGAGATCGCTATTAGAAGACGGAGAGAAAATCGAATTTTTATTTTGAAATTTTTTTATATTGACTGCGTTCTGTACCATTATTGAAGTTCTAATGAGAACTGTTGTACAATTTTAAAATTAAATTTTAAAATTAAATAACGAAACGGCATATTAAAATAGGATACAATAAATTTTCATGTTTTAAAATTTAGTAGGCTGCTTATGCCATTCCAAATAAGATCGTTCACGAACGCATCAAAACTAACTGATGGGAAGCAACCGCGTCTATTTTAAATTAAAATAGTTCAATGCATTGCTCGAGTTGTCTCTCTGTCTACATTTAACTCATTGCCTGCCAATCGACGATATATCGTCGATCTGAGCCGCCATGTTTTTGCCAATCTACGATAAATCGTCGATTTCAGTATTCCGTTTCGTTCCGTTATTTTGCGCAGTCCAATCCAAGTTTTATTTTAACCAAAGAGAGATAACTCTTTCTACTTTCGTTCTCGATCGACGCGCGCATGGTTTCTTTAAATTGATTCGTTTTTAGAGTGTTTTTTGTGCATTTTATTAAGCATTGTGATGGGCACAATCGACAGTGTGTCAAACTCTGCTAATAATCAATATAATTTCAAACTGTAAAGTGTATTTTGATCCTAAATAAATTTTCTTTCTGGTGTGTGAAGCTGATTCAGTGATTGGAATTATTCCTCCAGATTTTTTTTTTATCACTGTGGTATGTAGAAATATTTTTATTTTATTTTATCATTTCAAAAAGACCAACATGCTTTCAAAACACATATTTTAATAATAACATAATCAAATTAACATTTTTGTGTGTGTTTTTTTTTTTCTTATTCTTCACTTTTTTACCTTTAATTTGATATGAAATATGTCTATTTAACAACTATTATTGAAAGAACAGTAGCTTAAATGCCTAAGGTACTGAACTTTCTTTCCGGTGCCAGAGAAATGTCTGGCACAAACGTGGAAACATGCCTGGCAGGCAAAGAGTTAAAACAGCAACCTATGTGTACCCTGGCTTGGTACAAAACCACTAGTTCCAAATAAGATCGTTCACGAACGTATCAAAACTAACTGATGGGAAGCAACCGCGTCTATTGATAAATTGTCCGGGAATGGTTGTTTCCCTTTGGCTGTTCTTTCCGAAAGCAGTTTAATCCTGCTGTCTTATTCTTGTTTTTTTGTTTGTTTTGTTGTTGTTGTTGTTCTTAATAATTATGCTTTTAAAACATGCAAGCTTGAAAAAGACTTTTCCGCCGTAATGTGTACTGTACAGGCCATACAAATTAGGAATAAAATGAGAGTATGTTTACGTTCAAATAATAAAATTTATGTTGCGTTAGTTTTATCGGAAGGTAGCGTGGCCGAGCGGTCTAAGGCGCTGGTTTAAGGCACCAGTCTCTTCGGAGGCGTGGGTTCAAATCCCACCGCTGCCAATTTTTTTTTCCTTTTGCTCACTCAGTTAAATCGTCATCATCATTTACTTCTTCTTATCATCATCATTATATTACCCTTTACATTTACATTTTGTTGTACATTCAATGACAGTTTCGATGATAACCAAAAGAATGGGACCAACTGGTGGTGTTATATTTCCAATTAATTCATCCAAGAATTTAATAATGTTATTCATTTTCTTTTATTATTAGTATTTTTATATTATATTATGTATACATTTCGGTGACTCGTTAAAACTTTACAATATGAAGATGTCGGTTCAAATTAAGAGTAATGTGAGTTTCTTTGGGAATGGGGGAAAAAAATCCCCTCGAATGTGCATTTATAAGGCATAGTACAAGCATTTTACGTATATAATTTAATGTAATTTTTTAATGTACAATTTTGTTACATTTAAAAGTAACGTTTAAATTGTTATTTTACTTTAAGTTTAATATTACAAAATTATTTGTTTATTTAGATTCTATTTATTTATTTATTTTATTTTATTTATCTATTTTTATTTTGTTTTAAATAAAATGTTTTCGATATTTTGATTTCACTTTGGCTTTGTACTGAATAAAAATTTAAAGAACTAAAAAAACCAAATTGTTGTTTTTTCTTTTTGTATTTATATATTTTTTAAATTTACTTCTTCATTTAAACTATTAAGTTGTTATTTTGTTATGTAATTAGTCAGATGGTCTGTCATTTCGTTCCTAACCTAATCATTCTTTTGCAGTACACAATATTGCTGCAGCTTTTAAACAAGTTTCCTCACCTCAAGTTAAGCCCCTTACGTAAGCTCATTTTCTGTGGCTTTAATGTAACATGACATTAAACATTTTCCTCTAAAAATACCTATCTTCCCGCAAAAGCTTATTGAGAAACACTACGACTGTTTCCTTATCTAACTGTAGCCTAGTTTTAAGACTCTTTGCCCTTGGCTACTAGATCTATCGGATAACGCATCTGGGAGCTTTACATTTAAGAAATAAGAACTTCCCTCCGCTTGTTTTATCTCTTCTATGCGTACCGTTGCTACCTTCTGAACTTGTAAAGGTCATCAGTACTCTTGCATGGAGCGGTCTTACGCAGGTTGTCCGAGACAGTGGCAATTGCCTTAGTTCAAAACGTGTTGTGAACCATAGTGTGGTACAAGGTTTTAGTCCCAGACTACTTAGTCTATGCATCGCAGGCCAGAATACTACTCCACATTAAATTTTATATTTAGAATTTAAACCACTTTTCTCTCAACGGTATTAAGTACAGAAATTGTATTGCTGTAATTATTTGTGCATGTAGCTTTGCTTTCGTCGATTTGTGTGCCGTGCATTAATAATATTTGTTTAGACCAATCTTTGAGGCAGTTGACTAGTTTGTGTTCATTTCAGCTCAGTTCAATACTTTATATTAACGTCTATTCACTTGAATGTGGTTTCAGACCAATAATTTATTTATTTATTTATTTTATAAAGTCGTATTCATGCGTAGTAGTATCCGTAAAGTCGAGTTTTTGAGGTAGTCGAATGTACTGATTGGATTCAAATGAACACGTTGTGATTTTGTGTGTTTAAGCAAATATAGCTAATAAACCTTTCTTTTGTAATGGATTATTGCAGTAATACAGTTTTCTGTGGTAAAATGAACTTTCATGTTCTTGTATAACCTACATGTATGATATTTATATTTTCATGGAATAATAATACGCATTTTGGGAACCTCCATCGATGTAGGTACATGTGGCATTTTAAAATCGTACTACTGATAACGAAAATGTGTCTACAAAATAAGTAACTAACTAACAAATTATGAACTAACTAACTATATAAATAAATAAAAAATAATAATAACAACAAAACATCGGATGCTCTACACGTTTTGCTTGTTTTTTCTCCAATCGACCTCTAAGCGCGACGATCTATGGAGATTGCTGTTGTAAAAGACTAAAAAGAAATACAATTTTATGTTAAAATCTCAATTGACTTTATCCAGTACCAATATTATACGAGTGAGATAACCGGTGTTCAGGAAGACAGTCAATCCTTATTGACCTGGATCGTCTCTGGCTGGATTCGAACCCACAACTTTCGGCATCGGAAACTAGTGCTCTAACGAACTGTGCCATAGGCAATCACCAATGTTTGTATGACTTATTCCATTGAATGATCACTTTCGTCGTCGTCGTCGTTGTTGTTGTTATTGTTGATGATGTTGTTTCTGCATTGGTTGCTGTTGTTGCTGTTTTCCACACTGCAAAGAGTGTATAATTAGCAATCCTTGGATCTTATTTTATTTGACAGAATCTTGCCGATAGTTTTAGCACCATAGCACCATGGCATTCTGCACGACCTTGGCCATTTTCTTCTCCTTGACCTTGACCCTGAACTTAACATCCTTTATACTCGCGACCGGAAGTGGGTGCGAAAGGAGGTCAGGCGCGGATCAAGACTTGGAAGATTCGTCGTTGGAACTGGAATTTTGGGTCCATAAGATTGCTGGTGGGGTGAAGGCGTGCCCGGGGCAAGCCGCCGTTCATAATAGCGTCTCCACTCCGTCCCCGAGTCATCATGGGACAAGGCTGCGGTCAACGGTGGAGGTGACGACGGTGGAGGAGATAGAGATGTGGCTGACCTTGGGGAAGGCTCTGATGGTCGGGGTGGGATGTGGGTCCAAAAACCGCAACAATCCTCACTCCGGTGGTGGTGGTAATGTCGGTTCTCAGTGCCCCTCCAACCATCACAGTTGTATACAGGTATGTTTTGCTTTTTTAAAAATAATTCTTTCATTGATAACAACACACAGTTAAACGCGCGGACACACACGCAGGCACGTACATAAACACACACACATACGCACACAAACACACACCCATCCCCCCTCACTCTCTCTCTCTCTCTCTCTCTCTCTCTCTCTCTCTCTCTCTCTCTCTCTCTCTCTCTCTCTCTCTCTCTCTCTCTCTCTCTCTCTCTGCTTGTTTAATTTAGAAGCTATATTTTGAATCGCAAAACTTTTCTTTTTGTATGCTTGCGAAGGTAGTAACTGTTACATTGCTAACATATTTCATAATCGCAGCACAGTCGGTAAAAGTTTCAAAATTTGTATGACCTACTAATATCACTAGATACCTTCCGAAAAAGCACGAAGACTATGCTTATCGCAACAGAGAATACATAACTGTAAGTAAATCTACTAGTGGTGGATTTGCTTTTGGATTTATGTTATAATGATCTACGCTTGTGTACAGTCTTTATTTGAAGTGATATATTTGTGTTTTGTTGTGTTGTATTGTATTGTATTGTACTATATGGCATTGTATTGTATTGTATTGTATTGTATTGTATTTTGCTTCTGTCTACAGCTCGTTGAACAAGCTGTAAACCCACCAACGCCCAACAAACGCTATGCCAGGAATGCAGATCTCCTTCCTTCGCACCAAGATCCTGTCTCTAGCTCAGGACATGCTGAGGACAGTGTTCCTTTTCTGGAAATCCGAAAACTAGAAGACAACGGACTACCTAAATCTGAAGCTTACCGCGCGATGATATCAGCCACTGATACCTCAAGAAACGCACGGCCATTGGTTCGGTACAACGATGAGCCGCATGGACTGGGAAATCACAGACGACACAGATTTTCTTCGTTTCCGACGTGGGGTGACATGCCGGAACATCACAAACATCTACTACAACGAGCCATAGACACCAACCATCAAGATTCTGATAGAATGGAAAATAGTCATCGCTTTCCTGTTCCGACAATGGTAAACAACAACATTAACCCTCATTTAACTGCTCGGATCCAGCAAAGCCACCTACAGAACGTTCATGTGCCCGGTAGACTACTGCCTCCGCACCCTCAGTACCCATGGTGGGTTCTTCAAGATCAGATGCGTGGTCGAGAAGAGAAAGTACGAGGCAGTCAAGAAGGACATGGCGAAGGAAGAGATGTGTATGGCCCTCAATGGTACTCAGATAATTGGAACCCTCCAGACGGAGGACACAGAGGAGACTGGGGAAAAGAGACTAAAGGAAGAGAGCATGGTTACTCTGAAGAGTCGCATGGAGACCGGGACAACAGAGATCCCATGGAAAGAGAACGTTCAGGAAGCCAAATTAGTGATTCTGAAGGGCAGCACAATGGGTGGGATTTCAAAGGAGAAGAAGATGATGGCAGAAAAGAAAAAAAGGAATACAGAAATGGAGAAATCAAGAGCAAGGGAGGGAAACGTGGAACTTTGAGAACACTAGCATCTGAAGGAAGAGGCAGAGAAGACGACAGGAGAAGACCCGGAGAAAAGGGGAACTTCGGACAGAAGCGTAATGTTGACCCCGGTCTCCATTTAAGACGGGGAGCTCCGTACAACGGGGTACGTGGAAATGCGTTAGAACGTAGTGCACAGTCAAATGAAGACATGTATCATCCAGAAAGAGATCGCGATGGTGACAGAAATCATCAAGAAATAGATCACATTGGTGACGGAGATCATCCAAAAATAGATCGCAATGGTGATAGAGATCATTCAGAAAGTGATCGCGATGGTGACATAGAGCTTTCAGAAAGAGATCGCGATGGTGACAGAGACCATCAAGACAGAGATCGCACTGGCTACCAAGTCAACTCGCACAATGGCGGTGGAAGTGATTCAGGGCATACCCACTTGCATCAGCATCACGATCACACACATCTCGACGGGATTTTGTCTACTACTCCCACTCTGCCTTCGTCTTCGGGGCCACCTTTGAACTTGTCAAAGTCATCGTCGCCGTCTTATTTGCTAGAAGCTTCAGCGTCATCAAAGTTGTTCACAGCTTCAAGAGAACAGCCCTCAGAGTCGTTTGGTGTTGGTCCCCCTCCAGGGATATTAGATGCCTTTCCTTCACCTTCGTCGCCGCATTATGATGACGCAAACGGCAGAGAAGAGAACAATCATCACGTCGACGGAGGCAACCCAGAGAACAGTCATTTTAGTGGGACAGGATTCGCTACTCGCGGTCCTTTCAACGTATACACAGGACGAAATGAAGGAGAAGAGAGGGACCATAACAAGGGACGCCAACATAACAACCGTACAAAAGCACAGGCCAGTAATAAGGTATACATCAAGTATAATGATAAAAGCAACTTGCAGACCCTGGTAAATACTACCCAAGGAACAACCCATGCCCCAAACTTTACTCACAGTTCCACCCGCATGATAGCCACAACGAACCCTCCTGCCCCGACGGGATTTCAGCACCATGGGTTGATTCAACAGAATCATAATTCTTGTAGGCCTACCGACCGCTCCTGCTTGCTGTGGGAAATGCTTCGGAATCACTATCAATTTGGTCTTCAACCTGAGCTTGATGTACACACGACGACGCCTTCTCTGCTTGCTATCGGGGGGTGGCAGTATCGAAATCCGAGTGGGCACAATAACAACAGTCACTCATTTCATGAGCTGCAGCAGCAGCATCTTCCAAACCACGGGGGAGAACACGCGCATGCTCTCTTTAATCATACACAGACTGCCACCCGCATGTTGTTCGCTTTGATCAACCAGCATTGCGGGCCGGGAGGGATTAGCGGTGTGGAGTATTCTACTCCAGCTCAGTGGATTCAAGCTTTTTGTCAAGCAGACAGAGGCCCGAGCACCTTCACAATCACCAGGTACCTGGATATCTTGGAGTACAAACTGTCAAGCGCGCTAGACAAATGGGATCCGGACCAGTTCCTCAGCAGAGTGGGTGGCGTTTTCTTCGCGGGCGCGGGTGGCGGAGATGTGTTTGACGACGACGACGTTGCTGATTCTAGCGTTCTGAACGACCCCTTCGTCCAGCGATTACAGGTAAACGCGCGTTGCGAGCATTTTGAAAGACTTAGTGTGTCAGTTACTTGAACTGTTGAACAGCTGAAGAAACAAAAGTGACTTTCTATCGAATTATATAGGTTTTTGCTGACTTGAAGACAACAAAATTATGTAGGCTTACCGTTTCATAGCTATGAAAGGAAAAAAACAACTACTGGTGTTTAAAGAATACCAATTCTTACTATTAGTAAAATCTTTTAATACTTCGCCAACATAGAAATATCACGAGACGAACACGACTGATTCTGTATTGAAAACAGTTAAACTGCATCGTCTTGTCGTTGTTCTTGTTTATTCTTAATATTTCTTTCTTTCAGTGTTTCAGTGTACACGGCATCGTTGGAACACTGAAAAATGCGATGTTTCTTCATAATCGAGTAAGCGCTTCCAACTGCCAGGAAGAGTTGAGTCATTTTCTCTACCGCCTCAGCAACAACATTATCACTCGCATGCTTCAAGGTATGCTGTAACTAAAAGATTCGCAAAGTGGTGTAAACTATTTTTTTACAAAGAAAAAAGAAAGGATTTTAGGATAGACCTAAACCTCTAGTCAAAAAGAGAAACGAAATAAATTCTAGTTTACCCTTCTAGGACAATTGTAAGCTT
The DNA here is from genome assembly GCA_036898135.1 of Oncomelania hupensis. NCBI lineage: Eukaryota > Metazoa > Mollusca > Gastropoda > Littorinimorpha > Pomatiopsidae > Oncomelania > Oncomelania hupensis. The sequence goes on along the minus strand of CM072512.1, from coordinate 61,576,517 downwards.
TCTTGTATAGTTTGTTAGTTTAAAGCGCTGGAGCGAGAGAAGATTTTATGGACATCAGTTTACAATCGAGTGAAATAGTTACAATTCTACAAGCAGTATGGCAAGATAACTTAACAACAGATATTCTTTAGAATGTGTAAAAACATGTTCACAGATGAGACAGGATAGGAAAGGTAGCAGATTTTCCGTGTATGTATTTAATTGTAATAAATTGAATGATGTATTTTAATTACCAATAATAATTTTGGGTGGCGTTTCATTCTGCAGGGCAGCATTTATCTCATGGAACGTGTCATGGCGATTTTGTCACTGGACTCTTCAAACAATATGGTGTGCAAGAAACCGACAGAGAAACCATGTGTCCACCACCAAATCAATATATAAACGTTAATGGCAAGTGCACATTGATGATGATGAATGGTGGTGGTGATGGGGTTGTGGTGGTAATGACAATGATAATGATGACGACGACGACGACGATGATGATGATTATGATGGTGATGACGATCTTCATCATCCATGATGATGATTATAATGGTTATAATAATGATGATGATGGTTTGGTTTATAATACTGATGACAGTTTCTGGGTGATTGCTATGATTTATGCAGGTCTTCAGAATATGTTGAACCAGGTCGTTGCATGGTCTTCCAGCAACTGCAGCAACCACAGCAGAAACAGTGTTCACAGTAACCTCCTGCCGAACGACGACTCTCAAAGGTACAGGTTATAAATTATTAAAAGACTTATTAATTAAATACAGGGTTCGATTGATCTGAAGGTGTTGTTTATATACAGGCAGTACAATGAAATGATGCAGTTTGTGCTATTTAGTGTTTGGTAATTTTTTTTTACATCAAATGTCTCAAACTTTAACCAAACAACTTACCTGGATGTTAAGCATATGCTTAGTCAAGAAGGGTGCTAGAATACTAACATACTAACATAGGAAGGGGTTTTCTTAAAAGGAATCATAAACTGATAACAACATCGAACAATTGCCAATTCACGCAAACATTTCATTTTCAATTTTAGCAGCTCCTTCAGGTCGCATATCCGGAATCAAGGCGACACAGAGGAGGAAGGCAAGACAGTGCAGAAACGTCACCAGATGAGTGCTGGACTGTTGCAAATAAGCAAGGTAAGGACTATGAGCAAACAAACCAACAAACAAATCAAATGAAGTCATAAACACAGAAACACAGTAGTAATCAACACACACGCACGCACGCGCACACACATACACAAACACATGCACATATATATGCACACACACATGCACACACACACGCGCTCGCGAACACACACGCGCTCGCGAACACACACATGCACACACGCATATATGCACACCACACATACACACACAGTAACTCACACACACCCTCAGGCACACACAAACCGTTGATGTGAGAGATTATACTTTTATATTTATTTGTTCATGGTGGGTGTCATGTTGTTGTTGATGATGATGATGATCATGATGATGATGATGATGGTGATGATGATGATGATGATGATGATGATGATGATGATGATGATTATGGGAGAGCGTTCAGGAAGATTAAGCGGATGATGACGGTAGATGATGGTGATGATGGTGATGACGAAGACGACAATGCCGCTGTTGCTGCTGCTGCTTCCGATAATTATGATGATGATGATGATAATAATGATGATGAAGACGACGAAATAAGTGCACAAAGGAGCAATATAAGTTCCCAACGTATTTGCCTGTTAGACCCACGCAGGAGTTGGACATTCTATGATGTCTCAATTTACAGATCATCTTTGTTTCCTCAGCAGTTCTATTCAGCCAGGCAACTGCTTGATATCGTACTTGGAAACCACACTGACCGGGTCAATATGCAACAGTTTTATCAGTTGTGTCCAGCGCTCCTACAGCAGACGCTACATCTAATAGAAGCAGTTGCAGAAGAACGCCAGCAGGCACCTGTAGATTCCGCAGCCGACATCACCAATGACGACGGCGACGAAGAAATTATTGACCGAATGGACCGTGTCCCCGCTACACGTATGCAGAGTTAGTACAGGAGTAGACTGTCCGATGGTCTTTGTTTTAGAAAATATAAATAATCTTAAAGGTAAAATTAATGTTGTATAATTATCAAGCCCACAAAATAAACAAATTATCAACAGAGAGAGGAAAAGACGAACTAGATGAATGACTTTGCCACGGCAACTAAGAAATATAGGTCTAACGGTATTTGTTCTTTTGTTTCACTATGTAATTATGATTCGATTGAAGACCTCAGTAGAAATTGCCAAATACAAAGCCCGCAGGTTAGAATTGGTTTAGAATATTCCTTGTTACCAAACGATTTTCCTTTTAACCAAGGCAAGTCAAGCAGAAGCAGATGACCCTAAACGATTCAGAATGTTTTCTCCTTGTTCCATTCCTCCGCCCGAAAGTATACATTCCTAAGGTACACAAGTGGGGTGGCCCATTTGTATATATTTGAAACGTGAACGTATCGCCATTTAATACGCCCACAAACAAGAAGACAAATCACGTTGCATTTAATTCTGATATTGGTTTTCTCTACGCAGCTTATGGCCTTGGAACAGCAGCAGTAACGGTGATCACCTTGTGTTCGCTTCTTGGAGCCGTGTTCGTCATATGCTGCAAAAGTGTCGGAAGACACTACGCTATGGCCACCATGGTAGCATTGGCAGTCGGAAATCTCTGTGGGGACGCCATTCTTCATCTTCTTCCTGAGGTTTGTAGGTTGTTGTTTCTCCACCCCCACCCCAACATCCCCTGGCGTGTAGAAATTCTTTCTTTTTACTTGTTTGTAGTGATTAGCTTACAATACTTTAAGTGCCTCCCTAACTGTGGTTAAAAGGTAAAGGTGGTAAAGGTGGTCCCATAGCCCTGTGGCCGTAGGGGAGCGTGATGTTGGAGATCACACTTATCTTGGGCCAGCGTAATGAGGGTGGTGCCCATCTCTCTCCCTCGCTGCTTTACCTTCCCCATCCTTAGGAGAGTAAGTACTCAGTCACAGTTGAGTCAACTGGGGGCGTTGTTATTTCTCGCTTCACGGTTTGCGGTCACCCATCCAAGTGCTAACCGCACTGGACTGTGCTTAACTTGCGACACAGTAGCGAGTGCTCCAACCCCTGCGCTATCCGACACCCCAACTGTGGTTAGAAATTGTAAATAATATTCACTTTCTCATCTTCTCCCTAAAGTTTGTTAATAGCTGGTATTTCCTAATTCTTGGATTTTCTTCACATCTTCTCTAACAGTTAAAGTTTAAAAAAAAAACATGTACAACGCAAGACATATATGTTTAATTGTATGTATAATAAACAAATTAGGGCAAACAATAAACTTTACACAAAATATCACGACCTATAAATTCATTTCACGGGACCTGCTCAACGCATGCACGCTCACGTACTCCTCACCCACCCTCAATCACACAACCACTATCCACACGCAGGTCCTCCAGTCCGCACCCGCCCACAGCAATTCCTGCACATAAACATCCATCACGGAAAGGCAAGGCAAGGCAATGCAAGGCAATGCAAGGCAAAGGTTTCCAGGCCGTTCGCTCACACGATTGTGTTTACTCGGCAATTGCAGGCCCTTGGTTTCGGCCATCACGGCCCCGCGCCCTTTGCTGTGTCATTCCGCCGTCACCACCAACACAAACATGACACCAATACTGACGTCAACCGGGAGCATGAGCTGGCGGGCGGTTTGGTCATCGATGATGTCCGTGTGAAGTGTCTGGCGCTGTTGGCAAGCGTCTACCTCTTCTGGTTCCTAGAGATCATCACGTCTAGCTTTCATGACAAGCGGAGAGCGTCATATAAGGTGATAACATGATGATGATGATGATGATGATGATGATGATGATGATGATGATGATGATGAGGAGGAGGAGGAGGAGGAGGAGGAGGAGTAGAAGGAGGAGGATGCTAATATGGGTGGTGATGGCGGTGGAAGCGGCGGTGATATTTGTGGAGGTGGTGGAGGTGATGGTAGTGGCGGTATAATATTGGTCACAACATAGCTGATACTTTTTCCATGCCGGTATGTTCGCAGGTGAACAGACCCAAGAAAGAGACAAACAACTCAGATGGTGGCACTTCAATACATATGTCCACTCTTAGTGAAATGACCGAAATTTCGGTAAGCGTTGATTGCTTACGATGTAGGCTACCTCTTTTGTTTTTTTTCAGAAATCAACATCAATGTAAAAAAAAATGTTAACTTCGTTTTTTCATGAATACGACGATAACAATGATAACTTCATTGCTATTTTTGAATATTGTGCCGACGACAAATATTACCAATGTAAGGATACAAATGTTTATGATGATGACAAATGCGAAAAGAAAATGAAAATAAGGAGAAAGAGGATGAGGATGGCAACAACGACAATAGAGATTTTCCGGTTGATGTTGTTGATGGTTGTTTGACATTAATAGCCTAGCTATTGTTGCAATTGCCGCCTCTGCTGCTGCTACTACTACTACTACTACTAATGCTAAATTGTAAAGAGGGTAATGAGGAAGAGGAGGATGGTGAATATGAAACTACTGCTGCTGCAGTCGATGCTGATGCTTGATATGGCGACGATGAGACTGCTGCTGATGACGAGGGCTGGGATGGTGATTGTAACTGACAACATTATTAAACTTTGTATGGTGATTTCAGCCTGGCCAAGCTCGAGACGGTTCATATGAAATGGTAATAACAGCAGCAGCAGCATCCAAACCCGTGGCAACGGCCGAGAAGGAATTTGCAGGTTAGTTAAAAAAAAAATGTTGTTTAATGACATTTTATTACATTCGTGTGCCACTCTACTTAAAAGTGAAAAGTATAGGAATGCAGTATGTGCTATGATGATGACGATGTCCTATCCTATCCTGTCCCGTAACCCGGAGGTCGTAAGGGCACCATAGATGGTCGTTTAACCAGCCTACTCTATCTTTCTCTGTCCTCAGCAGCCCTGATAGCTTCAATGATGATGATGATGATGATGATAATGATGATGATGATGACGATGATGATGATATTGATGATTTTTTTATGTTGGTAGAGAGCTCTCCACATTTGGCTTGGCTGGTTGTGGTTGGAGATGCAGTGCATAACTTTGCGGACGGGTTAGCTATCGGAGCCGCCTTTGCCCATAGTGTGACGCTCGGGTTGTCTACTTCCATGGTCGTCGTAGTCCACGAAATACCGCATGAAATTGGTGACCACACTTCATTTCTGAGACTGATGTTGTTGGTGTTCGTGGTGGTTTAGCGGCGAATGTGGTGGTGGTGATGGAGGTGGTGGTAGTTGTGGTGATGAGGTTTGGAGGTGGTGATGATAGTGGTGGGGATGGTTTTTAATAACTTTTATCGATATTATTGCTGTTGCTACAGTCCTTATTATTGATTTATTGTTGTTATCATCAATTCCATCCAGTCACTTTAACTTTGTCTAGAAATAATTCGTTTTCTAATGAACCCTGGACCTAAAACAACAATTATGTATATATGTAATAAATGTCAATATTTTTCTGCTGTATCAGGTGACTTTGTGGTGTTGATCTCAACGGGAATGAAAGTTAGCAAAGCATTGCTGCTCAATCTCTTATCAGCTCTGACGGCGTTCGTGGGGCTGTATATTGGCATTTCTCTAGGAGCGAGCGTCGAAGCCAGGCAGTGGATGTTCATCGTTGTGGCCGGCATGTTCTTGTACATCGCCTTGGCCAATCTGGTCAGTATAGTTCATGTTTTTTGTTTGTTTATTTGTTTGTTAGATTACATTACATTACATGGTTATTGCTTTAGGTCCAGTGGACTCTTTCGAGCCAAATCAGGACCATTAGGTTTGTTAGATGGGGAACTTGGGTTTGTAATGATCTCTTGTACCCGTGTTTAGAACTGTTGCTTTGTTTCAGAAGTGCTTAGCTTTAAAAGGCGTGGAAGGGTAATACAATTTTCTAGTACTGGAAGTTAAATAAGACCAATCATACAACACTAACCAACAGTTGTAACACTATTTTAAGAGAGATTCCATTCCGTACCAGTACAGTGCTCATTGGCATTCAGTCTGCAGTGAACAAGTAATTCTGATTTGTCCTATGAAAAATACCAATTGTAATTGTGAGGTGAATTGACTTCAGTGTTGATTGGAAATCTGAATTTTCCTTGGACTCATTCGTATCTTGATCTATAGTGGGTGGATTTTGATTCACGCTAGATTCCGAACGGGTATATATTGATTACATACAGATCGTCACCCTTTCGGACTGACTTTTTTTTAAAAGCACGTATGAAACATCCATTATTATTATTTTTATTATTATTATTATTATTATTATTATTATTATTATTATTATTATTATTATTATTATTATTATTATTATTATTATTATTATTATTATTACTATTATTATTATTATTCAGTTTCACTTAATTATGCAGCGGTATTGTGGATCAAGACATTGTCATACCTCCAAACCAGTAATAGCAGTCGCAATAAACCACGGACAGAACATATAATCAACCATAATATTGGATAGGTAATAGTTGTATTTATTTTAAAATGTGTCCTTTCATTTGTCTTCCAGATCCCAGAACTTGTTCGCTACTACAGGCACTACAGAAGCGGCTGCATGTTTCTTGTGCAAAGTCTTGGGATGTTGTCTGGTTTTGCTCTGATGTTGCTGCTCGTCATTACCGAGGATAAACTGCATATCTGATGCTGTTTGCTTACCATACAATATATCTGACGCTTCTAGCTTATCCTACCATAACGATTTGCTTATCAAACCTACTTTGAAAATACGTTGCAGTAGTCTGGATTTAGAACGAGCCAAATGACGGCCTGTCGGCGTGTGGGTCGATTCGTCGCGCGCCATTTTTGAACCACCAATCAGATTTTGACGAAACGTCATAGGAACATTACCTATGTTAGAGGCCAGCATCCTGTGCCATCGTATTTGCTCTATATCAAAAGTCCAGGTCACGTTTTGCTCTGTAGCACAAGAAAAAACCGCTGGATCGATTGTTGTTGGTATACAGATACTTCATCTCATGACCAATAATTTGAGGTCGGTCCCTTGGTCGGTCAATCCGCCAATCCGCCAGTCACACCTGTTTTTGTACTGTCGCAAAAAGACTTGATCGGGTTTGAATATTTTTACTATTCAGATACTTTAACTCCTGCTCAGTCTTTGATGCAATTTCTATTTGAACTTTCTCAAAGGTCAAGGTCTTAAGGTTTATCATTTGCACACATGTTGCGCTGTATCTCAACATTTCTTGAACCGATTTTGTTAAATTTGGATTGCATATAGTTCAAGGAGTGGTCAATCGTTCCAGCTTTATTTACAGACCAGACAAACGAAAATTAGCACTTTTGAAAATACTGGTTGTTGTTTTCTTCAGTTAATGTGTATCTTTGAAATACATTTGAATGGCCTGCCATCTTGTTTTTAACATTCGACCTACGCCTATCAATTCAACACAATTTTGTACTGTGAAAACACCACTGTTTTATCCCAATTTAATGTTCTGGGCAATCTGGAGAAATCCCGTGAATTCTGGAAAAACAGCTGGACTCTATTTTCTCAACACCTGAAATGTGGTGGAATGCTCGGTATGTGTGTGTGTGTGCGTGTGTGGGTGGGTGTGTGTGAGTGTGTGTGTGCATACATGCATGAGTGTGTGCATGCGCGCGTGGTTGCGCGTATACGCGTGTGTGTGAGAAAAAAAAAAGGCAGAGAGAGAGAGAGAGAGAGAGAGAGAGAGAGAGAGAGAGAGAGAGAGAGAGAGAGAGAGATGTCTTTGGTTTATAATTATTATGTTTATCCACCTTTTGAACGACACTTTTTTTTCTCGTCTGTCTGTCTTTATCTTTGACTCTCTCTCTCTCTCTCTCTCTCTCTCTCTCTCTCTCTCTCTCTCTCTCTCTCTCTCTCTCTCTCTCTCTCTCTCTCTTTTCAAGTACACATTAAATTATATGAATATATTTGATTCTCGTGGGAATATTTTGCGTTATGCAATTTTAACAAGCATACCATTTTGCAAAACGAATTCCTTGTAAAAGTCTTGAACTCGTCTTAATCTTATTTAGCAAATATACCATGTCGTAAATCAAATTCCTTATAATGGACGTGAACCCGTCTTAATCTTATTAGCAGCATAAGTAACTGTAAAATATATAATATATAATCTAACGTTTATCTAGAAGTACCAATGTAAACATAAGGTGCGTATGACAACAGACATAATCTAAAACAATACTGAGAGCATCATATTGTGCTGCTGCAAGTATTTGAGGTACAGTGTTTAAAGGTCACAGGTGATGATAGTTGTGTGACAACTAATCGATGTTACGTGTTTCCTTCCTCTGATGCCTAACGTGTCACTGTTTCCCAGGAGAAGGATAAGAGTCAGACAATGCAGTGTTACATCATAGTTCATGCTTTTTCTAAGCTAACACTCAGTGCTTCATTATAGCTCGGAATTGTGTACAATGCTAAATAGTGTGTGTCAGGGAGTTGCGTTGTCAGTTTCGCTTATGTTTGTTCTAAAAGAATGATAATAATGTTGCAGGACACATGTTACAGTTTTCTTGTAAGTGTTATGGCCTTGGTCGCCGAAGTAGTATATTAGAGACATGTGCTGCGTGTTTGGTTCGTCTGATGTAAATGTGTTACTTTCTTCCAGAAGAAAGGAGAAGAATCATACAGCACAATGCTGCATCACAAGTTCAATCTTTTTTTCTGCTACGTTCACTGCATCGTCATTGTTCACTCTTTTCCTCTAAATGCTGTGGATTATGACATTACATTACATTACATAATTGTTGCTTTAGGTCCAGCGGACTCTTCCGAGCCAAATCAGGACCGGACAACCCCCAATCCGCATAAAAGATCTGCTGAAACAACCCTAGTGGGAAAACTGAATGCCCTCCACCAGCCAGTCACTTTACAATAAAGACATCCCACGCAAGGGACGGCTGAGGCTTTACCCCAACTAATCGAACCCCCGTTTACAAAAACAAAATAGAATACAAACATCATTATAAATTATCAACAAAACACATACATATAAAATGCCTACATTGCTAAATAATAACATCATAGGAAGCCCTAGTGACCACCCGGCAGAAAGCGTCCAACATTCCCAAGCTGATCCAACAGACCTCATACACGAACAAGGAGTCTTGTCCCGGAAGAGTTTTCAATAAAAAAGGTAGATGACTGGTATAGCGAAGAAGACGATAGTATAGCAGATTGATAGAACAGAGCAGGAATGAGAAAGAGCAAATGAGAAAGACAGCGACAGAGGGAATTTAAAGCACTAAATTTCCAGAAAGTGGGGATACTATTTATACTGAAACCCCCGGCACCCCAACGGGGGTCTGTGGATTATGTTCGTGAAAGTTAGGAGCGTTTTAATGTTGCGTGCCTATAAATACCTGCTTAGCGTGTCAATAGTTAAGATGGAGAAGGGGGATGCATTCACTGCATTACACACTGTATCAAATACCATCGTATTCACAATTGTATTCTATGAAGTATATCTTTGCAAAAACAACAACAACAACAACCTGTGTCAGTGAGGGACTGCTTCTTTGTTTCGTTCCTCTCGTACTCATTAGTTATATGCCTAAAGTAATGAACAAATTGACCACAGCACTCCCGGTTCTTAGCTTTAGAGTACGATCGATAATATACCTATGATTGCTCAAAGTTTATAATATACGTATTTTTAAATGATTTTTAGTAGTACTGTGGTGCTGTGATTCGCTAAGTAGTGTATAGAGTATATCAGAAAAAAGCATGTAGGTTACAACTATAAAAAAAAATACATACAGTTCTGAAACAGTAATCTATATAAAATGTTTCGAAGGTCCTAAATCCGAGCACATTTCCAGTTGTGCATTATTAGTAATATGGTGCCTTGTTTTGCTATAGCAGAATATCAAAGTATACATTTATATTTCAAATGTGCGAAGTGTATTTTCTTTGTTGTAAATAATGTAGTCCTATGGCTTTTACGTTCTAATTTCAATTAAACAATGTATTACATACCAGAAGAAAATACACAGTGACTGGAAGAGTAGTTTTGTTTTAGGTCAATAATCTGTAGTCTTAATGTTCATGATGGCACTGGGTACACTGTAGGCCTACTTACGAAGCATGCAAGTATTCTTAGTCTTAAATTAAAAGAGTATTGACAGATTTATGGTTCTTGTTCGAGCTAAACTGTCTACATTATTATATACAGCGTTGTAAATAGTCAAGTAATATATATACACAAGTGTACGGCTATAACATTGGAGGACATGATATATATATAATTTTTTATAAAATGTGTGGTAGTAAAGGAAGTTGATATTTGGTAAAAGAAATGTCCTCCGATGTTATAGCCGTACACTTGTCTTTAGGGAGTACAAGGCATAGTGAAACGCATGACGTTTAAAATGCGAGGAGAAATTAGAAGAGTTCTCAAATTGTGCATAGTGATCTGGGTTTGATTCATTTTACACTGTAACGTTTTACCTTGATGACGCCTATTTTTAAAAAAGGCGAAAATTTGGAAAATTGTGTACAGCTTGTTAGCTTTTATTTCCCTCTCTTCTGCTATTCTGGTGACTAGTTTGGCAATAAAAATGTGGTGTGTTGTTCTGCATTGTATTGATTGGTTTTTTTTTTTAGTGTAACAAGTGCTTGGTAATGCTAAATACTCTACATAAGTATGCAGTACTGTGATGGTAGTCTCGAGTGTTACAATGCAATTTGCTACAGCAATTTCCGAGGAGCTGGTACCTCTAGTGTTAGGATCTTGACAGAGTGCAAACACTACGCATTATGACTGATATTTACTCTGGTGTCTAGAACGGTGTTTGCAGAAGTCTGAGCTACATTTCGTTACTGCAAGATCAATTTTCCCATTTGCAAGCACTTGCTTACCTGTTTCAGGATTTTGCATTGATCAGCAGAGCGTGTGCTCTACCACCGTTAAAATTGTTATGTGAGGTGATGTGATGTGCGATTGTAGTTCATTCTACGTGTTATGAAGATGTTCGATTCAAACAAGGAGAGAAATAAAGCCAATAAAGATATCTGAAACAAAATTGTATACTTTAATTATTATACGAGATAATGCATTAGATTGTCTTCCTACGTTTTTAAGCTAGAAAGTGAGAATGGGTCTTCTTTGTTCGTAATGTGTGTGTTTTCGATTCGGACCCCAGCATTGAAGGACTTTTTTCATGTTGTCATCAATAATGATGATGATGATGATTGATAATGATGATGATGATGATGATGATGATGATGATGATGATGATGATGATGATGATGATGATGATGATGATGATGATGATGATGATGATGATGATGATGATGATGATGAATCCGCCGTTGTCAGGAAAGTGGAAAAAGCAAATTGACTGAAGCTAAAGATTCATACAAGCTAAATGAATATTATTGTGGGACAACAGCGACAGCACCAGCAACAACAACAATAACAACAACAACATCATAATCAGAAAACAACTGTGATAGAAGTAACAATTGACGACAAATCACTTGTGTGACTTGGTCCGGATCCTGATGAGAAGTTGGACAAGAAAATGAGCTCTGGAACAAACATTTATTCATTTATTTAATTTAAGGTCTGTACACATAGTGATTTTAGACCAACAACAACATTAAAAAAAATAATTAATTAAAAAGATTTAAAATTAACATTGTAACAATTTCACCAGCTTGAACTCCTACTATTTAAAAATTTACAACATTCTTGACATCAAACATTTTCTTTCTTACATGTGGGAACAAACAGTGCCCAAAATGTTACACATCTTCTCTCCGAGAACTGAGACGGTGACACCATGAGTTTCGAATCAAACTGCCCAAAACGTAGTACAGAAACTGCAGTCCATGCCAATGAAATTGAAATAGATCCAAACATACACCCAGCAGAAGAGGGAGATGAAAAACGGTTTAAAGAAAATGACGAAGAAGATGACCATCAAGTCAAAAATAATAGTGAAAATGTGGAAGAAGAGAAACCTACAGAAAAAGCAACAACATCAATACACGACGAAAATGAAGCGTCGGAAGAAACAGAAGCAGTCGCTATGGTTGTAAACGAAGCTGCTTACGACAGCACTGAAGGAAACGGCTCAGCGGAAAACTGGAAGCTCGAGAAGGACGTGGAAAATGACGAGCACGCTCAGAAGTCTGATAATATAGCGACAATCGGTACAAGGTTGTCGAAAAACCAATCTTCAGCTTCGAAGTCGCCATTATCTGAAACTGCATCACCATACCCTCAATCTTCCCAAAATGGAGTTGTAAGTATTATTTTCGTGACCTGTCGTATAGAAATATATTTTCCATCATAAATTTATGAAAGGAAGATTTTTTTTGGGGGGGTCTGTGTATATTTGGTTGTAGGAGCCATTGCTAATAAATCAAACGTTACATTTCTCTTGTAATAAATGTGACTTATGGTGGATGGAAAATTATATATATATATATATATATATATATATATATATATATATATATATATATATATATATATATATATATATATATATATATATATATATATATATATATATATATATATATATAGATATAGATAGATAGATAGATAGATAGATAGATAGATAGATAGATAGATAGAGAGAGAGAGAGAGAGAGAGAGAGATAGAGAGAGAGATAGATAGATAGATAGATAGATAGATAGATAGATAGATAGATAGATAGATAGATAGATAGATAGATAGATAGATAGATAGATAGATAGATAGATAGATAGATAGATAGATAGATAGATAGATAGATAGATAGATAGATAGATAGATAGATAGATAGATAGATAGATAGATAGATAGATAGATAGATAGATAGATAGAGAAATGTGATTTATGGTGGATGGAAAATTATATATATAATTTTAGAGAGAGAGAGAGAGAGAGAGATAGGTAGGTAGGTAGGTAGGTAGGTAGGTAGGTAGATAGATAGATAGATAGATAGATAGATAGATAGATAGATAGATAGATAGATAGATAGATAGATAGATAGATAGATAGATAGATAGATAGATAGATAGATAGATAGATAGATAGATAGGTAGGTAGGTAGGTAGGTAGGTAGGTAGGTAGGTAGGTAGGTAGGTAGGTAGGTAGGTAGGTAGGTAGGTAGGTAGATAGATAGATAGATAGATAGATAGATAGATAGATAGATAGATAGATAGATAGATAGATAGATAGATAGATAGATAGATAGATAGATAGATAGATAGATAGATAGATAGATAGATAAGATAGATAGATAGATAGATAGATAGATAGATAGATAGATAGATAGATAGATAGATAGATAGATAGATAGATAGATAGATAGATAGATAGATAGATAGATAGATAGATAGATAGATAGATAGATAGATAGATAGATAGATAGATAGATAGATAGATAGATAGATAGATAGATAGATAGATAGATAGATAGATAGATAGATAGATAGATAGATAGATAGATAGATAGATAGATAGATAGATAGATAGATAGATAGATAGATAGATAGATAGATAGATAGATAGATAGATAGAACCTTCTATCCACCATTGCGGGGGGAGGGAGGGTGGAGGGAATTTTTGGTGAATCGGTCTAACGTTTTTTTTAACACTAGAGATGATGATGATGATGATGATGTTGATGATGATGATGATGATGATGATGATGATGATGATGATGATGATGATGATGATGATGATGGTGCTGTGGTGTTGAACGTTGCAGGATGTGCTTTTTGTTGCTATTGATGATCATAATAACAAATGCATTGTTTAATTGATTGTTTGCGTGATTGATTTGTTAATTTGATAAGTTTGTTGATTGATTGATCGTTATTACACCTTTCAGTTCACTATACCAATACAATGCGGCGAGGTGTTCCATATGTTATATCGCAAGGATTCTTCACCAAGATGCAAGTGCAAGCACCCTCACCTATCAACTGACATCTGCAGCCATTGTCATCACCAACATCATTACCATAGTCGTCACCATCACCACCACAGCAATCATCATCACAGCAGTCATCAACAGCATGAGGCGCGTCACCGTGACGTTGTATTTACTACTGTGACGTCAGACATGACGTCAGAAGATCTGGTGAGGGTTGTTCTAGCAAAATGTCAGGCGATGGCCAAAGGATCGGCGGAGACGGTAACATCTTTGTTTTGCGTCGTGGCGGAGACTGCGAGCAACAAGAAGAAAAGAGGCGAGTGCTCAAAAAGCAATGATCAATAAGTAATCCTTTCTTTTGTTTTTAGAATTTGTTTTATTCAGTTCACTTTCTAGATCAACGAGCTGCTCGAGGCGCTGCTTTGCCTGGATCCAAAATACATAACAGATTTATCAAAATTCAGGATTGAACCACGACGCACAGCATTTACTCTTGCTCTAATTAGTTATATATTGTGTAAGAGGGTGACTGACGGTGGTACTGGTGTTTGGAGGTGGCGAGTTGGGGTGGGAAGACAACTACTTTTTTTTTTCAAATTTTAAACGCTGTTTTAAATGCCTCGTAGTCTCAGCAGTCCAACTACTCGGCAGCAAAGACGTAGGTGCTGAATTACTAGACACAAGATTAACCGATGAACCAAACACTTATTTCTGCTGACTGCCCAACCCATAAGCTGACTGACCAACCCACAATCTGGCTGACCAACCCGTAAGCTGACTGACCAACCCGTAACTTGACCCAAACCGTAAGCTGATTGACGAACCCGTAAGCTGACTGACTAACCCAAAAGCTGGCTGATCATATTAATATCTGCTCTTCCTATTAAAGAAATTTGGGGCCTCGGAAGCTAAGGCAGCATGCAGCTTACACGTGAACTTTAACAGTGGATACCTATCCTATACAAGATCACGTCATCATCATCATCATCATCATCATCATCATCATCATCATCATCATCATCATCATCATCATCATCGTCGTCGTCGTCGTCGTCGTCATCATCATCGTCATCATCATCGTCATCATCATCATCAATCATCACTCGTGTGTTGACTCTTAATCCTATGCGGGTATACAAAATTTTAAATCTGTGTTCAATTAATTATATTCTTGGTGATCATTGTGAAAGTTTGTTCTATGCATTATGTTAAATACCGTTGTTTAATATCCAACTTCTATTTGTAAAACAGATAAAGACATCTTGAGCTCGACGTTGGAAACGCGGGTACTGAACAATGCGGATTTACCGATAAAAACGGGATGCGTATCAGCTCCTGATAACTGCAGGTATATGCATTTGCGAGTACGGTGGGTGTGAATGCTTGCATACCCTGTTTTATTGTTTCTTATTATTATTATTATTATTATTATTATTATTATTATTATTATTATTATTATTATTATTATTATTATTATTATTATTATTATTAATAATTATGGTAATTATTCCATCGGCCTAAATGTAGATTTACATAATTATGCGTCTTTGCATCATGCGTTTTTTGGCTGATTTGTTTGTTTGCTCGTGATGTTTTGTTATCTATCGTTTTTTAATTGCTGTGTAGGCTACCTTAGTTTAACGTGGATCTCCATTATTTTACATTTTTGTATCATCGTAATTACATATTTGTTTAGTTTTAGTTTTGTTTAGTTTAGTTTTGCTTAGTTTAGTTTAGTTTAGTTTAGTTTAGTTTAGTTTACTTTAGTTTAGTCAGTTTAGTTTTTTATTTATTTTCTTTTTCACCGAGATGACTTATGGAACCGGAAACACCACATTGTTGGAGTTTTGGCACATTAGTTATTCACCGAGTTTTCTTCGTTGTCTTTTGCACGTTTTCCTAATCTACAAAGGATGTATATGCTATATCGTCATTTCATCAACGTGGGGCATACAATTATAATTTTACATTCCATCTAGACATAACTCTGCCATCCCTCATCCTCCTCCACACCAACCCACCCCATCCCTCCAGTCTCTAAGTATAAAGAATCGTCTTCTTCTTCTTCTTCTTCTTCTTCTTCTTCTTCTTCTTCTTCTTCTTCTTCTTCTTCTTCTTTCTTCTTCTTCTTCTTCTTCTTCTTCTTCTTCTTATTCTTCTTCTTCTTCTTCTTCTCGCTGTCTAGCTATAACCTACCCCTCCAAAACATCTGCAGGCTGTTTTGTATTCAGCTCTAGTTAACAGTAAACTCTTTCTTCTTCTTCTTCTTCTTCTTCTTCTTCTTCTTCTTCTTCTTCTTCTTCTTCTTCTTCTTCTTCTTCTTCTTCTTCTTCTTCAAACCTAACAAAAGCCAGATCCCATGTTTTATTTATTATGGATATTTCAGATTTCTGTCAGATATACTGCTAAGCAGTTTCACTTTCGGAAATGTTATGTCAATGCACTTTAAATGGTTATTAGACTGAAAGGTGTCGGGGGTCTCTTTGGCCCACACTAATCCCTACATGGTCTTTTTTCCCAAGCAAGGGGCCAGCTGATACATAAACTTTCTGCCCCAAAATTGAACACCGATATTATAGATATTCTTACATCCTACAGCTAGGCTTATAATCAATAGCAATACGTGGGTGGGATAAAGCGGTTTTCAAGAGGGCTCCAAGTATGTCAACGACTGTGGATTTATTGTCTGAAAATAACAAAGGGGTGATGCATCTCTGTCAGCAAGGATGGGTTAGCTGCTGTTGTCTTCCTTCCTTGTGTAAACAGATGCTGCTGATAAGGATTATTTGATCTTCTCTCTGGATTTCGTATCATCGTCCCTCAGTCTCAGATGGGGCCATTTTGTGTGTGTGTGTGTGTGTGTGTGTGTGTGTGTGTGTGTGTGTGTGTGTGTGTGTGCGGGGGTTGAGGAAGGGAGGAAGAGGAAGTGGAGTTGATGCGAAGAGAGAGAGAGAGAGAGAGAGAGAGAGAGAGAGGGGGGGGGGGGGACCACTTGCGTGAACAATCCAGCGATTTCGTATTTTCAAGACTCGTGTTCTTCTCTATATTGACACCTGTTTTAATCATCAAGAAGTTCGTCAACTCCTATCACCCCCCCCCCCCCCCCACGTTTTTTTTCTCTCTCTCACCCCCCCCTCTCTCTCTTCCCCTCTCTCTCCCTCATATTATTTACCCTGGCTCGGTTGATCTCATATTTTCAGTCTTCTGTGTTTCTTGAAGTTTCCTTTCCCATTTTGAAGACTTGTTGCTTTAACACATTTCGGTGCTGTTCGCCTTTGTGTCGTTCAAAGTAAAATGTGTGCGCAAGTGTATATGTATGTTGTGGTTAAGATTCTGTGATTTAGTGTTGAAGTGCGCTTTAGTTACAATGCATGAATTACAACCTTCATTTAACCCAATCCACGCGTGTATTCATTATGACGTCATTGAAGTGTCATGATTACGTCGCACGTGCGTGGCACGCGACATCAGCGCTGCTTTACTGCAGCAATGATGGATGATTATTATGAGGACCTTTGAGCCTGCAGGTGGAATTTACAGGCTGGCGATCGGTGTCATCACATCAGATGGTTCATCTATAAACTGATGAACGGTAACAACCATACAAAGTTACATTAGTCACTGCCAAGTCAAGTCCTGTCAACAATCCTTGACTACCGATAACGGAGAAATCGAGCATAACAGTGCATCTCAGCAAATTAGATTTAAAAAAAAAAAAAAAAGTATGTTACATGATTCCAATTGCTGTGATTCCAATTGCTAGGAGATCGACCAACACTATCTGTTGTTAAACGCGTTTGACATTGTACGCAATGTATAGGTCTATCACAAAGAGCATTGTAAAGCTTAAAAAGCTGCTTGGAGCTTCGTCCACAGAGACAAAGAATAGAGTAAGGATCGAAAAAAGTCGCCCAATGCATAGGCCTATACATGCTGCAAACCTGTGCATTGTCTCCTACCATTGACTAATGAGCCAACCCGCTGACGCAATCTGCTTCAGAATTGATCCGGCGCTTCAACACTGATCCTAAGTGGCATATTTGTTATCAGGCCATTTATGCCACGTCATTCCTCTGATAACATTCGATCCTTGCAGGAGGATAATCTAGTCTTGCGCGTCATGCAGACGTGCCCTGGTCCGTTGAGAACCTCTGTCCACCAGAGTATTTAAGACAGAAATCTATTAGCAACAGGGTATAAGTCTCCTCTCTGAAAATCCTTATCGGGAAGAGAGGGGACTATAAACTGATACACACACACAGCAACAGGGTTGTGGGGCCGGGTAGCTCAGTTGGTAAGAGCGTCTTGCTAGTAACCGAAAGGTCGCTGGTTCGAATCCCGGATTGGTCAATGTGTGATCATATTATTTTCCCCTTTACCAACAACTGGCCCGCTGGTGTCAGTATAAATCGGTCCAGTAATCACCTATATGCGAAAGTGTCGTGTGACTATAATCTACAAACAACAACAACAACAGCAACAGGGATCAACAGAAAATTTGTTCTTATTCTCCTCCTCCTCCTTCTTCATCTTCTTCTTCTTTTTCTTCTTCTTAATCTGTGTATCATTTTTCGGTCCTGATTTGGCTCGGAAGAGTCCGCTGGACCTAAAGCAATAATCATGTAATATAATGTATTATTTTTATCCTTCTTTCATTCACCTTCTTCTTCGCCTTCTTCTTCTTCCTTCCTTCCTTCTTTTTCTTCCTTCTTCCTCCTCCTCTTCTTCTTCTTCTTCTTCTTCTTCTTCTTCTTCTTCTTCTTCTTCTTCTTCTTCTTCTTCGTCTTCGTCTTCTTCACCTTGTGAATTGGGTTCATAACTGTTTTTTTTTTCTCAAGTTTCTTAGGTAGTTCTCTGAACTATTTGGAACAATCACTTTACTTTTGTTATTGTTGTTTTGGTGGTGGTAGTGTTGGAAATGGTGGTGTGGATTGTTTGCCTTTTTCTTATTCTCCTCCTCCTTCCTCCTCCTTAACCCTCTTCTTCTTCCTCCTCATCCTTGTGACGGTGGGTTTATTGTTGCTGGGCTCTGCACAATGGAATGCTATTACCCACTCGTCTTAAGTCGGTGGGGATCGCTAGTAATCTCCCTGTTACTTCACTTAATACATTTATTTGTTTAGCTCGGTCTGTGTTTAGGCTGGGGTACAGAGATAGATAGAAAAAAATAGTAAAAGATCACTGTCACACTAGCTCTCACACGGCTATGAAACATAAGTAGTCCAGCCACTTGATAACAGTAAATATCACACATTTATTTCCTCTACTCTATACAGGATCTGCTGGTACGATACTAACTTAAAAGTTCAAATGTCTCTTGGACTGGTTTGCTTTTGATAGTTCTAGGCAGATACTGTAACATCATCGGTCACTGGTTGCTTTCTGCCCTAAGGGTCAGAGTTCTGGAAGAGTGGACTACTGTGGTCTTTTGGTACCGTTTTAGTGCACTGTTCTGATAGGCACTTAACTGTGTGGTCGAAGCGCTGCGTAGTGGTTGCTTCCTTGATGCGCTGTGTTGTTGTGGAGTCTTCTCCTTGTTGCTAGACTGGTGGGCTCTCTTAGCCCAGTGCTTTAGACCAACGTTAAGCGACGACTTGTCTTTCACCTTGTTGGGCTCACAATACAATGCCTGCTCGTCTTTTTGACAATGTCAGGCCGTGGCTAACTTGATTGATTCGAATTTTCAA
The DNA here is from genome assembly GCA_036898135.1 of Oncomelania hupensis. Taxonomy (NCBI): domain Eukaryota; kingdom Metazoa; phylum Mollusca; class Gastropoda; order Littorinimorpha; family Pomatiopsidae; genus Oncomelania; species Oncomelania hupensis. The sequence goes on along the minus strand of CM072512.1, from coordinate 61,556,859 downwards.
CAAGTCCTGCTTCCCTGGTCTATGGAGAGATTTCTGCTAGAGTGTAGCTGTGTACTGCTTGTAGCTTGAACGCAGAATGACCCTCTACCTGGCGTCTGCCTAACCAGGCATAACTGGTACTACCTAATCTAGATGTGTTCTGATTGGATCTAAAACTGATTGGCTGTAAAATCGAGGAGCTCTAACGTAAGCTGGATGAGGTCATTGCCTACTGGGCTATCGTCAGCATAAGAAATGTGTAGTAGTAATCAGTAATACCTCCATCGTCTGTCACAGACTAACATCAACCTTAGTGTTAACCTGACTAAACAAGGCAAAAGCTATAGGGCTGTGTTTTAAATCTAGGCTCTTGTTACAATCCTACCCCTTCCTCCTCCTGCTCCTCCTCTCATCCCCCAACCCCATTTTTTCTGTTTAACGTTAATGCCCCTGCCCCGCAGGATTGAGTGTAGTCGAAATCATTGACGCATCGCTGCAATAACAGGTTATGAACTTCAAGTGATCTTCGCGGTCAACAGATTTTTCTCCTTAAACATAGGTCCAACAAATTCGTCTCTTCTAAAACTTACTGGAGCATAACTGACAAATAATAGGCAAAGAAAGTGAAGACGACCCCAATGGTGACCGATTTGTTGGAATCGACACATCACGCTAGGTGAACACATGGACCAGCGATCGTAAATATGCCCAACCGTTATGCGATAAGCTTTTAAATGCACGGTTTCCAATACTTATTTCTCTGAACTTCTCAACCCTTACAAGCCAACCCGCACTCTTCGCTCTCAAGACGCTTCTCTTCTGACAGTTCCTCGCTACTCTCTTGAAACATTTAGCAAGAGAGCTTTTTCCGTCTATGCTCCTACCCTGTGGAACAAACTCCCATGCAGCCTTCGCCAATCTCCATCTCTTGACTCTTTCAAAGCCCAAATGAAAACCTATCTCTTCCGCTTACACCTGTAGAACATCCTCCCTTGTGGACACCCTATCGCGCTGACATCTGAAATGTGTGTGTGTGTGTGAGTGTGTGAATGTGTGTGTGTGTGAATGTTTGAGTGAACGCGTGTGTATGTGGATGCATGTGCGTATGCGTGTACTTGTCTTAAAATTGTTTTGCTTTTTAAATGACATTTGATCCCTCTTAACTTGTTTTCACTGTAAACGAAATTAGAACTGCTATTAATAATAATAGTAATAATAATGGTGGTAATAATAATGGTAATAGTAGTAATATTATTATTATTATTATTATTATTATTATTATTATTATTATTATTATTATTGTTATTATTATTACTATTGTTGTTGTTGTTGTTACTATTATTATGTGAATCACAAATATATTTTCTTTTTAAACCAGATTAATGCCATTACACAAGCTTTTATTCTCTTCCTCTGGCCTGTCATATGGTGTAACGATGTTTAGTTATTCAACGATTATTCTACTTTTAAAACTGCTGTATTTCACCAACATTTACACTTTACATCTTACATGAGGCATTGTTGATCTGCCTCTTTTGGTATTACGTCCCTCTCTTAAATGTTTTCTTTGAAATTACTCATTGATTTTATAAGTTGATTGATTGATTGACTGATTTTATACTTTTATTTGTTGGTTTGTTACCTTCACTAGGTTTACATGTTTTTTTAAATGCTGAATAGATTTATTATGCGTGTGTATCTGTGTGTGGCTGCGTGTGATCAAGCGCTTTGTGAAGCATTTTATGTTTGAATTGCGCTATACAAAATAAATTATTATTATTATTATTATTATTATTATTATTATTATTATTATTATTATTATTATTATTATTATTATTATTATTATTATTATTATTATTATTACTATTATTATTATTATTATTTCTCCCCGTGGGGATGAGGTGGTTTCTGTATAAACAATATCCCCACTTTCTGGAAATTTATAGCTTTAAATTCCCACTGTGCCTGTCTTTCTCATTTGTTCTTTCCCATTCCTACACTGTTCTATCAATCTACTATTCTATCTTCTTCTTCGCTAGACCAGTCATCTACTTTTTTCTTGACAACTCTTCTGGGACAAAACTCATTTGTGTGTAAGGTCTGTTGTTTCAGCTTGGGAATATTGGACGCTTTCTGCCAAATGGTCACGAGGGCTTCCTATGATATTATTATTTAGCAATGTAAGCATTGTATATGTATGTGTTTTGTTTTATAATTTAGAGGACTTACAGTTTGCTTGAGGTAAAGGTGATGGGTAGCGGCTGGAGCGTAGCAGTAGAATAGCTGTTTACTAAGTCGTCGTTGCACAGTGAACGCCTTTACGACTTGTCAGCAGTAGCTATATTGACAAGTTTGACATGGATGAGTTCCACATTAATGTGCCATTGGAGTAGACACTTGTTGACCAAGCCTCACGTTCAATATGCGTAGAGATAGAAAGACGCGTGAGGTCGCGGATGACCATTTTTAGGGAATCCTCACCATGTGTTGAAGCTTTTGTTCAAATTGTTGAAAAAAGAGGCTGGAAAAAAATAAAATAGCAAAGGATGACAAAGAAAGATGTCATGAGGAATAATAACCTATATAATAAGAAAGTGTACACCAAGAAAACAGTAGAACGTAGAAGGCCGCAGGAGACTATCTTTAGGGTATTGATTTCAAGTTTGAGTCCAGGTTGTTCAAATTATATTTGAGAAAAAAGGAGATATTAAATGGAAGTAGAGAAAAAAGAAGAAGAACAAGAATCAGAATGATAAGTGTTGTCTATTATTCACCTAAGTGATTTAGACATTGAAAATAAGAAAATGAGCATATTAATAAATAAATATTAAAAAAAAACTAGCTATATGAAATAATTAACTCAACTAGAAAAATTGAGAAAAAATAAAATAACTCTTTCTCAGTTTCTCTCTCTTTTCTCCAACATCACTATGATTATACACATGGACTCTTCATGCAAAAGTCATTTAAAAAAACATAAGTCTTACAACAGATGAATAAATAAAACATTTTGGAAGATTTAAACACTCTGAAAAATATAAATCATTTAGTATCTTAATGGTTTTTTAATTTCCATTGGTAGTAAAAGATCAAAGTTATTGCATTAAAAGAGTATATGAACCAGTTTTTTTTTTTTAAATCACAATTACATGAGCAAAAAAATATATTTACAAAATGTATTTCGTAATGAATTTAAGAAAAGTCTCTATGCTAATGTTACAACAGGTCTTTAAAAGCCAACATGTAACGAACATTGGGGTGAATTATTATATTTTCTTTAAAAGTTTTTTTTTCTATTCTGTTGATTGCTTTTTTAGTCGATAAAGATACGCGAACAGTAACTGAATTCAAGTTCAGAGCACTGTTCTTTGCCTCTTGATCTGCCCAATAATTAAAGGTAAAACCAGAAAGTGATGGTGTCCAACAGAAATTAACTTCTGTTCCATTTATAATGAAACAATGAACATGTTCGATGTTATAAATTATTTTCAGAAAGATAAGAATACGAAGATGCGTGTATACAAAGAACTGTAAGGCGTGAGAGGGGTCAGCGATGACCATGTTTGGTTGGTTGATTTTGTGTTTAAGCATCATCAGAGTAGAAAGATCGGCCACTTCTATTCCATTGTGACTTGTAAAAAGATGGCACGGCACTGCATACGCTAAATTGTTTTTTTTATTAAGCTCTATTTTAAACGGACTTTTAAAAAATCGCTTCTGCTACTAGAATTGTCCATAGTTAGTAACTTTTGAAAAGTAGGTTTAGTCTTTTTTTTGTTAGATCCACCGCGCACTGTACTCCTGTCAACACATTCCCACGCGAGATAGCTTGGTCCAGATATGAGAGTGCCTCCTTTTAATCTAATCGGGCAAATCTGAACAGGGATCTAACTCTTGAAACGTTGAAATGTTTTCTCCAACTTACTGACACTGCTATCTGGGGACTGCATTCCAGGACGGATCTCAAAGATCCCTTTGATATGACAGACGGAGAAAGTGGGTATAGCTTTCCAATCAATACATAATAATGAGACCTTATTATTCTAGTGTTGTTGGGTTTTCCTTGTTAAAGTTGTTTTAAAACAAGAATGTTGAAACGAACTGCATTAGCAGTGATGTCTGCTACGCTACCACCACCACCCTCCCTTCTCTCTCTCTCTCTCTCTCTCTCTCTCTCTCTCTCTCTCTCTCTCTCTCTCTCTCTCTCTCTCTCTCTCTCATACAACTCTATTTTGTGCATAGAAACTTGATTCAGGGGACACAAACTTTCCCTGACTCGAACTTCTATATCTCTACGCAACTACAAAGCAAAATAGACAATTTCAATTTGGATTCAAGACCACCCCAGTACAGAATAGTGAGAGAGAGAGAGAGGGAGAGAGAGAGAGAGAGAGAGAGAGGGAGGGAGAGAGAGAGATGGAAAGAGAGGGAGAGAGAGATGTTCTAGATTTCTGGATCTTTGCATTAACTACAAAGGAAAAGTGCGATTTCATTTAAAGTACATTCTTCACCATCACGAGCCACATATAAGAAATCCTTAGTGGAGTAGAACAGAGCCAAGATTATGCATGTACATTTATAAAGAACCAAATAAAAGGGTCTGTCTGTATAAGGGCACTGTCAGGGTGAACAGGGAGATGTTTAAACAGTGGAGGTGTCATTAATTACCCAAGTCCCTCCAATCTCATGGTTAACCCTCAACTGGCGTCGTCGCTTCGTAAACTGTTTAAAGATGTGCACTCAGCAAGAGTGATTTTTGATTGCAACCATTTACTCTTTTACCATGTTTGTGGCTCTGTTTTATGGGATATTTAAGGTAGTGTTATGCTATGAGATTGTACATATGGATGTCTTGTAAATAAATAAGCTTGCTAGGTAATAATACATTTAACATGTAATAGAAACAAACTTAAGCATAAAGTCGTTGAATGAATCATTTAAAGATAACCTACAGTACCCTAGAATCCAGTGTACAGGATCGCCAAACGAACCATTGTAATCCATTACTTAATTAGATCAGTTAACAATGATTTTAGAAATGTGTTTGATAATGTTTTATAATTCTCAGTGCATTTGGGTGTACATTTAAATTCTCATAATCCGTGCTCGTCTGCCTTTAACGATCTTGTAACGTTCAGCCTAACCAGTTTGTAGTGTTGCCTGAAACGTTGCTTTTGTTTTACGAGCGCCCAATAAGCAAACATAGACAGTTTATTGAGATACACAAACATTAAACGCGATAGACATAAAGTTGTTGTCACAAATGTGTGCGTGTGTGTTGGGGGAAGAGTCCGTTGGGATGGGGGTGCGCGTGAGACGTGATCGGGTGTGTAAGTGTGTGTGTGTGCTTGTTCGTGTGTGTGTGTGTTCGTGTGTACCTACAAAAACGCACAAATGGGTTTCAGACCTTGTCTTTTCTAGTAACAAATGGGTTTATTTGCTTGGAACCCACTTTTTTCCAGGAATCCACTTTTTTCTAAATGCGCGGGAGTGCTCTTTTAGTGCATGGGAGTGCAGTTGTAGTGCATGAGAGTGTTTTAAGTACACAAGAGTGCTCAATCCTGGACGGAGAAAATACAGTCAATTTTCGGACAAATTTTGAAGAAAATTCGACCTATTTCATCGTCTATAGGAGACGAACTAGGTCAACTTTTTAGCAAAGGGTTCGGGTAAGGGTTAGTTGCAGAGCTATCCCCAACCCTTGCCCTAACCCTTTTCCATCAAAAAATGACTTTCCGATTCCTACATTTTTAAATGAACCCATTTGTGATGTATTGCAAATATGTGTGTGTGAGAGAGAGTATACGCGCGTGTGGGTGTGTATAGTGAATTTGTGTGTGGATATACTTGAACATAGCCATATTTCAAAAACGTTAACATTTGTTTTGGTTCTCTTACATTTCAAGTTTGATAGCATGTGCTATTGAAAGCAAAGGTGTTATTTAACTTTCCTATATTATGGAAAGTGAAGGCATGTTTGCAGTACGAGGATGGATTTTCATTGCGAGCGCTAATGTGAATTTGAAGTGCAACTAATAAGAGGTAAAGAAAAAAAAACTGGCCTTGTAGGTTACAGTAGCCAGTCCTTTTAGAATTAGATACAGTGCGTGGCGTAAAATCTCCAGGTAAAACTCTTCATGCACCCATAAAAGTCAGTCAGCAATTGAGACTGGGCATTGTAGGGAAAAGGTGCAAAATAGGACAGATCAGACTTACGGAAGGGAGGTGGGTGAGCATGGCGAAGTAATAAGGGATGATAAAGATAGTGAGAAAGCGTATAATGGCAGAGTAGTGGGAGTAGGAGTTGTAGTAATGTAGGGAGACTTGCAGTTACAATTTTAAAGGAGACTTAGTTGTACTGAATGTAGACACGGTACATCATAATCGAACCTGGGTTCGCATTTTACGACAATCAGAGTAATAGTGTCATGTTATTCAATTTTTATTGCACATTGATTTGTTTTGTGTTTGTTTGTTTTGTTTGATTTTAACGTCTTTTTCACAGAAATAATAAGAATAAAAAAAATAAATAAATACAAAGGTATTGTAATTAAACATCAGTTATTATAGATACTGACCAGTTGAAGAACCAATAAACGTATTCGCTAGACTAATGTGCATACATCAAAACTAATATTGTCCAAAGCAGTCATTCGTTTTTGTTTCTTTGTTTGTCGATAATTTCAACCACCACTTCTGAAGCATGCTCAGTGGGTTGGACAGAAACAAATAACTATGTAAAAATAATGTCTTTTTAAATATGTAAAAACATAATTAACATTAAGCGTGTTGACCATCTTATATCGGACCTAATCCCCCAAAGATAAGCCATTCTCCCCATCTTGTCGTCACCACAAAGTTTCCTTCAGGTGAGATTTTTATTCTCATAAGGCGTGATGGTATTTTGTATGAAATTTAACATTTTTCAGTTAAGGAAGATCTTACGGTATCCAACAACGCAGGTAGCTCTTAACACTCCATCGCTCTGCTTTACCCTCCTAACAATGACCAGCTCAGTTGAGACTTCAAGAGTGTACATGCAGCTTGTTTACTTAGAACACAGTAAAAAAAAAAAGTATCTAATTATATGAATAAATAAAACACGTATCTTTAAAAGGTTCTGATGCGTTAAAACGGCTTTGAAACTTGAGATAAAACCTGACCTTCAGAAAAATACCCCCTTCAGTGGACTATGATGTTGAGAAGTAAAAGGTTGACAGAATGTTCAGTTTATGGAAATTTAGTGCTTTACATTTCCACTGTTTCTGTCATCCTCATTTGTTCTTTCTCGTTCCTAATCTGTTCTATCGATTTACTATCTTCGTCACTAGACCAGTCACGTCACCTACCTTTTTTCTTCAAGACTCTCCCAAAACTCCTCATTTGTGCATGGGGTCTGTTGGGTCAGTTTGGGGATATTTGACGCTTTCTGCCAAATGATGTAGACATTTTATATGTATGCGATTTGTTAATATTTTATAATGATGTTTATATTCTATTTTGTTTTTGTAAACGGGGGTTCGATAAATTAGAGTACAGCCTCAGCATGGGATGCATTTATTATAAAGTGATCGGCTGGTGGAGTGCCTTCAGTGTTATCTTTAGGGTAAAGATAACTGTAGATTATACTGATCAAGGGTAAGCCCTCTTTTAACCAAGTTGTTGTCCTGATCCGGCTCTTTGCAGTCCGCTGGACCCTATAAACAATGAATAACTGTGAAAACAACTACCGGCGAACTTATCTATTATAATCTGGGTTACAACGAGTCGTGTGTAGACAGTGCAAACTGAAGAAGTGCCACGAATCCCTTCCTCCGCCCCGTCCCCGAGCCCCCTAGCACCAGGCCCCGGCCCCGTTCCTCTGACTCCCTTCACCATGAACATCTCTTTTCTCTCTATGCCAGCCTATATCTTAACTATCTAAATCACCGCAGTTAACGTCTTTCCCCCTTATGCTTTGCCAGGAACTAAAATAGCGATGTCTTACAGGAAATTCATGAATGGTAATTTGACTCGCTCTCTCCATCCTAAACTCATTTCATTTACTCCTTTTCATCTCCCATCCTTCAACACAGTTCCCGTCCTTATTATTCTATGTAAGCTTCTATATAACTCCAAATCTCGCCTCGCTAGGCTCCCTTTCCAATTTATTGTCCTTTTGTTCCAGGGATTCTAGCAGGGATCTTAACACACTCCCGCCCACAAACATAAATTTATACCCCGACCCAGAACCCAAAATGTGATCTCTAGAGTTTAGCTCCTCTCATTGTACCCCGTGCCTTTTTCGCTAAACCCCTTCTGTCTACTAGTCTTTCCCTTTGCCCATCAACGAAACCTTTAGATCTTATCTTTCTTACCTCTTTCCCCTACCTCGACTGTTGTATCTAGTACCTACCTCACTTAGCCCTATCTATGATCAACACTAAGCTGATTTTTGACGAGAATTTGCAATGGGTTGAACTGGGAGAGCTAGCACTGCTGACTTACTCATTCAGCAGAGAGAAGAATAAAATAAATAAATAAAAAGCAAGCTGTAAAAAAGCTTTGTTGAGACACCTGGACAATATAAAGGCGTGCTTAGCATTTCGTATTAGCCGATTAACCAAGAAAACAGTAGCAGAAATTCAAGAAGTTCTAAAACAGACCAGTGATTTCACTTTAAGCAGCGTGTGACCTGCGAATTGCTTGATCAGCCTGTGCCTTAGTTATACAAGTTTTTTTCGAAGCATTTCAACGGTTCTTTTTGGTGTGGCGATTAACACTGTTTCAGTTGCAATGTACCTTGTATATGTATTCAAAAGAGTCGAAAACAAACATATGTTCCTGAATGACAAAAGTGATTCTACTCGTGCTTTTCAAAGTTGATTTTGCACCGACATTACTGGCTTGCTTGCTTGCAACAATGTTTTGTTCCTTTTTAATATTTGCTCTTAACAAATGTTGATTAAAGTGCTTCCGACGTCCAGATCAAAATTGGGAGTGGGGGGGGGGGGTGAGTAAAGAGGGCGAGGAGCGGGGGAGAGAATTATTAAATTTCCAATTCACGCTAAGATGTGACTGTTTGCTTATATATATCTCAGGGGCGTCGCACGGTCCAAAATATTGGGGGGGCAACCCTGTCGACGGGGAGGTGGGGGGGGGGGGGGGCTGACAAGCGGGACGTCATTTGGTCTACAAACACCAGAGATCTTTTTACAGACCGAAAAAGGAGCCAAAGGTCAGGTTTTGACCTTTTTGACCTAGCTGTGACCTTGGATTTTGGGAAGGATCGAGATGATCTTACTAGTAGTCCATGAACAAAATCTCAGCTAGTTCAGTCCACAAACATCGGAGATCTATTCGCGGACACATAAACAAACAAAACAAACAAACAAACAAACCAACCAAGTGAAACCTATAATGGGGGGTGGGGGGTGGGGGTGGGGGTGGTGGTGTAATAATCAAAGCAGTCAAGACCACGTTATCTGTCCCCAGAAAAGCGAACGGGTACTTTTTTTTCCCCTTTTGCGATCAAAGCACGTGCACGTGTAGGCATATCAACAAACTAAATCTAAATTAAAAAATATCGCGCACCTCAACTATTTATTGACACTTGCACATTCACCCTTGCCTTACTCATTTTACAGACTAAAGTAAATAATTGAATCAACAAACCTGGAAAACAGACGATTCCATTGTTTTGTTAATTTTGCTCTTTGCGTGATGAAATGACACTTCTTTCAAACAGCGAAAGCCAGCTCTGCTGCCCGGTGATTGCGTTAGCGCCACGATATATTTTGTTGTGAAACACAGGCACATGCTAATAGATTATTGTAATATTATTTCGTACGTTAGCCCTTTACACTACGGTTTAAAAATATGGTGATTTTTTTAATTATTGATTCTTCCTGCCTTCCTCTATCGTTTGAAATCTTCTTCTTCTTCTTCTTACTTCTTCTTTTCTTCTTTCTCTCTCTCTTTCTTTTTTTTTTGGCCAAATTATTGGGGGGCAGGTGCCCCCCTTGCCCCCCCGTGTGCGACGCCCCTGTATCTGTGTATTTTTGTATTCTATATTTGCGAAATTTGAATATGCATGTAAACGTTGCGATGGACAGCCTTAAAGATCGTCTATTAGAAGCACTACATTGTTTATCTCCCTTAGAAGGGTGCGTGTGGGCACGCCAACATAAAAATCAGCGGAGCATGACCACCTTGCTTTTAAGAGCGTTGGCTACGGAGGTATAAAGAGGTTGAGGGTGGATTATGTGCCTGTAATGTCGGGTGATGCTTGATGACTGACTGTATAAAGGATCGCATCCCCTCTGCTGGATTCGTGAAGTGGCGTTATCGAAGAACCGAATGTCTTTTTAAGCTGCGCACACGCTTATTTGAGAGCTTTCACCTTAATAATTTGGATTAATAAACTCTTCTATGATTATATTTATCTAGTGTAAAAATTTTAATAAATGACCTCAAATTCACTTTAAATGTCCTCGTTAACGTGTTTATTTAGGTGCGGCCTCTAAACAAATTGCATACATTTAAAAAGCTAAAGCTTAAACAATAACGTACGTTTCGATTTCCTTTGGGTTTGTTTGTGCGTACTGACTAAAAAATACAACCTCCACAGTTCCTTAATTCGTCAGCATGTGAACGTGGTTCAATCTAGGTTTGGTTTTGTGAAATGCACGACTTGAACAATGATATGTTGCGAATATCACACTGGCCGATTTTATGTTACGTTTATGTTGTGATATAAAAAAACAACAACAATACGTTGTACTTCTTTTTTTTTAAACCATAAAGAACACCAAATTAGCTAAGCACACCAATTCGTAATTTTATGTGACTCAGACATTTCGTGCATTAAAACAATTTCGCTGAAGTGTATAATCAGGTGTTCTAAAGGGCACTGCGTATTTCTTTGCTGTCTTCTCGAAGACGATTAACACAACCACGATCGGCCGAGTGGGCAATTTGTTTGGCTTATCTTGAAGTATATTATGGAGAGGAGGGTTCACTGACATTATGCAAAGTCTCTACAGATATATAATCAAAGACGTGTACTGTCGTCGCGATAATCAAAGTGCTAAAGAAAGTTCCAGGCAGTGATATTATAGGGTCTTGATGATTGCACCGTTAACTGTATTTTATTATTTTCTTTTGAAATGCATTAGCAGCTGTTGATTAAGCAGTATATTGATCCCCAATTTCATTCATTCGTAAACTGATTCAAATCACTAAGCGTATTAATCTTCCTCGAAAATTATATTTTCTCTTCACATGTACTCATTTTTTAAAGCAAACACACAGATATTTCCTTAAATCATCAATATAGTAGTAACTTAGTGCTTCTGTAATCTAGCATGTTACAAAAATGACTGTCATTACATGGTGATATTATATTATTAAGTATTTCTGATATTGGATACTGATATGTTATGTTTTAAAGTAATATTATTATTGCCTTCAGTACAACTTATTAAAACAATTCAGATTCAGAAAACTTTATTTCTCCAGAGAAATTGTAACTTGCATTTGCTGTTAATAAAAAGAAGTAAAAACATAAAACATTTATAAGACATTGAACATAAAACATTTATAAGACACTGAAAATCTTATCAATAACATTTGATACAACAAATTCCTATAACGAACTTGTTAAAGCTATTGTTATGTAAAACAAACTTCTGTTTTATCCTATGTTTTTCTTTTCGTTATCAATCTACTTTAAATCGATCCAACGTTTAGCACTTGGAAGACGACCAAACAGGACACAATTCCATACCTTATAACAATCCGTGTAAGAACGAGCTATTGTGTGACTCGACAGCACTTTTAAGAAAGAAGACGGTATAACAGAGCTAGCGCCTGACATTTTACGAAAGATTACGGTATAAGAAAATTTTAAGAATGAATAGCACATAACAGCCCAAGTCAGTTTATTTTATAACAGTTTTACAATAATGCCTTAATAAACACAACGATATTCAGCAGGAGATCCTCGGAACACCAGTAGATGAGATTATTGTATTACAACAGTGTAACAAATTGTAACGTGTAGCAAAGTTTAAGGACAGATATAATAACGAAATTTGAGGAAATACTGTGGTGTAACCGTGTACGAATAATTTTCAGAAGTTATTCAACATGTGGTCAATAGCAAGCAATATTTGCGTCTACTGTGTGCCAGTTGTTCAGTTCAGTTTCAGAGTGAATTATCCTTTAAGCAGCTTAACAAAAGAATATCGTAAAACAGTTGAACAAAGCTTTGGCATAAACGTTTACTGGTAAATAAAAGCTACTACCAAGCAGGCGGTTCTTGGATTGACAAAAACTTAAAGCTGGCGAAGTAAACAATGTGAACACGATATTTTACTTATTCGCCACTTCATTAGCACGATGATGTTGAGCCGTCAAGTGTTTATATTCTACAGCGTGTTGTTCATCTGTTGTTTTGGTTTTTGTTTTTGTTTGTTTTTGTTGTTTGTTTGCTTTTTCTGGTGACACCTTTCTTCATTTCCCCTCTACTACTGCCCACCAAATAGAAACAAATCATAATATAGTATATCTATAGTCGGAATACGTTTGGAATACAACAATTTCCTTTTTCCATAGACCAACATGTGTATAATACAAATTGTGTAAATGGTAAAGATGTGTTAGTCTGAAAGAAACGGTCAACAGGCTTATAGTCGAGTCTTAGTAGTAATAAAAGATTTCTTTAGTTTACAGTGTACGAAAAGACCTACTGAAAGTTTTAGATTTTGTCTAAAGGTTTGTTTACAAAACGTAATGTGTCAGGATTATAAATGTGTATACTCGGCCAAGAGAAGCATAGGTAATTATTATACTTGTGTTCCAAAATTACTTCTAGCACTCTTCTTCTTCTTCTTCTTCTTCTTCTTCTTCTTCTTTGTTGTAGGCAGCCAACTTCAATATGTTGAAGAAACTTGCAGCACTGAATTTTCACGTTTGTTGAAGCATTATAACTTGTTGTATTGTCAATGTCAGTTGTTTTTGTAAATGAAATGGAGATTCGAGAAAGAATGTCGCTGTTTAACGGTTCATTCATTAAACGGAACTTCTAATTTTGTGTCTATACCTTTATGTAAATTTTTGCCAGAGCAGCAATGCGTACTTTGTTTTGTTCAACTGAGGATTATTTTGTACCTGAAAATAAATCTGGTGCTGCCATACCTGAAATTACAACCAGTGGGCTTGTAGACTACTATATTTAGCTAGAACCATTTTTTATCAGCTAGATGTAAGTTTACGTTTTAGGCAGGCATGGTATTAAAATTCCCCAGGCTGTCTTTTCTTACTGCCCATAAAGCACATTTGTCAGCTTTAAGGGGCTAGGGTTGTTGTCAAACTTTCGTGCTGCTTTAAATCTGTTGTTTTCTTCATATAACGGACAATTCATCAGACGAAGTATAGTTCAAATTAGATTCACTAGCGAAATTGAATTTGGTTAATTTACAATAAGACAAACTTGTTTAAACGTGCTGTTTTGTTGTCGAATGGCAACCCGTACATTTTTTATGTGGTTCAGGCTTACTTTAAGTTCGTTAGTCGACATTTTATCCCAAGTAACATTGTTGTACAGAGCTGACATTTCATAAGATTTTATAGCATTGCTTGCTTTACTTTGGAGCATGTTTGACAACTTTAAGGTGCAACAAATTTCATTACCTGTTCTGAACCTTCAGTGCGGAACTGAGTTGTCCATGACGAGTGTTTATTTGTTGTTTTGTGCAAGTTCATTTCACTTCGGAGTAGTTGACAATGAAGCATAAAAAATACAAGGATGCGAGGTAAGTATTTGAAAATTATTGTTTTATATTTTGGCTTTTCTTTCTTTTATGTTTCTTTTATTTGTTTCCTACCTTGTCCATGTCCTGTTTTACCTGGTCCGTTCTCGTCTTGTCTTTTTTGTTTTTGAATCGATGTTTTGTGTGTTCTGATTGGCTGATTGACCCGATCATACAGTTTAGTGGTATACTATTAAATAAATGCTTTTGAATAATAATTTAATTAACAGCAATATTCAATTAAATCAGCTCTCCTGTATCGTAATAATACACTTATATCAATTTCGATCAGTTCTGTACAGAGGTTTTGGTGTTTGAGAATGGGTGGGAGTGGGGCATTTAGAAGGTTGGGCACGTGGAGGAGTTGGGAACTTAGGATTTTTTTAAATTCATTGTCATTCATTCATTTATTCTTCTTAATTCCTGTTTGCGACTCCATAACTATTTACTCGGTTGTATTCTTTCGGATAAACGCTTTCTGTAACATTGTTGATTAGTTTACATGATCGCTGTTTTGTTTATTTGTTTATTGATTCCTTTGACTGGCTATCGGTTGCTGTCATCTATAGACTGGATTTGATTACGAGTCGACTGGACTATCAGTAGACTATCTCTTTATGGATTTGATTATGAGTAGACTGTCTCTATATGGATTTGATTATGAGTCGTCTGGACAACAAGTAGTCTGTCTCTACAGACTGGATTTAATATACAATTCGACTGGATTGTAAGTACATTTTTTCTATAGACTGGATTTGATATACGAGTCGACTGGACCATAGGTAAGACTGTCTCTATAACCTGGATTTTATTAGTCGACTCACTGCCATTCCAGTATCATTGGCTGGTAATTTCCCCGCCTGGTCAGCCATAAAGCAAAAATCAGTAAGCATTGCAGTCATAGTAATGTAGAATTCGAAGTATTTTCGGGATAGTGTGCTTGACTGGCTGTATATGTTGCATTGTTCCATGCATAATGTAAGTCTACACGCTTCCTATTACCTATTCCAGTTTCCTCCTAAACAAACAGTGGCACTGACTCGATGATTGAGTATCTAACCACAGTATATTGGGTTACTAGAATAACACTAGCTAGCTGCGAAAGAATATCTATACGGCCCTAGGTTCAGATTTGCTGGATACCAAAACGACGATTTATATCATGGTGACACCGACAAAACTTACGATACTGAGATTAATAAAAACGAATAAGTCAACCTGACAGCTTGAATCAATCAGTAAACAATTCCTGTCCTCGATCGAACTTTCATTCTCTCACCTTCGTTCACACATAAACCACTTTAAGACATTAGATACATGTGTGTTGCTTTCTTCGAATAATAATTATGCACCCCAAAGCTGCAAACAGTACATAGAGTTTACCGTCGCATCACGCGTGCGACTTTGCTTGGTATAGGCGCCTGTGCTAAGGCATTTTACCTTAGCGTACAAATATAGATACGATCAACGACACAGCAGAGCGCTAGATCGCACGATGCAAAGACGCATTCCGGGTTCTGCTCCTGTGTTTTAAATCACGTCATAGAAGATATTAATTGTTAGACAATTTTTTTGTGGACGGGAATATTTGGTTTTCACATACATTTGTTCAACAAACCAGATAATAATGCAAGGCAAAGCATCAGGGCGCACAGAAGCACACGGTTTACATGAGTGCTACCCAAATAATAAATAATGTATTAAAAAATATCGGGAATATTTAATAGTTACTGATCAGTTATTCATAATAAAATTTAGCACGGAGTTCTTTTTGAAAGGTTTAAGGTTTTAACATTTTTACAGAATTTTTCAAGCTATTTAAAGGCCACAAGATCACACATTTCAACGTCACAAATCCTTTTCAAAATAACAGTGACCTTTCCCCCACTGGAATAAATAAGATTAGTCTAAAAATAACCTCTTTCAAAAGTACGGTTTTGATGTAATCGATAAATTCATTGGCTTTAATTATGTGCTACTAATAGCCTCAAGGGTGGTTCTAAAAATAGCGCAGAAGCGAAAGTGTACAGACTATGCGCCCAAAGGCTGCAGGTAGGCGCCTCGGACGGCATTAGTTAAATCCTGTATCGACAAGCCTTGAGCAGCTCTTGAGCTGGAAAAGCTCTATATAAAATTAATTGATTGATTGTGTAGTAGGCACAGTTGTGTGCTTACACAAGAAGAGAGGACGCGAAAAAAAAAAAAAGCTTAGCGATCGGTGTGAGCAACGATTACCCGTTATCAGTAACTCTTAATCTCAAAGTGATAACAATGCAATTACCCAAGTTCATTCATTGTCATACAAAATTACACATCCCTAATATCTTGGCCCTTTTAACCGCATAATCTCAGTGTATTTTGAATAATATGGACTCGGTCCTGCAAAACATTTTCAGTCTATTTTTTTATCTACCATTTTACGCTTGCTAAAAAAGTTCAGACTATGTGACCTTCAACACGGTTGTGATGAGATACAACGGCTAAAATAATGAATGCTTGCTGTTTCTTTCTAATTGTTGTGTGTTTCCAATCTATTTCTTCGCAACGGTGTTTTCATTGCAAACAGGGGGCATAGATTCTGACAACAACGTGCGGGTGGTATCTTAAGCATCAAGGAAAAGGTTACTGCAACAAGACAGAGAATCGGCGGGATTGGTGTGGCAGGTGTCATACCCATGTTCTCTCCCAGACTAAACGGGTCTGCTGATGCTTACGAGCAACTTATTTACTCTACGGTGTGTGCCTCAGTGGCTCAGACGCTCTGCATGACCGCTGCTAGATCAACAGGAGAAAGAAACGAAGCTTCCATCTTTTCTTTCTGTTCTTTTAAATGCTAGCTCTTGGGTCTTTCGAGGGAGAGATGCCAAAATAAATTAGCTACATGCAGTGAAAATGCCGAAGAATATCTTATGGCACATCCAGTGTTGCGATCGTGCCTTCCAGCGGGGAGCTATTTAGGTCCTTTACAAGTCCTTTAGTAATTTGCCTTGAAAATATATATGTATATTTATATTTATTTCTTTTTTGTTTGTTCATCCACAACAACCACTTTTCGGTAATAATCTGATTTTTT
This sequence comes from Oncomelania hupensis, assembly GCA_036898135.1. NCBI lineage: Eukaryota > Metazoa > Mollusca > Gastropoda > Littorinimorpha > Pomatiopsidae > Oncomelania > Oncomelania hupensis. The sequence goes on along the minus strand of CM072512.1, from coordinate 61,540,014 downwards.
ATCAGTATGAGTCTATCACACCCACCACTGATACCCCAACGACCATCATCATCATCATCATCAACATCATCTTGGTCATTATCATTGTCGACAACAACCATCATCACCCTCTTTATGCTCATCAACTCCCCTCCCCTCCTCCCTTCGTAATTTTATTAAACAAAGAAAGAGGTGGGAGGGGCTAAGGGGACGGCGGTAAAGGGAGAAGAAAAACACAGCTTCACATTGAGTCTTTCTTTGAGGGAGAGATGCCAAAACAAGATAGCTACAATCAGTAAAAAGAGTAAGAAGAAGAAAAAGAAAGAAAGGAAGAAAGAAGAACAAGAGGAAGAAAATAACCGCGCTTGTTCCTGTCGTATCAGCATTTTTGGCAGCCGATCTACACATCTTCCCTTCAGATATTTTTTAGTGTCTACAAATTTCCTCCAGTTCATTTTGCATGGGAAGTTCTGGCATTGGCAGGTGCAACAAGGGTGTCTGCACCCTGACATAGCCAACTGTATACGCACATGGTTTTTTGTTGTCTTTTGTTGAAACATTTAAAACATTTTGCTCATTTCTACGTTGTTTCAGACCTATAAATAGCTTTAGCTTAACCCGTTACTATTCTTCTTATAATTACAGTTTAGATTTTGAAACCTTTTTGTTCTTCTTTTTCCTCTGTGTTTCATTCATCTTCTTTTTCTTTGCAACTTTCTTCTTCTGTGTATCATTCTTTTTCTTTTGAGTATCATTCTTCTTCTTGTTCTTCTTCTTCTTCTTCTTCTTCTTCTTCTTCTTCTTCTTCTTCTTCTTCTTCTTCTTCTTCTTCTTCTTCGTTTCATTCTTCTTCTTCTTCTTCGTTTCATTCTTCTTCTTCTTCTTCTTCTTCTTCTTCTTCTTCTTCTTCTTCTTCTTCTTCTTCTTCTTCTTCTTCTTCTTCTTCTTCTTCTTCTTCGTTTCATTCTTCTTCTTCTTCTTTGTTTCATTCTTCTTCTTCTTCTTCGTTTCATTCTTCTTCTTCTTCTTCTTCTTCTTCTTCTTCTTCTTCTTCTTCTTCTTCTTCTTCTTCTTCTTCTTCTTCTTCTTCTTCTTCTTCTTTGTATCGTTTATCTTCTTCTGTGTACTCTTCTTCTTCTTCTTCTGTGTATCATTTTTCTTCTTCTGTGTATCATTTTTCTTCTTCTATCTTTCTTTTTCTATCTTTCTTCTTCTTCTTCTTCTTCTTCTTCTTCTTCTTCTTCTTCTTCTTCTTCTTCTTCTTCTTCTTCTTCTATCTTTCTTCTTCTATCTTTCTTCTTCTTCTTCTTCTTCTTCTTCTTCTTCTTCTTCTTCTTCTTCTTCTTCTTCTTCTTCTTCTTCTTCTTCTTCGTCGTCGTCGTCGTCGTCGTCATCGTCGTATCCTTCTTCCCTTCTTGTTTTTGTTCTTATTCTTGTTCTCCTTCTTCTCCTTCAACCTCCTCATCTCTGTTTTTTCTCTAACTTGTTTCTCATTTTCATCGGTCTCTCTATATATAAACTGATTATCTATCTATCTATCTATCTATCTATCTATCTATCTATCTATCTATCTATCTATCTATCTATCTATCTATCTATCTATCTATCTATCTATCTATCTATCTATCTATCTATCTATCTATCTATCTATCTATCTATCTATCTATCTATCTATCTATCTATCTATCTATCTATCTATCTATCTATCTAATCGATCTAATCGGTCTATCTATCTATCTATCTATCTATCTATCTATCTATCTACCTATCTCTACATAATCATCACCTTCTCATCTTCCTTGTTCTTCTAGCTCCTTTCCTCCTTTCACCCTCTTTTTGATGCATCACATTCTCACCTGACAATTCAGATGCACTGGGCTGTAGCTTTGCTTGATTTCGCAGTGTGAGAATGCCTTTACTCATTTTTTTGTTTGCAACCTTGTGTAGCGATCTCTCATGTACTTCACCTCAATCTGATATTCGCATGGGTGAATACGGTGTTCTCTGGCACATCAAGGAAGCTTTTCGGAATCTCATCCCCATGTGAACTCCCAAGAGGTTGGACAGGTGGGTCTTGACAACAAAGAGAAAAGACACTAAAATATATATTTTTGTATATACCAAGGTTTTGGGTGCAATAACCATCGTCTTGAGGGTTTTGGCTTTCTTCGTCTCTCTGCCTATATTTCTCTAAATTTCTTGCGCCCTTCATTTTCTTCACAGCTTTCTTACCACGTGTTGAAATTTTGTCGGATAGCGCAGGGGTTGGAGCATTCGCTACTGTGTCGTAAGTTAAGCACCGTCTAGTGCGGTTAGCATTTGGATGGGTGAACGCAAACCGTAAAGCGACAAATAACAACGCCCCCAGTTGACTCAACTGTGACTGAGTACCTACTCTCTTAAGGGTGGGGAAGGTAAAGCAGCGAGGGAGAGAGATGGGCATCGCCCTCATTACGCTGGCCCAAGATAAGTGTGATCTCCAACATCACGCTCCCCTACGGCCACAAGGCTATGGGGCCACCTTTACCTTTACCTGCCTTTACCTTATGTCCTTTTTTTAATTCCTTTATTAAACTTTTGCCTCGTCTCACTTCCCTTCGCTTTTGCGTGAATTGAATATAAAAGGTTGTAAGTAATCATGGCTAGAATGTCATGTGGCTAATTTTGTCACACGGACCGGAACAGAAGAGCCTTCCAGTAGATTAAGAAATGCGTCTATACCTTTTTATTTTTTATCCACTCCTCTTTCTTCATGTTTTTTTTTTTTATCTCATGCTCATCCTCTTCTTACTTCTCTCTCTCTCTCTCTCTCTCTCTCTTTCTCTCTCTCTCTCTCTCTCTCTCTCTCTCTCTCTCTCTCTCTCTCTCTCTTCTTCTTCTTCTTCTTCTTCTTCTTCTTCTTCTTCTTCTTGTTGTACTGTCGTCTGTGCTCTTCTTTTTTTCCTTTCTTTTCATCCTTCTTATATATCGCTTCCAGCTCAAAGAGTTGGCCGAAATAAGATTTAACTCAATCCGCCCGACGCGCCTACTTTCTGTACAGGCGCGCATTGTGTGTCGCTCAGACAACTGGAGCACCACGCTGGGCGACCGGATGTAGGGAGAAGGGACCTAGTGCTTGCTGTGTGTACTTTTGTAGCCGGCACTCTCCCGTCTGCGAACTTGTTTCTTCCAAACTAGTTCCAGTCCTCCGCCAAAAAAGGCCATCACCGAAGTCCAACGAAGCTATCCGAGTGAAGCGAAGATTTCCGATGCTGCAGGCCTAATATTTATATTCAGTTAGTGACGCTTCTTCGCTGCGCGGTGACTGACTTATAATATAATAATGTAGATTAGGCCTATGTATATAACTGTCTACTTGATTCGCGGTAGGAAATGGGGAATGCTATTATTAGCGTATTGCTGAGAACTAACAAAAGCAAAGCAAGGGATGCAAGTAGTAAATATGGTCGATAATAATTATACTCATCTTAACAAAGTACATCATTGCGAAATGCTAGTCTGTGTAAATCGAACAGAATTAGAAGCAAAAGCGACCGTTTTTAATGTTTAACTAGTCTGTTTGACTAGTCATAGTCATGCAAGCATCATTTCGTAACACATCGGAGAGCTTCGTTCGACTTCGGTGATTGCCTTTTTCGGCGAATGACTGGAACTTGTTTGGAAAAAACAAGTTTGCCTCCTGTCTAGCACAAAAGCGTCAGGATCTTTAAAGTCCGTGCAGTAGAACTCTCTCTGTACTTTTTCTCCTTTTCTTTCTTCTTCTTCTCCTCCTCCTCGTTCTTCTTCCTCTTCTTCCTCTTATTCCTCCTCTTCCTCTTCTTCCTCCTTTTCCTCCTCCCTCTTCTCCCTCCTTCCTCTTTTTCCTCCTTCCTCTTCTTCCTCTTCCCTTCTTCCTCTTCCCTTCTTCCTCTTCCCTTCTTCCTCTTTTTCCTCCTTCCTCTTCTTTCTCTTCCCTTCTTCCTCCTTCTTCCTTCCTCCTTTCTTCCTTCTTCCTTTTCTTCTTCTTCTTCTTCTTCTTCTTCTTCTTCTTCTTCTTCTTCTTCTTCTTCTTCTTCTTCTTCTTCTTCTTCTTCTTCTTCTTCTTCTTCTCCTCCTCCTCTTTTTCCTTTTGAAAGTCGTTCTTCCTTTATTAACTTCAGCATTTGATTTACATCTTAAAGCATTGTAGAGTGGAAAGAAATAAGATTACCGGAAATAGTTAAAGTGCCATAATTCTTTAAAAGGCCTGAGACAAAGACTGACAGGATCGGAACACCTAATTAACATATTTGTTTCCCGTGGCTAAACATTAAACCACCCCGGCTCTAAACGACCACCCCCGAAGCATCCTGTGCAGAGTTTAAATATAGTGAATCAGTTGTGGTGTTGGTAATCCTTTTGTTCTAATACACTTTTATCTGTGTTTTGCCCAAGAATCAGAAGTCGTCATTGCACGCGTCTTCTTTATGTGTATTAGAGATTGTGAGAACCATGACAGTTCATTTTAGAATATCATACCAAAGCTATCTCTCCTGCATAGGTTTGAAAACATTAGTAACAATACCTAACCAATCTGCATGGGCGTAAGGCAACAAGTCATTGATAATTCACACTAAAATACCACATACTAACCTATTTTTTCTCTCCTCCTCCCGCCTCCCGCACATACACACACACACACACAACCAATCACCCACCCACCCAGACTCAGACACACGCACACTAAAGCATCACCTAAATGTACCACCCAGGGTGCGCCCTCGTAAGCGTTGAATGGGCATATTTGCATACGTATAAAGAGACAGATATTATTCACATACACATCACACCAGCAAAGTGAGTCCTCGGAAGGTTTTGTACATATATTTTATATTATAACTATAACTATGTGCATAGATGAAAGAAAACAAAAATAACTCTTTAAAAAACATAAAAATATATTACCCCTACACAAGCACACACACACACACACACACACACACACACCCATATTTGCAATATATCACAACTGGGTTTATTTAAGTAGGAATCGGAAAGTGATTTTTGTAGAGAAAAGGGTTAGGGCAAGGGCTAGGGATAGATGTACATCTATAACTAACCCTTACCCGAACCCTTGTCTAAAAAATTGACCTAGTTCGTCTCCTATAGGCGACGAAATAGGTCGAATTTTCTTCAAAATTTCTCAGAAAATTGACTGTATTTTCTCCGTCCAGGAATAGAGCATTCCTGTGTATTTGAAACACTCTCATGCACTACAACTGCACTCCCATGCACTAAAAGAGCACTTCCGCGCACTTAGAAAAAAGTGGGGTCCTGAAAAACAGTGGGTTCCAAGCAAATAAACCCATTTGTTACTAAGAAAGACAAGGTCTTCTACCCATTTGTGCGTTTATACACGTGCACACACATACACACACACACGCACACACACAAACGCACACATTATGGACCCGAGTTATAATTGACCACCCCTGCATGTTGTGTAAATTTAATGCAGGGGTGTAAATACGAATAAATGTATACATTGCTAATGAATCATAACATATATCAAATTTTAACACTCCACCCCCAAAACCTTTTCCCCATAACGAAGGAAACGATGATAACGCACACAATATGGCCATTAGCTCAAACTTATTAAATTACCCCCCACTAGTACCTAATGTGTTAAGTTTGAATAAACCTACTCATCCGCAAACATGTATTATAACGGAAAAAATGAATTTTCACTGTTTCTAACTCTGGGGTGAATTCCAATGCACGCATTCAAATAACAAAGTTAAATGCATAGCCACCCTTTGAGAAACATTGTCTTCAACAATAGGTTCATGCGGTAGGGAGGAATTGCAAAAGTAATTCATGGGGTTGCGTTTCATCTTCACTTTCCCTGACTTGCGTTAACGCATTGAATGAGAGGTTTTCTTTTCCGTTACGGTGTCCAGATTTGTAAATTTTTAAATTTAGTTTAAGACCGTCGTTAGTTTGTGAGTGAATTAGTTACCGATTCTCAGAATGAATCGCACTTGTTTTCCAACATCTTTTTCATATTTTCTCATTATTGTTGCACCTTAAACGACTGTTTAATTACGAAATTTTACATTCCTGAAAGTAAACATCATGAAAATCTGCTAATGATTCAACAATTTATTGAACTTTATATAAATATCCACTATATGTCTATCTATATATATATATTTTTAAAAAAAATTTTTTTTACAGGGAGAACGAAAGGATTGTAAAATATTAACATTATTTGCCTTTCACACGGACTGAGCTGAGAATCATAAGATCAAGATCTTTATTTCTGTATTAGTTCATCTTGTATAATATCACAGATGTGAATAGACGCTATAATTATTCAAATAAAATACACAAATCTTGATCTTCAGTGCTGAAAGCCCAGTCCTGTCCGGTTGTATGTAAATAAATTGTAGACAGTGGGGTAGCACGAGATAGCTTAGTATCTTAGGATTCTCTGTCAGTGTAACTGCCCCAGTATTTCCTCGATAAAGGTTGAGGACCACCCTGTAGAGTAATAAGATAGCCACTCTCAGCGATCTCAGGGGAGCTTTTGATCTCAGTTAGCTGTTGTCACCCTTAGCATTAAGTGTTCAGGAACGAAGACTTCATGAGACACTCTCTAAGACCAACACCTCTAACTTGTTTTGTTTTAATGTATGCCTTTAATTTTATTTCAATTTTGTTATATTTTCATACATACAATTTGCACTTTGAGGTCGTCCATGCAAAATTTTGCCTTGAAAAATAAAACATTTTGTCATTTTCTCCTCCTTCCCCTAGGGTTGCGCAGTAGTGCAGCGGTTTGTGCACACGCTAGCAATGTTTCATGTTAGACAACGTCGGTGGGGGGGGGGGGGGAGGTTGTACTTATAGATGGGTGTCCACATCAACGTCCAAGGCCAGTCCCTCAACTCGGTGCATAGCTTCAAATATTTAGGAGCCATTGCATTAGACAATGGGTCCCGATAGGAAGTTCTCTCAAGGAACACACAAACAACTGCTGCCCTGACAAGGTTGAAGCCCAGGACCATCAGCCTACACTACAAGGTAAGGCTGCTGCGCTCCAATGTAATCCCCCTCTTCTTATATGTTACGATTGAGATGCGCACGATAGACCCGTTCATTTTATTTTGCAAAGCATGCAACGATAGCGTGTATTTACCTTTGATTTGATTTTGCGTTGTTGCTAGAAGAAGCTATGTATAATGTTGATAATTTTCGACGGTCGATATTGTTCAGAATTATCTGGAATTGCTTATTATCTACCGAAGTTTCGAAATAGATCTGGTAATAGCTAAGCGATTCTTCTAACCTAAAGTACGTTCTATGACGTAAGATAGTGCATAGTTCCAGTGACGAGTTTTATTTTGATTGGGTGTTATTGCGTCATGATGGAATTTTCGAATTTTTTCTAGATTGCAGATATGTAAAGCACTGTCTGCTTGTAGGAGTGATTTATGATGATTTTTGATGATGATCTTGGAAGTAATTTTCGGAAAGCGATTCTTGTAGGCAGTTGTTAATGTTTGCTGAATAAAGTTGGAAAACTTTATACGACGACTCCTGCCTTTTTGCTGAGTGAACAGGCTGCGTAAATAAACGAATTCGAGTTACACTTAAGCTTATCAAGATTCAAGCATCGAGGCTGAATAGGCTATTGATAAATAATCGTGTAATATGATACACTTGCGAAACATTGACCATCACCAAACCTAAAATGAGGAATACAAAGCATTGAGATGAGGCGTTACAGAAGACTTCTGGGCATTTCCTATACCCAGCACATCACCAACGACGAAGTCCGACAGACCATCACATGCACACAAGCCATTGGACAACGCGATGACATGCTCATGGTATGGCAACGTCACCAGAGCATCAGGCCTTGCAAAGACCATCCTGCAAGCCACGGTGCAAAAAGGAAGAAGAAGAGAAAGACATAAAAATAGGTGGGGGGACAACTTTCGAGAATGGACTGGCTTGACATTGAGCGAAGCCATGAGGGTTTCTGAGAACAGAAAAAGATGGAGCACGCTGGTTAAACGATCACCTGTAGTGCCCCAACGACTTTTAATTACGGGATAGGATATGGAAGTTAATGTTAACGCATCCTCTCCTCTATATATCACCAGTAAAAATATTAAGTTCGAGTCCCCTCTATGTTCTATCTTTACCGTTTCCCTCACTGTGAAAGGTATCATGTACCCATTGTCAATGGGCTGATAACGACGGGGAAGTCCCTTGTGGCAAGCCATTTAAACCCTTTATCCCCACAGCTGCTCTCAATTCTTCATTGTGTAACTCAGGAGTGCAAGGTATTTAACAGGAGAAGTCTGAGCAGGAAGGATGACAAGATTCTCCACACCCTCGGAGTACAATTTATTTACAACGGACCCATTGTGTGAAGGGGCTCCTTTCCAATTTACTGTATAGAGAAGGGGTGAGTAGAGAAAGAGCGGAATTTCCAACTACTAAATCTTATACAGCTGAGAAACTATATGCGCAAAGTGTCCGGGGACTCTAAGCTAGCAAACGAAACGCTGAGATAAATTCGTATTGTAATAGTACTAATTCCCCCACACCCACGGTCATCAATAACAAACTCAGTGTTAAAATGCCTTCTCTTAATGAATAGCTGGGAAGAGTGGGGGAATTTCCGATATTTAAAACTCACAGGAGACGTCTTGAAAGGAAAAAGGATAGCTTGCAGTTCACAAATTTATAGTGAGTCTAAAGTAATATATTCACGCTTGTACACGAAATAGCATAATCATCGAAGAGTTCACGAAGCCATATTATCGAGGAGAAATCTCTGAAATTAGTGTGTACGTAGCTTAAAACGACATTCCGTCCCTATATTGTCGTCAGGTTGCGAAGTACTTATTATGAAATCATTACGCGTCAAACAGGCTGCCCGCCCACAAGCCTATCGCCCAACACACAAACCACATAAACTAAACACTGACCTCTGGATCCTAACAAAGAAAACTACCCTGACTAACCAACTCACCTAACTGTCCTATCCCACCGCTGCCACCAAAACTGTCGCATCCACTGTCTCAACAGTGTAAACCAGTATGTGCTAACCATACGAGAAACTACCATCCCAAATATCTAACACATAAAACACCAAAAAGAACAATTACAACAATTGTATTCACACGAACTACTATATATGTAGATAACCAATTAACCCACCCGTACCCATAATCACACTTAACTATTAAAAAAACCACAAAAAAAACAGTAAACAAATAAGAAAAAATGATTGGGATAATAGTTTCTCTTTAAAAGAGAGAGTCTTTCTTGCTACAGCCTAAGATCACAAGTGGCTGTAGAATAGTAAATTATTTAACTAATTTGTACAAAGTAGTAATTATACACAAAGACTTAATAATATTGTAAACAGTAGTAATAATAATATTTACCAGTGGTTACAAACTTTACAGGATACCTGACTATAGAAAATGCCACTCCAACTAAGTACATATAATTTCTTATAAAGTTCAATTATTTCATTTCATCTTTTATATCTAAAAAATGTGACTTTATACAACCGGCAACTGACAAGTTCATTTTATTGCGCAATTTTATGAGTGAATAATAAACAACTTTTCCTTTACGTGCTCTCTAAGTTAAAGTCTCGCTGGATGAAGCGACCAGCGTGGTTCCCCCAGATGCTCGGGTCAATTGAAACGCCAGGTTGTTCCAAGGCTCCCGGTGGTTCCGGTCAAAACCCAGCCACCTAACACACTCCAATGTGAAGATGTCAATACAAGTACACTAAGACATACACAAGAGTAGATTCTTGCATTATTAATCAACCAACATAGACAAAATACACACGTACCAGGGCACGATATTATCCTTCTCCGTTTTATCCATTATCATGCTCGTTCCCTTTATCATAATTGAAACGAATGAACTCCCCTGTTACACGGTTGTTGTTGTTTTTTTTTATCAATGGCTGATTCAGCCCCGATGCTTGAATCTTGATAAGGGTATCTCAGATTCGTTTATCTACGCAACTTGTTCACTCAGCATTACATTACACCGACCTCTGGATCCTAACATGGCATTACATTACATTACATGATTATTGCTTTAAGTCCAGCGGACTCTTCCGAGCCAAATGAGGACCGGACAACCCCTGATCCGCATAAAAGATCTGCTGAAACAACCCTAGTGGTAAAACTGAAAGCTCTCCACCGGTCAGTCACTTTACAATAAAGACATCCCACGCAGGGGACGCTGAGGCTATACTCTAATTTATCGACCCCCCGTTTACAAAAACAAAATAGAATACAATCATTATAAAATATCAACAAAACACATACATATAAAATGCCTACATTGCTAAATAATAACATCATAGGAAGCCCTAGTGACCACCTGGCAGAAAGCGTCCAATATTCCCAAGCTGATCCAACAGACCTCACACACAAATAAGGAGTCTTGTCCCGGAAGAGTTTTCAAGAAAAAAGGTAGGTGACTGGTCTAGCGAAGAAGAAGATAGTATAGCAGATTGATAGAACAGAGCAGGAATGAGAAAGAGCAAATGAGAAAGACAGCGACAGAGGGAATTTAAAGCATTAAATTTCTAGAAAGTGGAAATACTATTTATACTGAAACCCCCGGCACCCCAACGGGAGAAGTTCACTCAGCAACAAGGCAGGAGTCGTCGTATAAAGTTTTCCCACTTTATTCAGCATACATCAACAACTGCATATAAGATCGCTTTCCGAAAATCACTTCAAAAATCATTATCAAAAAATCATCACAAATCTTTCGCTATCAATCACTTTTTCACTCGCCAAGCAGTGCACCACTTATGTAGTCTCTCTATCATCGAGAGAAAGTTCGAACATTCCAGCACGACCCAATAACACCCACTCAAAATAAAAATCGTCACCGGAACTATGCACTGTCTTACGTCATATAACCGTATTTACGATAGAAGAATCTCGTAGCTATTACTAGATTTATCTAGATGCTTCGGTCGATAGTAAACAAATAATTCTAGAAAATTCTCAACAATATCGACCGACGGAAATTATCAACATTATACAATGCTTCTTCTAGCAACAACGCAAAATCAAATCAAATGTAAATACACTCTGTTATTGCATGCTTTGCAAAATAAAATGATCGGATCTATCGTGCGCGTCTCAAATGTAACATTCCCAAATTATTTTTCTTTATTGGAAACCATGTAATGGTTAGTTATGAATTATCTACCTTTTTCAAACATTGAAAACAATTTATCAAATTCTTCAAATTACTTCTCTTTTACACTGCTAGCAAATAATCCAAACCTGGCATGCATAAATTACCTCTCTTCACAAACGTTGACGCTAATTATAAAATATAATTCATTTCCTTGCATACAAAAGCATACTTTCTTCACCAATATTTTCGCTTCATTCAGAACATAAAATATATACATGTTTATACAAATATGCTTGCACCCGAGCAAAATGGCCACTTAGAAATTGCTTGCAAGTGCTTACGCTACCGGTGCTTTCCTCGAACACGACGACACAACACAAACAAAGACGGCACAGGTTCGAGTGGATCGCCGAATGTATACGGTTCTCTTCTCTCTTCGCAGGACATCGGCCCCAGAACGACTGGCGGCTGCCTTGCAGTGTGGTTACAGCAGGACGACACACTGCTCGAGATGGGTGGCAAATGGTACACAACCACGGCCCACACAATCCTCCTTTGAAAAACTCTGCTGCACTCTAGAGTATTTAACTTTCAAAAATCCCTCTCTGTGACTCCCTGATTTCGCTCCGTACAGCAGATTATTTGTTCGCACTTTCAAATTTAGTGCGCATATCGCTCACTGCAAAAATTTGCACGGCACGATTTGCATGACACACCAATTAAAGAGAAGTGTGTGTAGGGGTGAGTAGTGGGGTGGAGTGGGTGGATGGCCTGTGTATTGAGGAATTGGGTGCTGATTGTGATGCGCGCGCTGTGTGTGTGTGTTGCGTGTGTGTGCGAGCGTATGTGTGTGCATGTGTGTGGGCGCGTTGTCAACATAACGTATGTGGCGTTTCAGGAAAGCCATAACAACGCCGTGAAAAAAGTTTGTGGGTGGGTGTGTGTGTGTGTGTGTATGTGTGTTTAGGCGTGTGTGTGTGTGTGTTCGCGCAAATAGGTACGGGTGAAGGGTTCTTGAGATGATGTCGTGAGGAGGAAAGTGTGGCTAAATCATAAAGAATTATTCGTAGTAAAAAATGAAAAAGACTAAAAGCAGAACAAATATGAGCTGCGGCTAGGGTCTATAGAATGAAGGATTTAGTCAGGATAGTAAGAGTTTGAAGAGGTGAGATTTTAGAGCTTGCTTGAATGAGGGTGTGGTCTGCTTGTGTCTGATGTTGGCTGGAAGAGTGTTCCATTGTCTGGGTGCACAATAGGTGAATGCCCATTCTCCGTACATTTTGGTGTTGGTTTTTTGAATGCAGAGTGTGCGAGAGTCAGAAGAAGAGCGAAGAGTGCGAGAAGGGACATAGACAGACAGCAGATCTGACAGGTATGAAGGGCAGGTTCCAGAGAAGAAATTGTGGAACAGTACGGACAGTTTGTATTTAATGCGGGCCTCTATGGGTAGCCAATGAAGCTTACGGAGTAGTGGAGTGATGTGTTCGCGCTTTTTTGCCCTGAAGACTAGCCTAGCAGCACAATTCTGGACTTTTTGAAGTTTGTCTATGAGATGATCAGTAGCAAAGACTTTAAGGCTTAATGGTGTTTTCGATTACTATAGGTGTGTAGAAGAGATTTTCGGAATTACACTTATTCATGTATAGAAATTAAATGTTAATAGTACACTAACACGATTTTTTTAATTAAAGAAAATTAATTGGCAGAGTAGGGGAGCGGAAGGTAGCTCGCTGGCATTGCAGGACGAATGACTTTGATTCTTGAGTGCTAGAAGATTTTTCTCACCGGACTGGACTTTCTTTAATGACTCTGTTAACAACACCTTCTTCCTTCACTCGAGCCCTAACGTTCCTTAAGTCGAAAGTACGTGTCAAGCTCACATACGCACGCACGCATACGCTGTCAAGTTTATTGGGGTCGCTCAGTTGTGTGTGGCGTTCACAGTGCGCTTGAGAGCCACAAGTTGGCGTCTTGGGTGGTTTGAAAAGCGCATTGGGCAGATCTTTGAGCTGGTTAATGCTCTATATTAAAAATCAGTATGAAAAAGCAGTATTAATACGTATTTGAAACTATTCTGGTCGATACACACGCATACCAGTGGCTATAATCAAAGCCATCAATGCTGCAACGTAATTGAGTACACGACTATCGAATGGGCGCCAGCAATATAATCACTCGAGAATATTGAATGTCGCGGAACAGATTCATCAGTATTATTTTATTGCAACTCGGCCGAAAAGGAATGTGCATTTATAATTTAAAACACAGTCTTAATTTAAAGAGGTGGCAGATCATAATAAGTATTAGATATGGACGCGTCAATATAATTATACTATAACCCCGCAGAAAATGAATTTGCGTTACATTGCTTTGTGGTGATGCGTGGAGGTTGCAGGTTCGACCCCCAGTAGCCCCGATAATAATTTCGGTATGAAAATCTATGTCAGTTTGGGTGACTTTTTTGTTTTAATGTATTGTGGGTGGATGTAGGCTTCCGGTTAGTATCATGGATTGGTAGACCTTGTCTCCCTTTGTACTGGGTGGCGCGAGCATTGCGGCTGCCGTGCTTTCGATGATAGGGCAACAAGTTTGGGTGACAAATTGACAATATGTTGCAAAATTTATTATTCCCCTATATACTGTATTTGGTGTCCATTAGTTTGAACTGAAAAAAGTATGGCAGATATTAATACCGCATGATATCATATATATATATATGATAAAAGTGATCGTTTCTAGTAATAAAAGGGTTAGCGTTACATTAGTTTGATGAATCAGGCGTCTTCTGTGGGTAAAACAGATATGTTGACTGGACTTGTCTTGATCGCAAGACTTGGAAGGTATAAAATGGCTTTGAACTGGTTCACAGAGATGATAAAGTTGTTCGTCCCTAGAAATATGTTAATAACAAGGGGTTGTCATCATTTCTTTTGATGTATCTGTTGTGGGTTTAATTGAAGGACATGAACTCCTCTTTCTAGGGTGTGAACTTAATTAGAACGAACCGTGGTGAAGCAGTAGGCGGGTCACAAACAATAATAATAATGAAATTGTACTTAACTCTAAACGACTATTTTATACAGAAGAGCACGTATCTTGACATTATTATTTGTAAACAGCGCTTAGTACATGAATCACACAGACGCGAGTATTCATAGGCATGCACCCCACACGAACATTCGGGGGGAAAAGAGAGAGAGAAAAAAAAGAGAGAGAGGAGGGGGTGGAGGTGGGAAGAGAGAGAAAAAGAGAGTAGACCCTGGTTCATGTTGTATGTTTCATGTGCCCCAGTACATAAGTCGTAAACACCGTTCTAGGTATACAATCAATATAGAATACTACACATAAGACCACGTCTACTCCTACTTCACTTAACCATAATGAACCTTGATATCAACTTGCTTTTTCACACTAAGCCAGCTCGGAGCACCGTTTTTAAAAAAATAAAAATAAATCTTTTCTCTTCCTTCCACGTCTTTTCCCCTCATTCTTATTACCTCTGTGTCCCTCCCCATCTCCCTTCCTCTCACACGTCCGGTTTTCCTTTTGCTTTCCCTTTCATTTTTCTTTATATTCTCGCTATCTTCTATTGCGCACCTCTGTACTGTCTGTTCTTTCCCTTCCTCACGGAAGTTGCAAGGAACCGCACCTTATCAACAAAAGTTTTACCTTTCTTCTTTTCCTCTGTCTCCTCCTGTTAGCCTCTCGTTTGTTCCCAGTCTGAAGAACCCATGTCTTATCAATACCTCTAAACTTTCACAAACAAAAATTCCATTTCCTTTCCGTCTTCTATTAGCGACTTGCATTTGTACCACGTGTGCTTGAGTGATGAAAAAGTACTGGAATAGATCATTAAGGAGGCACTGTGGTCTAATGGTAGTGCTTCGGCTTGAGGATTTGTAGGTCCCGGGTTCGAGCCCTGGCCGGGCCATTGTGTTGTGTCCCTGGGAAAGACACTTTACTCCTGTTTTCCTACTCCTTCGGATGAGAGTATAAACCGAGGTCTAGTCTGTGTGTCGCATACATTCCATCATAACGGACTTTAAAGATCCTGACGCTCATGTCCTAGACGGGTGAGTGCCGGTAACAAGAACACTCCCAGCATGCACTTGGTCCTTCTCCCCCATCCATGGTTGCCCAGGATTGTGCTCAGTTGTCCGGGCGTCAGACCATGCGCCCAAAGGCTGCGGGTGGGCGTCTCGGGCGGTTTGAGTTAGATCCTGTATCGGCCAGCGCCTTGATCCTTAGGCTAAGGCGCCTTACAAAGGACGAACATTATTATTATTACTCATGTTCTAGAAACTTATGTAGCATAACCAATAAGCTAAGAGTCAACTCATGGAATTCTAAACTTTTAGCTAATGCTATGTCCATGTTCTCAACCATTTTCCGTTGAACATCTGTTAAAAACTTGCCCCATATTAACCACAATATTTAAACAAACATATTAAAACAAGTGAACATTCCACTGTTGAACTGCTGCAGTATTAAACAATTATTACCATAGCACAAATTATTAGCCAGTCTCCAGTGAGCACATTTTTGTGATTATTGTGCCTGATCCTTGGATGTGCTTTTTGCAATTTGCGTGTGATTGTGTGTATGCTTGCGTGTATGGTCTAATATCACAAACTGTGAATAGACGTTAAATAAAATTATTGAAGGAGTGTCAATAACATGTGAGCGTGTATGTTTGTTACAGATCGCCGCGCTTTTAGTATGATTTAGGAATAAGGCGCGTATAGCTTCCGGTATTAATATAATAATAATTATCTCACAATCCAACATCTCTATCTCCTCCGGTTCCAGTGTCATGTCTCTTTCTGATTCCTTCTGTACTCAGTTGCTCCGTCTTAGAACTTCATACAAACACCGCCCGTTTAATTTTCCCCATCAAACATCTCTTATATGCTTCCGGTCACCTACTGTCAAATCAATCGAAACTAAAGATCTTCCTGCTCAAACGATATATTATTTTCCTGAATAAAGATCTATGTTACCCCTGTTCTTGGTCGTTCTTATGCTGTAATTATGCCTTTATTATTTGGTGCATGACGTTAATAAGGATGCTCGTATGAGCCTGCGTACTTGCGAACGAGTATGTGTGTTCAACTTTTTGAAATTGTGAGCAACATTTTTACAATATATTATTGTTGTTGTTATTATTATTATTAGTAGTAGTAGTAGTAGTAGTAGTAGTAGTAGTAGTAGTAGTAGTAGTAGTAGTAGTAGTAGTAGTAGTAGTAGCAGTAGTAGTAGTAGTAGCAGTAGTAGTAGTACTACATGTAGTAGTAGTAATAGTAGTACATGTAGTAGTTTATTTTATTTATTTTTAATGCGACATCGACTTTGTCATAAGGATCCATCATCCTAAGGAACTCCGTGATGCATCGTATCAAGGTCATCCTAACCAACACTTTATCTTCCTTGCCAAATAACCCCCCTCCCGCGTCCCTCCCATCTCCCCCCCCCCCTTTCTAGCGTTATTCCCATCTCCCCTCAAATTGTTCACATTCCTCTCTCAGTGGCTGCGCTCACCCATCCACCCCCACCCCCTTCTCTCCCCTCTCTCCACCACCACCATCCGTTCCGAGGAAATCCATCTTATCGACTTCACCTTCATTTCCACCCAAACATCTCTTGTGTCTCTCCTATCACCTACTGCGACAGCGACACTACTCCCCCGCCTCGTCCCAAAGCCGTCGTCGCCGGTGTAGTGTCAGCTGTAAGGCGACTCATAGCGGCAGGCCTACCTTTAATTCATTCTCGTGTCCTCTCTCCCTCTCGCTTCTCCCCTCTCTCGCTCTTTTCTAGTCTCCCGCTCTTTCATTCAGTGTGGTGTCGAGCCGCGAGCCTTTTAACTTACGTCCATTCTTAACCGCTAGGTCCAGTCTGTGTTATCTCTACCTCCAAGCCTGAACTACTGTTGTTGTTATTGTGGCAAAGCACGCGCCGGGTGTGGTGTGTATGTGACAACCATACTATAGTGCACAGTACAAGCATAGTAGTTCTAACCAACTTATCTTATTGTTAGTGCAGTGTCTTGTTGCTTGTGGTATACTGCGTCGCATAGGGCGTGAAATTCGTGGACACGATAGCATCCCGAGACTGCCCTCTTGCAGGACAGAGGTATTAATACTGCGATAATCTGACGTGGATACTAACTACTGCATTGAAGTGTATGGATACCATTTCGCCTTGGGATGTATTACATGCATTGGTGTTTTGGTATTGTGATGTGATTAGTTCAAATTGGTTGTGTGCTCGTGCGGTTTGTGATCCACTCTTCAGTATACGTGTATTTATTTTTCCCATACCTTCTCCAATTACGTGAAAGAGTGTTGGCCTATAGATAATGCGATTTACAGATGACATGAGCACCCTTAAGGTAGATGTTCGTATTAATTTCCAACTCCTATATAGTGAGTTAGCTAAAATGTTATCGTCCTCTTATTTATACAAGTCATCAAAAGCCTGTATGACAAGGCTACCAGTGCAGTCCTCCATAACAGCGTCATCGGGAACTGGTTCAGAACAACAATCGGTGTGCGTCAAGGATGCCTACTCTCTCCAACACTCTTCAACATCTTCCTAGAGCGCATCATGTCAGATGCTCTTGCAGATCACGAAGGCACAGTCAGCATAGGGGGCAGAGCAATCTCCAATCTTCGTTTTGCGGATGATATTGATGGATTGGCTGGAGAGGAACAAGAACTTGAACAGCTTGTACAGAGGCTTGACACCACCTCCAGAGCTTATGGAATGGAAATAAGTGCAGAGAAGACCAAAATGATGACCAACACCAATGGCATCAACACGGACATCAAAGTACAAGGCCAATCCCTCAACACAGTGCACAGCTTCAAATATTTAGGAGCCATTGTGTCAGACAATGGGTCTCGACAGGAAGTCCTCTCCAGGATCGCACAAACAACTGCTGCCCTGACAAGGTTGAAGCCCATTTGGAAAGACAGAACCATCAGTCTACATTCCAAAGTAAGACTGCTGCGATCTCTGGTCATCTCCATCTTCCTATATGCTTGCGAAGCATGGACCCTCACAGCAGATCTCCAACGAAGAATACAAAGCATGGAGATGAGGTGCTACAGAAGACTTCTGTGCATTTCCTATACCCAACACATCACCAACGTTGAAGTCCGACAGACCATCACACAAGCCATTGGACAACACGATGACCTGCTCACAGTGGTGAAGAAACGGAAACTCCGATGGTATGGCCACGTCACCAGATCATCAGGCCTTGCAAAGACCATTCTGCAAGGCACAGTGCAAGGAGGTAGAAGAAGGGGGAGACCGAAAAAGAGGTGGGAGGACAACATTCGAGAATGGACTGGTTTGACACTGAGCGAAGCCATGAGGGCTGCTGAGGACAGAGAAAGATGGAGTATGCTGGTTAAGCGGTCATCTGTGGTGCCCCTACGACCTTCGGGTTATGGGACAGGATAGGATAGGATAGGATATTTATACAAATGTGTCTTATAATGTGGGTAAATTAATTCATTTATATTATTAGTGGTAGTGGGAACTTTATTTTTTCCCCATTTGCTGTTAGGCCCGAGTATCCCACAAGATTGTCCTCAATATAGTATTTCAAAGAGAAGATCACGTTGCAAAGTTTTCATGTATCACTAATAGATTGGTCAGCTTAAACCATCTGCATTTGTGGTATTGGTGCGACTGTTGCCGTTAGCTGCTGGCGTTTTATTGAAAGAAAAGTAAACCTCGGTATCAGAACTCGTAGGCTTATTAGGGGCCAGCTCCGTGTGGCGCAGGCTCTGTTTCATTTACAATGTGAGCAAACATGCTGTATTTATATTTGGATTTTATTATTATTCGTCATCCGTGCGGGACGAAATTCGGGCTGCCTTCTCAGCGAAAGCGCGGCAGCCGCAAGAGCTGTACCACCCAGGACAGAAGAGTGGGAAATGGGGTGGGGAACAGAACCTATTCTGAGTACATGCTGGGTGTATTTGGTGTTTCTGGAACTCACACCTCTAGAACATTTAACCTCCGTTCGGTGGAAGGCATGTGTGGACCTCGGTTTATACTCGGATCTCATCCGAGGGAGTAAATTTGCACCGTCTTTGCGGTTGCTGTTACTACTTCAATATAATTTATATTTATATTACATGTAAAACCAAGGCTATCACAGCGTTCCAATAATGAGTTTTTTTCACCATAGATTATCAAAGCCGTATACAGAATTAGTACTTTTAAAGGTGTAGGTTCATGCAATCTGTTGCGTCCTAATATAACGAGTACTAAGAGTTTAAGAGCCTTTGAAATTGAGGATTCTTATTTTAAGGTGTTATCACTGACTCGCACCTGTATTATCCTATCCTATCCCGTAACTCGAAAGTCTTTGGGGGCACCCCCGATGATGGTTTAACTCCATATTTTTTTGTCCCAAGCAGTCTTCATGTCTCACTCATGCCTCGATTGTTTTCTTCCCACCTCTTTTTCTGCCTCCCTCTTCTTCTGCCTCCTTGCACCATGCCTTGCAGGAGAGTCTTTGCAAGGCCTGATGCTCTGGTGATGTGGCCATATATTCGGAGTTTCCCTTTCTTCACCACAGTGAGCAAGTCATCGTCTTTCAAGTCGTCTGACTCACACACTCACTCACCTATCACTCAGTCACTAAGAGTTTTCTGACACACTTTCCAATTGATCATTCTCTTCATTCTCTTCTTCCTGCACTCTATGTAAGTTTTTTTTTTCAAAACCTTCTCATTTAGTGGTCTATTTTTAGGATTTTAGCCGCTCCAAATCCACGTAATAAAATGTCAAAGCAAGCGCGCGAAATGGTTAGCCAAACTGCATAAAACATGATCGATAGCTTCTATGTTTAAAAAACTCGTAACACCTGCTGATCAAAACTCTTAATTTGCGCAGCTGTACTCTCATTTACATCGGAGGCTATATTTGATGATCCTTGACATAGATCAATGTTTCATAATTTGTCGTACTGATGAAGATTTAAATTTGGATTTTAGTTTTTTCTTGTAATTTTTGTTAATAGCCCAAAGGTGAGGTTAAAGAAGGGCGTGGGAGTTAGGAGCAATTCAATGGCTCCTATTTTATTTTATTTATTGATTACTGGGGATGTAATATAGAGTATTATATTTATTTATCAGGACTTAACGTGCAAAACGATGAGGAGAAGAGTAGCCAAGATCGTCCAAATCTGTCAATTTTCTCTTTGTATTTTCTTTCATGTAGCCTGCGTGTACAATCTCTTTATTTGAAAGAAGACCTGGAGCCTTCCGTAAGATAATTTATAAGTAAGACTGTAACGCCGATATTATACTAATCGCAAAGCCTATTAATATAGTTGTTATATGTTCAAGTTGTTATAATCCTTTGTTATTCATGTTTTACCTGTTTGTGAAGTACAGCTTCATTTTCATAACAGGCCTACTAATACAGTATTTTAAAGGCGAATCTGCACTTAAGTATAAAACCACACGCCTCAGAGTATAGCAGAATTGGCTACCGTCTTGATACATGTATAGATTTATCTCTGACAACTCAGAATGAACACCGTACAGGACGGATTTTTGCGGTTGTCTATCGATACGACTAGCACGAAGTCGCTAGGTCGAAGTAGAATTGAACGACCCTCGTTTATTACTGTAGGTTTACACAGCTGTTGGCGTTCATGCTGCTGAGTTCGGAATGCAGGAAGAGAACAGTGACCACACTAGATTCCTGCGGTTGCGGTGAACGGGTTGAATTTTTTATGAAAGCGATAATGTTAAAAGCCCAACTAGCGCGGGAAAAGTTAAATGCCTCTCGAGCAGGTATAGCCAGCGGTGCTATACAGAGTGTACATATATATGATAGGAATAAAAATGTTCGGAAGAAAAAAAGAATTATACAGGAAATAAGAATAGGCTCTAGTTATGAACATGTGCTGGAGTTGAGCATCTGGTACATAACCTTTATCATAATCATATAATACTGTAAAATTCTGAAAATATGGTATTTGTCCACATTAAATCCATACAGATCAAAATGGTAGAGTTTAAATAAATGAACATAGAATCAATATTCTGCATGTTGGTTAAAACGCGATATTCCTGATGATTATGTCATACACGCGCTGAGTGGCTTAGTGCTCTATCCAAGACGCGTTTGTGTCTCAGAATAATAGGTTCCTTACCCACAACAAACTTTAGGTCCTAAATATGCCAAATATTTGGCAAAATATCAATTATGGCGCGATACATCATGCAGTCAGGACGCACAATAATACTTACTATAAGCGATAATGTTTCGTACGACCTGTTTCATATGGTTAAAGACAGTCAAGTGAGACTTGTACCGTTTATGTAAGGTTATCCAAATATTGTGCTCAACTAGTTTTCTCATGATAAAATAAAAACCCTGTAAATTCTTTCTCTAGTACTAATTGTGTGTGTTTTTTTTAAATGTACATACAAGTAAATATAGTGCCTTTTCAACTCACATGAGCTGCTCAAGGCCGACGTGAGGATCAAACCGACGCATGCCACCCTTTCTCCTAAGACTCGATAGTAAACTTTCCACAAGCCAGCCTACTGTTCAAAGAGAACCGATTGTTTTTTTCCTACACAAATTTCAGAAGCGAGCGCTCATGATCATGCCTTTCACCCTGAGCGCTTTGCAGATATCTTTGTCTTTATGACGTAATGTGGTATTATTGCACATTACATAGTAAAGCTCTACATTCTGTTATCAGATGTGTTTCTGATAATACTCGCTCCCTTCGATCCTCCTTTCTCCCTATTATCACTTCTCCGAAAAGTATTACACTCGTGATAACGCTGGAATGGTTAGGAATCAACAAGTTACGCAGGGGCACAATTGATTGATTGATTTATTGTTGCTTTAGGTCCAGCGGACTCTTCCGAGCCAAATCAGGACCGGACAACCCCCGATCCGCATAAAAGATCTGCTGAAACAACCCCAGTGGGAAAATTGAATGCCCTCCACCGGCCAGTCACTTTACAATAAAGACATCCCACGCGGGGGACGGCTGAGGGTTGACCTCAACTACGCGAACACCCCGGTTACAAAAACAAAATAGAATACAAACATCATTATAAATCATCAACTAAACACATACATATAAAATGCCTATAGTGCTAACAATACAATACAATACAACTTTATTCATCCCAAAGGGCAATTACATTATAAGTTTATGAGGCAGCATAAAGAAACTCAAAAAATGTATCATAAACCAATTTTTGAAAAAAAAAAAAAAAAAAAACAAGAAATACATAAATTTAAAAAAACATCACACAAGCACACACACGCGAATCAAGATCACAAGTGATATCACAAAAGTCAACAAAATTCAACAAGTTGATTAAAAAGTTCAGCCAGTACACATAGACACTAAAGGGAGACTCTCACTATATAACAAATAAGATCCCCAAAGTGCAGAAAACTAAAAGCGGTTAGTACATTATGAGAAAACTAATCCACTTTGCTAAGTTACACAGTAGCGCAATATGTACTATATAGCAGAGAAAATATAATAAAATCATTGTATAAATTATAATAATATTCTCTGCTATTAGAGATTCAAGGCGAATATTTATCATCCTTAACTGAGGATTTAAAGGATAATGTACTATCATTTGACTGGCAAGTCAACATCTTTTAAGCCTTTATGAAAGATTGGCGTGCGGGTACTCTGGCTACGTACCTCTGCGTAATATATTACTCAAATGACATAGCTACAGACGACTAAGGGAAACACGTATTCATAACTACTGTACACATAGATAGCGTACACTTGTAACATGAACTTACAGAATACAAAGTTCCTATCCGGGAGTTTATATTATTTTGTATTATTTTGTTAGATTAAAAATTGATATTATATATATGCATTAAAGGGTTCCCAAACCTTAATAGTCTTTGGAGAGACAGGCGTTTAATCTCCCTTTTCTCTGTGCCAGCTTTATTAAAATCGATTTATATAAGCGTTTGTTCCAACCAATAAGAAATGTAACGAAAAATTTTGAAGAAAAAATATAGCTAGAAGTAATAGTTAACGTTCGTGTATTACAATGCCTGGTTAAAAATAAACTCCTGTCTAAAAGGTAAATGAACGTAGCGGCAGTTTATTATGTGGATAAAATTCTAATAATCATTTACAACTGAATTTTTGTACATTTTTATATAACTTTTATTTAACTGAACGACTACCTAAATATTGTACTGCAAATTAGTAGGCACTAGGCTTTTTTTAAATACGAATCAGAAGATACTATTCTGCTCAATAAACAATGTAGGGTCGTTGCTTCCTCTAGAGAAAAATCAAGTGGAATATGGATACTTATAAGTTATATATTATGGATATCCTGACTAATGAAAAATATTTTCACATGTGTAGATTATTGTACTATATTGGAGTAAAAAGATCCACAGCTCAGCTAGCTGTCCTTTACATATTTCTGAGAAAAAGTTTATGTAGCACATACAACCTTCACATCTATGAGCCTAAGCGAGGTTCGAAAGTTATGTTGACATTATGCTGACTGCTGTGCCTCGAATGCATTCATATTTGAGTGACACTTACTGATACGTCAACCAAAAACTGAAAACAATCAATTTATAATTATGCCTTAAATTCTTAGCGTTCAGAAGAACATCTATGTTTGCATTAGTCAATGGTTTTGCTTGAAAATGTTTTAATTATTAAAAAAATTAGTAGCCTTTTAGCACAGGTGTTTGTTTATTATTTGTATCTCGTCATAGCGTTCAGATAGTGTAAGATTATTTAAAATTGCCGAAAATGCCCGTTGCATTCTTTTATTTCAACACTACACTGGGATTTTGTGAGGTTTTTTTTGCAAAATGTTAGTGCTTTACTGCTAACAAATATTTGTTTTGACCGTTTCATACTATGTAACAGATGATCAATGCCAACAGATGTCACCAAATGAACAATAAGCTTGCATCACGTTAGTATGTTAAAATCTTGAAAACGGTTCATTGAGCTCAGCAGCAAGCCTACTGTTATTTAACTGTCAATGCAGTGTATATATGCAAATTATGTAAATACCGTTTGTAGGTACATTTAAGGTGAAGTAAAATGGAGGTGCTAACAGCTGATTGTTCATGTCAGTAAAAACGCGAAGCGGTGAAAAAAACTTTTAACTTAGAGAATGACAACATTTTATAAGGAGCCTACAGCGCTGGTTCAAAAGATTTGTCTTACAGCAAACATGTTTCACGAAGGAGGGAAAGGTTTTGACGTTTGCCGAACAATTTCATTTTTTAAAAAAGGTAGTGCGTTTAAAGGATCTTGTTTTACCAAAACAAATCTTGGTTGTTGAGTTTTAGTGCAGGCAATGGAAACGTTTTAGGATCCGGCTTTTGTTAACATGATAAACTACACATTGTACTGATATATGTTTTGAGTTTCACGCTGATAACAGCTTGCAAAAAATAGCAGGTATTAGTTCTAAGAATCCCGTCTTGCTTGCATGTACATCGACTCTGATACTCGGTTTAGAGCTATAATAATAATAATAATAATAATAATAATAATAATAATAATAATAATAATAATAATAATAATAATATTATTATTATTATTATTATTATTATTATTATTATTATTATTATTATTATTATTATTATTTAAAGTTGATTTATATAGCGCAGTTCCCTGATGTACTATAAGGCACACTGTTCTTCAAAGTTAAGCCATTGTAAACATTTGATTCACATACTAAAATAATAATACATACTACTAATATAACAATAACAACAGCAGTCACCGAAGAACAAATTGACCATATAACGCCTACTAAATTAAAAACAATATAAAGATTTGCACAAACTACAAATTAGCATACAATCAAACACCAAATACATAATAACAAGCGTAGACATATTTACAAACAACAGCATCATGAGACAATCCTGGTATAAAAATGTCATAATTTAAACAAATCCTTAAAAGCAATTCCTTGGTTTTAAGAGCAGAAATATAGTATAAACATTTAAAACAATCAATTAAAAAACAATTGTAATAGTTTGTCAAAAATGCAACAGGAATATGGCGAACAGTGCAGAAGGAGTGAAGATGTGGAAGAGATCAATCAGAATAGTACTGTCTGAACAGATGTGTGTTTTGAGTGCGCTTTTGAAGGTTTGAGTGGTTGGTATGTGCCGATTATGTGTAGGTAAAGCATTCCACTGTTTTGGGGCAGAACAAGCGAATGATCATTCTCCATATATTTTTGTCTGGATTTTAAGAATATAGAGTGTGCGTGAATCTGCAGAGGAGCGCAACTGACGAGAAAGTGTTTAGACAGAAAGCAGATCAGATTGGTAGGACAAGAATCAGCTATGTATGGTCCAAATGTAAATTGTCTCTGATAATCTGTTATTCATCATGCCTTTAAATTAAACGCTTGTAAAATGTAATTACAATTTTTATACGCTGCATGGTCTTTCCAGTTTACAGAGTTGTATTTTTTTTGGTAGGATCAGATTGTTTTAGTACGCATGCATTTATTTTTCTTGACTTTAAAGTGCGTGTACCAGGCTCTTATGTGTTAAACTTGTGTTGTCCACTCATCTCCTGTCTAGCCTTGGGAGCGCACCGTACTTGTTAGTACATGTAGAAGTTAGTTCGAGTCTTTATTCTTTCGGACGGCTCGCAGCAGTTTGTTACCACGACTTTGCCATCATTACATCGTTGCTGGCTCAGTTGTTTGTAGATTATAGTCACACGACACTTTCGCATATAGGTGACTACTGGATCGATTTATACTGACACCAGCGGGCCAGTTGTTGGTAAAGGGGAAAATAATATGATCACACGTTGACCAATCCGGGATTCGAACCAGCGACCTTTCGGTTACTAGCAAGACGCTCTTACCAACTGAGCTACCCGGCCCCACGGTTGCTGGCTCATTGTTTGTTGGGTAGATTAAAGTCCCCGGACACCTAGGCCATCCCACATGATCGATTATATACGCCGGTACGCTGCGGTGTTGAATTAAACATAGACGACAGGTTAGCGGGACAGATATACGCTAGGCACACACGCAGACAGACAGACACAAACACATAAGCACACACACACACACACGCACACAACGTATCTCTTCCCCGCCCGTCTCCTCCTCCCTCGTCTCCCCTACTCACCCATGATCATAAAGCTCATAACAAAATAACCAAATAGCCACAGAATGATCGACGGCTTAATGATGAGCCGTCAACCTCATCACGAAGATGAAGCGAATTCATTAGTAATTTTAACGCTATCATTAAAAAAATGTATGTGTGAAAATTGTTGTTGATGAGTTTGACCTTCCTCTTCCCCCACCCCTCTTCCTCCACTAACACCTCCTCCCATACCTTCCACTAACCCCTCCTCCCATACCTCCCACTAACCCCTCCTCCATACCTCTCACTAACCCCTCCTCCCATACCTCCCACTAACCCCTCCTCCCATATCCCCCCACTAACCCCTCCTCCCATATCCCCCCACTAACCCCTCCTCTTATATAACCCACTACCATATCCCTCCACTAACGCCTCTTCCCATATCCCTCCACTAACGCCTCCTCCCATATCCCCCCACTAACCCCTCCTCCCATATTCCTTCACTAACGCCTCCTCCCATATCCCCCCACCTAACTCCTCCCATATCCCCTCACTAAAGCTTTCTTCACATATCCTTACACTAACGCCTCCTCTCATATCCCCACACTAACCCCTCCTCTCATATCCCCACACTAACCCCTCCTCCCATATCCCCCACTAACCCCTCCTCTCATATCCCCCATTAACCCCTCCTCCCATATCCCCACACTAACCCCTCCTCCCATATTCCTCCACTAACCCCTCCTCCCATATTCCCCACTAACCCTTCCTCCCATATCCCCCCACTAACCCCTCCTCCCATATCCCCACACTAACCCCTCCTCCCATATCCCCCCACTAACACCTCCCATATCCCCCACAAACACACGCAGTGAGAGAGAAGCAGTTTTAGAGATATTGTTAAATGTAAGTAGGATATAATTTTTTTTTACTTTGTTTCTCAGCGCCTTTTGTAGATAATGGAATTGGGAAACACTCTTTCGTAGAAAACATATAAACATGTAATTGTTATTTTATGTTCTTTTCAGTGCAAGAGCTGTGCAACTTATGTTAATCTGATGAATAAAAATTGATACAACAAGTTTGGCTAAAAAAAATTAAAATACAGCAGACAATTATATGTAACAAGTCAAAGATTAAAATGACTCAGACAACTGGATCAGCCACGACTGACTTGCATCTATGCGTATTTGAGTTGTTACCTATAATTTTTTGACAGAATGGACATGCTCATTAACGTACCGCTAATGCAACACGATAATTGCGTTTGCGGGGGAATAAAACACCGTAATGAAGTTATTACTGAAAGTCGAGTCCTGTGAGAGAAACAAAATAACAGGGGATCTGTATGTGCAGCGTCAGCCACAAGAAACGATGAAGTTGTTGATTAATTGATCCCATCCCATTGAAACGTTTACCGGTAGACAGGTAGAGCAAATACTAACGTGGGAAACAGGTAGGTAGAGTGATGGGTCTAACAGTGGTCTAGCGAACACTGAACAAAACTCAGATCAGCAGCATCCAGCATTCAGCGCAGGTTTAGATTTTCAGAGAAGATACTGTTAAATATCTTTTGTATTTCTTTCAAATGGTAGAAAAGTAAACCCGATGTCTAGCCTATGCAGGCATGCATTCCATAACACGGACTTGAAAGATTCTGACGCGCATGTCCTAAATGGGTGATTGTAAGAGGCACCAACGGTTGTTTTTTAGATTATAGCCACACGACACTTTCGCATATAGGTGACTACTGGACCGATTTATACTGACACCAGCGGGCCAGTTGTTGGTAAAGGGGAAAATAATATGATCACACGTTGACCAATCCGGGATTCGAACCAGCGACCTTTCGGTTACTAGCAAGACGCTCTTACCAACTGAGCTACCCGGCCCCTCTTGAGGCACCAACACATCCAGCAAACGCTATATACGTCCTAAACCACCCTCCATCCCCACCCTCACCCACACACCCCACTCCCACCCCACGTCTTTGATGGCGCTGCTTTGTGTCTACAACGCTTTCGCTGAGAAGGCAGCCCGACTAAGGGTGACCTACTAGCTCAGTTGATAGTGAGAGGGTTTCCTATGTCGAAGGTTGCGGGTTCCAACCCCGCATGGTGTCGAACTTATGTGGGGATATGAGACTTTCTGGTCACCGAGGGTTTTTTCAGGGTACTCCGGTTCCCCCTCCCCTTCAGTTATAATATTGGATACAGTCTCTCTAAAATTTCAAAATAAAATTCTATTTTCTTTCCGTCTTCTAATAGCGACGTTCCTTTACACCACATGTTTGAGTGATCAATGTGTGTTTGTTATGTCTGTAGGAATGTCTGTAACAAGCGAGCGTCTATGTTGGTTTTAGATCGCCGCGCTTTGAGTCGGTTTTCGGGATAAGGCGCGTATAGTATCCATTATTATTATTATTATTATTATTATTATTTTATTATTATTATTATTATTATTATTATTATTATTATTATTATTTCCGCATTGGTAGCAAATATAATCCTAAAACCAAAACTACTGAATACTTAATCAATTTCTACAGCCCACCAGAGAAACTCATTAACATTTATTTTAAGAGAGTAGAAACATTTCATGAAATCTTTGGCTAGGCGTTAAAATGATTTAAAAATAATAAGACATTTTCTCATTTTATGGGATTGAGTGTATCGTGACTTTTTAAAGTATATAGTTAATACCTTAAATCCTCAGTTTTCACGACAGTGGGAAGTTTATGTTTAAAATTTAAGATTACTGAGTTTGAAAGTATTCAAGGCAATCCTTTCTCCATCAATAGGGAACTTGCATTCGACGATGGAACGTAAAAGCCCTGTAGACTTTTAATAATATAACATCAAGAAGCCTCGTAGTTTCGTATAAGTGTAGAGTGTAAGATTCTAAATGGCAGAAGCTTATGCAAGGTCGGTTATCATCATCGAGAAGGGCATACACCAACATCAGTATCAGCAGCAACAGCAGCGGCCACCACCACAACAGCGGCATCGGCAGGGCTGTGGTTGTAACAGAGCCGACGAGTATCAGCAAAGAATATGGGTATATACCCATATTCTTTGGTATCAGCAAAGATAAATTTGGTTTCAAACTATGCTATTATGATAATGCGAAAACTGAGAAAGGAGTCGCTAATGAAGAAAAAGACAGGTGATTTGTAAAAGTAAGTAGACAATTAAAGCAAAACGAAAATGCAAACTCTGAGAGAGAGAGAGAGAGAGAGAGAGAGAGAGAGAGAGAGAAGAAGGAAGGAAGGAAGGAAGGAAGGAAGAAACAAGAAAAGAGGAGGCGAAAGTTGCATCATTATCGTCAGTATTAGTAGTCGTAGCAGTGGTAGCAGCAGCAGCGGCAGCAGTAGCAACAGCAACTGATAAGAAGTCCGTAAGAATGAAGGGGAAGAAAAAGGAAGTCGAAGATGAAGAGATGAAGGAAACAGGTTGTTTTTCAGGAACGTAGGCGCCAGTATAGTGTTGTTTTTGTCTGATGTCTCCCATGCGAGATTGTTTTTACCTTGTTTTTACATCTCATAATACGATTTGCATGGGGTACCAATACTTATGGGAAGTCTGCAGAACTAACACGGTTCTTAAATAATCAAGAGGATAAGAAAAGTTGTTTCACCTGGATTGCTCAGATTTGTATATATTTTTATATATTTATTTCTTGTCATTTTATAGAAAGGACCCAAAGTATAAACATTTTTAAATAAATGATTACATCAGAAGAGTGAAACAACTCAGATTGTTTTGGCACAACTCAGGATCTATTTGCAACAAAGTTAATGTAATGCATACCTTGCACTGAAACTTTAAAATCTGAATTTTCAAAAGTACTTTTTTGAAGTCAACATCGTGGATTGTAACATGTGGAGACCCGACTGCCGTAAATGTTCAGGAAAGTTATTACGCGTATACTACAACATGCTTTTTAAACGTGGAGGTCTTTCTTTCTTTAACAACAGCACTGGCCATCATTCATTTACGGATTTATAGCGTAAAATAGTATCAGCTTAGCACACAAAATATCGTACTCTAATAGTGTCGGTAAAGTGGTAAATTCGCGAGCATCCGCAGCTATAGTGGTTTTTGGCAACAAAGTGTATGTGTGAAGTTGTAACACTTTCAAATATTGGTATAATACTCTTAACTAAATAAAAAAAATTAAAATTAAAAAAAGAAAAAACTTACATTGAAATAACGTTAAGCCAGTTTATGATCTGACACACTGACAAAATTAAATTTTGTTAAAACTAATTTTTGATTTTTTTTGTCGTAAATATAGAACTCCGCAGACATTTTATCTTCGTGAATATTATTAAAGAAAATAGTTTTCTCCACTAGTCTACATGAATCATTGGTTAGGCTACTTTCATATTTTGTGTGAATATCGCCACATAGACTAATAGCGTCTGACCTCGCCTCGCCAGTGAGTTTCAATGCATCCCCGTGTGTAGAGATCGGTTGTGCTGCACGTGCCTGTGTGTGATTGTTGATCGCGGGTGTCAGAAGTCAAGCCAAGGGGATATAATATGCGTGGGGATAATAAGATGAGGGCGTACGCCTCCTGCGATCACCTGGCTACGATTTTACCTCCGACGCTGCACAGGAAAGACATGTAAGTTGTTGTGTACATATTTTTTTTGTGTTGTTGCCTTTTTGTATGCATACACACGTTTACGAGTTTAATGGTGTAAGTTGTTTTGGCGTTGTCATCATTCAGCTTCATTGGTCCATCGACAGCATTGTCGTATATTTTTGGGACATCATCGGCTCATCAACGTTGGTGTATTTCTTTCTTTCTTTCTTTCTTTCTTTCTTTCTTTCTTTCTTTCTTTCTTTCTTTCTTTCTTTCTTTCTTTCTTTCCTCATTTTTCTTCTTCTTTTTCTTTCATATAACCTTGATGTGAGTTAACAATTCAGCTTTTGTAAACTCGTCTTTCTGCAAACATGTTTAGGATACTCTTTAATTTCTGTTTGCGTTGTTTTATGGCATTGTATTATAATTAAATTATGGAGTAACAGTGGTACTTTAATTTGTTCTATAATGCTAAGTCCAACAAAAGTGCAAAAGTCTACAGGCTTCTCGTTGCTTGGGGTAATACTGGAGACACAAGCATTGCTGAAATCGAGGACATGTAGCCCACTACACACTTAGTGTATCTGTCTATATGTTTCTCGCAAATTGAGATGTTCCGCTACATAAACTTGCGCAGTGATACTAAGTAGGATGCTTCGAGACTGTGCATGCTATCCACGCTCTAATGTAAAATATGGTGCTCATTATCTGCGAAACGGATCAAAGAAACGCAGCAACAATGTACTATGAATGCAAAGTGTACTAATGCACACATTGGCCAGTGTACAATACTAATAAATTGTGTATAATACAGATACACTCATTGTAGGCCTGTAGGCTTGGTACATAAGAGCTTTCAACTCCGTAGGCTTGATATACACATGCATGTTTTGGACATACCTAGGTCAGTAGGATCGATACTAAAATAAACAGGATGATGATCGCATTTTGAACGAGCGTTTCGTTTCAATCAATACATTTACTGTTTAGCAGTATGCATCTTCTGATTCAATCATAATGTGTTTGGCTATTATGTTGATCTCCTTAATCCGTTCTTTCAGTTGTGTCTCTGCCTGCGGATGCATTGCCGCTCATGTTTTTGTTTGGTGAATTTGATTTTGTTCCTCACCCTTTAGCCCTCACTCCCGCTCTCTTGGGTTTGGCCAACAAGCACCCTGGCCTGATACCCTGTAATTATTAGGAATTAATTCTTTGTTGGATTAAATAAAAGAAAAGAAAAGGGAAAAGACGAAGTTCCCAAGATCCAAAGTTCCCCTCTTTGCTCTCCCTCTGTACCTCTAATACTTCCCGTCGTTCTCTCGCCTTTCATTTCTCTGCTTACCTATCTGGTTGTTTCTCCATCTAACAATTTTTGTTTGTGGTCTTCTTGTATGCTTGTCTTTATAGATCTGTCTTCTTTTAACACATGGAATTATGCAGTGATTGTATTACTTAAAACATAGACAACTAGACATTACCCACATTGGCTCTTTTGCCCGCAGTTCTGAGCTAATACAAGAATTAAAAAAGATAATCTGTAGGATTTGACATGCGAGCAAAATCAACGTCTTTAGTTTCTGAGACATTTACCACATTGCAGACACGAATCTCGATTAGCGGCTAGTCTTAGCTTTAACATCTCATGGGCCCAAACAGTTTACTGGGACTGCCACTAAATAAACACAAGAGGCACAGCACTTGCTAACATGGACCTACATTAAGGCTCGGTACATGCAATGAGTTTCTAGTACTCAGTAAAGCAAGTATGTTCATTCAAATGAAGAGATTACAAGAAGAGAAGGAGGAGTAGGGATTGAAGGAAGAGAAGAAGAGATCAGTGTTTGCACCGTTACGCATACACATGTGCGTACCACCTTGAAGCAGGAGAAGTTTAAGTGAATGTCAAGGCGAAGAAAAATAAATGGCGAAGAAATAAAAGATAACGATGACGCCAAGAAGGAGAAAGAGGACAAGAAGAAGAAGAAGAAGGAAGATGTGGAGGAGGAGGAATACAAGAAGAAGAAAAGATAACGAAGCAGAGGAGGAGGAGGAGGAGGTGTTAACTGAGACATTATTTGCTTGCATCAAGTACTAAGCTTACTACATAAACGATTCTCGCAACACATTGGTGCATCAGTATGATTAGAATCAAATACGCAATTGGATGATATAACGCACCGGCGTTTTCTGTAGATAATCATTATGCCAAAAGTAGGAATAGGAGAAGGAAGAACAAGAAGAAGAAAAAAGTAAA
Organism: Oncomelania hupensis; assembly: GCA_036898135.1. NCBI lineage: Eukaryota > Metazoa > Mollusca > Gastropoda > Littorinimorpha > Pomatiopsidae > Oncomelania > Oncomelania hupensis. Next base: position 61,506,881 of record CM072512.1, on the reverse strand, counting down.
AAAACAACAGAATAAGAGGATTTTTTCTGCGGAACACAAATAGTGCAAAACTATAAAACTTGTGCATCATTTATAATTATGCAAGCTTGATCTCATGTCCGTTTCCGAGCGCCATTTGTTTCTGTTAAGACGCTGCTTGTCGCTTTTTGCATAATGACTGATATATATATATATATATATATATATATATATATATATATATATATATATATATATATATATATATATATATATATATATATATATATATATATATATATATATATATATATATATATATATATATATATATATATATATATATATATATATATATATATATATATATATATATATATATATATATATATATATATATGTCTTCAGTGAACCAGGAAGGGGATATTTAATTATTTCACGACTTCATACAACAAGGAATTAATCCAGCATCATTTGAATTCATTTAATAATGAATTAACCTTTGTGTTTCTTATATAATAAGATAATGTAATGATAATGATATAATACATAAAAGGTCAGTCGCACACAAACTGTTCGTGAAGATTAGTAAGGCAACATTGACACTGAAGCAACTGAAAGCCGAGTGTAATACTACTATATGTGAAGAGTAATAAGCGATAAGTATAATTCGTACGGATGCTTGTGCATTTGGATTAGACTTTATTAATTTGACTTGCATACTCCAGGCAATACTTCATTGTTTTTTTTAACCGACACATAGAGTTAGGTTGTTTTAGTCTTTGATTTACTGAAGTAGGTAAATGGAGGATTTATGTAAAATATTACAAACAGTACGCTAGTGGCTTATAAAGTGTATAAGCCTTCCTGTACACAACAGGTTGGTTTCATCAGATCAGCAGTCCATGACCTTCATGTTTGTGCACACAGGACTGTTTCTAACCTAATGGCTCTTTGAATAATCTTGACAGTTATCTCTGAATTGTTTATATAGCATTTACTTTTCGTATTCAGACCCTAAGCGATGTTTGTAGCAGGTTGGATGTTAATAACCAAAATCAGCACTATAGGTTTTTCTTTTATAGGTTTGTTCTGATCTGAGGGTTTTAAAAATTTGCAATCTCTTAGCATCATACATTTTTGTCATCATTAGTTTGATTATGGATAGTTCTAATTTTTTGCTTCGAATAAATGAGGCTCTGACCTTGTCTTTCCTATCCTGTCCTGTCATGCATGTGCATGCAGACCGCAAAATATTTATTTGCTTGGAGTACGTTAATTGTAACCTTGACTTTCGTAGCCCGTCCCTTGTGTCCGTGATGCATGATGGTTACAATAATCAGGAACATCCCGCAGGGTTACTCAGTTAAGGTGACTTACTTTTGCTTCGAGGCAAGAGGAACAAGTTAATGCGTCAAGTCCTTTGATAATGAAAAACAAGGAGCTTCCCTTTTATCCAATTCCCTCTTAATAGAAGTAGAAAATGGATTGGCATGCCTGAAAGCAACGCTGCAGCGGAAAATATTCAGTACTGATATATTACCTGCTGTCGAATTTATGTATATTGATTTTGGTTTAATGAATAAAAGTATCTTTTTCACCCTTGTTGTATGCAAACTTTCAATGATGCTTTCGTTAGGGTATTTCTCTCGTACAATCCTGATTAGACCTCCGAAAGACTGGTAGGCCATCATTTATCAAGACTGCCAAGCTATTAGCACTTCTTCTAGAATATGTAAGGGCTTGAGAAAATAGCTATTAAATATGTTTCAATAGAAATTGGTTTTGTAATAATGGATTTTGTTTTCTTTTTATAATAATCATGTAGTATAACCCCGTTACATGTGCTCTGGGATACCCTATAATAACAAAGCATGCAACTGCTTGGCTGGCTCAGCTGTGATATGTGTGTGTGTATGTGTGTGTGAGAGAGAGAGAATTGGAATAATATTTACGATGAGTGTGATGTGGATAAAACCGGATTATTGTCTATTCTTAATGTATGAATTTAAAATGTGATTCTGCGCTTGCTGTAATTCCTGTAACTCCGTTTGGGGTAATATATATTCTTATGGGAAAGTATTAGCTGAAACACCTCTTCAGTGGATTTTATTATTATTGTAATAATTACCGCCTGTACTACAGTAACTGTCTGCTTTGTCATTGTGCATATATACCCAGGCATGCAAGCCTGATTATTATTGCACTGTGCATGCCTGTTATTCCAAACGGGTAACTTTTTTTCATTATTTACAACAGGGTCGATACCATCGGATTTCGATTCCATACTACAGCTAGTTAAAACTGAATTCCATATAGTATAAACCAGCTAAACTGAATTCCTTCCAAGTAGAAAACAGTGATCAGATAACTTTTTTTGTGACCAAGCAAGTCGCCTGCTCCTTAAATATTCACCGGCACTTACCAGCGCGCTTAGAATAGTTCCATTGCTTGAAACACGACACTTCAGCCTTTTTATCATTTTTGTCAACCGACATGCAATTTACGTGTAATTTCAAGGACCCACGAGGGGAGCGGGAAAAAACGAAAGAAAAAGAAGAGAGAGCGTCCTCTTGAGAGCATATTCCTAAGAAATTGCTGACTGGTAAAATTGAGAAGTTAATTTTGCCTTCTGTACGCAGCGGTAGTAAATCTTGTCTTCTTTTTCTACCCTGTAGTTATATTTTCTTCTTCTTTTACCCCTATAGTTCAAGCACCCACCATGAACCAGGTATGGACCGATAATGATCGGTATCCGTATCGCGCGTAATTATGGATAATACCAGTCTACGGCTTGCACTAAACGTCTTTGATTTTTGATTTGTGGAATGCATAGTACGATACTATCAGACAATGCCTTTTTTGTGGTCTTTAATTCATTCATTTGATTGTACCTTTGTGTACATGTATGCCCGAACTAAATAAGGTTGTTACATATTTTCTAAACCTAGTTTTGAATTGAGGTCTTTTGGCAAACTTTCACATTATTTATTTACGTATGACGTTTGAGAACCCAGACTGTTATAATTTATATTTACATTTGTTTATTATTTATATTATATTTACTGCTATATACTATAATAATAGCTGTTGCCCGTTAAGATAGTAACTTGGCACTAAGACTGTCTTATCTATCTATCTATCTATCTATCTATCTATCTATCTATCTATCTATCTATCTATCTATCTATCTATCTATCTATCTATCTATCTATCTATCTATCTATCTATCTATCTATCTATCTATCTATCTATCTATCTATCTATCTATCTATCTATCTATCTATCTATCTATCTATCTATCTATCTATCTATCTATCTATCTATCTATCTATCTATCTAGATAGATAGATAGATAGATAGATAGATAGATAGATAGATAGATAGATTAGATTAGATTAGATTAGATTAGATTAGATTAGATTAGATTAGATTAGATTAGATAGATAGATAGATAGATAGATAGATAACGGACAGTCTTATATATATATATATATATATATATATATATATATATATATATATATATATATATATATATATATATATATATATATATATATATATATATATATATATATATATATATATATATATATATATATATATATATATATATATATGCACAGAACTTGGCAAATTATGGTAATAGTTTGACCTGGTTATAATAATAACTTTGCCAGATTCTATTTTAAGGGTTATCTGTTCTTCTATAACAAGGCAGCACATTCCTCTTTCCCACTCAAGATTTCTGTTTATCTCGCAGCAATCCCGTTGCATAGCAGAATGGAGTATTCACTGTTGATATTATCTGTTACAGCGATAAGCCGTATTGTATGTCATCCGATTTGTTGGACACGGCATAGGTTTAGAGATAGGAAGTCATGTACATACACTAGACTATATCACGAGGATATCGGGAAACGCAATGGAAGTGGCCGTGGACGTGGGGATTAAGGTATTGGAGTAGGACGATGCAAGGTGCTTGTTCCCATCACCTCTGTTGCTTGCATCGTCATACCAAAGTCCCTTAATCCCACGTCCACGGCCACTTCCATTGCGCTTCCTGATATTCTCGTGATATAATCTAGTGTATGTACATGATTTCCTATCTAGATAGATAGATAGATCTTAGATAGATAGATAGATAGATAGATAGATAGATAGATAGATAGATAGATAGATAGATAGATAGATAGATAGATAGATAGATAGATAGATAGATAGATAGATTAGATTAGATTAGATTAGATTAGATTAGATTAGATTAGATTAGATTAGATTAGATTAGATTAGATTAGATTAGATTAGATTAGATTAGATTAGATTAGGATAGATAGATGGATAGATTATATATATAAAATTTCACAATATATATTATAAATCAAGCTTACCCACAAATAACATTCAGATCACAAAGAATAATAATATATCACGTTATATCACAGAACCGCTGGCTATCACGTGGCTAATCAAAAATTACGCTACCACTTCCCTTTTCTCGTTCCCTCCTCCTCCTCCTTATTTCCCTCCTTCCTCCTTATCCTCTTCCTTTTTCTTCTCCCTCCTCATTTTTTCTTTTAGATTGGCAAGAAAAAGCAACTTAAGATATGCCTAGATTAAGGACAGTTCGTGCGAATGTCTCACCAGGCAAGGTACATTACCAGCTTGCCTTCTAGTTTTACTCACTACGTAGATACCTGAGCCACCTAAAGTGGACCTTCTTTACTCATTTGGAGTATCTGAATACCCGGGAGCAGAAGCTCCGCGGCAGGGCTCCTTGATACCCTTTAACGTGCGTGACTGTAGTTCCCGCCAAATCGTCTTGCCCGACTTTACTGGGTGGTGTTTTTTTTTTCCCATTAATTTTAAGGGAACACACGTAAAATTGTAATATGTTTCGACATTACAGTTGTTGGGGCGCTGACTTTAAATCTCCAGATGTGTTCATTCCTTTATCTCTCCCGCCTATTTCGTCTTTTAGCAAACACTATATTTAGGGACTTGTTGTTTTCATCGCTGTTTTCATCATCGTCATTACATTACATTACATGATTATTGCCTTAGGTCCAGCGGACTCTTCCGAGCCAAATCAGGACCGGCATCATCATCATCATCATCATCATCATCATCATCATCATCATCATCATCATCATCATCATCATCATCATCATCATCACAGTCTTCTTCTTCTTCTTCTTCTTCTTCTTCTTCTTCTTCTTCTTCTTCTTCTTCTTCTTCTTGTCATGATTTTCTTCATATTCTTGATCGATAGTAAGCGCGTGGCGCAATAAGGTCTATCTAATCTAATGACATCCTCAGTTTCATGACTCATGACTTTCACTACTCATCTCATTGACCGCAATCGTAAATACCTTTCCTTCAGTTTTATTTTCACCTTTCAGTTTGGCTTAGGTATAGGATTACTCGCTTTTTTGTTTTGAGGTATTAAAAAAAGCAAAATCCTCGAATACCGGTACCAGATAGTGTTGACTGATGCTGCTTTGAGTGTTAGCTAGCGTGACTTTGTCCCGTTTAGACTGTTTACCTTTTTGCTTTTGATCCTTCTGTGGCCCTCACTTAAGTTTGCCTTTTCGCTCTCTAACCCTATCGCTTTCTCTTCTCGCGCTGACATTTCCCCTACATCGCCCATATACCTGTAACCTTCAACAATGAACCGCGATCTTAATCTTCTATAAGATAGTGCGAGTTCTCCTCTTTATTGGCAAGGCACGTGTGCGTCCTTTCTAAAGTGGACATGACTATAAAAGTAAAAGCTAGTTTTAGATCCATACATCGTGGGGCCGGGTAGCTCAGTTGGTAAGAGCGTCTTGCTAGTAACCGAAAGGTCGCTGGTTCGAATCCCGGATTGGTCAACGTGTGATCATATTATTTTCCCCTTTACCAACAACTGGCCCGCTGGTGTCAGTATAAATCGGTCCAGTAGTCACCTATATGCGAAAGTGTCGTGTGACTATAATCTACATACAAACAAACAAACAGATCCATACACGGGGCCGTGTAGCTCAGTTGGTAAGAGCGTCTTGCTAGTAACCGAAAGGTCGCTGGTTCGAATCCCGGATTGGTCAACGTGTGATCATATTATTTTCCCCTTTACCAACAACTGGCCCGCTGGTGTCAGTATAAATCGGTCCAGTAGTCACCTATATGCGAAAGTGTCGTGTGACTATAATCTACAAACAACAACAACAACAACATAGATCCAAACAGGGGGGCCGGGTAGCTCAGTTGGTAAGAGCGTCTTGCTAGTAACCGAAAGGTCGCTGGTTCGAATCCCGGATTGGTCAACGTGTGATCATATTATTTTCCCATTTACCAACAACTAGCCCGCTGGTGTCAGTATAAATCGGTCCAGTAGTCACCTATATGCGAAAGTGTCGTGTGACTATAATCTACAAACAACAACAACAACATTGATCCAAACAATAGGGCCGGGTAGCTCAGTTGGTAAGAGCGTCTTGCTAGTAACCGAAAGGTCGCTGGTTCGAATCCCGGATTGGTCAACGTGTGATCATATTATTTTCCCCTTTACCAACAACTGGCCCGCTGGTGTCAGTATAAATCGGTCCAGTAGTCACCTATATGCGAAAGTGTCATGTGACTATAATCTACAAACAACAACAACAACAACACTAGATCCAAACAGTTTAAGATCATCTATCGTTCAACAACTGTTATCTATTTCATTTTGTTGGAAGTGACTATTTTATTTCGTCTTAATTGAACAATTCATTTTGTGTAAGGTGACCAGTGGATGATGAGACATCAATTTATAACACACTAACGCTTGTTAGCGTTAGGGGTGTCGGATAGCGCAGTGGTTGGGGCACTCGCTACTGTGTCGCAAGTTAAGCACCGTCCAGTGCGGTTAGCACTTGGATTGGTGACCGCAAAACGTGAAGCGACAAATAACGCCCCCAGTTGACTCAACTGTGACTGAGTACCTACTCTCTTAAGGGTGGGGAAGGTAAAGCAGCGAGGGAGAGAGATGGGCATCACCCTCATTACGCTGGCCCAAGATAAGTGTGATCTCCAACATCACGCTCCCCTACGGCCACAAGGCTATGGGACACCTTTACCTACCTTTTTTTAACGCTAGTTAAAACTTTAAACATAAACATTCTTTGGACTCGTTTATTAAAAAATTCAGTAACATGAAATTTTGTATTTTTATTATCCTATTTTATTTTAACTGATTTTTGTTTTCACATTAAACTTCAATGTCTTCAGTCGTGAATGCTTGAAATTTAAAAGTGAATCCATCAACCATTGTCTGTGTCATGAGGAAGTTTGGAGCATTTTTATAAAGGCGTGTGTTACTCGGAGATTTTGATTGAGGTAAACTATGTTAATGAACACACAGTCTACCCATGTTTTGCTAAATTATCGTATTATTCCCGTACCCCATTCTCACATACTGCCTTAGGAAATCAAATTTTAAAAAACGTATCCAAAGTCATTTTGTGTTAAAATAAAACAATGCAAGAGTATTAACCTTCTTGCTTGCTATCTACCACAAAACGAAACATGAAGTTTATTTGAAAGGTGTCATCAGAACAATGATCATGACTTTCCAAGCTGGTACGCCATAAAAAAAAGAATACATTAGTTTAAATATAAGAGAGGTTCATTTTGTCTTTTAAATCTCGTATTGGGATATGTTTAGCATCAGAAACTAATTCAGTGAGCTCATAAAGACAGTTCACATGATTTGCCATCTGAAATCGGTGGAAATAGAGTAGTCCAAGCGACGAAAGTTTGGTCTCCTTAGTCAATGGAAAACCTCTCTTTTTTAGCCTCTGAGATTAGTCCAAGCGACGAAAGGTTGGTCTCCTTAATCAATGGAAAACCTCTCTTGTTAGCCTCCACAGAGGTTTGTAATCACATAGTCTTGAACGGTAGAGTACCTCAGAAAGTAGCATGTGGAATTAGTATCGTTTTCACATGACTGGCGCTATAGAGAATACTGTTTGCTTGCTGCACTAACTTTTCTTTTGTTCAGTATGAAAACAATTTACATTGCCTGGGGGCAGAGGCGTGGGCTTACAGATTTATGCGAAGAAGAGAGAGAAAAGAGGAAGGACGGGAGTGTGTGCGTGTGTTTGTGTATGTGAGACAGAGATTGATGGGAGAGAGGGAGGAAGCTAGGAGGCGAGAGGGATTGGGGAATAGGGTGGGGTAGGAAGAGGGGGGGGGACTCGCTGATGCGGAATGATTAAAAAAACCAAACACCCGTATACGGCATAATCAGAACACAAAAAGTCAACAGGAGTTTTATTATTAACTACCGGTGTGTTATTCAGCGGTTAGTAATTTATGTACTGCGTTTAGTTATTTGTTTTGGACCGATGGCTTTGCCGCTTGGTTTTGCTGTACAAACAAACGAAGCAGTGTTGTTGAGTTGCATTCACTTTTCGCCAGTCGATCGTTCATTAATTCGTTGCTGGCATTCGTTCATTTGTAAAACGGCTGTAGGTCGTCATGAAATTTGGAACTTGTATATTGGTTTTTTTTTTATTTGCAGCTGCGTTTTAGATTAATGCTGTGCTGTGCCTTGGCACCAGTCGGTCAGTATCGTATGCTTGCCAAAAAAAACTGTACCTTCGAGTGTATTTAGTCATTATTCACGAACATAGTCGCCCCTTCACTCCTACCACCAATTCCACTCCACATTATTCACCGACGTACAGACAGACAAACATACGCACGCACTCAGGCACGCACCTAACCCACACAATCTGTTAATTATTCCTCTGAACGGTTTTACTTAAAAGGTTTACTTAAAAGTGTCCAGGGTACTATAGACTACTAATTACTATACTAGTAGTACTATAGAACACTTACCATAATAGTAGCATTTGGGAAGTGAAGTGGTTTCTAGCGATCGCAGCAAAGTGTTGATTATATCGATCCCCGTATAATGAACCGCTTCCATCAATCATATATAGCACAGCGTATGCTTTCTGTCATAATACACGGACTACCGCTATGAATGTTTGGGTTTCGTTTAGCCAGTACGAAAGGAGGAACGAAATAGCGCCTTAAGACTCGCACATTCCCGCTATTCGTGCTTATAAGAAACCATGTGAAATAATTTTAGCTCTCGTATCTATTCTGCTACCCGTTTCGTGGTAAACGAAATCTGTGTAATTTTTCAGTTGTATCTGTTTCTGTAACGTATTACTGTGTGTGTTATTTGTCAATTGTAGCCTATCTGTTTCTGTAATGTATTACTGTCTGTGTTTTTGTATTGTAGTTTTTGTGTGAGTATTAGAGTGAGCGGGGGTGGCGTAGTAGCGTTGTTGTTAGGGTACATGTTAGATTTGTTTCCCTGAGGTCAGGCTTCGTCGAGCTTGGTTACCGCTTGGGTGGGAGCGGTTTGTACATGGATGCAACCAGCCATTTAACAGCACAAGGATTGAAACAAAGCTCAAGACGCTCCAGTCTATCCCGCTTTGAGTGAGTACCTGACTCCTTTTAGAACCGAGGAAGTTAATGAAACGGTGTAGTGGAGACGGGGCAAAACGCTCATGGACTTGAGAAAAGGATGGTCTTCTCTCTCTTTCTCCCTTTCTTTCTTTCTTTCTTTCTTTCTTTCTTTCTTTCTTTCTTTCTTTCTTTCTTTCTTTCTTTCTTTCTCCCTCCCTCTCTCTCTCTCTCTCTCTCTCTCTCTCTCTCTCTCTCTCTCTCTCTCTCTCTTTCTCCAACGACTAAAAGGTTACCTCAAAACCTTTACCCTGTTGCATACCAATTACTAGAGTTGGGGGTGGCCTCGTGGCGCAGTGGATAAGTCGCCGGTTTCCTATGCCAAATGTCGCGGGTTCGATTCCCGCAAGGGGCGAATGTAGGTGACTTAGGTATTGAGGTCACCGATGGTTTTCTCCGAGTACTCCGGTTTCCTGTCTCCCTTCATTAATGGTATTGGATGCAGTCAATATTTAAAACAAAATCAAAAATAAAACTTCGATTTCCTTTCCGTCTTCGAATAGCAATCTCCGTTCCTTTACACCATATGAGTGATAGATGTGTGTTTGCTGTGCGTGGGAGTGACTAAAACATGTGAGCGTGTATGTTGGTACAGATCGCCGTGCTTTGAATCTGATTGGTGATTTGGTGAAAAGCGCGTATATAACATCCAGTAGTATTAGTATTAGTATTATTACGCAGGGCGTTATGATCCATTACTTAAGAGTTAACACACACAAAGACCGCCCACTTGCAAAGCTTAATTATAAGGATTGCAATGGACGGAGGTAAACATGTGTGTGTGTAGATGTGTGTGTGTTACACGCGATGTCGTTTTTTCTCTATCAGTAGTTAATTCAGCCCGATGCTTGAAATCCTGATAGGTGTAACTCAGATTCGTTTATCCACGCAACCCGTTCAATCATCAACAAGGCAGGAGTCGTCGTTTGAAGTTTTTCACTTTTATTCAGCATACATCAACAACTGCATACAATCATTCTATCGCTTTTCACTTTACAATTCTCGACTATCAACTTTCCACTTTTTACAACTTTCTCAACTCTAACACAACAGCTCTCAGCTCAAACAGTGCGGCACTATATATAGTCTCTACATACTCCAGAACAGGCGAGAATACCCCCGCTTGAAACACCACAACCAATCAGAACGAATTTCATCATCACTGCCTCACGTCATACAACCTTATTTGGGATGGAAGCTTCTATAGTTACCACTAGAATTATCCATACGCTTCGATCGATAGTAAACAACCAACTCTAGAAAATTCTCAAATAATATCGACCAACTAAAATTATCAACGTTATACAAAGCTTCTTCTAATAACAACGCAAAATCAATTCAAAGATAAATTCACTCTATTACTGCATGCTTAGCAAATTAAAACGATCTGATCTATCGCGCGAGTCACACACGCAAGCCTACCATCGCACGCGTCTCCAACGTAACAGTGTGTGTGTGTGTGTGTGTATGTATGTATGTAGGTAGGTAGGTAGGTATGTATGCAGGTATGTGTGGGTGCGCGCGCGCGTGTGCATACTATTTGTGTTCGAGTTCGTGCATGTGTGTGTTTTAGGAGGTGTTGAGGGGACAAACAACCAGGTGCGTTAACAGCTCTCCACCAGTCTACCTTAGTTTGTTTTCTATTGTAAACAAATGTGTCCGGTCCGTTCGGACAGCTAGAAAAAGAGGTTCTTTTCTTTTTCATTGCATCCATTGGTTTGAAATAGATCTATTACATACAGCTAACTTACATCCGTTTTCTCCCCTAACCCCTTTCACCCTCTCCACCCTCGTAGACCCACTTCACCCCATATCTGTAGGATGTGTGTAACATACCTGTCATAATTATAGATCATTTGCTGACATAACATCACAACACACACCATTTTGATCTGAATTCCAAAGAGTACACAAGGTTCAAAGTAATTCATCAAAATCGCTTCCCCATTTTATTATTTTTTTCAAACGATTTGTGCGCTTAGATATGAAGGGTAGGCGCCCTAATAATAATAATAATAATAATAATAATAATAATAATAATAATAATAATAATAATAATAATAATAATAATTATTATTATTATTATTATTATTATTATTATTATTATTATTATTATTATTATTATTATTATTAATAGTAATAGTAATAATACATTTAGTAGTAGTCGCAGTCGTAGTAGTGGTAGTGGTTAAAGTAAGTAGTAATAGTAGTCCCCAACACACTCTTAACCTCCCCCCTCCTCTCACCATCCTCAACCCCCCCCCCACCCCTCCTCGTGGTTGTTTACTTGTCAAGTGTTACCTGCAGGATGACTAGATCTAACCTGACCTTGAAGTTTGGTAAGGAGGGTGCAATGGTGGGCTGGATAATTAAGATCAATTAATATATTAATTAATTAATTGCATTTTTACCAACAAGTCCTGTGGCACAATGTGGTATTTGACAGAAAGGGAGAGGAGCATGTTTATTGCGGTGGATATAGAGAAAATAGCAGGTAGCAAACTTAACTACTGTTGCTTAATACGATTTTGTTGCTTCTTCTTCATAGGTATATTAACGTCCCCGGACACAAAGGCGTATAGGGGACCAATTTTGTTGCACTCTGTGTCGACATTTATATACATGTATTATAATGACGCAGCACATGTTGACTGCACAACAGCCAATCAAAGTGAAGTTGCCTAAAAGAGAAAGTTAATATCAATCGCACTGACGACACAACAATACTATCAAATATAAATATTAATTCATACCGATTGCACATAAACATACTATGGCCGCCATCTTTTTCTATATTCTTAGCAACTAACCTTTTGAGACCGCTACAATGTAGCCATTTCTTTAAAGAATAACTTTATACTGACATGGAAACAGTCTCTTGAGGAAAGCAGCAAATGTTTCTTCTACAAAAGTGTTCCATGTAAATTACAGTTTGGTCGTGAAAAGTATATCTCAATTACCTGATATTTTGTCGTGAAAAGTATATATCAATTACCTGATATTTATATTCATATTTTGACAAAATTTCGTTGTTCAAATCATAAGTTACAAATAGGATTAGGAAGGCGGGAAGGTGTAATAAGGAAAGAAAGATTTTGTAGGGACTGAAATATGGGTTCAATTGGGAATGAATTTCACTTTATTTTTGAGTGTCCAAAACACAAGCATCGGCGACAAATGTTTATTTGTAGTAAATATTTATCGGGCAAGTAAATGTCTAACTTGTGTCATTTGTTTCGGGAAAGAAAACACGTGTTACTGAAATTGAGTAAATTTATAAAATTAGGAAAGGCGTAGTACTATACTAACATTAATATTAACAATATTAGCAAAATGTTATTGTTGTGAATGTTAAAGTTGGAATTGTAGTAATGTTGCTGTTATTTTTTTTTACAACCGCATTATGATTGTTATGCTTATGTTTTTGTATCCTCCACATCCCAAATGGGGTGAGTAATGGGATTTAAATCTTATTAGGATCACTTTCAGATTGTTTTCTCTTCGTAGTTTGCATTGGACATGCGAATGAACGCGTCGCACGGTTTAAATGCCCAGTTTTACTCTTTGTATTTTTTATGTTCTAGAGTAGAATATTTTTGTTATTATTTTTTAAATTTTCCCCCCTTTGTATCTGATTTTTCCATGGTCCCCCCTCTCCACAGTTACCATTTTGTAGCAGTTTCTCTGCACCCTCCCCCGCGCACCGCACACGTATTTATATTTGTTTCCTAAGTTATTCTTGGGTCACTTTGAAAGGCCAGGTGTTTAACCAAACTTGTTGGGGTCGACCGGATGGTTATTATTGTTATCATAAACATGACCCCCGGCGCCTATATAATTACCACAATTTCCTTCTCAGTTGGTTGCCCCTTGCGTTGGTGCCAAGTGGTGTATTGCTGTTCGATGTACTAGGAACTAATTAAATCAATGTGTCTATCATTCTTATATTGGAAAATGCTATAAATAGCCATTTAGGCTGTAGCTGGCTTGACACAAAATTGTACAGATGTTTTCAGTCTTTCTAAATTTGTTCATTATCATCACCATCCTCATCATAATCTCGTCATCATCATCATCATCAGCAGCAGCAGCAGCAGCAGCAAAAGCAGCAGAAGCAACAGCAACACCGTCATCATAATAATCATCAGCAGCAAGATCCTTAAAAGCTTATTTATATGGCAAATCTCTCTCTCTCCATATAGATAGATAGATAGATAGATAGATAGATAGATAGATAGATAGATAGATAGATAGATAGATAGATAGATAGATTAGATTAGATTAGATTAGATTAGATTAGATTAGATTAGATTAGATTAGATTAGATTAGATTAGATTAGATTAGATTAGATTAGATTAGATTAGATTAGATTAGATTAGATTAGATTAGATTAGATTAGATTAGATTAGATTAGATTAGATAGATAGATAGATAGATAGATAGATTTCAAACAGATAGATAGATAGATAGATAGATTAGATTAGATTAGATAGATAGATAGATAGATAGATAGATAGATAGATAGATAGATAGATAGATAGATAGATAGATAGATAGATAGATAGATAGATAGATAGATAGATAGATAGATAGATAGATAGATAGATAGATAGATAGATAGATAGATAGATAGATAGATAGATAGATAGATAGATAGATAGATAGATAGATAGATAGATAGATAGATAGATAGATAGATAGATAGATAGATAGATAGATAGATAGATAGATAGATAGATAGATAGATAGATAGATAGATAGATAGATAGATAGATAGATAGATAGATAGATAGATAGATAGATAGATAGATAGATAGATAGATAGATAGATAGATAGATAGATTTCAAACAGAGCTGTACATTTCAAATTCTTAAAATACCACCGTGGTAACTTAAGACTGTAATCGTGCACATTTTTTATTTATAACAATAGCCAGCGCTACGCTGAAGATCTCAAAGTTTCAAAGTTATAGGGAATCATTTTGACCACTCCCCCTCGACAGCTCTATTTAACGTTCACAGTGAATGCTACCTCACGGGGAAAAAATAGCTTCAATAGATAACAACTCTTTTGAAAGTTTAGCTTTTTAAGCATCAAAATATTCTGTAGTTTGTACTTATTCATTAATAGCAACCGCTAAGCTTACCTAACTAGTGCTACAAAATATTATATACAGTAGTAGATCGTATAGCGTATTGATGTACCGTTATACTGGGAAAATCACTCCGTGTAACAACAGAAAATTGGTTTGAGCAACGTTATTGTTTATGTAAGTAACAATGTGAATTTTAGGCTAAACTCAGCTTAGCTGTCCTACAAAAGGCATCCCTACTAGTATCACAATGGCTGAAAGGGAAACACATATTATTATTCGTCTTTTATGATCTTTACGTTATGATTGACTAAAACAGACCATTATATTAATATGATATTGGATGCTTTACGCTTCCCCCGTTGGGGTGCCGGGGGTTTCAGTTTAAATAGTATCCCCACTGTCTGGAAATTTAGTGCTTTAAATTCCCACTGTCGCTGTCTTTCTCATGTGCTCTTTCTTATTCCTGCTCTGTTCTATTAATCTGCTATACTATCTTCTTCTTCGCTAGACCAGTCATCTACCCTTTTTCTTTAAAAACCTTTCGGGACAAGACTCCTTATTTGTGTATGAGATCTGTTGGATCAGCTTGGGAATATTGGACGCTTTCTGCCAGGTGGTCACTAGGGCTTCCTATGATGTTATTATTTAGCAATGTAGGCACTTTATATGTATGTGTTTTGTTGATAATTTATAGTGATGTTTGTATTCTATTTTGTTTTTGTAAACGGGGGTTCGATAAATTAGAGTACAGCCTCAGCGTCCCCTGCGTGGGATGTCTTTATTGTAAAGTGACTGGCTGGTGGAGAGCTTTCAGTTTTACCACTAGGGTTGTTTCAGCAGATTTTTTATGCGGATTAGGGGTTGTCCGGTCCTGATTTGGCTCGGAAGAGTCCGCTGGACCTAAAGCAATAATCATGTAATGTAATGTAATGCTTTACGCTCGGGCTTTTTCCTAATATAAACCAAACAGAGAGCGGCGATCTATAACCATTATGCACGCTCACATGTTAAACGCACTCTTACAATTTTTATTTTTGACATTTTCGATTGAATGCATCCAATATTATTATGGAAGAGAATGATGAAGCCAGAAGTATCAGGAGATAACCCTCGGCGAAAGGTCTCGTAACTGCGTCATAAGTTTAGCTCCTGAGAGAATGAACCCGCGACCTTGGGCAAAGGAAATGAGTGCCTTTCACCATGTAATCTCAACTAACAGATATCTCTGTCCATGGTCAGCGATAGCTTCTCGTGTTGGCCTGTAACTACTTGCTAAGCGTTTTAGCGAAACACGTGTGTTCTTATCTCCTTCATCATTTTTCTTGTCTTTCGACTATAAATAAATTAGAACACTCCACGCCCAAGAGCATGATCGCAGCGCAAAGACTTAGAGGCATGCGTGATCGGACTGTAGCGTCTGAAGTTGAATTATTATTATCTACTGTTTGTCTTGCGTTGCCGTTCATAACCGAAAAGTGACAGTAACCCGATAACCGAAGAGTTACTCTTCATAACCCTTGACCTAGGTATTTTTCTTCATCATGGCACAGCAGCTGTTGTCGGTATTTCGTCTCGTTATGGCGCCGGGGGTAATGGATATTTGAATGGCATGTTTTTAGTGACTTTCGGCAATTATAGGTGAACAAGATTATAAACTGATACGCATTATGACTAGGCAAATTCATTGCACAACCAATCCTGTGCAACTTAACAGCTGCGCTACACCTCATAGTCATACACATTTATATTTAAAATAATACATAAGCTATTTGAAGGCAACGTCTTATCATTTCTATGATTAAATCAAACACAATTATAATTTGACACCTACATTGTCTTATCTTATCATTTCGATGAATTTCGATGTTAGTAAAACAACCAACCAAGCTACATTGCCCATCCATCAGTTAACCAATACTTTATTTAATTTTTGCGTTTAGCCGCCCACCTTTTATAGCAATATATTACTTCTGTCTTCGTTTCGCTAGCACGTTCTGACAAAATGTTTAGCTCACTAGAGTTTCAGAACTCAGTTCCGTACCGATGATGTGCAGTGGTCAAAGCTTGCTTGCCGAACTGTCTGCGTTGTCCAGTTAGCGTTGTCCAGCCAAAGTTACTCAATTTTTATTTGCCCATTGTGAAAGTATAGTTCTTGGAGACGCCCCCACCCCTCCCGTCGTCACTCCTTCCCTCCTGCCCCGCCAGTGTAAGAATCACGCAACTCAAGAGGACGCCATCGTCTACTGCCATTGAAATCAAAATAGGTGCCAGACTAAGGAAGTATCAAAGATTTATTTCACGTCTTAAACTCCTGTTGGCAGCGTTTTGAAGCGTTTCATTAATGTCTCTGATGGACGCTACCATCCTTCGGTGTGATATATGTATGTATGTATGTATGTGTATGCATGCATGTATGTATGCATGTTTGTATGCACGTATGTATGTATATATGTAAATATGTGTATGTACGTCTGTGTGTATTTGTATGTAAATGTGTGTTTTGTTGTGTATGTGTGTATGAATGTATTTATAGATGGCTTTATTTATTTAAGTGTTTTTTTATGTCGAAAGTTAAGGCTTACATAATCTTATCGATTATTCTTATCGGTAATTTGTTTTTTTGATCTGACAGCAACGTTTATATTTGTGTAATCTGGCTTATCAGAACCTCTTTCGAAGCGTCTGGTTTATTTAATAACGCCCACAAAATATACACAACAAAGTCTGGTTTTCATCAAGAGATCGTAACAAGCCCAGAGAGGACAGCGACTCGATAATAATTATGTTTATATTGTTTGAAAATCGGAGATTATTTAAAACAAAAAGCTTTTCTACGGAAGAAGCAAATCTTCAATGTCAGTAATCTTTGTCAGCAAGAGTTTTTTTTCTCAAAAAAATATATGAATACTAGACCCTTTCTCTCTAGCTTCGATGGAGCTGGCTGCTCAGTGGACCGGAGCTTTTTTACTTGTCTCGGGAGGCGCCTTGGAATTTTTAAGTTCGATCTCGGTTTGGCCAGCGCCCCTAGAAATTCTTTGAGCTGGTAAATGCACTATATAAGATCAGTTACTTTAATTTAGTATGCCATACATTTTTTTCACACTTTTGGTAGTACTGTTCAAAACAGGAGAATTCCTTTGAATTCTTACAAAGCGGTTGAAATTACGGTGCCGAAATATAATTATTTTCAAGCACCGGAGCAAGCATGCATCATTGAGTAGTAACAAGTGAAAAAAGATAGGTGTCTTACAATCCTTAAATATGTGGCGGAATGGGAGGCGATTGGTTCAAGCTTGGGAGAGAGGTTGTCCACGAAGTTGTGTTCTTGATTATGTCGTCCTTCTTCGGCTCTTTGCAGTCCTCTGGAAGCTGTAAGCAATGAATAACTAACTAAGTAACTATGTAGATAACAAAATTGATGCGGTCCATCTGGTGTGGTTAATACTCTGGAATGATTGTGCGAGTTGTTAGCTGTCCGCTGCATTTTTCTCCTAAAATATGGGCTTTTTAATTAACTTAATCCACTCCCACTTCACCCATTACACTATTTCTTTTAAAATATATGCTATTTTAAAGCGTCTTAAATCCTGCTTTGAATTAAGCCCTCTTTCATAAAATACATTTATTTTCACCTAGGCTTATTACTCATTCCCACCCTCTCAACAACAATCTTCCCTTAAATAAAAGCATTTCAATACTTAAATTTTCTATCATTGGCTATGTAAATATATATATTATAGTCTCGCCAGCTTAGCCTGCTTATTTATGCATGAAGTTGTAATAGACACCTCAAGTTACCCACTCAGAGGGGATGGGTAGCACAGTTGGTAGAGTGGCTTACTAGTAAAGGTTCCAGGTTCGAATCCCGGATTGACCAAATTCATACTAACGCAAGTTGTCGGAAGTCTCTCAAGGGTTCTAATTTGATTGACAATAATATACCATGGCATGTGAGTTCCTCCCAGCATGCATCCCATCAGGCTCAATTGCAGAGTGATTATAGTAATTGCGGAATTGGGTACTGGCTTCTCAGTAGAATTATTTTGCTTTGTCCAGTCACAGTCGGAAGTCCACGCTGCGTTTGCGCTAGCTTTGTCCGTTTGCACTAGCATTGTCAGTTTGGTGTCCTTGTATTCAGGGAAACTGGAAGCGTAACTATGTTCCCCATATGTGATTTTGTGACAGACTTGGGGAAACAGCGTTTTAAGGTACAGCTTTTGAGGTCCTGATTCGGCTCTTTGTAGTCCTCTGGACCATTTAAACAATGACTAACTAACAAATTTGGGGGAACAGAGGCCAAGGGAATGTAGGAACTTGGGAACATTTACCTGGGGGAACATAGAACTGAAAAGATTCGACGCAACATAGACCTGTTGGAACATAGACCCAGAATTAATGGCATATAAACCTGGGTGAATACCGGGCCACCCCAGTAAAATTGTGTCTGCCGTTACGAAAGTGTGCGTCCACAGTCAAAACAATGTGTTGTACGCAACATTTTACAATAAAAGCGTTCTTAAGGCTTTTCGATTGGAAAATGCGCCGCTATAATAGTCCATGCAAACATGAATAACACTAATACAGGATTGGTGTATGCTGAAACCCCAGTCTCTCCATTTTCTTCATTTTTCTCTGTTTTCTTCTCAGACATAGCAAGGAATGGTAGCATTCTGCGGACATGGTCCCCGCGGGATATCATTTAAGTGGTCTGGATGCAAGTCTGTTGGTTACCAGCCCATGTAAGCTTACTTGGAACCCATTCCAAAGAGTATTGTAGTACGTATAGGTATTGGATTCCATACCAAACAGTACTGTAGTAAATATAGTTCTACGACTACCGAGGTAAACATTTCTGTAGTGTGTGTTGGTCTGAAAGATTAAACAAAACAGATTACATTGTTTTGTTAATGCTGTTGTTGCTTTTCCAACATAGTAAACAAGAAGTATATATATTAGAGAAGATACTAAATGTCTAATGAATTTGCGTACACGAATACGTCATTGGTCCTCTTTGCTACAACACCAGGATTGAAATTATAATTTAAACTTTGGAACATCTGAAGAGCACACACACACACACACACACACAAACCCACACACACATACACACACAAGGATGGAACTGAACGAAATATTATTTTGTGAATGTGGCGATGAACAGCCTCTAAAGCATGCAACCTTAAACTTTTGAGTATCACGCCCATTTTACGGATTTGATACACGGTGAATACTGCATATAGTACTATCTTTCGTTCAGTTCCACCCCTTTTTTTAGCCTTTTAAGGTTCCTGTCAGTGGTGTCCTCGGGACCGAGATTTTCCTCAAGCTCGTATTTGTTTGCTTGTAGATTATAGTCACACGACACTTTCGCATATAGGTGACTACTGGACCGATTTATACTGACACCAGCGGGCCAGTTGTTGGTAAAGGGGAAAATAATATGATCACACGTTGACCAATCCGGGATTCGAACCAGCGACCTTTCGGTTACTAGCAAGACGCTCTTACCAACTGATTTATTGTTGCTTTAGGTCCAGCGGACTCTTCCGAGCCAAATCAGGACCGGACAACCCCCGATCCGCATAAAAGATCTGCTGAAACAACCCCAGTGGGAAAATTGAATGCCCTCCACCGGCCAGTCACTTTACAATAAAGACATCCCACGCGGGGGACGGCTGAGGGTTGACCTCAACTACGCGAACACCCCGGTTACAAAAACAAAATAGAATACAAACATCATTATAAATCATCAACCAAACACATACATATAAAATGCCTATAGTGCTAAATAGTACAATCATAGGAAGCCCTAGTGACCAACCGGCAGAAAGCGTCCAACACTCCCAAGCTGATCCAACAGACCTCATACACAAACAAGGAGTCTTGTCCAGGAAGAGTTTTCAAGAAAAAAGGTAGGTCATTGATCTAGCGAAGAAGAAGATAGTATAGCAGAGTGAAGGACAGAGCAGGAATAGGAAAGAGTAAATGAGGAAGACAGCGACAGTGGGAATTTAAAGCACTAAATTTCCATAAAGTGGGGATACTATTTATACTGAAAACCCCCGGCACTCCAACGGGGGTACTGTTGCCGCAGTGAAGCGTCTTGCCTATAAAGGAAAGACAGGTTTTCAACTGTGGCTTTCACTTTTCCCTTTATAGGTTTGAACAATCTACAGTGGCAAGATTGCTCTTGACCCCAAGGGGTTTCTTACCAACTGAGCTACCCGGCCCCTCGCTCGTATTTGGAAAAAATGACACTTTTATACGGACATCATCGTAGGTGGCTAACTTTATAATATTCCAGTCCCTCTGTGACATCCTCACAGTTCCTAGTATCTTAGCTGGGCTGGGAGCGAATGGGAGCATTCTGATTGGTCGACGCGTTACAAAATTCGACGCATGCGCACAGTGCTATCATAGTCTTCGTAAGGGTTAGGGTTAGGGTTTGGGTTAGAGTTAAGAGTTAAGAGTTTAGGGTTAGGGTTAGGGTTTGGGTTAGGGTTATGACGCCTAAGAACTTCGTGAAAAAGCCGGCCCGACATGACCTAGCGCATGCGCAAATGCGCTCGGATAAACTAGGAAACCCGGAACTTGAAGGATGTGACACCTCCCTTATTTGAAACATCTTAGTTTCGCATCAGCCAATGTCATCGACTTCGAGTTTTCTCACAAACAGGTCCGTCGATAATGGATGAATTGCATCACCGAAACAGACTCTACTCTTTCTCCTTGACTTCTATGTCAAGTTGCACTCGTATGCCAAAGGTATTAATTAAACTTCCTTAATTATATCAACCGGTTTTCTTGAGACAATTCTAGCTCAAGTACTGATCTATTGGGCGTGAGGCTCGAGTTCGAGACTGCACCATCACTGTGCACTGATCTTTCTTCCACTTCTAGCCTTACCCTGAGGCCCATCTTTTTAGTTTTGTGTCAACCAATGCTCTCGAGTTGGAGTTTTCACCAAACCGTTATCCTCATTCAGACAAGTTATAGGCCTATATAGTAAGAGATTAGAATCATCTTACTCACAGACGCTAATCCAATTCCAGGTCCACCCGTGTTCCAAACTTCTTAAGTTTCGTATCCACCAATGTCCTCGAGTTAGAGTTTTTCCCAAACTTGTGATTGGCACGAGTCAACACTGGCTGGCCGGTGAAGTGATTTAAAATTAGACGTCTTTGTTTGCCGATGCCGCCCTCCATGCTGAGTATCCGAGGTCTATGAGACGACCTATACGCTTGATACATTGTCCGTTCTAGGTGTTTCCCTCCGTTATCTCTGATTCTCAGTGCAAGGCCGCCCTCTCCAAATCACACAATTCTCTCAGAGCCAGAAGATCTTTTAAAGGTGTTTTTCGTCTATTTCGTCTATTTCGTTTAAAAGGAGAGAGGTCTAAATTCATCGACGTTTTCTAAGACTAAAAGTTTGTTACATTTCTGTTTTCTGTTAGAACGGAAAATTTCCCCAGCTTATCTTTATGTGGCTTTCTGAACATGATGGTTTTGAGTGACTTGTGCGTTGCTGTGTGCTGCTGCAGAAAAGCTTTACCGTCTGCCTTCTTGATAGTTCCTTTGCCAAATACCTTATGGTTAGGTATAAGATTTTTGTGCGACAGGGTCTCTTGTAGGCTTCAGCTTCGAACTATCGCTATTACCATCAAGGCATTTATTTACTGAGTTTATACAAGCTCATATAAAAATGTTATATTACTACAACGTCGGTACATCCAAGATGTAAGGGGCATAGCATTCTTTAGACTCTTTTTCCAGGAAAGGTTTACCTTAAATAGGTCTTTCTGCCGTTAAAACAGCTTCTCTAGGTGGAGTTTGCATAAACGATTTAGAACAGCTTAGCATGCATTTTGTTTGATAGTAGTGAAACAATGTATTTACGCCCAAAGGCTGCATGTTGGTGCCTCGGGCGGCTTGAGTTAGATATCCTGAATCGGTCAGCGCCTTGAGCGGCTCTTGAGCTGGTAAAGCACTATATAAAAGTGATTAAATTTATAAATAAATATTTGCAGTTCCTCTTGTATGTCAGAGATTAACTGCGATTTTTGCTTCGTAACGCCAATGTCAGGGCAAAGAGTTGCTCAGAACGCACATACTTTATGCGCGCGCGCGCCTCTGTGTGTGTATGTGTGTGTGTGTGCGAATATGTGTGTGAGAGGGTGTGTGTGTGGTTGTGCGTGTGTGTGTGTATGTGTGTGTGTGTGGGCGTGTGTGTGTTTCTGTGTGGTTGCGTGCGTGCGTAAGACTTGCCTACCGTACGGTCGTTCGCCGTATTCGTACGCAATTTAGCCTTCGAGTACGGTCTTCCGGTCAGCTCGCTAAAAATACGGTCAAGCTTTTTAAAATTATTTATTTATTTATTTATTGTTATTTTTTTTGTTTGTTTTATTTGGATTCCGATTAAAAGACGCGCGGTGTAGTTACTTCCCTTACCAAGGCGGCGTAGGATGCGCACACATCGTAAGGTTTCCTCCATTCTGCCCATGGCTGTGTAATAATAGCGTGATGATGATGATGTCCACTTGTATGGCGCACATATCCATGCTGGCAGCATGCTCAGGGCGCAGAGTGTTGGGAAAAAAGGGTGAAAAAAAAACTTCTTTATGTATACACTCAAAAATAGTCAAAAAAGATACGTCTTCAGACGCCTCTTTAAAGAGTCCAGTGTCTCTACGACTCTCAAAAAAAAAAAGAAAAATGAAATGAAGCCGTGTTGCAAGCCGTTCTCCCGATCCGAATTATTATGAACCAACAGATAAACAATAGGCCAGAAAGAAAGCTTTTTTGAAAGTCTGCAACGAAAAGTGGCCTCGCCTGACTACACCTCCGAAAGGACCAGCGTTTGCAAGATGCACTTTGTTCAAAATGGACTTCACCGTTGCAAGAGTGTATCACGTCAAAGAATATTCAGTAAACACAAAGAAGGATCATTCCAAAAGACTGCTATATAAATATTGATGAAATTCCTCGCGTAGCGCCCCAAGCGGTTATCGTGATAGAAAACTCAAGGGAAGCAATCCGATTCATAGCGACAAGTAAACAAACCTCGAGTGTCGAATGCGGCTAATCGGTCGCTTTTTATATTACACGACCCAGAATGTGCAGTAAATACGCACAGATGCTTGTGAAACAATAAGTAAATGATCGTGTTGTGTAATAAAATAATGTACAAGAATATAAATGCAAAGAAATGGTTTGCATGTAGATCAGATGCATGCAGATGTGTTTCAGAATGACGAAGCATGAGACCAAACTTGGTGACCAAAAACCGATAGTCTAACACTCCAGAAAGTTTATCCAGATGGCAAACAAATCTAGCGTAAAAATAGAAATGCTTGAACAAGAAAAAACACAACGGGGTTGGTTTTTTGTTTGTTTGTTTATTTTTTGTTTTTGTTAATAGATTGATAACAAACACCAAGTGTTTCAGACGAAATTTGTTGACCAAAAACCGATTGCCTAGAACTCCAAAAAGTACACCCCGAGGGTAAGAATTACCAGCGTAAACATGCATTATTGCTAGGCTAATTGATAACCAAAATCATGCCAAATTCATCGATGTGAAGTCACTACATATCCAGATATGCACTGAACGCTGTTTTCTATCAATGGCGGCAATGACAGCATACTGCATAGGCATAGATCCCGCACGCCGTTGGTTCATGTACTAATTTCCTATCCCTATTAGCCATAGCTCAAGCCCGATATAAGAAAGCCTGCCGATGAACATGCTATTCACATTCACTATGAACATGTTATTCGAGAAAGGCTATACAAGACAAAATTTGACCTGACCAGAGTTTAACAAGATGCAAAGCAGCAGTGCAGTAGATGTAGATGTTTATGGTCGAGTTCAAAAACAGTATAGATCTAGCTTTAATGTTATCGACACTATCGTGTACATTAGTTTCCAGACAACAAAAAACGAATACATACACATTATTATTATTATTATTATTATTATTATTATTATTATTATTATTATTATTATTATTATTGTTGTTGTTGTTGTTGTTGTTCTTCCCCTACATTATAATCATTATTGAGAAAGATTTATTTCACGTAGGCCTATACAGTCTGATGGAAAAACGGCCGGCTCATCTACAAATAAACATAGTTTTCAAACATTTGTGATAATCAACGATTTATCCTTCGGGAATTTGAAGAATGAAAGTTCATGGCACTCGTAACGATCATTTGTGCAGTTAATAGCACTGCAGTGATCACTCCCACATGTCTTTTCGTAGAATTTCCGGTAAATACAATGCCTCGTTCCATGCCGTAGGACATTTTCTATCACTATGTCCAGGTGGCGATAGCAAGATTCGTTTTCGCGTGTCCGGGAGTTATGCACCTTCTTTGTGAAACTAGACTTTCTTTTATTACATGAATCAAAATCAAAATCACATGAAAACTTTGAAGAAGCTGCCAACGGTCATACGTCCATCAAAGGCCTGTTCCAGGCGCAGACGAAATGTATGTGTGGTGTGTTGCTTATTTGAAAGAAAGTTTGTTTGCCCTATTCTGCAAAACGTTGACTTGCATGAACTCTTCACTTGTCCTTTCATTTGTATACTTCGTGATATCATTTGCTAAGTAGACACGCATTTCTATATGTACTTCAGTGCACAATGTCAATATTAATGTGTTACAAGAAGACAAAAAGTCCGTTAGTCGAAAAAAAAAAACTGGTCACAATTTCCAAAATCTGGTTTTGTGCTGCTTGGTATGAAGCGCCATTTGTAAATTAAATGGTTATTGTCATTATATCTATAGAACATACATTTTACCTGTATTAAAGATATGGTATAATTATAAAATGAATTATATACCTATAAAATACATTCTATAGCAAAACAACACTTTTTATAGCTTATAAATCAACATTTTTATAGCTACAGACTACATTTTACGATATACAAGAGACAATACACGAATCGTCACGCCGTTTGTAAATATTAAACACCAAAAACTATTTTATTTATAAACAAAACATTTTATAAGTAACCAATTAATTTTATCTATAAACAAAACATTTTATAAGTAACCAATTCATTTTACCTATAAACAAGTCATTGTATCTATAAACAAATCATTTTATATCAAAAACGATCTATAAAACTTCCTTTTATCTGTAAACACTTCATTTTATAGCAACAACGAGCACTTATATCTATAGAATACATTTTATAACACGTACAATGAATTGTACCTGTAGAATGCATTCGCGACAATTATTTTACAGTCGGCGCCTTACAATAATTTTATACTAACTTTCTCATTGTATAACTGCTTCTCTCCCTTCGATTATTTTTATTTTGTAACGTTCTAAGCGACCCAAAGTTGCTATGCGGTGCGCAAAGATGGCTGACGTTTTTTTTTAAAATTAAAATTTACGTCCCCGGACTCATTAAGCGTATAGGGTTCGATTGGTTAATAGGTACATTCAACCAATTCAACGAGAAAAGGCCCCCCCCCCCCTCCTGCACGTATGCGCTGGGCTCTCGCCTTTTCATGTGGAAGTGACGTTCCATAAGCTAAATTTAGATAGCTACGGCGCGTGTAGGGAATTCCCGGTAGGCCTATATCGACTTCCCGCGATGTCAACAATCTCCAAGGTAACAGTTACGATGGAAGCTGGTTTGCCTTCGTGCTTATCGATAGTTTTTCAAGACGACCAAAAAATAATTGGAACAGTCGAGACTGACAATGATGTCGCTGATGTTTTATCAGCATTTCACTAGTATGGTCCTCGCCAATTTATATAGTACACTAGTATGGTCCTTGCCATTTTTCGTATTAGACTTTAATGGTCTTTACCATGTTGAGTCGCTTAGAAGTTTACAAGTAGTCTACACGAGGATGGAGTTGCTTCCCTGGGATCAGCAATTCGAAAGTCAGTATAAAATTAATGTCATGCGCCGAATGTAAAATAATGCTCCGAATGCATTCTACAGGTAAAATGCATTGTATATATTATAACATTTATTTTATAGATATAAAAGCTCTTTGTTGTTATAAAATGAATTATTTACCTATAAAATGAATTGTTTATATATAAAATGTAGTGTTTAGAGATAAAATGAAGTGTTTAGAGATAAAAGAGTTTTTCGGAATAATATTTACAAACGGCGTGATGATCGCGTATGATTTCTCTTGTATATTGTAAAATGTAGTCTGTAGTTATAAAAATGTTGTTTTTAGCTATAAAAAGTTTTGTATTGCTATTGAATGTATTTTATAGACATAGAATTCATTTTATAAGTATACAATATCTTTTATACAGGTAAAATTTATGTTCTACAGATATAATGACAATAATGATTTAATTTACAAATGGCGCCTCATAACTTGGAGTACAGTCAATACGTTCTTCGGGTAGGTAAGTCTGGTGCGTGCGTGCGTGCGTGCGTAGCTATTGTTACAAAGCTGGCTGGCTCGCAAGTACTGTAGCAAGTTTCCTTGCCTTTAAACTTGAACGAAGCGCGTTGTTGTTGGTTGTTGTTTAAAAAAGAAAGAAACGTGGTCCCTTTTTTATAACGTTACAAAACGCCCCAATCGGACGGGTGGTTTCTAGGAGAACGCTTCATTATATTAGGACATTGAAACTATATCGCGATATCCCGTGGTGGGCGATATAAAATGTGGCCATTTTCCCTGTCCATTTTAGCAGTATGATTGCATTGGTGGTTCAGTGTTGATTCAGGTCCCTACCCATCTTTCTCTGGGATGGTTATCCCCGTCTGCCATATCGCCAATGGTGGGTGTAGACGTTAAACCTCAATGTTCATTCATTCATTCATTCATCGCGATATCCTCCACACTGCGGTAGGTGGTGCTACTTTTAGCCACATATCGCAAGCTAAATAAAACTGCATAAATGGAAATTCTTGATTTACGTAGATTAAAAAGAACAACTAACTTTTGAAAGAGGTATATTTTATTGTTAGCCTAATTTTGGCAGTGTGGAAACACTACTGTGCATGTGAATTTGATATGGATCTGTGGCGCTGAATGTGTTAAAATGGGCCACTTTAAAACATAACTCCGCAAATAATCTCATCCTCTTTCTTATATTAACCAGATTTTACCAATACTAGCAGTCTAAACATCAGGCCCATGAAATTCTTTATAACGCATTGTCATTTCCATGACAACTTCAACAGTTCTCTAATAACGCTAAATCAGGCTCTGTGTGTGTCCGCGGCGGAGATTTGCAATGGGAACTGGTTTGAAGAGGGTATTACAAATGTTCCCGCGGGGCTATTAAAATATTCCTCTTTTGGATTGGATGAGAGTGTAACCTGAGGTATAGCTTGTACATGCATTCATTCCATTGCACGGACTTTAAAGATCCTGATGCTCATTTCCTAGATGGGTGAGTGCCAGACACACACACACAAAAACCCCACACAGCAAGCATCAGGTCCTGGGTAGGTGCCCTCTTCTGCGGCTGCTATTCTTTCGCTGGTGTTGCAACTCGAATAGCGCCCGCATGGGTGACCAAAGTTATTTTAAAATAAATAAATAAATAATACCAGCACAAATCTTCTGCTATCTTGTCCATCACGAATTTTCCCACACACGTTGAACTACCAGTCTAAAAGCAGGACAACAAATGTCACCATAACTGGCTCTGATTATGATATCAACTACTATAGTTAAAGTTCTCATTACACAGGCGCTGACGACCTCAGCAAAAAAGAAATACCCTTTGCCCAGTCTTTATTTACCAACATCCACGCACGCTCGTGTAGTACTCTTATTTCCCAATTTTATGGTCTGTCAATTGTAGACAAACTCACCTGAGCACGTAAGTTTCTTTTTTCTTTTTCCGACGACTATTATTTACCCTTAAAATAATTTTGTGGGGATTTTTCATAAGAACCTCGGACCATAAACCGACCGTCAAGAGAAAATGAAGGCCCTTCATTCTTTGCTGCAAATGGTCGTCGCCTTTTTCATTCTTGTTTTATTTGACCCAGAGCTGCAGTTTTTGTCCGTGTTTGACCTATTGCTTCGTTTTGCACTTTATTTTGGGTTTGTATTATCTTAATCTTCAAGGGAAACCAAGTTATGCTGGACCGTTTGTGTTCTTTTTAGTGGTGACCTGACCATGACATGTTGAGGATTTTTTTACAGATTTTTTAAAGGAGACCCTACAGAATACAGTTTCCTCTCCCCCCTATCTCCCCTCCTGCCAGGGATACTGTTAGTTGTTTATTTGCTTTCTCGTCCTGAGAGAACCTCTTTATTCAGCCATAATATTTCTTGACGGGAAGGTATTCAGTTGACCCATAATGAGTTTGAAAGAACGTTTTGCATTGTAAATTGTATTTCTAAAGCAAGCAGAAGTTTCTACTGAGGTTTGTGGCGACGTGACTGTAAGCTGTTAGACCATATACTAACTCGTCCACATCTTCTTTAGAAAGAATTACATAGAACTGCCTTGCGTGTAGTCTTCTTTTATATTTGCTCACCTTTTCATATTTGTTTGTGTTCACAGAGAATGTAAGATGCCAGGCTTATAGTTTCGCTAACTACGGTTGATTGTGGTTTTTTCTTGGCACACTAGGTAGATGTCACAACTCATTACATATCATTGTTCGCTCTTCGGCTTGGATGAAATTGTTTGAATGTGGCTTTCAGTTAGTTCTCTCTTCTGTACTGAGAAATTGTCTAGGTCCTTCACGCTGCGGGGAACTTGCGGTTTTGTTATACTGTCATTTTTTCTTGTTAGTTTAAATAGAATTTTGAACGATGTACCCCGAGTCAAGGATACAAGAGACGGAGGGGGTAAGAGGAGAGAGAGAGAGAAAGAAAGAGAGGGAGAGAGAGCATGTATTCAATGAAAAATGAAAATGAAAGGCCATTAAATGACAGGCTGTCCCACCCCATATATCTTCAGAAACAACAGAATTAATTGTCTGGTGAAACGCCTGTTAATTTTTATTTATTGCCGAAACACTTTTTTTTTAAAAAGGGAACGGAAGAAAGAGCACCGTTATCAAGTTTGTGAATAAACAGTAGTTAGTCAATGTGTCACCAATTAATTATTGTAAAGTTTGGCGTTTAATTCTCTTCTCTCTGCTTTATTTATTTAACATCTTTCGCCGAAGGATCTTTATACACTCCTTGTATTATCCGACTGTTAATTCTTTTGAGAGAGCGAGAGAGAGAGAGAGAGAGAGAGAGAGAGAGAGAGAGAGAGAGGAGGAGGAGGAGGAGGAGGAGGAGGAGGAGGAGGAGGAAAGGAGATAAGATGGAAGGGAGTGAGGGAGAGTGGGTGACTGAACATGTGTGTGTGGGCGACTGAGTGCGTGCGCGCGCTATGCGTGTAATTATCACGTACAAATCTTCCACGCTTCGCTTTGTCAGTATAGGTTCATCATCGGTAGGTTAAGCTCCACATGCATGCCTTCTTTGAATAGCCTCGGCTGCAATAAAATCCTTTTCTTGCTTCAAGACAAAGGCCTGTAGACTGCAATGCATACACTGAGGCAACAAGGGGTTTGGTAATAAATCAAGGACTAACCCACCACTTACAAAGCGGTTTGACCTAGCACCTGAGACCGTTGCTATTGTCTACGACATTTGGTTTAAGAGCGCTTCATGCATGAAACCAATATTAGATGTATGCGATGAAGCTCATATCACAAGCCATGTAATTTCGTCCGTTTTCTTACAGACTCAAATTTCAAAGGACGCTACTCAGAGGGGCCATATTTAATATTCATATCTAGGGAAGATAGCTTATGATGCAACTTGGGTTGATGGACTAATAAAATTAATAACCACCGTCAGGCGGACTCCGCGATCCGCTTAGTCTACGGAGATAGTGCGAATCTCTCCCTACAGAGTATTGTTCAACCACGCTGTTCAGTTACTGTTGGCTTTATTTGATCTGCAGCAGAAGGTTAAGGTATTTATATTGTCATTAGAACGGCGCAACGCTATCTCTGTGTGTGGCTTTCAACGTTCTGTGAAAACCCTGTATTATCTCATTGCTATAGAAACAAGGGATGGAATTATGGAATGATGCGTCACCAGAATTGTGGTTGGTTCACTAGTTGTAGACTTTGTTCCAAAGTTGTCTTTGCTTTGGTTACGGTTTTATTTGTCTGATTATCCCAACTAAATTGTATGGACTGATGAAAGTAACCTATTTTACACTCTAATGAAGGACTGGATTTTCATGCGGTAAATATGAATTTAGTTACCGATAATTTTGGGTTTATGGTTTAACACAGCATATCACAGTTTAGTTTAGATGAGCGTAGCACTGAAAACATTAGTTATATTTAACAGGTGTGCGCGCGTGTGTGTGTTTGTGTGTGTGTGTGTGTGTGTGTGTACGCGCGCGCGCATGGAGAAATTAAAGAACTGGAGTGTGCAAAACTATAAAACCGAAAAAAAGCATATCCTCGACTATTCTGATTTTTCCCCCAACTGTCAGCTGTTTCACGTTGGTTAGCCGAATATTTAGGTCATCTGAGCACCAAAAATGTCGGACAGATAATATTAATAATTCATATTTTGTTGGCTTAGCCATGTCCTTATTATACTTGCAAAGCATTTCTCGGTAATTTAAAACCATTCTTCTTATTTAACCGTCACAACGTAGGGAGCGAACTCCTATGAGGAAAATCTGAATGCACTGTCTAAGCGATCAGTTATTCACTCTAAGCAATCAGTTATTCGTATGTAATTTACTAATTTTTTCTATTCTCTCCAGTCTGTTATTTTGTACACAAGCAGCTGTTAAGCGATTACGAGGTGTTGTCCTAGTAAATTATTTTATGTGCCTGTTATATCATGTGCCATGATGCCAGGAAAGTGACAATTTCTGAACCGCATGGATCTCAAGGATTTTGTTTAATGACAATGAATTTACCTGAAAAATTGCATTGTTATCACATTACAAGATCATTGGAAATCTTTCTTCAAACGGGCTGCTAAGTTTTGAAATTGTGACTTCTCTTCTTCATGTAAACTAATACTTGTTCCTGAATAAACAATTTGCTGCGTATTAACTTTGGTATTGTTTATAAGCACACAAACACATGAATTTATTGATACATATATATTTTTTAAAGGCGACAGTTTTGATTTAACGTTTTAAAAATTGGGCTAACATACATTGTTAATTGGAAAAAAGATTTGTTTCGCCGATATGCGTGATGAAAGTTAGTCCTTTTTATTACATAAGAGATAGTCATTGCGCGCGCCTTAAATAATTGTCGTATCTGCATTTTACGAGACACATTGGAATTGTACGTGGGTTTCGCAGAAAAATTGATTGGTTTATAAACACAACATCTTTTATTCAAGAGACAAGCAAACAAAATAGGGAAGACAAAAGGGGCGAACAAAATCTAAGCTTGAATAAGTGCTAACCTTTTGACAAATTATAACAAGTAAATCTATATAGCGAACATGAACAATGCAACAAAAATATATTAATTAGTATTGCAAAAAATGACATAGGATAATAGCAATAAACATAATTATACATGAATTGACTAAACTCATTATAAGAAACGAGTAAATTGTACGTAATATAATAATAGCTGCACAATTAATTGAGATCTCTTGGTGGTTCGGTCAATCTAGAGAAACCATTCGCAAAAACAATGTAAGAGGTAGACATTTAGGAGACAGACATACTGTGTCCCAATAGAAACTGTCATGACGTGCACATTAAATATTAACTTGTCTCTCACAGATCACACCAGAATTTCATGTAGGTTTTCACAACAAAACTGAGACCTCTGTGTAGACTAGTACCCTTTTACCAGTGATGTAAGAAATATATAGCATTTACAAAGAGACCCCGTGCTTTGAGAACGCCATACAGATTACCGAAAATTATACAGGTTTGTCATGTGTCTTCAGAGAAAAGCGTATCTTAGTTTCACTAGTCTCAGCGGTGTTCACCATATTGGGTTTAACAGATAGTTTTCAATAAACACCGTGTGTCTTAAACTAAAAGAGATAGTGATATTCGTACTATGTACCTACAAGATCTGGGTATCCAGTACTTAAAGGAATTCACAACAAAGTTGTCACGGCGATGTGATCTAGTAGGCCTACCGTTTCGCCAACAAAATCAATACGGCCATGTGATCTATTACCGTTTCGACAATGACGCAAGGGGCACCTGTATTCGAGATAGATATGTGTGTTTTTAAGGAGACAGTCAAACTATGCGTAGGCCTATATCTTAATTGCATTTTACGGGCCATAACGGCATTTTACGTGGGGTTTTCACAGTAAAATTGAGACCACCTCTCCCTGCCTCGATACTCATGAAGCCAGGCATTCCATCACGCCCTGCCGTGTTGTGATTGTCGCTTGTGACCCCTCCTCCTAGAAATTTGATAATGTCCCAGGAAATTTCCCAACCTGTTATGCTGTCGCTGTACAGACAATCTATAGTTCGTGTGCATAGCTGTACACTCAGTCACAGGTTATAGTTTCTCTGTCCTTTGTCATCCCTATGTTTATCATGTTTGTTGATTTAGTTGGGGTTTAGAGGTGAGAAGACATTGACGAGTTTGACCTGAATACAAGATCTGCTGAACTTATGAACCATTGTAAATATTTTACTACACCCCGTTGCAGCAACATTTTCATGACCTGTGTCGAATGTATTTACTTCTATAAAAGTATTCTTTTGGTTGGTCCTGTCTTCTTCTTCTTCTTCTTCTTCTTCTTCTTCTTCTTCTTCTTCTTCTTCTTCTTCTTCTTCTTCTTCTTCTTCTTCTTCTCTTCCTCCTCACGCGGTACACATTGGTCGAAGGCTGCCAGAAGCATGTTTTACTAGTCGCCTCAACAGGCGATAAAGCATGCTGTCATGCTTCATAGCACTGCTTCCTACACGCTTCAAGCGCTATAGTGACGGGAAAAGCGCAATTTCACCGTAAATATACTGTATACAGAACGTTGCTCTACAACATTCCGCTCTTTCCGTCTCAA